>HG995371.1:31137218-32337218 GCA_905333075.3 Atethmia centrago
GATGACTCGCCCGAGGCACCATTTTAACGGTGGCACGTTGTCTTCCTTTATGAGGACGAGTTGGTTGATAGTGACTTTACTCTTGTTGGACTTCCATTTTGTTCTAGTCTGGAGTTCGCTGACATACTCCTTTGACCAACGCTGCCAAAAATGTTGACGCATTTGCTCAATGCGGTCGTAACGTGGTAAACGATAGATAGCTGCGTTGGTGATGTCGTCGCAGGCCGGTGCGGTGAGCGGACGCCCAATCAGGAAATGCCCCGGTGTCAATGCTTGGAGGTCATTCGGGTCTGAAGAAAGAGGTGTTAGCGGGCGAGAGTTCAGGACAGCCTCAACTTGTATCAATATCGTGTTAAACTCTTCGAACGTGAGATTAGAGTTCCCTACGACGCGTCTCAAATGATACTTGCAAGACCTCACTCTCTCTTCCCACAAGCCAAATAGTATTGCAAACATGTACCCAATTAATGCAGGTGTTATTTCTCGAGAATATTAATAACGCGTAAGCCGTGGATACAATTTTAATTCTCATAGAAATATTAGGAATAAGATAATCTTACCGATTGAATAGGGCAACTCTTCATGCCTACCGTCCTTATGGTTTTACCAACATAGGGATCATTGTTAATGAGATCGCATAGTTTGAAGTGCATTTCAGGAAACGACCTCCTGAATTCGTTGTGAAGATATTCGTAGAAAATGAAATCAACCTGTGAAAAAATATAGTTTGTGCTAAACCAGGAACACCACACATCAACAGATTAAACTGAGCGGACGAATCTGACCCGATCGGTCTGACTGAATGCACAGAGATTAAACCAACCGACCAATTTCAACTATCTGCATCCAATAGGTAAAACCTATTCATTCCGGTCGAATTGGTCAAGACTGACGGAGCTGCTGGTAGATAGAAAAACAAAGAAATAAAAATTGTTTATTTTAGACAAACAAGACGCACATTACAAAAAAAATAGTTAAAATACACACACTAATACAAAGTAGCCAATAGCCTCGTATTCAAAACCTTTAAAAGTTCGACAATTTTGACCATTGCTTACACCGGTCTACACCAAGACCAAAAACAATACACGTTACGCATTGCGACACTGGCAAATAAAAACTGGATAATAAACAAACAAAACATAACAAAATGCCGATTGCAGAGTGGAAATTATCAACTTTTGTAACAAACAGCAATTACAAATAAGATTAAGCCGTGCATTGCATCTGTGCAAGAACAGGTCGTTGCTCAGCAAAACGCTGTGGCTTTGGACTAACCTATCATCAACAACGCTGATTTTCAGCAACTACCTCTCGAGTGACATAATGACGGACGTTACTATGTCACTCGAGAGGTAGTTCCTGAAAATATCTTTAAAAATATTCTAGACAATGCCACTTTGTTAGTAGAACTGACCAATTGTGTGGTAGCCGTACCTGATGTATTTATTTATTGAACATTTATTTAACAGTTTATGACACATATAAACAGACAAGAAGAAAGGAACCGAAAAATAAGTACAAAGGTGATGCTTATTTCTTAAGAAGGACGGGAGAAGGAAAAACGTTCCCGCAGATATTATGGCGTTCTAGGTATATGAAGGATGTTAAATAGCAGACACAATATCCGAGAGTTCCTGCGAAGACGAATGGGGAGCCACTTGAGAATTTTGCGAAAGTTAGAAACATGATCATACTTTTTAAGGTTAAAAACAAAACGAATAAAGGTATTTTGCAAACGCTCAAGTTTATTTAAAAGCTCCTCGGTGGCTTCCAAATAACAGGCATCAACGTAGTCTATGATGGGTTGTATGAGAGTTTGAGCAAAGGAGATTTTGGTATTCAAGGGCAAGAAGCTCTGGAGGCATTTCAACGAATGGAACGTGTAGTACACTTTGCGACTAACTTGAACAACATGGGTAGTCCACGATAGGTAAGAGTCCAAGGTCACCCCCAGGTTTTTAACTGTATTTGCGTATTCAATCTGAACTCCATTCAGACAGAGTGGAAACAGCGGCGCAATATCGAGCCGATTCCGCATATACCTTTCCCCGATAATTATGGTCTGGGATTTATTAGGATTGATTTGCAGACCAAAGGACCGCGGCCACTCGCTAATCAAATCCAGGTCACTGTTTATGGCAGACATGGCTGCTTCCGCATCTTGCCTTCAAAAGTGATTGTATAGCTGCAGATCGTCGGCATAGAGATGGAAGTGGGAAGAGATGACACTGGTGACGGAGTTAATGAAAATAGAAAAGAGAAGAGGAGAGAGAATGCCACCCTTTTAAGATAGGAGTCGAACCAATCTACAGTAGAAGAAGAGAAATTGAAACATTTAAGGATCCCTAGAAGGATGTCAAAATCGACAGAGTTACAGGCAATGCTTAAGTCCAGAAGTACAAGCAAGGTGAGAGATTTGTTGTCCATAGCCCAGTGGATTTCATCAGTAACCCTCAGAAAAGCTGTTACTCGGCTATGACCGGGTCGAAAACCAGATTGGACAGGACTATGAGGGCAATTCGAAGATAGAAAGGCAGAAAATTGCTGATGAGCAATGTGCTCAAGAACTTTAGAGAGAAATAGGAGGATAGAAATGGGTCGGAAGTCGGTCGGAGAGACCAGATTAGGAATTTTGGTTAAAGGAATTATATGAGCTTGTTTCCAGGCCTCAGGAACAGTAGGTACAAGAAAACAAGGAAAAATTAAAAATGTCGGTCAAGATAGAAAGCAATGTGGGGAGGATAGGAGAAATCATTCTTGAGCAAAGATTGTCATTACCAACTGCAGAGGAGGAGATAGCACAAATCGATTTTTTGACCTCACTTTCACCTACAGGACTTAGCTCAAAAGACACTGCGGCATAGGCAAGCATGAACGACACGGTTGGCGTAATGGCTGAGCGATCGACTGCTGCGCAGCGTGTCGCGGGTTCGATTCCCGCACAGAACAAGTATTTGTATGATCTGCAAGTAATTGTTCTGGGTCTGGGTGTTTGTGTTTGTTAGTTTCTATGTTTGTAAACGCACCCACGATACAGGAAGAATATCCTAGTGTGGGGCAACGTTTTTTTAAAAAAAAAAAAAAAGATGAAAGTTTATTTAAAGTAACCGATTTGACGTGCAGATCTAACGTTACAGAGGCGTGGGTGAAATGTTTGTTAAGAGCACATCCGTCAGTGTCATTACTGGAAGCAAAAAGAGACTTACCAATGCCGACAATTTTTAGCAACTTCCGCAACGTAACTTAAGAGTTAAGGTTGTCGAAAGAATTATGGAAGTAACGTCTCTTTGTATCTCTGCACATACGACTGCAGCGATTACACAGCTCTTTAAACGCTTTCAGGTAGCGCTCGGAAGGACAGCGTTTTAACCTCCTTTTGGCTCTATCCCTACTTGCCATCGCATCCTTAATGGCAAGAGTAAGCCAGGGAGCAGGAGCATTTGACCCGACGGATAGGGGTCCCCATGACGATCGTATAATCTGAGTATTGTGCTGTTAAAAATGTGAACCATCTCGTTGATGCATGAGCTCCCCAAGATGTCCGTCCAGTCGATGCTACCAGCATCACGCAGCAATACCTCCAAGTCCATGCCCTTATAATTCCTAAGGAAAATATATTGAGGCTTACGCTTGGGAGTGCGAATCCTGTATCATCATTTCAGCCGAAAGACGTCCACTGCTAGACATAGATCTCCCCAAGCGTCGCCGGTTCTGTACATCCCGCAATCAGTGGATCCCCGCGACCTTCACCAGGTCATCGGTCCACCTTGTAGAAAGCCTACCAACGCTACTAACCTAATAAAATGAAGTAATTTGTATCTAAATAATACTATTGGATCGATTTTGATGCGATTTTCATCATAATTCCTATCCGAAAATTCTAAAAAACAGGGTCCTGTCGATGGAGAAGCGAGCCAAAAATACTCGAACGTCTTTACGGTATTGCTCAATCTTATTGGTAAAAGACAGGTTGAAGCAATAATCTCCTTGTCGCTTATAACGTCTCACATTAAGTATTGGAAAGTTATACCCATTACCCCTAGGTTTGCATCTTGACTCAACGCTGGGCTGGCAACGCCAGGTATCTAGTGTTAGTCAAAAGGTCAACGGTACTCTGCGATCCCTGTATCGTCTAAGGAGCTTTTTGCCCGCTAAGACGAAGACTATGCTTGTGCAGACTTTAATTTTCCCTATAATCGACTATGGTGACGTGTGCTACTTTGACTTGAACGCGGTTTTGCTGGATAAGCTCGACAGACAACTCAACAATGGTATCCGGTTCATATTCAACCTAAGGAAATATGACAATGTTTCGAGCTACAGGTCTGAGCTCAAATGGATGTCCATTCGCCAAAGAAGAAGCTTACGCACTTTGACCACTCTTTTCTCCCTTCTCAACTCTCCCACCCCTCCTTCTTATCTTATGTCTCACTTCCAATATCTATGTTCTTCGCACGCTAAAAGTCTGCGTTCTTCCAACAATCTTCTTCTACTCTGTCCTTCTCATACTTCTGACTTTGTTCATTCTTCCTTTCATATTCAGTCCATTCTTCTTTGGAATGCGCTTCCTCTTGATATTAGGACGGCCACCAGTCTGTATGCATTTAAGCGGAAATTGCAGAGTTATTTTCAAAACAAATAGCGTAGAGTCATCTCAATTATGTATCTCTTTTCCTTGAATTTTTATGTATATATATTTATAATGTAGGTATATATTGTAGTAAATATGTATGTATTTGTATTTTATGCTTGTAACCTATTTATGTATTTCTGTACTTATTCTATTTATAATCTATTATGTTATCTTTAATATTTTTCGTTATTTTTATTTCCTCTCAGAGCACCTGCCATCTTATCTCTTCACCACCCTTGGTTGACTGGTAGAGAATGCCTAAGGCATTAAGTCCGCCTTTCTACTTAATTGTGAGCGAGAAGTTTAAATAAATAAATAAAATCTTCAAAGTACAATTTATTCACATATTCTGGTTCAGCACGTTCTGGGATCATTTTAAGGCACTAAAAAAGAAGAAATAGTGATTAATATGCCACAAAAATTCTTCCCGATCTTTTTCTTCTTCGTCTTGTCGATGACACGACAGTGTATTTCATATTGTTAGCACAAAACTTCGCCACTTCCAGGGCACCGCCGCCGCCGCCGTTGCAGCGGAATGGTCCCTGTGGGGCTGTGGCTGAATTTTTGGGACACAGAGGGCAATAAGAGGTGGGTATTTATGGCTGAACTTAAACCAAAAAACATAATATTTTAATAAACTTACTTGATAATTGTTCATTACAAAGTACATCAGAAACGCACAGCGACACGCTGTAGAGTAGCTCATTGCTAAAAAAAATACTAAGAAAGATACTACACCACAGTATTCCTAAAAACAAACAAAAAATGTCAGAATGTTCCGTTTTATATTTTTTTAAGTACTATCAGACTGTTTATCTAAAATCAAATCAGCGATAGTAACAATGATAAAATCGATTGCTTACCGTGTTACTGAAATATTAATGATTAAATAAATGGTTTAAAATTTGATCACTACACTCATTTATAGCTTTCGTAAAATAAAATCACTCAAAATGCAATTTCAAGTTGCATGTATTTTAACAAAAGGCAAATTATTATCATAATAATCTAATATTTTAGCTCCTGCAATTGAAACGCAGTGTATAAACAGAATTTGTATTTGAAAATAATTACGTCATATATTTCAGCAGTGAAGGCTGAAAATATATAACGTAATTTTATGTATGTTTTATAAAGCGGTCATTGTACTCATAATTATGTATAAGTTTTACAATGTTGTTGAACAAACTCTTAGTCACAAATATTTACTACAACTGCAGCTACATGAGGCTCAAAGTCAGATTGAACAACTTGAGAATACAAATCTAAACATCACCGCCTCATTGAATCAAAGTCTATTCAATGAATTGGTGCCTATAGCCCCATCAATGGTTTCTGTAATAAACCCCTCTTACACAATAGATTTAACAGGTCATAATGATTCGAAATCAAGTAAATCAGTGAGGGTAGTTACTAGTATAAATAAACTTAAAAATATATAAAAATTAACAAATACATAGTTAAAACTAAGAAAATGGTCAAAAAACAAAAGTTCTTCATTAAAAATGTAAAAATAAATAGAGAAAGGTTAAATCTATTGAAACAATTAGGTATGTATTCATTAAACTTAGAAAAAAGTACTAGGAAATACCAAATTGACACTGAAGACTTGCAGTATGAACTTGACCGACTTCAGGAGAAACTTACTTCTATGACCATCAAATATACAGCCTCTGAAAACCAAATGAGGGAATATGTATTGGCAATGAATGAGCTGGTAAGCTCTCAAACAAACAAATGTGAACATTGTCAACCACCATCTATTGACCCCACACCAGACCATTCATTGACAATATGTGATACCACCATACCGCAGTCTTGTGCTAGTTTGCCATTATCAATTACTAACTGTTTCCCTAAACAGACTGTAAATAAAGAAATAGTATTATTTTGTGATGAAATTGGAAAGGATCTAGGCCACTTGTTGACAAATAAATATCCAGGACACTCAATAATGAACTACTACATGCCTGGTTGTTCTTTATTTGACATAATGAAAAAAGTTATAAAATGTAATTTTAACCAGGATACTATACTATTAATGTTTGTTGGTAATAGGGGAAATGTGAACAAAGGAGAATTACTCCAATATTATAGATCATTATGCAACCTTAATTTAAGAAAAATTGTGATGTTCACATTCCCATACAGCCAAAGTTTGCCACAGGAAGAAAACATCTTTAGGTCTGAAATTAATATGACTTTGCATAATTTGACTTATAATAATAATTTATTCCAATTAATTGACACTAACAACTATGTTGGTAATCATTTATATTTGACAAAAGATAGATTTTTTATGGATAGGTATTATCTTTCAAAGTACTGTAAAAGACAGATAGCTGTGTCGCTATCTTACTATTTTTCTATTACAGCCAAGAATTTGGCTAAACAAATTGCTTCTATTGAGCAATGCAATGATGACATTTTAAATAATTCAGCTAATAATTTGGTATCAAACATTGACATTGATAATAATTTAAATTAGAAATTAAGACAATAGAGGAAATCTCTAGCAATGTACAGAACTGCAAAAATAAATCAAATAAAAGTTTAAAATCAGTCAATAGTATCAACCTGGTGCATCAGAATATTCAAGGATTTATAAACAAAGATTTAGAGGTAGAGTTATTTATGAATGTTAACAGTATTGATATTCTTTGTATAACAGAACATTGGCTTAAAAGCCACCAGTTCTTGTTCAATTTTAACAATCACCAGGTTGGTAGTTCGTTCAGCAGAGTAAATGCTATACACGGTGGCTCATTAATTTTAGTAAGTAATCAGCTTAAATTTAAGGACCGTAAGGATATTGTGAGCCTATCTGTTGAGCGGACAGTTGAAATAGCCTGTGTAGAATTGGAGCAGTTTATTGTATTAAGTGTGTACAGACCCCCTTCAGGATTGTATGACTGCTTTGAAAAGGTAATGGATGAAGTGTTACATAAGATTTGTGACTCAAACAAGTCTATTATCACTTGTGGTGATTTTAATGTTAATTTATTAGAAAACTCAGGTTCTTGTAGTAAAATAATAAGTCTGTTTCAGTCCTACAATCTTGTAAATCTATTTCTAGAGCCCACAAGAATAAGCCCTACGAGTGCCACATGCCTAGATAATATTCATACAGATATTATACCAAGCCACAAAGAAATTATAAATTTACTAGACTCAGATCATTGTGAGCAAAAGATTACTATTTAAAACCAAAACAATAAAGTGGCTAAAAAAGATATCATTGTTAACCCTAAAACTGCAAGTCGCTTGGAAGCTTTTAAAGTTAAACTCATAAATAAATTACCAGTTTTGTCTGTTCCTGCTGATCCTAATCATCTATATGATGATTTCTTTAATATATACTGTAAACAATTTCATTCCATTTTTATTCCCAAGACTATCTCGATTAATAATAACGCATCTTTCAGTGATTGGGCTACCATTGGTATTCATAAAAGTAGAACACGGCTTTATGAGCTGTACAATGAAAGGGCATACATAAACACTGCTGAATTTAATTTATATGTTAGAAACTATTCAAAATTATTTAAAAAAAGTTTGTTGTATGGCCAAGTCGCGTCATTTGAGTTCGAAGATTAAAAATAGTAGTAATGTAATCAAAACGACTTGGAATATTATTAATAGTGAAACGGGAAGGTCTAGTAACCGAAATACTGACTATAGCCTGTCAATTAATGACAAAATAATAAAATCAGACTCGCAAGTCGCCGCGGCCTTTGAAAATTTCTTTTCAGATATTCCCGTTTCAACTACTAAATCCCTAAACTCATCACCTTCTGTTGCTGAGTCTTTGCTCAAGGAAAATGTTAATGTTTGCGATTCGGAATTTCATTTTGAACATATTACCTGTAGAGACATAATTAAAACCTTTCACACTTTAAATGTAAAAAAGACTGCAGATCTGTGGGGTAATTCTGTAGAAGTTGCCAAGTCAATTATTGACATTGTAGCTCCTACTTTATCTCTTATCTTTAATAATTGCATTGACTGTGGGGAGTTTCCTGACCTTATGAAAAATAGTAAAATAATACCTTTGTTTAAATCAGGTAGTACATCAGACCCCACCAATTATAGACCTATTTCAGTACTACCTACCTTTAGTAAAATTTTTGAAAAAATAATTTTAGTCCAATTACAAAGATTTTTTAATAAACATAAATTATTGCACAATAAACAGATCGGTTTTACAAGGGGTCGTTCGACTACTGATGCCGGTGTGGAACTTTTAGGACATATTTATAATGCATGGGAAGATAAACGCGATGCATTGGGCATCTTTTGTGATTTGTCCAAGGCATTCGATTGCGTTCTTCACGAAACGTTAATCAGGAAACTCCGCCACTACGGGATCCGGAACACCGCTCTGGATCTTCTTACTTCATACTTGAGTAATAGGATTCAGAGCGTTGACGTTAATGGGAAAAGATCTCCCGGATCTATAGTAACAATGGGAGTCCCACAGGGCTCAGTTCTTGGTCCTTTCTTGTTTCTTATTTACATTAATGATTTGCCATACCTCATAAAGGATAATCATGATATAGTGTTGTTTGCGGATGACACTTCACTTTTGTTTAAACTTGAACGTCAGCAGCTGGTTACTGACGATGTTAATAGTGCGATCTCAAAAGTTGTTCACTGGTTCAATGTTAATAATTTACTTCTTAATGAAAAAAAAAACCAAATGCATTAAGTTTACGCTACCTCACGTTAAGCAGGTGAAAACTAACGTATTGATAAAGGGCGAAGAATTGAACCCTGAAGATAGCACAGTATTCTTGGGCTTAACTTTGGATGCTAAGCTTCAGTGGGGTCCACATATAGATAAATTGTCGAAAAAGCTAAGCTCCGCAGCATACGCTGTTAGAAAAATTCATAATTTAACTGATATAGAGACAGCCCGTTTAGTGTACTTTAGCTATTTTCATAGTGTAATGTCGTACGGTATTCTGTTGTGGGGAAATGCCGCTGACATTCAGACTATCTTCGTTTTGCAGAAAAGAGCTGTTCGGTCAATTTATAGATTAAGTCCGAGACATTCTCTCAGAGAGAAATTTAAGGAGATTAATGTAATGACTGTGCCCTCCCAGTATATTTTTGAAAATCTTTTATATGCCCATAAAAATATAAAATTGTTTAAAAAATACAGTGATATCCATAATATAAATACTAGGAACAAACACAAATTTGTTGTACCTACAACAAGGCTCAAGAAAATAGGTGGCTCATTCAGATGTCAATCTATACGTTTTTATAATAAACTTCCAAGCCACGTTCAAGATATAAGCCTTAATAAATTCAAATCATTTATTAAAAGTAAGTTGTGCCAGAAAGCCTTTTATACTATTAAAGATTATATTGAGGACAAAAAGGCTTGGGATTAAGCTGCTCCAATTATTGCATACTGAAACTTTTATTTTATTTATATACCATTTTGACATATTTACTTTGTGGAGTTCAATATACTGTTTGGAACTTAATATTTACTTGTAAAGTATTATATTGTTTTCAATTATTGTGAATGTGAAGCCTATGTGGGTCATTATTGTTTTTTTTTTTTTTTTCTCATTTAGTATTGTTTTTATAATAAACTTCCAAGCCACGTTCAAGATATAAGCCTTAATAAATTCAAATCATTTATTAAAAGTAAGTTGTGCCAGAAAGCCTTTTATACTATTAAAGATTATATTGAGGACAAAAAGGCTTGGGATTAAGCTGCTCCAATTATTGCATACTGAAACTTTTATTTTATTTATATACCATTTTGACATATTTACTTTGTGGAGTTCAATATACTGTTTGGAACTTAATATTTACTTGTAAAGTATTATATTGTTTTCAATTATTGTGAATGTGAAGCCTATGTGGGTCATTATTGTTTTTTTTTTTTTTTTCTCATTTAGTATTAATCATGGTCTGGCAGTTTGAGTAATTTATGCGGCCTACCCAAATGTTCTTTCTTTGGTATTGTTCGTCGAATCGTTGAGCTCCTTAAGTTCTGAGTTGAGCAGCACGATTACTGACAAATGCGTGCACTGACTGGACAGGTCCACTCAATCTGTGTGGTTCTTTCCTCAAAAGGACCATTTCAGACACCAATCTACATGGCCTTCACATGATCTGACCAAGATCATGTCTGGACTTTAAAAGAGACTGTGACCTCTGAGTTTGTTTTGGCTCTGAGAAGAATCTCAGAGTAGTCAGATAGGAAACGCCGACCTCATCTAGCTTTATTTAAAAAAATATGATTGACGTGTAAAAGTGTTACTACAAACCTACTTATAGAAAATAAATCATTTATCATTTATCAATGGACCAACATTGATTTCGCGAAAAAAAAATGTTTTTACAAATAAAATTCTCAAAATAGTGCTAAAATCCGCTTGTCGTGTTTTAATAAGCTGGTCTCAGAAATATTGCCAATAATTGGGTAACTTGTTAGGTGACATGTTAACATAAAATTATAAGGACTGTTAGTAACTACAGAATCGGAAACCACCTGTAACTAATAATCTCAGTGACCTTTGGAGTGCCTCAGGGTGAGTCTCGCTTGTGCTGCGTTCCGATGCGGTCGCGTTTGTATATTTTTTATTTCGATTAGCACGGTGCAAGCTGTCGCTCGTAATTTACAACATGAGTAATGAACTTGTGGCGAATGAGCTTCTGGCGTTCCTGCAGCAGAAGCTGGATTTGATGGTCTAGGTGTCCGCTGTCCAGATCTGTGCCACAAACTTCAGCGAGGATGACATAACTGCTGCAAAGCTGTTGTTTTTCAGTGTTCTGAACAAGCGCGACCAGATGATGTCCCGCCGTTCTGACGGGACTAAGAGGATATAATCACGCTGTTCAAGGAGACCGACTCGGACGACGTGCAAACGTTTTTGGCGAAGGCGCTACACATGCTTCCTACCGTCACCTTGGACCACGTCGATGTAACGAGCCTTCTCAAGGACATCGTTTTTCTGAAGGCTCGCCTCCCGGATGTGCTGACGAAATTAGATGCATCCCAAAACACCGTCGCTGATTTGCGCAAAGAAGTTTTTAGAAGCGAGTTCCGCAACAGTGTGGCGGTAATTAGGTTAGCGCGCCCCGCAGGCCCGTGCTCGTCACCGCGGCTCCTCTTCGTAGCGCCGCCGGTCGCTACATCCCGCTGTTAGTGTCTGCAGCCCTGGCGAACTTCGCTAGCGTCACCGCGAGTGCTCAGTATCAACCCCATGCCAGAAAAGGCGTCGAATAGGGCTGATAATGATGAAGGTTTCGTGACAGTGCAAAAGAAAGAAACGGCGGGTTCACGAACGAACAAGAACAGCTGCGGCAAAGCTCCTACGGTGCTCGAAGTGAGCCTACGTGCCGCAAAGCCGAATACACCGGTGTACAACTCCCGCCTATACTACACCACTAAGGTGGAGGAACATCGTGGAGTACGTGCGCCAAAAGATGAGGTACATGCCGAGGCTGCAGTAACTGGAATCGCAACGGAACGTCAACTTCAAGGCGTTCGTAATGCGTGTACCGAACTGTTATTTGCCTCTCGTCATGGAAGAAGACTTTTAGCCGCAGGACGTGGTGTTCCATCACTTCCGCGTACAAGTTCCTCAGGACAGCACAAAGTCTAGCTAGTGCAAAGTGGAGTACTAATATTAAGCCTGTTTATAACCCAAGTTTTGTTTATTAAAATATGTATGTTTAGGTTAAGGTATTTTTGTATGGGCCTATGTCGCCTGAAATAAACGGTTTTATTATTATTATTATTATATTAGTTTACTCGGACCAACTCTCTTCTTGACCTACATCAGTGAACTGTGTCAGCTTTACCTTAGTAATGGCCAATTTTTTACATTTGCCGATGACACTGCTCTCTTTTTTAGTAGTTATAGCTGGGATAAGGTCTTTGGTGTGACCCAGGAGGGGCTTAACGGGGTTGTTGCTTGGTTTCGAAATAATGTGTTGACTCTCAATGTCACAAAAACCAAATACATGGCTTTTGCACTTCGATCGAATATGCTACCCCCGTGATCACTTTTATTAACAGGCCGCACGTGTTCGTTAACCTACCAGCCATGCTTATGTGCATCTCTTCAAAGAATAGATAACATTAAATAACTTGGAGTTACATTAGACCCGTCCCTCGGCTTCAAACCTCATTTAGACGTCCTGGTAACGAGATTGCGCAAACTCATGTATACAGGGTGTGGTGTAAGTAGTGGTCCACCGTTCAGGATTCGATGAACCAGATAATTAACTAAAACAATTAAAAATTTTAACCATTGTTACCCAAGGGTTACGAAAATATTTCCTTTCTGTCTTTTATTTACGAAATTTCTACCTTTTATTACAAATTTGTTTGTAGTTTCAACAAAAACCATTATTTTTTCATTTTGATTTCTGTTAATTACTGCTGAATACTAGAGCTGTCATGATAAATTATGATTTTTTATGTAAATTCAGCTCTTTTGAAGAAAAAGTTGGTTCTTCTCTAATTTTAACCCTAATTTTTAAAACACCTTCAAGTTCAAGAGCGATTTTTGTAAAAAAAACGTACTACATTGTCAGTGCCCATGCATTTAATAATATGCCTACTAAATACCAATTTCAAAATGATATCACTATAACAGATCCAATAATTTAACAAAAAGATATTCAATTTTAATTGAAGAAAAGATTTTCATGAAACTACTTTTTTAAACTTTGTTGCGTTAATACTATTACAAAACGTATAAAAACTCAAAAAACGGATACAATGTAACTTTTTAAAATTCAAATGTGATTTGTGTTAAAGCACAAACATGTCGGGTAAAAAAACCCTGACCCTTTTTTTACCTGAGACATGTTTGTTTTGTTAACAAAAACCGGTTAAAGCTCTCGCAATCGAGTTACGCACAATAGGAGTGATAAGGAAGAAATATGGTAGGGTATTGCTATCTCTTTCATTACTAACGTTGAAATCTTCAGAAATCTCGAAATGATTTAGTACGATCTCGTCACTCGTGTCGTGCGTCGTATGCGTTTCGTTTTTATTCTGCCTGTGTTTACCTCCGCCATTTTTTTACCCCTGCCTGCCCCCGGACTCTGTTTAATTTGCCTACTGATTGGACTTGTTGTTTTGGTGATCTCTGCGATATTGGCTACGTGTACTGGTGACTTTGGCTTGCTCAACGATTTGGACAAATGTCCAGTGCAGTGACAATTAAAAAATGTCTCGGTACACACCGCGCGAATATGCTGACATGCATTTTATTTATGGCGAATGCAGAGGTGTCGGTAGAGAAGCAGCTCGACTTTATCGGGAGAGATATCCCGATCGAAGACATCCAGACCACCGAGTTTTTGGAAGAGTGCATAACGCTTATACCGAGGGAAGGATACCTGGCACAGGCGTAGGCGGTGCAGGTGAAGGACGACCGCGACGACACAACGGTGAAGAGGTAATGAATTTAGTTACAGAAGATCCTTCAACATCGGTCCGTGTCTTAAGTCGCAGAACTGGCATATCAACTAGATCTGTACATCGAATACTCAAAAGACATGAACTGTACCCATACCACTATCAAAGGGTAGAGTCATTGCTACCAAGAGATTATCAATTGAGAGTAACATTTTGTAGAGTAATGCTACGCAGAATAAGAGAAGACCCGCAGTTTTTTAATAAAATACTATGAAGCGACGAGTCATCCTGCAAAAAAGATGGATATTTAAATTTACATAATTTTCATAACTGGCAGCTAGAAAACCCGCATCTCATAAGGCAAGACAGATCACAGTATCAATTTAAAATAAACCTTTGAACCGGAATCATTAACGGACAAATAATCGGTCCACACGAGCTGCCAGAAACATTAAATGCAGAAAGATATTTAAGTTTTTTGCAAATTGACTTGCCCTTGCTTCTGGAAGGTGTCGTTCCTGAAGTCCAAGAAGACATGTGGCTGCAGAACGATGGCTGTCCCGCTCACTACGCTGTTAGAGTACGAGAGCACCTTGATACAGCGTATCCAAATAGGTGGATAGGGCGTTTAGGTCCAATATTGTGGCCACCACGCTCGCCAGATCTAAATCCCCTAGATTTCTTTTATTGGGGTTGCCTAAAAGAAAAAGTCTATAGCAAAGAAATCACTAGCATTGACCAATTGAGGACTAGAATCCAGGCAGCAGCTAGAGAAATCAGCGAAAGCGGGTTTGCCCGACGAATTAAACGGTCGTTTATTCGACGTTGCAGAGCGTGTATAGCTGCGAATGGTGGCCATTTTGAACATTTTGTTTAATTTTAATGATTGTAATCATGACAAAGATTAATAATAAATGATAAATAAAGTGATTTGTTTTTTTTTAATTCTATGTTCAAATACCTAAAGTAACAATTTACGAGTAGGTCTAGATGTCTCTGCAATAGTAGTTTTTTTATACAAATGGGCACTGACACTGTAGTGTATTTTTTTTGCAAATATCGTAAGTATTAACGCAGTAAAGTTTAAAAAAGTAGTTTAATGAAAATCTTCTTTTCTTCAATTAAAATTGAATATCTTTTTGATAAATAATAGGATCTGTTATAGTGATACCATTTTGAAATCGGTATTTAGTAGGCATATTATTAAATAAATGGGCACTGACAGTGTAGTAGGTTTTTTTTACAAAAATCGCCCTTGAACTTCGATGTTGTGTAAAAATTAGGGTTAAAATTAGAGAAGGACCAACTTTTTCTTCAAAAGAGCTAAATTTACATAAAAAATCATTATTTATCATGATAGCTCTAGTATTCAGCAGTAATTAACAGAAATCAAAATGAAAAAATAATGGTTTTTGTTGAAACTACAAACAAATTTGTAATAAAAGGTAGAAATTTCGTAAATAAAAGACAGAAAGGAAATATTTTCGTAACCCTTGTATAAAAATGGTTAAAATTTTTAATTGTTATAGTTAATTATCTGGTTCATCGAATCCTGAACGGTGGACCACTACTTACGCCACACCCTGTATATTCAAGAGTCTAAAACACGCCGGTCGTAACATCAAGATGGTCTACTATGCCTTTATTAGTCGCTTATTGACTACTGCATCATCTCCTGGGGGGTGCTGCTAAAACGCACTTGATAGAGGCGAAAAGAGCTCAACGTGCTGTGCTTAAGGTTGCTGCGGGTCTTCCCTTCCGTTTTCCTACAGTTGACTTGTACAACAAGTGGAATATACTGTCTATAAGACAGACTTTCGTTCTGCATACATTCCTCAAAAAGCACTCGCAGCTAGTATAAGATTGGGATCTATTAATAGATAAACGAAGAAAGGGTACTGTGTGCAGTACTACTTTTTTCCGTGTAAGTCTGCCCCACAAGACCTTCTGTTACCTAGGGGACTATCTTTATAATGTTATCTATATGGGTCCAAATATTTATCCATTACACAAACCCAGTTGCAAACAAAAGTAAACGACTTCTTGAAAACTCTTTCCTATGATGACACAGAGAAATTGCTCCATTAAATAACACTTGAATTCAAACAATTACCTACACTTTCACCACTATTCACCTCCAGTCACCTACACATTCGCCACCATTCACCTACACATTCACCACACACCCTTTGACTGCTATTGTTGTATTATTTATTTTTTTCTTTTCGTTTATTTATTTTTTGTTTGTATTGTTTAGTAGAATTACATGTTACCTGCCCGTTTATGTATCATGCCACTAAGAGGGAGCCTGGTGACCTGTAATACAGGTTTTTTCTAAAACCTTCTTCAGGCATCAGCTCTCACAATGTGAATTTTTATAGTTCAAAAGTGTTAAGTGTTACAAAACCATTGTGAGAGAAAAAAAAAATAAACTTATTATTAATCTTTGTAGTAAATTGCGACTAAATAATGCAACGTAAGAACAACAGTTTTCATCATAAAAAGAAAATATTAGAAAATTCGATCAAGAATGCGAGAATACGCCTTTCGCTTATTCCGTACAGGATAAGGAAAGCCACCTATTGATATTGCACGGAGTGTAGTACACATATCACAGGTTAAGACCTGTGATATGTGTACTACACTCCGTGACTATCAGATGCCTGAGATGCAGCATCACAGATAAGATAACAGGTTTTATTTAGCACGCTATGTATACGTATAATGTATACGTATTATTATTTGTATTTTATTTGAGTCATTGAGTTCCTTAAGTTCTTAGTTGAGCTACATGATTACTGACAAATGCTTGCACTGACTGGACAGCTCCACTCAAAACTGTGTAAGAACCACACAGATTTCCAGTCCGCAAAAGACCATTTCAGACACTAATCTACATGGTCCCCACATTATGTCTGGACTTTAAAATAGACTTTTAGACCCCTGAGTTTGTTTCGCCATTTCTTCTCAGGGGTAATCAGATAGGAAATCTTGAATCCATCTAGCTTGTTACTTTATATTTTTTAATATGACGTGTAAAAATGTTTAAAGTTAATATGGCACATGAAGTTTTAAAAAAGTTCCGCTTTAACTTTAGTGTAGTCTCTCTCTAAAACTAGATGTGCGATATAGACGCCGGGTACTGTAACTGGACATGTGCGATATTAACGCCGACTACTATAACTGGATATGTGCTACATTAACGCCGGGTACTGTAACTGGACATGTGCGAGATTACCACCGGGTACTATAACTGGACATGTGCGATATTAACGCTGTGTACTGTAACTGGACATGCGCGATATTACCGTTGTTTAAATCGGGTAGTACCTACCTTTTACAAGGGGTCGTTCGACTACTGATGGCCGGTGTTGAACTTTTAGGACATGTTTATAATGCATGGGAGGATAAATGCGATGTTTTGGGTATTTTTTGCGATTTGTCCAAGGCATTCGATTGCGTTCTTCATGAAACTTTGATCAGGAAACTGCACCACTACGGAATCTGAAACGCCTCTCTGGATCTTCTTACTTCATATTTGAGTGATAGGATTCAGAGAGTTGATGTTAACGGAAAAAGATCACTCGGATCTGTAGTAAGAATGGAGGTCTCCCAGAACTCAATTCTTGGCCCATTTTTGTTTCTTATTTATATAAATGACTTGCCTTGCCTCATAAAGGATAATCATGATATAGCGCTGTTTGCAGACGACACTTCACTTTTATTTAAACACAAACGTCAGCAGTTGGTTACTGATAATGTAAATAGTGCCTTCGTAAAAGTAGTTCACTGGTTTAATGTTAATAACCTACTTCTTAACGAGCAAAAAAAACCAAATGTATTAAGTTTACAATACCGCATGTTAGACAAGTAAAAACTAGTGTTCGCATAAAGGGTGAAGAGTTGATCCCTGAAGATACCACTGTGTTCTTAGGCATAACTTTGGATGCCAAGCTTCAATGGGGTCCCCATATAGATAAATTGTCAAAAAAGCTTAGTTCAGCAGCATACGCCGTTAGAAAAATTCGTGATTTAACGGATTTAGACACAGCCCGTTTAGTATACTTTAGTTATTTTCATAGCGTAATGTCGTACGGTATTCTGGTATGGGGTGATGCTGCCTATATTCAGACAATTTTTGTTTTACAAAAAAGGGCAATCCGTTCAATTTATAAATTAAGTCTCAGATACTCCCTCAGAGACAAATTTAAAGAGATTAATATAATGACTGTAGCTTCTCAGTATATTTTTGAAAATCTTTGTACGCACATAAAAATATTAATTTGTTTAAAAAATACAGTGTTATCCATAATGTAAATACTAGGAACAAACACAAATTTGTTGTTCCTCCAACCAGGCTCAAAAAAATAGGCAGTTCCATCCAATGCATGCCAATCTATGCCAATGTATACGTTTTTATAATTAACTTCCTAGCCAAATTCAAGGACTAAGCCTTAATAAATTCAAATGTTTTATAAAACAGAAATTGTGCCTGAAAGCCTTTTATACTGTTAAAGATTATATTGAGGACAAAAAGGCTTGGGATTGAGCTGCTCCAATATATTTACAGTGAATGTTGTTATTTTACTCTTTTTATTTTGCTAGCTATTTATATTTTCTTATTCTTTATAACATTTTATATAAACAATGACATGAATATTTACTTTGTAAAGTATTATATTATTAGGAATGTGAGGACTATGTGGGTCACTGTTTGTTTTTTTTTTTGTCTCTTAGTTAGTTTTAATGATGGTCTGGCAGTTTGAGTACTTTATGCGGCCTAACCAAATGTCTTTTCTTTGGTATTGTTCGTCAAATCATTGAGCTTCTTAAGTTTTGAGTTGAGCTGCATAATAACTGACGAAAGCGTGCACTGAGGCACTGAGTGGTCAAATCTGTGTGGTTCTTTCCTCAAAAGACACCAGACTACATGGTCCTCAAATGATCTGAACAGGATTATGTCCGGATGTACACATTGACATTGATGAATTTTATTTAAGCAATGACATGAATATTTACTCTGGGTCATATTATATTATTTTAATTATTGTAAATGTGAAGACTATGTGGTCATTGTTTTATTCTCAGTTAGTTTTTAACATGGTCTGGCAGTTTGAGTATTTTTTTTGCAGCCTAGCTAAATGTCCTTTCTTTGGTATTCTTCGTTGAATCGTTGAGCTCCTTTAGTTCTGAGTTGAGTTGCACAACTACTGACAAATGCGTGCACTGACTGGACAGGTCCACTCAATCTGTTTGGTTCTTTCATCAAAAGACCATTTCAGACACCAATCGACATGGTCTTCACATGATCTGACCAAGATTATGTCTGGACTTTAAAAGAGACTGTGACCTCTGAGTCCGTTTCGGCCTTTCTTCTCAGAGTAGTCAGATAGGAAACGCCGACCTCATCTAGTTTTAAAAAATATGTTTGACATGTAAAAGTGTTTGTATAAACCTACTTACAGAAATGGCTACCAAGATCTTTCAGCGCTTGAATGACACTGATAAGGATTGTAGCTGGAAACATTTGTGAAAATAATTGTCTGAAATATTGAAAATTAAGATCCGATTTTTGCCACCCACCAATAGGTCCTTATACAGTTGTGCTCTACATAATTTGACATTTACAGGACTTTTCTTCTAAGTACTTGACGTTTACTTAACCTTTTTTTCACTATTTCTTGTCTTCAATTCTCTATACATTTGCTCTTTTCAATTTTCTGATCCCATAAGCACACTATAAATAAATATTAAATAGTATCACCGTTTATAATTTTTATTGTAGCACTAAAATATTATACTGAATTATGTTTTACAACAAATTGTGGGTAGTAATGTGGTTTTATAGCCAATAGAAATAATTGTGCAGTTCTACTTGTAATAATGAACTAAAACAATAATATATTTCAAACGCTTTGTGTTTATACATAGTAGGTTTGCCTATGGTTCTGTTCGCAGATAAAACAAGTAAATAGGAATAACCGTTACCCCGGAGTAATACGGAATAGGCTAACGAAAAACACTGAATTAGCGTTTCTCGTATTATAGGAGGACTAACAGACAGATAGACGGATAGAGAAATGTTGCGTTTTATAAAAATATGTAAGGATGTTATTAAAATTATTTTCTTAATAAATAATTTAATAACTTAACAATTTAAATCAATTTTCTATTGTTTATAACGGGTGTAAGACGCTTCATGAGGCCGAGAGTCACTTGATCTCTGTACTGAGCTGCATAACCTTCTGGCTACGCAGCTCAGTAAGGAGAAACAATTCAAACTTTTGACGTACTTTTACGAAAAGAAGTTTTAAATGTTATAACTTAACTTTAAATACCTCCAGGAAAAATGGTTACTCACTCGCTACTATTTATTTAAACTTGTTTCACTATTTATTTTAGCTATTTCATACTATTTATATTTAACGGCTATATTTGGATGTGATACAAAATTAAATATAAACTATGAAAGCTTTTAAGTTTTAGTATATACAATTAAAACAAAAATTGGCCAAATGCGTGTCGGACCACGCACAATGAAGGGTTCCGTAGTTGGGATAAATTTATCCTCCGAACAAACTTAACATTGTAGTTGAAAAACATCTACCCTCATATATTCCAACTGCAAATGTAAGTTTGTACGCACCTTTACCATGTCATTTTAAAATCATGAACTTCTTCAAGTTTCATCTATTTTCTTAAATAACTTTAAAAGCATTTGTTTTAAAATTATAAAAATATGATTCTCATAACAAGCCCTTTCATTTGATATGTTATATAGAGAAGAATATGAGAGAGAACATGATGTGTGGGTGATGTATTAGTTAGCGAGCGAAAAAAGTTTTCGAAATTACACTGCTGATTTATTATACGTATAGGAAGAGGAGATAGGTAAGTAGGTACACTGAACACAACGAGACGTATGATAGTTTCTAGACTAGTATTATCCACGCGGCTGCCAGCAGAGAAGTGTATACATATATATGCATATATATGATGTTATATTACAACATTTTGCTCCTGCATGCCTTTATAAAAAAATCAAATAAGGTTTAGGCCAAATACTTCCACTAAAGACTAAAAGTATTTACACAAAGTTCTAATTTAGTGATTGGGTGACTCCAGGTATTCATAAAGCAGGGAAAAGCTTTTTGAACTAAAGCAACATACGAATAATAAAAGCTTTCATCAGTATGTTGCAAAATATTCTATATCTCTTAATGTTAGCAATAAAATAAAATCTTCTGATGATAAAATAAAAACTACCTGACAAATAATAAATAATGAAACAGGTAGGCAAAAACAGCGTAATACTGAATTTAATTTAGCGACTGCACATGGGCCATCACTTCAGATGTAGAAATAACTCAGGAATTTAAAAACTTTTTTGCTAATATTCCCCTTAAAAAAAACTACTGAAGCTTTAAATTCCTCACCCGCGCTTTCTGCTATCTACTTAGAAATAATGTAAAGGCATGCCCTTTGGAGTTTAGGTTTCAGCATACAAACCCCCAGGCTGTTATAAAAGCTTTTAAAGATCTTAAAACTAAATCAACAGAAGATCTGTGAGGAATGTCTGTAGATCTATCATCGAAACCATTGCGCCCTATTTAGCTTTCATATTTAACACCAGTGTTGACCAAGGAGTCTTTCCAGATCTCATGAAACACAGTAAAGTAGTTCCTTTATTCAAATCTAGTGATAGTAAAGAACCTAACAATTATAGGCCTGTGTCAGTTCTGCCAGTTCTCAGTAAAGTGTTTGAAAAGTTGCTCAATCAGATGTTACGTCACTTTAATAAAAGTTCCATCTTTCATGAACAACAGTACGGTTTCACCATCGGACCTTGTACCACTGGCGCCGGTGTCACCCTAATAAAGAAAATTTTTAACGCCTGGGAAGAAGCACAAAATGCCATTGGAATTTTGTGACCTCTCTAGGGCGTTCGATTGCGTGAGCCATGAAATACTTCTACTGAAACTAGAGCGCTATGGGATTAGGAATACAGCTCTTGATTTACTAAATTCATAACAGAAAGATAGAAAGGTTAAAGTTCAATTAAACGTCATAAACTCATTGGGGTCTGAAATGGCAATGGGCTTTCCTCAAGGTTCGATATTAGGTCCGGAATGGACCTAGTCTTTTTAGTTTACATTAATGATTTAACCCCAACCACCCCCATGATTACCCCAATGATTTACCCCATTACCAGGACAAAAAATGAATCTTGCAGAGATGTATCGTATCACCGGTTTGTATAAAACTGTGACATATTTCAATAAAATTGTTTTTAATGGCAAAACCATATTTATTACTATGTTGCGAACTAAAAACTACCTTATGTCCACTGTTCAAAGTCTAAATCAGCTTGCTCGCTGTCTTAAATATCATCGTATACATTCTAGAAACTTCGACGCTACTCGATCAGGGATGGGACACATTCAAATAGTTCGGTATCGATAAAATAATAAAATATGTATTTTTATGACAAATAAACCAATCATTCATTCATTCGCGGCTGGACGTAGGCCTCAAAAATAAGTACCTAAATTACCTAATACTAATAAAGTATGTAAATATTTTAGTTTTCCCAAAGATCCTTTTACCAAAGAGAAATAGATAGAAGCTACAGGAAGACAGAACTGGATTCTGTCTTCCCTTCGATTCAGCTTCTATCTATTTCGAAAATCGCCGTCAAAATCAAGTACAATCTGTTCAGAGCATTTTGATGAAAACTTCAAAAAAAGGCTACAGATTTTCAAATGATAACGCAATTCCTATTCATAAAATTTGGTCCATTATATAAGATAAAGGATTTGAATATTACATTGTACAAACATCGGCATTAAATTATCGATATCTTTTCCTCATCCAGAGCTGAGTAGAAAAATAGATAAATGATAATGATAAATGATAAATGATTTTATTTCTGTAAGTAGGTTTTTACAAACACTTTTACACGTCTAAACATATTTTTTTAAACTAGATGAGGCCGGCGTTTCCTATCTGACTACTCTGAGAAGAAAGGCCGAAACAAACTCAGAGGTCACAGTCTCTTTTAAAGTCCAGACATAATCTTGGTCAGATCATGTGAAGACCATGTCGATTGATGTCTGAAATGGTCTTTTGATGAAAGAACCACGCAGATTGAGTGGACCTGTCCAGTCAGTGCACGCATTTGTCAGTCGTTGTGCAGCTCGACTCATAACTAAAGGAGCTCAACGATTCAACGAACAATACCAAAGAAAGGACATTTGGCTAGGCCGCAAAAAATACTCAAAACTTCCAGACCATGTTAAAAACTAACTGAGAATAAAACAAAATTAAACAATGATCCACATAGTTTTCACATTTACAATAATTAAAACAATATAATACTACACAGAGTAAATATTCATGTCATTGCATAAATAAAATTCATCAATGTCAATGTGTGTATTCGGACATAATCTTGGTCGGGTCATTTGAAGACCATCATCATTTTATCATTTGATTTGTAGGTTGGTGTCCGAAATGGTCTTTTGAGGAAAGACCACACAGATTTGAGTGGACCTGTCCAGTCAGTGCACGCATTTGTCAGTTATCATGCAGCTCAACTCAAAACTTAAGGAGCTCAATGATTTGACGAACAATACTAAAGAAAAGACATTTGGGTAGGCCGCAAAGTACTCAAACTGCCAGACCATCATTAAAACTAAGAGACAAAAAAAAAAAAAAACAATGACCCACATAGTCCTCACATTCCTAATAATTAAAATAATATAATATAATACTATACAAAGTAAATATTCATGTCATTGTTTATAATGAATATAGAATAAGAAAATATAAATAGCTAGCAAAATGAAAAGATTAAAAAAACAACATTCACTGTAAGTTTATTGGAGCAGCTCAATCCCAAGCCTTTTTGTCCTCAATATAATCTTTAACAGTATAAAAGGCTTTTAGGCACAGTTTTAGTTTTATAAAACATTTGAATTTATTAAGGCTTAGTTTTTTAATGTGGCTAGGAAAATTATAGAAACGTATACATTGGCATCTAAACGAGCTGCCTATTTTTTTGAGCCTGGTTGTAGGAACAACAAATTTGTGTTTGTTCCTAGTATTTACATTATGGATATCACTGTATTTTTTAAACAAATTAATATTTTTATGTGCGTACAAAGATTTTCATAAATATACCGAGAAGCTACAGTCATTATATTAATCTCTTTAAATTTTTCTCTGAGGGAGTATCTGGGACTTAATTCATAAATTGAACGGATTGCCCTTTTTTGTAAAACAAAAATTGTCTGACAATCGGCGGCATTTCCCCATAATAGAATACCGTACGACATTACGCTATGAAAATAACTAAAGTATACTAAACGGGCTGTGTCTAAATCCGTTAAATCACGATTTTTTCTAACGGCGTATGCTGCAGAGCTAAGCTTTTTTGACAAATTATCTTGTGGCGGCATCTACAGCGCCACATACAAAAACTACGCATCACACTGACGTCACGCAAAATCCTGCATCGCGCAAGCAGAGTTTACCGCGCAACTAGCATATATACAACATCCCGACATCAACCGACGGGCAGTTGCCCACCAGACACGACACCAGTCTGGTCGGAGGATCCTCCCTTTTCTATGGAGGATGAGTGAACTATACACCCTGTTCCTCATGCCTCTATACTGGTGACCCCGAGTATGAACGTCAGCGCAGCCTTCGTGCAACTACATCAGCGTGACGTCATCATCATCACTTCCTCAAGCTCTCGAGCGGCGAGTCACACAGCCAGCCAGCACCCACGGCTTCAACGGGTATCCTGACCACCAGCATGCAGCGACCGCGCATACCTGGTCATCACCCTAAGCCTCATCAGCAACCTTGGCACAGCACACTGCACTTTCGGCCGGTCAACAAGCAGAGCTCTTCAACGCTCTCCTGGTCGACGCCAGCAGTCAGCCCTCAACCCGGCGCTGTACCACGTCCGACTCACTGGAGCATAACGCAGCGCCACCCCGACTCACTGGGGCATCACCGCAGACAGTTCCGACCCACCGCGAACTATGCGACAACCGGTTCCGAGCCACTGGAACCCCACCTGGCACTGGCAAGCATCGCAAGATACACGACTCAGCCCACTATCGACCTCCGGTCTCCGGAGGGGAGTGATGTGGCGGCATCTACAGCGCCACATACAAAAACTACGCATCACACTGACGTCACGCAAAATCCTGCATCGCGCAAGCAGAGTTTACCGCGCAACTAGCATATATACAACATCCCGACATCAACCGTCGGGCAGTTGCCCACCAGACACGACACCCGTCTGGTCGGAGGATCCTCCCTTTTCTATGGAGGATGAGTGAACTTTACACCCTGTTCCTCATGCCTCTATAATCTATATGGGGGTCCCATTGAAGCTTGGCATCCAAAGTTATGCCTAAGAACACAGTGGTATCTTCGGGGTTCAACTCTTCACCCTTTATGACAACACTAGTTTTTACTTGTCTAACATTAGGTATTGTAAACTTAATACATTTGGTTTTTTTCTCGTTAAGTAGGTTATGAACTTTAAACCAGTTAACTACTTTTTCGAGGGCACTATTTACATTGTCAGTAACCAACTGCTGACGTTTGAGTTTAAGTAAAAGTGAAGTGGCGTCTGCAAACAGCACTATATCATGATTATCCTTTATGAGGCAAGGCAAGTCATTTATATAAATAAGAAACAAAAATGGGCCGATAATTGAGCCCTGGGGGACCCCCATTCTTACTACAGATCCGGGTGATCTTTTTCCGTTAACATCAACTCTCTGAATCCTATCACTCAAATATGAAGTAAGAAGATCCAGAAAGGAGTTTCGGATTCCGTAGTGGTGCAGTTTTCTGATCAAAGTTTCATGAAGAACGCAATCGAATGCCTTGGACAAATCGCAAAAAATACCCAAAGCATCGCATTTATCCTCCCATGCATTATAAACATGTCCTAAAAGTTCAACACTCAATTATTTAAAATCTAAAAGTTCAACAATCAGTGTTGTCATCATATTCGATCATCATAGTCGAACGACCCCTTGTAAAACCGAACTGTTTGTTATGCATTAATTTATGTTTATTGAAAAATATTTGGATTTGATCTAAAATAAGTTTCTCGAAAATTCTACTAAAGGTAGGTAGTACTGAAATAGGTCTATAATTAGTAGGGTCTGATGTACTACCCGATTTAAACAACGGTATTATTTTACTGTTTTTCATAAGATCAGGAAACTCACCACAGTCAATACAATTATTAAAAATAACAGATATAACAGGTGCATACGAATATGACATCTATTGCAATCACATTAGCGTGCTAAATAAAGAAAATTGGTTACAGCGCCCTCTAGCGTTGAATAGCTGAACTCGTTGTTGATTGCTCGAATTTGATTGTTAGATGGAAAAATGGTCTTCATTGATTTTGACATGTAAAATAAAAACAACGTTCATGAGTTGTAATAAGACTTAATTTTGAACAACATTAAATAAACTTTTCGCCAAAGTTGCATTTATAATTCGTAGCCAATAATATCATCGTTTTCTGTGTATTGCAATGTTTATTTTAATTTGCAACTGTGTGAATTTGGCGACACTAGTTCCCGTACTAAGGAAGTCTAAGGGCACTTCCACTGTTTTTTCTATTCCGTGGAACAGACACATATGAACTTGTGTTAACCGCTAAACTATTTAATGTGATAACCAAATCGCCACTCTGCATATGTCGTGATCCGATCGTAGAAGGAGCCATATCGTGATCTGCCAGGCCAATTCACGATACGTCGCCTTTTCAAGGTTTGGCTAGTTATATCACTATGCGTCTAACTCTAATCGAAAGTCGGGCCAGTCGACGAAAGCAACCTGTTTTTCTATATTCCTGCTAATGCCCAGTGGCATATCGTAAAGTAGTTGCTTTTCACGCCGCTAGTGGCACCCTACCAAGTGGGTTAGGTTAGGTTATAACTGTACTGTGAACAAACCGCGCGCGAGCCGAGCGAGCGCTACATCCAAGTTGGTCACAGGTACTTGCCTACTTAGTATTTTAGGGACCCTAAAATAGAAATTACTCAATACAAATTTATTAATATATAAAACAAAAAAACTGCATTTCGGATAGTTAGTCATTTTATATTATTCTTATTAAAAAATACTGACAAATCACGTTTTGAGTTTGGGAAGGTCTTGTTTGAATGTTATAACTACTACACATTTTGCTAACAACAGATCATTTGTATTCTTGACGATTACCTCGGCCATTCCTTTTTCAAACGGCCACACAGATGGAATGATGTGGTTGAAAGTCATGTTACTTAAATCATGTTTGCCCTGAAATGAAAATTAAGTTTAAGTTACAAATAGTTCTCAAGACACATTCAATTAATGCAGGTGTTATTCATCAAAAATATTAATAAAACGCGTAAACTGTGGAAATAATTTTAATTGTCATAAAAATAAGAATAATAAGACAATCTTACCGGTTGAATAGGGCAACTCTGCATGCCTACCATCCTTAAGGTTTTACCAACATAGGGATCATTGTTAATGAGATCGCATAGTTTGAAGTGCATTTCTGGAAACGACCTCCTGAATTCGTTGTGAAGATATTGGTAGAAAATTAAATCAACCTGTGCAAAAATATAGTTTCTATCAAACCAGGAACACCACACATTAACAGATTAAACTGAGCAGACGAATCTGACCCGATCGGTCTAATTGAATGCACACACACTAAACCAGCAGACTAGTTTCAACTATCTGCATCTAATAGGTAAAACCTAATCATTCCGGTCGTCGTAACAAGCCACACATGGTACGAATTGGTCAAGACAGGCGCTGTTGGTAGAAAGAAATAAAAATTGTTTTTCTGGACAAACAACACGCACATCACAAAAAAATAGACAAGATAAACACTAATACAAAGTAGCCAATAGCCTCCTATTCAACTTTTGTATCAAACAACAATTACAATTAAGATTAAGCCGTGCGTTGCATCTGTGCAAGAACAGGTCGTTGCTCAGCAAAACGCTGTGACTTTGACCTATCGTCAACAACGCTGATTTTCAGCAACTACCTCTCGAGTGACACAATGACGTCCCCCTGTGTGATATAATAATTCGGGTTAGTTCAGTTTTTTTAGAAATAATTGTGATTCGAAATCTAGCTGAATATAGAACTTAGAAACTGTATAAGTATATATATATTTATATATTTGTATATATATATTTATATATATCATAATTATGCGTAATAAATAAATAAAACATAAATTTAAACCATAATAAAATACTAAGTAAGTAATCCAGACGATGACGTTGTGTACAGTGTAATGTGTTACCCAAATAATGCAGTTCGGCAAAATCAGAAGCGAATAAGCTCCAGATAACTGAGAACTACCATTGCTACTGTGAGGATGACACAAACCGGACTAAACGGGGAGGAATCAGACAGAGGCTACTTGCATTGTTGGAAAACCATATCCATTGCCCGTACGCCGTAATCCTTGAGATAAGTGCAAATAGAACAGTCATTATTTTTAGTGTAAGTTTACAATCATGTGGATTGTTGAACCTGCATGAAATATCTCTTAAAATATTCCAGAAAATGCCTATTTGTTGTTAAAACTGGCCAATTGTGTGGTAGCCGTACCTGATCTATCATCATTTCAGCCGAAAAACGTCCACTGCTACACTGCTGACATAGGTCTCCCCAAGCTTTGCCACATCAACCGGTCCTGTACTTCCCGCAATCAGTGGATCCCCGCGACCTTCACCAGGTCACCGGTTCTACTTGTGGAAAGCCTACCAACGCTACTAACCTAATTAAGTGAAGTTATTTGTATCTTAATAGTAAGGCTTAGAAATTATTGGATCGATTTTGATGCGATTTTCATCATAATTCCGATCATTTCTCAAGATTATTCCAAAAAAAACAGGGCCCTGTTTCCTGTCGATGGAGAAGTGAACTAAGAATACTCGAACATCTTACCGTTACGGTGTTGCTTAAAACAATCTTATTGGTAAAAGACAAGTTTACGCAATAATCTCCTTTTCGCTTATAACGTCTCACATTAAATATTGGAGAGTCTTCAAAGTACAATTTATTCACATATATAAGTTCAGCACGTTCTGGGATCATTTGAAGGCACTAAAAAAAAAGAGATTGTGATAAATATACCATAAAAATACACAATGTTTTCCAGTCTTCTTCTTCTTCGTCGTGTCGATGGCACGACAGTGTATTACATTTTGTTAGCCCAAAACTTCGCCACTTACACGGCACCGCCGCCACCGTGGTAGCACAGGATCACTGTGGCTGCATTTTTTGGTACACAGAGGGCAAAAGGAGGTTGGAATTAATCCCTGAACTTAAACCAAAAAACATTATATTTTAATAAACTTACTTGATAATTTGTTCATTACAAAGTACAGCAGAAACAGACAGACACACGCTGTAGAGTAGCTCATTGCTAAAAAATTACTAAGAAAGATACTACACCACAGTATTCCTAAAAACATACATTAAATATCAGACTGTTCCGTTTTATACTTTTTTAAGTACTATCAGACTGTTTATCTAACATCAAATCAGCGATAATAACAATGATAAAATCGATTACTTACCGTGTTTCGGAAATGTTTAATTAAATAAATGGTTTAAAATGTTATCACTTATAGCTTTTGCTATAAAATAAACTCACTCAAAATGTATACAATTTTAAGTTGCATGTATTTTAACAAAAGGCAAATTTTCATCACCATAATCGAACATTTCAGCTCCTACAATTGAAATGCAGTGTATATACAGAGTTTGTATTTGAAAATAAATACGTCATATATTTCAGCAGTGAAGGCTGAAAATATTTAATGTCATTTAATGTAAGTTTTGTTATGCGGTTATTGTATTCATCATTATGAATAAGTTTTACAATGGACCAAGATTGAAATCGGCAATTAAACGTTTTTACGATTAAAATTCTCAAATGCTAAACATTGTTTGCCGTGTTTTATTAAGCTGGTTTCAGAAATACACATACGAGTACTACTAAAAATTGGGTAACTTGTAAGGTGACATGCCGACATAAAATTGTAAGGACTATTAATTAGTCCCTACAGAATCAGAAACTACTTATAACTACTAATCTTTAAACAACATTGCGAACATTGCGACTAAATAATTCAACGTAAGAACAGCAGTTTTCAACGTAAAAAGAAAATATTAGAAAATTCAATCGACAGTTCTAGAATAAGCCTTTCGTTTATTCCGTACAGGATAAGCAAAGCCACCTATTGGTATTGTACGGAGCGCAGTAGACACATCACACGTCTTACTATCTGAGATGCAGCGTCACAGATAATATAACAGGTTTCATTGAGCACACTACAATAGAAGGACGGTTTGTAATTTGAGAGAATGTATAGGTGCGTAATATTTATTCGTATTTTATCTGAGTCGTTGAGCTCCGTAAGGCATTATGCCTACCTTAAGCATTTGTAAGTTATCGATTACTGTCAAATGCTTGCACTGACTGGACAGTTCCACTCAAATCTTTATGGTTCTTTCCTCAAAAGACCATTTCAGACACGGATCTACATGGTCCTCACATTATGTCTGGACTTTAAAAGAAACTTTGACCCCAGAGTTTGTTTCGCAATTTCTTCTCAGGGATACTCAGATAGGAAATGTCGAATCCATCTAACTTACTAAGTTATATTTTTAATGACGAGTAAAAGTGTTAAAAGTTAGAATGGCACATGAAGTTTTAGAAAAAGTTCAGCTTTAATTTAAGTGTAGTCTCTCTCTAAAACGAGATGTGCGATATTAACGCCGGACACTGTAACTGGACATGTGCCATATTAACACCGGGTACTGTAACTGGAAATCTGTGGTATTAACGCCGGGTACTGTAACTGGACATATGCGATATTAACGCAGGGTACTGTTACTGGACATGTGCGATATTCACGCCGGGTACTGTTACTGGACATGTGCGATATTAACGCTGAGTACTGTTACTGGACATGTGCGATATTAACACCGGGTACTGTAACTGGACATCTGTGGTATTAACGCCGGGTACGGTACCTAACTGGACATGGGCGATATTAACGCTGGGTACTGTTACTGGACATGTGCGATATTAACGCAGGGTACTGTAACTGTACTTCATTCTACATTGCTACGAGGATCTTTTGACGCCTGAATCACATTAACAGGAGGGCGTCGCTGGTTAACATTTGTGAAAAAGTCGTGTGAAATATTGAAAAAACAAGATGGCTAGTTCCGATTTTTGCCACACGGCAAACAATCCTTATACAGTTGTACTATACATAATTTGACGTTTACAGGACTTTTATCCTAATTACAGTCCTACCAACTTATCAGTGAATTGAAAGAGGACGGCACCGTCGATTCAGTGTTGCTAATTAATATAAGGTGCCCAAAATTGAGTGAGTTTTCAAGAAGGAAATTTCACATTAGACATAATCGTTTAATAAGAATTACAGTTTTTACAAATTAAAAACAAAGATACCTATATAAAAATAATAAAATAAATAAAAAGAATTTGATCATTTACAGTTACGCTAACACGCAGTACGCTAACAGTTTAGTCTCTCAGGAATAAACAATAGCTTTATCTTAAAAGTAATCCAATGAAGTGGAAATTCAGCAGATAAAATGTTCCACGGGGGGATACAAGTTTCATTTAATGCGAAGTTAAGTAGGTACCTACAGCTTTGGGACGTGTCGGATAAGGCGGGAGGAAACGCCCGGGTTTCACCACTGTGTGGATCGCCCGTAAGACACGGTGGAGCATACGATGGAGGTCTGCCCGGCTTGGGCAGAGCACCGCCGTGTCCTCGTGGAGGCGATCGGCAGCAGAGATCTCTCGCGTCCGGCTCTGGTTCAGGCCAAGGTACGGATATATCTTTGCCCTTTCGATACAGGCTCCAATACTCCATCTTCACCCTCTCCTTGCCAACATTTACCCGATGTATGCGAAGTGTGAATATAGGTCTCATCTAAATAAATTATGGGCCGGGGCTGGGGAGATTTTTTATTTTTATCAACTGCATGCAAGTACTTAGCTCTCCAAGCTGATATATCATTACGCTCCATAAGAACCTTCCGATTGGATTGAGATTTTTTAAAACGAAATCCTACCTCGTGAAGCAGCTTTCGCAGACTCTCTCGCTGTCCTGTGTAATTTATTTCTGTCTTTGAGACCTCTAGAAGCTTTTTAACAGTAGGGACCTCTTTTTTAGCACAATAAAATTCATGTACTTTCCTCCGTATAACTCCCATGTCAAAATCATCAACATGCACAAATCCACTTTTACGTTTTCTCTCCTTGCCTGGTGTCCAAATTTTTTTACCAATTTCTGCTGCTGCGTGCCCTTCCTTAGCTATTTTTGAAATTATTCCTTGACTCACACCTGAAATATAAGATAGTAAAATAAATGTTAGTAGAAATTTGAAATCTGGCAGGTTAGTTGGCTCACTCATTCCTGCTGTGACATATATGAAAGGTTCTGTCGGCGAAACGTCCATAGGTAAAACGTTCTATCGACGAATCTCTCAAAAACGATGTCGATGTCGATGATTAGTCCAAAGGAGAAATGATTGTCGGAGAAAGGTTGCAGAATCCTTTTATTTGTTGTTTTTTTTTAACTCGCTCGGTACTTGTAAGATGTTGAAAATTTCCGCCTTTTCTCAGTTCAGTGTTATTTATTTATTTATATATACTTTATTTTACACTACAAAAATACATAACAAAAAATAAATCAAGCGCTACAAAATATAAAATGGGCTTATCGCTTTCTGCGATCTCTTCCAGGCAACCATGGAATAGATAGTGATTTGCGTGGACATAAAGTGGGGCTGTCGTTGGTGTAAAAAAAATAAATACAATATTCTAAAATTGATACACAGATGTCGCTATATTCTGTATATTTTTCAAAAAGTTTTGGCTCACTAGTTTCGAAGATAAGGTCAATTTTCATCTATTTTCTTAAATAACTTTAAAAACATTTATTTTAAAATTATAATAAAAGAGATTCTCGTAACAAGCTCTTTCATTTGATATAATAATAATAATAATATTCTTTATTTTTCGGACAACAGTGATCCATTGTGTTAGTAAGCAAAACAAAATAACTTATTTCTAGTGTTTAGTAGTTGAGATACAATAGAGAAGAAAGAGTAAATAGTATTGTGAAAAGGCCATCCCCGGTTTAATGTCCAGTGATTGTCCTTCTCACAAAACTTTTAATAATCGGAGAGTCGATACTCTCCGCCATAGTTTTAAGGATGCTGTTGCCACTCGCCCGCAACCTTGATAACAGTGACGCGGTTTTCTTACGAATGACGGCGTGGAAGCTGTCAGTTCGGTTTTGCGCAAACATAGCAGAAGCGCTGCACCATCGCGGCAGTCCCAACATCATCCTAAAAATATTATTATATTGTACGCGTAGGTCATCCAACGTTCTTTTAGTATAGTTGACCCAAAGATTCCCCGTGTAAAAACACTGGCAATATGCCTTAAACAGTGTTACTTTTACTAAACTGCTACACCGAGCGAATCTTCGGGCCAACATGTTACCTCGGACCGCCAGTGCCCTACGCTCTCTTTCAATATCAGCATTGTCCTTAAGGTCGTCAGTGAGAAGATGCCCTAGATATTTGAATGTTGTCACTCTTTTGACGTTCAAGCCATTCAGGGTAATGTCAGGTATAGTATCTGGGCATTCACCGCCAGCCTTAATATATGATATGTCACACGGTACAGTTTGCAATTATTTGTTTTTTTTAATTTCTAATTTGCCGCCTAATAGTGTCCCCCATATTCAAAATTCATTTATTTACGTTACATGTTCATGTTTGAGTCACAGAAGTTAATATGTGCACCAAATTTCAACTTCATCAGTCCAGTAGATACGGAGAAAATTGGCTGTGACATACGGACAGACAGATAAGACAGACAGACACATGAATGATCCTACAAGGATTCTGTTTTTTCCTTTTTTGGTACGGAACCCTAAAAACGGTTGCTTATTGGTAGTGTACAAAAGCCAATTAATACAGTAATAATACCAACGGAAATAGGAAATAAATCCCCTGAACCCCAAAGGTTTATTAGACAGAGGTGTATAAAAAATAAAAAACTGGTTTTTGTGTGAAATTATTAATGTAGATATAATCTTAAGCACCGTACCGTATCTGGCAAAAGCCACAGTTGCAGTGCTATCCAGCGCTGGTACAGATTACGTGCATCAGATCTCGTGTTGCTCATGGTGCACTTTCGGTGTACTCCTCACTTGTATAGGTACATCACTGTTGCGAGAGGCAACTTCCAAAAAGCAGGGCACGATCCCTTTAGTCGCACTATGGATTAACATGTTAGTAACGTCGACTGTCCTAGATAGTAGTAGACATGTTATTGTTTTATCCTATAATCACCCATAATCACCACGTATAAAAAAGAAGTTTAAATCTTAATTTAACTTCTTTTTTTTTTGGTTAAATGTTTATTTTATTATTTGAACACAAATGAGCTTGTGTTAACCGCAAAACTATTTAATGTGATAACCAAATCGCCACTGCTTAAGTCGTGATCCGATCGTAGAAGTGGCCATATCGTGATCTAACAGGCCATTTCACGATACGTCGCCTTTTTATGGTTTGGCTGGTTATATCACGATGCATCTAACTCTAATCGAAAATCAGGTGGATCGACGAAAGCAACCTGTTTTTCTATATTCCCAGCTTACCACTGGGCATATCGCAAACTACACTCGCGAGCAACCAAATCGACTCAAGCCTAGACGGCGCACATATACATTGATTTTCCTAAAACTATAAATAGTAATTACAAAAGTGATATGTCATTCGAAAGCTGAAGAATTAGGCTTTCAATTAACATCAATACCTTAAAAAAAAACTAAGCGCTGATTTATTGACACATTTTAATTAGCCGTCAGCGTAAATTACCTCTTTAGGAATCCACGACTTGCGCTACCTGCTCCCGCTATAAAACCCTGGGGGGCTTCCGGTTTATCTTATCAATTGCTTGTTACAAGTTGACCGGTACACATCTCCGTAAATTGCAATCCTTGTTTTGGCTAACCCATGGCTACCACACCAGAAGAAGCCGCTCAAGTTTTTGCCTTGTTGCAACAAGGGTTAAGTCAGCGAGCAGTCGCTGCCCAGCTCCACTTGAGCCAGTCTTCTGTATCCCGAGTATACAGACGGTTCCAAGAGACTGGTGCCTTCAATCAGAGACCAAGAACGAGCCGCCACCGGTGCACTTCAGAGAGAGACGACCGCTTCATTGTCTCAACCTCGCTGCGTAATCGACACCTTACGGCCGTTGATGTGCAGCAAGAACTGAGACGTGTACGACAAGTGGCTGTCAGCGAGTGGACAGTGAGAAGACGCTTGAAGGAAGCCAACTTGATGCCAAAAAGACCTGCGACGGGCCCTAAATTGACTGCAGGCCACCGACAAGCGCACCTTCAATTTGCTCGAGAGCATCTCAATTGGAGCGTTGCGCAATGGAGATCGGTCCTGTTTACTGATGAGTGGACTGGCCTGCGCTCAGTCCTGACATGAATCCCATCGAGCACTTATGGGACGAGCTTAAAAGAAGAGTTCGGGTCAGAAATCCAGTCCCTTCAAGCGTAGACAAGCTAAAGACAGCATTATTAGAGGTGTGGGACGGCATTCCTCAAGAAAATGTCAAAAAAATTGATAAGGTCCATGAAAAACAGACTGCGGGGTGTAATTAGGGCTAGAGGGGGCAATACGAAATACTGATTTAAATAAATTAATTTTATTTTTAAAAGTTATTGTTTCACTTGTCAAATACGAGACACACCCTTTTTCCTAAATTCCCGTTTTTTCTACTCTTGCGTTCAGACATCATTTATTTAAAAAATGATGTATGGATTTCAATGATAATGATATCAAATTAAAGCTGACATCTTAAGCTTTCGAATGACATATCATTTTAATAATTTCCATTCATAATTTTAGTTGTATCAATGTATGTGTGCACCGACAAGGCTTGAGTCGATTTGGTTGCTCGCGAGTAGTTGCATTTGACGCCCTACCAAATGGGTTAGCTTATGTTAGAACTGTGACAAACCGCGCGCGAGCCGAGCGAGAACTACATCCAAGTTGGTCGCAGTTATTTGTCTATTTAGTATTTTTAGGACCCTAGAATAGAAATTACTCGACACAAATGTTGTTACAAATTTATTAATATATAAAACAAAAAAACTGCATTTCGGTTAGTTAGTTATTTTATATTATCCTAATAAAAAAATACTGAAAAATCATGTTTTGGGTTTGGGAAGTTCTTGTTTGAAAGTTATAACTACTACGGTTTTTGTTAACAACAGATCATTTCCATTCTTGACGATTGCCTCGACCATTCCTTTTTCAAACGGCCACACAGATGGAATGATGTGGTTGAAAGTCATGTTACTTAAATCGTGTTTTCCCTGAAACACAAATTTCGTTTAAGGCACAAATAGTTCGTTAGATAGAAATAGTTATTGCAAACAGGTACCCAATTAATGCAGGTGTTATTCATCAATAATATTAATAACGCATAAGCCGTGGATACAAATCTTAATTGTCATAGAAATATTAGAATAAGATAATCTTACCGGTTGAATAGGGCAACTATCCATGCCTACCGTCCTTAAGGTTTTACCAACATAGGGATCATTGTCAATGAGATCGCATAGTTTGAAGTGCATTTCAGGAAACGACCTCCTGAATTCATTGTGAAGATATTGGTAGAAAATAAAATCAACCTGTGAAAAAACATAGTTTATATCAAACCAGAAACACCACACAATGGTGCCGATTCCCTTGTTCACAAGCTAAATTTAATTAAAGTTCAGTGCATCTTTTTCTTTCTATTTCATCAAGAAAAGGACAGAAGATAAATTTTAGTTTAGTCGTGTCAAATTAATCAGCGCTTGACGTAAATTGACGCAATGTTAGTAGGCAAGTTTTTAATCACGTCTAAACTTGTATGGAGTAGTGACAGGCGCTGATTAATTTGACAGGACTAAACTAAAATGTATCTTCTGTCGTTTTCTTAATGAAATAAAAAAAAAGATGCACTGAACTTAAATTTAGTTTAGTTTGTGAACAAGGGAATCGGCACAATTAACAAATTAAACTGAGCAGATGAATCTGACCCGATCGGTCTGACTGAATGCACGCACATTAAACCAGCAGACTAGTTTCAACTATCTGCATCTAATAAGTAAAACCTATTCGTTCCGGTCGTCGTAACAAGCCACACACGCTACGAATTTTGGTCAGGATAGGCGGCGGATGGTAGAAGAAAAAAGAAAGAAAGAAAATTTGCTTATTCTGGACAAACAAGATTGACAATATAAAAAAATTACAAAATACACACTTATGTAGAGAAGCCAACAGCCTCGTATTCATAATGTTAAAAGTTTGACAATGTTGACAATTGTTTAGACTGGTCTATACCAAGATCAAAGATAAAACACGTTACGCGTTGCGACACTGGCAGATTTCAACAAACAAACAAAACAAAACAAAATGCCGATTGCAGAGTGGATCTACTTTTATAACAGACAAAAATTACTAGTACGATTAAGCCGTGCGTTTCAACTGTGCAAGAACAGATTGTTGCTCAGCAAAATGCTGTGCCTTAAGTAGTAGTAGTATATAGCTGAACATAGTGTGTATTTAGGAATAAAATATGTCTGTACATAAATAAGCGTAACTTTTATAAATAAATAAAACATGAATTAACACCATAATAAAATACTAAGTAATTAATATAAACGTTGACGTTGTGTGTATTGTGTTAACTATAAAGTCAGCTTATTAATTCACTGCAGTAATCTGACAAACTGTTTATTTATTTTACTTTGATGGTCCTAGTTCATCAGTTGTGACTGTTACGGCTGTAGATATATGTAAGCGGGCACGCCCTTTATATATGGAGGCTTTTATTTAGGTTAAAAGTTCTGTTTACGTTTTTATCTCTGCTTGAGAATAGTTTTCGGTCTTTTTCTTTTCTTTTTTTTTTGTTGGTATAGTGGTGTGCTAGCTGACATATGGCTAATAATTTAATGTTTTGTGTTGCACGTGGTGTAAATTGTTTTGCATACTATTGTATAGAATAATTTTTTTCTCTAACTGAACAGACAGCTGTGTTGCTGGGGAGTTTGTTGGCCACTTCTTCTTCCCAGCTAAGGCACTAGGAAGTGGCGAAGCGTGGGCCTTTTGGGGGACTGTCTTATGTAATTTTGACGTGTGAAAAGTGCTGATCCTCAGCCTAGTTTGAATAAATGACTTTTGATTTGATTTGATTTGACATGTGCTAGCTGTCACTTTGTGTCAAAAAATGGTTATTTTTATTGTATTCTAGACGTGTACATTTATAATTATACATTTATTTTGACTTATATAAATTGATTAAACTAAACGATCACCATTACAATCAATATGACCATTTTTTACACAAAGTGACAGCTAGCATATGTCAGATTACTCCAGTGAATTAATAATTTGACTTTAGATAATGCAGCTTTGGCAAAATCGACAGCGTTTGCTGTCGCGGTCGCGGTTTGCTGGAGCCTGTTTAGGCTCCAGCAAACCGAGGACTACTATTCCTCTTGTGAGGATGTCAAGGGCCGGACCTTAACGGGGAGGAATCAGACGGAGGGCACTTGCATTGTTTGAAAACCATATCCATTGTCCATAGGCCGTACCCCTTGAGATAAGTGCAAAGAGAGCAGTTATTATTTTTAGTGTAAGTTTACAATCATGTGGATTTTTGTATCTGCATGAAATATCTCTTTCAAATATTCTAGAAAATGCTTCTTTGTTGGTAGAACTTATTAATTGTGTGGTAGCCGTACATGACGTATCATCAATTCAGCCGAAAGACGTCCACTGCTAGACATAGGTCTCCCCGTCAGTAGTCCCAAGCGTCGCCACATCGACCGGTCCTGTACTTCTCGCATTCAGTGGATCTTCGCAACCTTCACCAGGTCATCGGTCCACCTTGTGCGAAGCCAACGCTGTTAACCTAATTAAATGAGGTTATCTCTATCTAAGTAGTTAGGCTTTGAAACTACTGGATCGATTTGGATGCGATTTTCACCATCATTCAGATCATTTCTCAAGACTATTCCAAAAAATACAGGGTGGGTGCCTGTTTCCTTTCGATGGAGAAGCGAGCTAAGAAAACTCGAACGTCTTACCGTTACGGTGTTGCTTAAAACAATCTTATTGGTGAAAATCAGGTTTAAGCAATAATCTCCTTTTCGCTTATAACGTCTCACATTAAGAATTGGAGAGTCTTCAAAGTACAATTTATTCACATATATAATTTCAGCACGTTCTGGGATCATTCTAAGGCACTAAAAAAGAAGAAATTGTAATAAATATACCATAAAAATATACAATTATTCCCGGTCTTCTTCTTCTTCGTCATGTCGATGGCACGACAGTGTATTACATTTTGTTAGCCCAAAACTTCGCCACTTTTACGGCACCGCCGCCGCCGTGGTAGCACAGGGTCACTGTGGCTGCATTTTTTGGGACACAGAGGGCAAAAGAAGGTGGGAATTAATCCCTGAACTTAAACCAAAAAACAAAATATTCTAATATACTTACTTGATAATTGTTTATTACAAAGTACAGCAGAAACAGACAGACACACGCTGTAGAGTAGCTCATTGCTAAAAAAATTACTAAGATAGATACTACACCACAGTATTCCTAAAAACATACAAAAAATGTCAGACTGTTCCGTTTTATACTTTTTTAAGTACTATCAGACTGTTTATCTAACATCAAATCAGCGATAATAACAATGATAAAATCGATTACTTAACGTGTTTCGGAAATGTTCATAATTCAATAAATGGTTCAAAATGTTATCACTACACCCACTTATAGCTTTTGTAAAATAAAATCACTCAAAATGTATACAATTTCAAGTTGCATGTATTTTAACAAAAGGCAAGTTATCATCATAATAATCTAATATTTTAGCTTCTGCAATAAAATTGGAACGCAGTGTATAAACAGAATTTGTATTTAAAAATAATTACGTCATATATTTCAGCAGTGAAGGCTGAAAATATATAATGTCATTTAATGTTTGTTTTGTTATGCGGTTATTGTACTCATCGTTATGAATAAGTTTTACAATGGACCAAAATTGAATACGGGAAAAAAATGTTTTTACGATTAAAATTCTCAAATTAGTGCTAAACTCTGTTTGTCGTGTTTTAATAAGCTGGTCTTAGAAATACACATACTACGAAAAATTGGGTAACTTGTAAGGTGACATGCCGACATAAAATTGTAAGGACTATTAATTAGTCTCTACAGAATCAGAAACTACTTATCTTTATAACAACATTGCGAACATTGCGACTAAATAATTCAACGTAAGAACAGCAGTTTTCAACGTAAAAAGAAAATATTAGAAAGTTCGTTCGACAGTTCGAGAATAAGCCTTTCGTTTATATTCCGTACAGGATAAGCAATAAGCAAAGCCACCTATTGGTATTGTACGGAGCGCAGTAGACACATCACACGTCTTACTATCTGAGATGCAGCATCACAGATAAGATAACAGGTTTTATTGAGCAGACTACAATACAAGGACAGTTTGTAATTTGAGAGAATGTATAGGTACGTATTATTTATTCGTATTTTATTTGAGTCGATGAGCTCCGTAAGGCATTATGCCTTCCTTAAGCATTTGTAAGTTATCGATTACTGTCGAATGCTTGCACTGACTGGACAGTTCTCTCTATGGTTCTTTCCTCAAAAGACCATTTCAGACAGGGATCTACATGGTTCTGACATTATGTTTGGACTTTAAAAGAGAATTTGACCCCTGAGTTTGTTTCGCCATTTCTTCTTAGGGATACTCAGATAGGAAATTTCGAATCCATCTAACTTACTAATTTATATTTTTAATGATGTGCAAAAGTGGTAAAAGTTAAAATGGCAAATGAAGTTTCAGAAAAAGTTCAGCTTTAATTTTAGAGTAGTCTCTCTTTAAAACGAGATGTGCATTATTAACGACGGGTACTGTAACTGGACATGTCCGATATTAAGTTCGGGTACTGCAACTGGACATATGCCATATTAACGCCGTGTACTGTAACTAGACATGTGCTATATTAACGCCGGGTACTGAAACTGGACGTGTGCGATATTAACGCTGGGTACTGAAACTGGACCTGTGCGATATTAACGCCGGTTACTGTAACTGGACATGTGTGATATTAACGCCGGGTACCGTAACTGGACAAGTGCGATATTAACGCTGGGTACTGTAACTGGACATGTGCGATATTAACGCTGGGTACTGTAACTGGACTTTATTCTGCGTTGCTACGAGGATCTTTGACGCCCGAATGACATTGACAGTCAGACAAAAAGTCGTGTGAAATATTAAAAAAAACATGATGGCTACTTCCGATTTTTGTCACACGCCATAAAATCCTTATTTAGTCTAATTACTTGGCGTTTACTTGACTTTTATTATACTATATATTTAACGTCTCCGATTCTCTATGCGTTTGCGCTTTTCAGGGACGTTAATCTCATATCATGGGCATTGTTTTTTTAATCTCCTATTCACACTATAAATAAATATTAAATAGAAATGCCGTTTGTAATTTTTATTGTAGCACTAAATATTATACAGAATTATGTTCTACAACACAATTATGTTTTGTCTTTAACTAATAGAATTGGCCTTGGCCGTTTTATGTTAAATTTAAATAAATAAATAAATACAGCAAATTGTGGGTGGCAAGTTGTTTGTACAGCCAATAGAAATAATTGTCCAGGTCTACTTGTAATAATGAACTAAAACAATATATTTTTCAAACGCTTTGTGTGTGTTTACAAACAATAAAATAGGATATTACATAAACGTTGCCCCGGAATGAGACAGAATAGGCTAACGAAAAACACCGAATCAGCATTTCTCGTATTATAGGAGCACTAACGGACAGACAGACAGAGCAATATTGCGTTTTATAATTATGTAAAGATGTTATTTAAATATTTTATTAATAAATAAATTAAAATCAATTTATATTGTTTATACCGGGTGTAAGAAGACGCTAGGAAACCGACACGTCCTATAACCAAAAGTTCGAAGATATGTGACATCTACCAACCCGCACTGGGCCCGCGTGGTGGATTACGTCCCGCTCCCTCTCCCAGAGAGAAGGCCTGTGTCCCAGCAATAGGAATATTATAGGCTGATTATGAAAAAGACGATGAGTGATGAGTGATTATGAGTTCGAGACTTGATCTCCAAACTGAACTCAGTACGAAGAAACAATTCCAACCTTTGACGTTTTTTTTTTACGAAAAAGTTTTAAATGTTATAACTTAACTTTAAATACCTCCACGAAAAATGGGGCTCTAACCATTTATCCCTGTTATGCTCCATGCAAGTGTACCTACGAGTCCCAAAGATATCATAATGTCAGCCATAAGACGTTCACAGCAGGACATAGGGATCCCCTAGAATCGGCACAAGGTCCGTTCTTGCTCGACTCATCCTGTGTTGTCCCACAACCGTGCTAGGTCGTCTGTACACCTTGGGAGGGAGAGGGCTACCCATACTGATGTTTACTTATTTGTTGTAAAATAAGTTTCCTTTTAGTATTTACGTAAAACATTATCTCCTGTCGTGTACTGTGATCCGAGTATACACGTGCCATTTAAAAGGTGAATATTTGTTTGGTTTTTGTGTTGTTCGGTTATTTTTCGCGTGGAGTGCTGGTATGCTGTATCGACAAGACTCCAACAATGTTTAAAACCAAGGGGCTTCCTCCCTAAGCACTAAATCCGTAGTTTCGGCCGAAGTTACGGGTTTTTCCTACGCCGTATCACCTACGGACATAAGATTACTTTGGAGCCCGAACTGAGACTGAATGACAACACGATTTGACGGTTGTCCCTACTCGCAATGTGTTTGTGCCCGTTCGTAAAATTGATTTTGTCACTTGTTTTGACGAATTAACTAGTTTTGGATGGGCCCGTATCTTCGTTGACGGACTTGAGAGAGTAGTCCTCCTGGTGGATACTTTTATTTGTTGTTTTTTTTAACTCGCTGGGAACTTGTAAAATGTTGAAAATTTCCGCCTTTTCTCAGTTCAGTGTTATTTATCTATTTATATTAAGTTGAGCGATAATAGTCTCTCAATTGATTATTGTAGTACTAAGGTAAACGCCGTGATGCGCCCGCAAGAGGGGGGCGGCACGTGGGCAGTCGTGGTAAGGGAAGTGGCTAAACGACGGGTCGGTCTTGTGAGGGTAACGAACGGATGCAGACTTCCACTTCTCCTATACGAAACTGTCGGTTTGCCTGAACTTATAAAATAGTGCGTGAACGTTATTAGTTTTGTACTGTGTTAATTATTGTGAAAGCAAAATTACTAACTGATTCGCTGTATCATCGTGTTTGATTGTAAACCTGCACTATGAATTCCGTACCACCGAATCAAGATGACGATAATGGCACTATTGCTCAGCCATCGCTGACGCCGTCATACATACATATATATTAAATGTCTAAGCAACGAAAATAAATGAAGACTATATATAATTACAGTTACGAGAACAAGATCACAACGACATGTTTGTGTGTGTGTGCTATCTGTGTTCCTTGATCTTTGCACTTCTAACGAGCCGTTTACATTGCTTTTATGAAGTCGTTCATTTAATTAATTTTGTTGAGCATTTTTTTTCTATTCGAACCATATCACGCAGTTCATCATTGGATAAAATAAAACTATGTAGGTAGTTGTGATTTTGTATTTATTATTTAACTTCAAACCATTAATGATTTATTTACTCACTCACTACTATTTATCTAAACTCTGTTCTCTATTTATTTTAGGTATTTCATACTATTTATATTTAACGGCTATATTTGAAAGAGTTACAAATAAAAACTATGAAAGCTTTTAAGTTTTAATGCATACAATTAAAAACAAAAAAAAAACTGGCCAAGTGCATGTCAGACCACACACAATGAAGGGTTCCGTAGTTGGAATTAATTTATCCTCAGAACAAACTTAACATTGTAATTGAAAAACATGTACCCTCATACATTTCAACTGCAAATGTAAGTTTGTACGCACCATATCGAGAGATTTTCCATGTTATTTTAAAATCATAGACTTCTTATAGGTTTTCCTATAATCTACAAGTAAAGAACTATTTTCTGTATTTTTTTATTCAAACATTTTTGGCTCGCTAGTTTCGAAGATAAGGGGGGAATGGTCAAAATTTCATCTATTTTCTTAAATAACTTTAAAACCATTTATTTTAAAAATTGGATTCTAAGTTATGAGAATCCAATTTTTACTAACAGACAATCCATTTTTAGTGACGTATCAAATGAAAGAGCTTGTTAAAGTTTGTGTTGCTCTTTCATTTCATATGTCACACGGTACAGTTTGCAATTATTTATTTTTTAATTTCTAATTTACCGCCCAATAGTGTCCATGTTTGGGTCACAGAAGTTAATATGTGTACCAAATTTCGACTTCATCGGTCCAGTAGATACGGAGAAAATTGGCTGTGACAGACAAACAGACAGACAGACAGACACATGAATGATCTTACAAGGATTGTTTGTTCCTTTTGTGGTACGGAACCCTAAAAACGGTTGAATGTTGGTAGTGTACAAAAGCCAATTAATAGAGTAATAATACCAACGCAAATAGTATAAATCCCCCGAATCCCAAAGGTTTAGGCAAAGGTGTATAAAAAATAAAAAACTATTTTTGTGTGAAATTAATGTAGATATAATCTGGATTTAAGTAAGTATGTCACTTAAATTAAGCACCGTACTGAATCTCGCAAAAGCCACAGTTGCAGTGCTATCCAGCGCTGGTACAGATTACGTGCATCACATCTCGTGTGCTCATGGTGCACTTTCGGTGTACTCCTCACTTATATAGGTACTGTTGCGATAGGCATCTTCCAAAAAGCAGGGCACGATCTCCTTAGTCGCGCTATGGATGAACATGTTAGTAACGTCGACTGTCCTAGATAGTAGTAGACATGTTATTGTTTTATCCAATAATCACCCATAATCACCACATATCTGTTCAATAAAATACATTTTATTGAACAGATAAGTAAAAAAACAGAAGTTTAAATCTTTATTATAACTTCTTTTTTTTTTTGTTAAATGTTTATTTTATGATTGGAACAGACACATATAAGCTTGTGTTAACCGCTAAACTATTTAATGTGATAACCAAATCGCCACTCTGCTTAAGTCGTGATCCAATCGTAGAAGTGGCCATATCGTGATCTGCCAGGCCATTTACGATACGTCGCCTTTTTATGGTTTGGCTGGTTATACCACGATGCATCTAACTCTAATCGAAAATCAGGCGGATCGACGAAAGCAACCTGTTTTTCTATATTTCCAGCTGACCAAAGCTATCGCAAAGTAGTTGCATTTGACGCCCCACCAAATGGGCTAGGTTATGTTAGAACTGTGACAAACCGCGCGCGAGCCGAGCGAGCGCTACATCCAAGTTGGTCGCAGTTATTTGTCTATTTAGTATTTTTAGGACCCTAAAATAGAAATACTGAAAAATCATATTTTGAGTTTGGGAAGGTCTTGTTTGAACGTTAAAACTACTACGGCTTTCGTTAACAACAGATCATTTCCATTCTTGACGACAGCCTCGACCATTCGTTTTTCAAACGGCCACACAGATCGAATGATGTGGTTGAAAGTCATGTTACTTAAAACGTGTTTGCCCTGAAACACAAATTTCGTTTAAGGCACAAACACAGCTACCCAATTAATGCAGGTTTTGTTCATCAAGAATGTTAATAACGCCTAAGCCGTGGATATATTGGGAATAAGATAATCTTACCGGTTGAATAGGGCAACTATCCATGCCTACCGTCCTTAAGGTTTTACCAACATAGGGATCATTGTTAATGAGATCGCATAGTTTGAAGTGTATTTCAGGAAACGACATCCTGAATTCGTTGTGATGATATTGGTAGAAAATAAAATCAACCTGTGAAAAAAACATAGTTTACATTAAACCAGGAACACCACACATTAACAAATTAAACTGAGCAGACGAATCTGACACGATCGGTCTGACTAAATGCACACACACTAAACCAGCAGACTAGTTTCAACTATCTGCATCTAATAGGTAAAACCTATTCGTTCCGGTCGTCGTAACAAGCTACACACGCTAAGAATTTTGGTCAGGAAAGGCGGCGGATGGTAGAAAGAGAAAGAAAAAAGAAAATTTTAAAAGTTTGACAATGTTGAGCATTGCTTACACTGGTTCAAGACCAAAGATAATACACGCGTTGCGATACTGGCAAATTTCAACAAACAAACAAAACAAAATACCGATTGCAGAGTGGATCTACTTTTATAACAAACAACAATTACTAGTACATTAAACCGTGCGTTTCAACTGTGCAAGAACAGATTGTTACTCAGCAAAATCCTGTGACTACGGACAAACCTATCGTCAACAACGCTGATTTTCAGCAACTACCTCTCAGATTTCGTATTTTTTTTTTTTGTGTGGGAAATCATCAAATAACTTCTCCCGCTCTGGGCGGAGCGGGAGGGTGTGTCAGACTCTTACTGACTAAAACCCACCCGTATTCCTTCCTGTTGCCTGTGTTGCCAGGGGCCTCGGTGACCCATAAGTACCTTCCCGCGACCCGAGCAGGCATCGGCCCTAGTGGACCCCTACTTTTGTGCTGACGACATCTCTTTGAGACGCGCGTGGAATACGACGCGACGTCGACCCAGGCCTGGTCCTTACCGAATGGTGTCCATGAGGCGCGGGCTTGCAGACGGTGAGCAATGGGTAGCCATTGCTCACCGTCCGCAAGCCCGCGCCTACGGTGGCCGGAAATCCACCCGGGATTCCCGACGTCCAGGGCGTCTCCTGCGGTGGCTAGGGGCGAGAGGGCACGAAACGTTACTTTCCCTCAACATCCCGCCTCCTCCTTCGCAAGTATTACTGCTTCGCAGAAGGAGGTGACGGCTGCCCATGCCCTCTCGCTCCATACCATGGCCTGAACCAAGGCCGGACGCGAGAGGTCTCTGCCGCCGATCGCCTCCACGAGGAAACGGCGGTGCTCTGCCCAAGCCGGGCAGACCTACACCGTATCCTCGTCCGTGTCCTCCGGGCGATCCACACAGTGGTGATACCCGGACGTTTCCTCCCGCTTTATCCGACACAGGAACCTCCCGAAGGACGCCGTGGCGCCTCTCTAGCCACTCCTCAAAGAGGGGACTTATCGCCGCAATCGTGGCGTGCCCAGCACTGGGTTGCGACAACCGTACTTTCCATGTCGCCATGAGATCCCGCCGGAGCTCCGTCCGCTGTGCCGCGATTTCTCGCGGCAGCGGACTTACGCCCCGGCGTTTCGCCTCCTCGCGCCACTCCCATAAGTGCGCGAGGACTTTTGCCTCCAGATCCCATGGTGGCAATCCGGCAAGGAGGCTCGCTGCCTCACAGGAGACCGTGCGGGATCCCCGGACCATCCGGATGGCCATGACTCTTTGGGCCGCGCTCAACCGGCGGGCTGGCCGCAGCGCCAGAGAGCGCGCCCATACAGGAGCCTCGTAGAGGGCCATGGACCGCATGACCCCCGCGTAGAGCCCCCGACAGGAGGCGTTTGGACCCCTAGATTGGGCAGGAGCCGCTTCAATGCAGCGCCTGCCCGCTCCAGTTTGGGAGCCAAACGTCGGAAATGCTACACGAAGTTCCACCGGCTGTCGAGAACGAGTCCCAGGTACTTCATCGTCGACTCGACGCCGATAGAAACCCTTCCTACCGTTATTTGGGACCCCAACGGTGGCGCGTTCCGAGGACCATGAAAACACATGGCCTCGGACTTGGGCAGGGCCACCACGAGTCCCAATTGCCGGATCCTTTCGACGATTGTCGCAACCCCGCGTGCCGCTAATTCGGCCGCCGCCTGGTGCGACCTTCCCTGCGCCAGGACTAACGTGTCGTCAGTGTAGCACACTGCGCTGACGCCGCTAGGGAGGTCAGCGCGCAGCACCCAGTCGTATCCGATGTCTCACAAATGCGGCCCCAGGACCGATCCCTGTGGGACACCGCACGACATCTCTTGCCGGTTCCACACTCCCTGGTGACCGTGGTAGATAACGTCCCTGTCCGTCAGATAGGCCTCGACCACACGACAGAGGTAGGTCGGCATCCGGTGGTACCGGAGTGCCTCCCTGATGCAACTCCAGGGCAGGGTATTGAAGGCATTGGCGATGTCTAGAGACACCGCCAAGAAGACCCCACCCTGGGCAACAGCATTCCCCGTCGTCAGGGCTCGCACGCGCATGATAGCGTCCACCGTAGAGCGCCCCCTGCGGAAACCAAACTGGCTCTGCGCCAAATCTGGCCCCACCCGCACCAGCTGGCTGACAATGGCTATTTCAAAGAGCTTGCCCATCTCGTCGAGCAGCACGATGGGCCGATAAGCGGACGGAGAGTCCGCAGGGCGCCCTGCCTTCTTTATGAGGACCAGTTTTCCCGTCTTCCAACGATGCGGGAACTAGCCCCTCTCCAAGCATGGGCTTAGGAGCCCCCTAAGTTGAGGCTCGAGAGCCTCCAAGGCTAGGACCCAGGCCTTCCTAGGTAAGCCGTCGGGTCCTGGGGCAGTATTTTTGGCATTAAGCATGCGCACCGCCGCTCTCATTTCTACCTCGGTCACCTCCGGAGCATCGTCGTCGTCGGCGGTGTGGTCCGCATCGGGCACCGCAGTAGGCGGAGCCATAGGCAGTGAGGAGTGTTCCCCTCACGAAGGGAACAGAGCGCTCACCACGTCCACCACAAGCTAGGGCCGGAGACTCTGCGTCAGCGGGGGAGCCCATGGGCGGAGTTTATCCCGCACCACCTTGTACGGGCGTCCCCACGGGTCCCTGTCCAGAGTCCCCAGCGACTCCTTGCGGGCCAAACCCCTGGCCCGCAGGATCTCCGCTTGGAGGGCGGTCTTCGCCGCTCTGTACCCCTCGTACAGCTCCGCCTGAATGGCTTCCGTATCCGGAGGTTTGATACGGAGCCTGCGGTGCCTAGTATACCGGCGTCGCGCAGCCACGCACGCAGTGCGCAGAGCCGTCAGCTCCTGCGACCAACAGTACACCTGGCGCGAGGCACGTCCAGGCTGGACCCGGGGCATTACCACGTCACATATGTCGGACATGGCCTCCCGAAACCACTCCGCTTCGTCCTTGATGTCGGCAGGCCTGTCCGGTGGTGACACCCAGGCCTGCACAATCGAGACTTCCAGCAGCGCCCACCGCGGACCACTGGGGGCCCGTCGGACCGTCGCGTCCGAGGTCTGGGCGGAGACGTCGAACCGAATATACCGGTGATCGGAGTAGGTCTCCACCCCCTCCATGACGCGCCAGTCAACTACACGCGGCGACAGAGCAGGGCTGGCGAACGAGATGTCCACCACTGATTCACCCTGCATACGCACACACGTGGGGACAGAACCCCGGTTTAGGACGACCAGGCCTGTCTCCAGAGCCCAGTCCTCCACCATCTTGCCCCGTGTGTCCGTTAACCGGGAACCCCAAGCCAAATTCTTGGCATCGAAGTCCCCGAGGACGAACACGGGGAGGGAACCAAACCCGACGACGACGTCTCTCAACTCCGCAAGGGAGTTGTGGAACTCGGCAAGAGTTCGGTTCGGAGAGAAGTAGACCCCTACCACGACAATCTCCCCGAACTGTGCTGCTACGCAGCCCCTTCCTCTCTTGACGGCCTCGAGGGACGAGGTACCGGCGGCGGCCGACAAAATTAGGGTCACTGAGCCGCTCAGGTCCTCCACCCAGTCATCCCTGGGCGGGACAAAGTACGGCTCAGCGACCACGGCGATGTTAATCGACCACTGCGCCATGCTCTGGTGGAACAGATGGTCGATGTTCGCCTGGAGGAGGCGTAATTGGGCCATTATTGGCACTCCATGTCAGCCCCCTCTTGAGCCTCCTTCCCAGCCCCCTGAGAGGGGCCTGCCGCAGCGGCTACGGTGGCGACGGCGACGATGGCGGTAGTGGAGGCGGCAGCGGCGGTGGCAGTGGTGGCGGCTGCGACGGTGACAGCGGTGGCGGAGGGCTTGCTTCTGGCCCTGGCTTTGGTGGGTGGGGCGCAGGCATGGCCCCCCATCCGGTGCTCGGCCGGCTTGCCAACCACCGCACATACAGCACGGTGCGGCGTGGCATTGCACGAGCCAGCTTTGTGCCCGGGCAGACCGCAGCGGTAGCAAAGACCGTTGCGGTCCACCTCCGAGGTGCAATTCGCTTGCATGTGGTTGCCCACCTGGCAGCGGAAGCACCTCAGAAGTCTGGGTTCCAGCAGTTTCACCTCCGTGGAAACCCAGCCCACCAATAGCCGTTGGCTCTCCCCGGTAATTTTTCTGGCCGCCGACGCGGGGCAGCTCACCATAACGGTTTGCAGCCCCGTGGAGTCAGGACGGATGGTGTCTGCATTCACCTGTTCGGCAGAGCACCACCCGGTCCTAACCACTGCGGCGACCACCTTCTCTTCAGTCGCGGAGTCGTCCAGGCCCGTGATGCGCATGCTAGCGGATTCGATGGGCCTGGACACTCGGACCTCGTCCGCATTTAGTGACGCCCTAAGCCTTTCGGCCAGGGCGTCAGCGGCCGGGCCACTGGCCTTACCGGGGACCTCCACCATTCGGGCCCCAGTCGCCGTTACCTTCATTTTGAGGCATTTGGCTGCGCCGAGCTCCTCCAGGCGCACCGCCTCACCCACCTTTGCCATAACCGTCCTACAGGACACGCCCTTCTTCTCCGCATCCGGCTGTAGTGTGATCACTACAGCTACGGAATTCGGGGCGCGGAGCCTAGCCGCGGCGCTTCTTGCGCCGCTGCCGCCTCTCCCTCTTTTTGGCAGCCCTCTTTGCCTTAGCCGCCTTCCTCTTCTCTCCGGCTACTTGCCATTCGGCATCGGCCGGAAGAAATTTAGGAGGCGGGGGCGGCCGTCTCGCCACCTAAATTTCTTCCGGCCGATGCCGGAGGCTCTCGAGCCACCAGGCTCAGAACCCGGTCCTCTACAGGCACGGGCCGTTTCTGTCCCTGCTGCTGCCCCCCTTGCGGCTCCATCCGGGGGCCAGCTCCTCGAAGCCCAGCCAGGTCCACCCGGATCTTCTCGTTCTCCTTTCAGAGAAGCTTCATGGCGGCTGTCAAGCGGGCGACCTCCGCCCGCATCTCAGACATACCGTCTGAAGGAGGCGTGACGTGAAGGGCCTCCGCTGCCGCCACAATAGAGGCCGTGGCCGCGGCTTTGGCCTGATCCTTAGACGATCTGAGCCTCTTAACCGATACCGCCTTGATCGCAGCGGCCACTACCTCCGCAAACCCGGCTGCACGCTCCGACCCGGAACCGCCAGCGGCTTCCGCCCCACCTCCAGAAACCTCAGAGAGGAGCCCCTCCTTGGCGAGCCTCTCGTGTCACCGGGCCAACTGGGCCGGGCCAGCCAGCCCGGCCGGGCTGGTCAGCTCGACCGGGCCCGGCTTGCCCGCCTCCTTGGTGGGGGGACCTCTGTCCACCCCTTTACTACCTCGGACTCCACCCCGCCAGCTGGAGTGGATCTTCCTCCTCCGCCCGACTCCATCGTCGGAGGTAGACCCCGAGTTGGGCCGCTTGGAGGTTCGCCTGAACTCTCGGCCCCTCTCCAACACCCCTTTTCGCTGCGAGCTCCCCGAGCTCTCTCCGCCTGATGCAAGGTCGGACTCCGACCCCGCATCGCTCTCCTCCCCTTGACTTCCACTTTTTTTTTGTTCGATTTTTTTTCCATAACTGTTCCCACGAATGTGGGGGATCTAAAAAGTACACCTAGGTTCACCCCCTGTCCCTAGGCAAGTGTACATTTATAACCCGACCAGGGGGTCTACTGGTACCCTGGCTGGGGGTGCGCTAACGACTGATGCGCCACCTACAACTACGAAGTTGCAGATGACACTACTCCTCAGCCATTCATATCCTCGCCGCGCACCAAAACTTGATATTAGAGGATTTTTTATAGAGGTTATCTTCCTCGCGATCCGGGCGACCAAACCAAGATCCTTATCCTTGGATTACGATTTCGACGGTTGCAGGCAGAAGAATCGATTCTCCCGCTGCTAGCTCGCTAAATCCTATTTTGAAAATGAATTTCTGGAGTTAAAAAAAAACTTTGCAAGGACTGGTGGATTCGGCTGAGTTTATGAGCAAGGACTATGATGAAATGAAGATTGAATTGGGCCAGACCAGGAACGTCATGGATCAACTTAAGAAAGACAACGAGCAGTTTAAAACCTCTGTTTCTAATTTATCTATAAGGCTTAATTGGTCAAGGACAGCTAATGAGACCCAATTGATTTTCTATTGTTTGACTCCGAATCGGTGTCTCGCGGGGCTTAACAGGTTAATATTGTAAAACAATACTCTCGTCAGGATAATTTAGAGATAAACAGCTCGCATGCACTATCCGGGAAGCAGATGATATTTTTTTAATAACTCGTGTTAAAAAACTGGACTTCCAGAATAGCCGTCCGCGATCAATTATTGTTAAGCTGAAAAATACAAGGAAACGTGACGAAATTTTAGCATCAGTAACGAAATTCAACCGTGCTCATGTTTCCCATAAACTTAATTCAAGTAACTTGGGCTATGGTGGCACCAAACAGCCCATCTTCGTCTCCGAACATCTTTCACCCCTGAATAAAGCCATACATGCAGAAGCTAGGGAGATGGCACGTGAGAAGAGCTACAAATATGTTTGGGTCCACGATGGCCGCGTATTAGTCCGAAAAGAAGATGAAGCACGCGCTATACAGATCAATAGCCTACACGCTGCCTTTTTAATGTAATTACCGAAAAACCCAGGAGCAGAACCCGTAAGTAAATCTCTAAAATTCACTGTCTACTACCAGAATCTCAGAGGAATGCGAACAAAATTGAGTGATATCAATATGGCGGTTAATTTCAATCAATATGACATGATTGTGGTGACTATTCAACGCCCACTATAATATTTACAGGATAGATAGGGGTTCCAGCGCATATGATTCCGTCTCCAAGGCATATGATTCCGCGCGGGCGTATCAGTGGGAAACTACTGCAGAAGACCTTTGGGCACGCGTAAAGATAAACGACGGGAAGAAAGTGTGACTGTTCCTAAGTGACCCTAGGCCGATAAAATTTTCGTTTTTCCTAATTCTGTTAATATGAATGTTTGGGTCGGTTCCTCATTTTGAGGAAAAGTCGTACTCCGCCGCCGTACGACTATGTAGAGCTCGTCTCCAGACTGGTCACTCTCCTACCGACAGAGATTAAATGAATTCCAATTATGAAGAAGTCCAACGCCTTGTCCCATTAATAGAACAAGGAAAGGATTGAAAGAAATAGTAAATAAGATTTAGGAATTCATAGTTATGAAATTGGATGTGGTTTTAGAAAGACAATAAATAATAGAGGGATGTAAATATATTATTATATAGATTTGTGAGTAACTCTTACGCTAGCGTAAGAGGTATTTGGTCAGGCATTACTCACACGATACTTTACATATGTACTTTGAGTACTCAGAGCAACACTTCCATAAAGTGACGCAAGCGGCTTTTCAGCGGCATTACATCGGCATCATGCTCTTTTGGAGACATGGTCCCTAGCAGTTCTTTCAAACTGATAAGCGTGACGAAGCGGCTTTCCCTGCGGCGACCCTGTGGACCGTTCTTGTCTAACAACGGGGCGGCTAGTTCCAGCAGCATTGGGTCGGCATCATGCTCTTAAGGAGACATGGTCCCTATCATTCCTTGGACTGGATATGAGTGTGGTTTCCCGAGCCCCTGGAAGTTCACCCTTTGCACAACAAGCATATCTGCAAGACACGTGTTCATATCAGTCTAACCGAATTATTGGTTTGTGATAAAGAATTACTACATAATAAGAGTTGAGAATCGAAACTCAAGAATTATTAATTAATAGAGCTGTGGATCAACTCTCTCAAAGATTTATAGACAGCCCAAAGCGCCCACCCGTCGTCACTTCCTAGTGTTTGAGCTGGGGAGAAGAAGTGATGCAACAAACTCCCCAGCAACACGTCTCTGTCTGTTTAGTTACAAGAACTTTAATTATACTATCAGACTAGGATAAATATTATAATGAAAGACTCTCCCAGTCGTTGCAACAAACTCACACACACACTATATGAAGTACTAAATTAGTCTAATCGGGGCTTTAACCCAACTATAACTCTAGCGACAACCCACTCGGACATGGCCCTTGGTATTCACCAAGCCTCCTAACTTAACTCGCCTAGACTCCAACGTCTGTATCTTTCCGTAGTCTTAAATCGTTTTGTTGCATTCGTCTTGGATAGTTAGGACAAGGAGGGATTACAAGTAAACAATGTCAATATAAAATAAGGTTGGAAATTCACAGATTATGGAAAGGAATCTAATTTATCTACTTTTCTTTTGATTATGAAAGTTAGAGGGACATGTCAGTAATATAAAAGGGTAGGTATGTGACACGTAACGCTTCCGTTGTACGAGTATATTACTCTAAGTTACGTTAGTGGATTTCTTTACAATAATTACAGATCCACCCCAAGTGACGTGGGACTGCTTTACAGCAGCTGACAGCGTCGTGCGTGTCTTTATAGACCTGAACGCATAGGACCACTAAGGACATTGCTACGATTCTAACAAGCCACGCTCCCTAAGCTCTAGTCATGTCTTACTTAATCCTAAGGCAGAGTACTGCGAAGTTCAACTGTCGTTGAGCGAGACACGTTCCAGTAATCACTGGGCGCGTACTAATGTAATGGACCCCTTATAACGGCCTAATCACCCGTTACAAAGACAATACAAAACTTGCACAAGCGTAACGCATCGTCAGTCGGTAGTAGAATTCTTTACAATTGCCCCTGCTATACGCCGAAGTGGTTATTCCAAATCGTCACTTCTCACTCTCTTAATCTTCCCCATTTAGAAGATGCTTTCAATGTAATCGGCAGCCGTGCGACTATGTCGAGCAACGGAGCGTTTCTATCTCGGCACCCAAATATCGTGTCTCGCTAATGATAATTTGTGAGAGGCCCGAAAGCCGGATGTCGTTTAACGAGACACAATCCCTAGCGTTCCTTAGAACGAACTATCAATCCAGTTTATATAACTTGGTGAAGCCTAACCCCTTTTCCCGGAGAATGTGCATACATGGGCAATGTAAAATATCCTGCAGTTAGTCAGTCCATAGGGATAAGGTAACCATCACTAGCATTTGGTTTTTTTGTGTTCATAGACAACTACAAAGTAGCATTATAGCTCAAATTGGCCCTAACGTGTTGCGAGTATTAATTCGGTTCAGCCATCCATAAGCGGTGTGACTGCCGTAAGTGTCATGTCTTGGTTGTGATTGTATATAGTCTGTTGGTAGGGTAGTCGACCGTCTCTTGTTAAATGTCACGCCCAATGGATGGCTCTCTCCGAGTCCCTATAACCAAACGCTGGTGTAGGATACCTCGATCATCATAGAAAGGAATAAGAAGGAATAGAATAGTAAACACTTACCCAATCGTTCATAGATACACTCACTGAGATTCGCGCGCCTTACACACAACTTAAATTATACTTGACTAATATAACCTAGTCTAAATCTACAATTATTATTACAATTTAACGTATTAATTAAACTGATAACACTCTCACTATCGCGATCTCTCCAAAGTGACATTGTGTCATTATTATCGACCTAGTTCTATCTCTCCTAGTCAAGCCTATTTCAACCACTCTTTCTCGTGGTCTTTTCACGAACTCCCCTAACTTAACTAGCCTAGTTATCACGTCCGTCTCCTGTTGCGGCTCATCACCGACTCCCCTCAGCCCTACCCATTTCCGTCCTCTGTTCCATCTCCAAAACGACCGGAGCGTGGTCTTTTTTCCCATCCAACCGAATACTCAGAATAGGTGTATTGCCTTTTTGTACGATTTCTCAATTGTTTTAAGGGCCTGTTTGGGTATTGCCCGAGCCCAATTCTTCCTAAATAGATGTGCACTAATATTGTGCTCTGCGATAAGAAATCGAATACTTTAGTCGTATCTTTAGAATTTGTTGAATTATTGCTTTCGACCCGTCCGTTGTTAATTGTCTCAAGTTTGTTTCCCATTAAATATAAATGGAATGCATTTCTAAAAGGTTTCACAATTCCAAAGAAATAGGATGTTTTGTTATTAATTACGGTAAGACGTCAAACTGTCAGCCCATAAAATTGAGATTTAATGTATTTGTAAGAGCCTAATATCATGAGACAATGTTAAAATAAGAATTTAGAATAAAATATTTTGTTATTAATTAGAAAACATGACAGACAGTCACAAAAGTAAACATTTGTGCTATCTACTTACCACCGCCTGTATCCCAGCAGCACCTAGATATATTTTTGAGTTCGGTCACTAGTGTTAATGACACTACTGGCGAAGAAATTATAGTAGTCGGAGACTTTAACCTCGGTTTTGTCGAATGCAACCAGGACTCGAGTCACTCTTGTGTAACATCAACTATTCCGTGAAACTATAGTAATAACCTAGGATACTCTCTTATAGATTGTATGTCTTTAAACAGTCTGTGTCAATATAAAGTGGTTAAAAATACGAACAATAGAACATTAGACTTAGAGTTTTCAAACATACGAAATGCAATGGTCAGAAGGTCTGTTTCACCTATCTGTAAAGAAGACTGTCACCCTCCCTTAGAAATTGGGTTTATTTTAAAAGCGTACGTGCCACTTAAACATGTAATTCATGCTAGGTTAAATTTCAAGGCAGCTGATTATGTACTAGTCAATAAAAAGCTAAGAGAAATAAATTGGAAAGAGCGACTAGAACCATGCGCAAATGTAAATCTTATGATAGAAGAACTATACCAACCCATTCAAACAATAATTAATTAACATAGTCCTAAAATTAAGTATGTAAGTAGAAACTTTCCTCCATGGTATTCCAAAACCTTAGCGAAAGTTCTCAATGAGAAAGAAAAACTAAGACAGAGTTACAAAAAATGCGGTAATCCGCGTGATGATATTGAGTAGAATGCTCGATGAGAGGGCACGGTCGACTGTTAAGAGTTGTTACAGAAAGTATGTCTGCTCAGTAGAGAATAACATCCAGTCAAACCCCAAAGCGTTCTAGTCTTTCGTTAAGACCAAAATTCAAAATCTAGCTTTATACCATCTGAAATTTCATTAAATGATTCAATAGCTACGGCAGGTGACGAAATATGCAAACTTTTTGCTACTCAATTCTTATCAACGTTTTCCGCCGCTAGCAGTAATACTAGCGCAGCAACAAATGCCCAATCATTTCCTCAATTTGTACTTAGTAAAATAGATTTTACTGAGAGGGAAGTTCTTAAAGCACTAAGCAGAATTGATGTTACCAAAGGTGCTGGTCCGGACGGGTTGCCACCGCCCTTCATAAAAAAATGTGCTCGTAATTTGGCATATCCCCTTACCTTAATTTTCAATTAATCGCTCGAAACATCTACGTTTCCCACGGAATGGAAAAAAGCTAACGTGGTTCCAATATTCAAAACAAGTGATGGCGCCGACGCAAAAAATTACCGACCTATCTCTATCTTGTCCATATTCTTAAAACTTTATGAATCAATGATTTGCCCTATATTAACATCCCATGTTAAAACACAACTTTCCCCTCAACAGCATGGTTTCTGCAGCAACAAATCTACTGTCACCAATTTGGTAACATACATTGACGAAACCTGTATGAGCATTAACGCTGGCCAACAGATCGACGCTCTCTATACCGACCTCAGCAGCGCTTTTGATAAGGTCAACCATGAAATTCTGCTGCTTAAACTGCATGGTCTTGGCATAATGAATGAATGAATGTCTTGGTCCCTGTTGAAATGGTTCAGATCGTACATATGCGGGCGAACACAAAGAGTGGTGGTAAATGGCTTTGAATCTCCGGAGTATATTGTATACTCCGGTGTACCCCAAGGATCTCATACTGGGCCAATTCTGTTTATTGCATTTATAAATGACATCGTTAATTGCATCAAACATAGCCAATGTTCCTTATTTGCCGAAGATCTTAAAATCTATCGTCAAATAAAAACCCAAGAAGATATTGCTCTACTCCAAACAGATCTGAATTCAACACAGAGCTAGTGTGTGGTGAACGGGATGGTCCTGAATGCCAACAAATGTTTCCACATATCATTTACGCGAAAGAAGCATCCCATACCATCAAACTACTCCCTCAACGGGACATAACTGCAACAAGTGCAAAACATACAGGATCTAGGTGTAGTGCTTAGCAGCGATCTCTCATTTACCACACACATAAATATCATTGAAAAAGCAATAAAAATGGTTGGGTTTATCAACAGAATTGGCAAAGAATTTAAGGGAACCTTGGCATTGAAAGTGCTCTATACCTTTGTGTGCAGCCTAGTTGAATACGCATCGCCCGTCTGGAGTCCGACATCCATAGTGACCTTATCGAGCGTGTACGAAAAAAGTTGACGAGGTGCTTGCGGTTTAAAGACCACAAATGTCCTTATAGGGCCGATTACGCAGAACGACTAAGTTACTTTAAATTAGACACACTAAAACAACGCAGGGTTCTAAATGATCTAACAACACTTTACAAAGTTGTAAACGGAATAAAATCGACTCCAGATCTCCTTAATAAAATCAACCTAGATGTACCTCGTCATTCTCATCTCCGGTCTAAGCGTACCATTCGGACGTTTGCCACTGAACCATGTCGCACAACCCTGGGCCAACATGCACCCCTAAATAGAATGTTGACTTTTTACAACAGTGCCTGTTCAGTCGACAGCAATATTGATATTTTCTTGGATAGTCTGCTAATATTTAAAACTAAAATAAACAAAATTTACCTGTAATCAGCTGCCCACCATTAGTCATACTTATTTGAATTTAATAATAATAACGTAAGTTTAATTTCTTAATTTTATTGAATTTTTATTTAATTATTAGTTTTATTTAATAATCTCTTCAATTTTAATAGTTAATAATCAATTAAATTTAGTTTAATTAGACCTAGGAACGCTATCTGTATTTTATTTTTATCATTTACATAATTACCTTTATGTTATTTGTTCAATATTCAGTTTTGTTACCATACGTGTGAATTTTTTTAGTTAATTCTTTATGGTAGTATATAGTGCAATGTGACGAAATCTACTATTTTTTATTTTTTGTTTTATAATTTAATCTCATTTTAATGTTTTAATATTTTCAAAATGTAATCGAATTGTTAATCACGTTCTTTGTTATTCGTAGCCTTTAAATAAGAATGTAATGCATGCCTTTAAGTTATGATGTACACACTGAAGATTCGTCATCACCTAATGTTATATCTTTGTAATTATGTCGTTGGTGTGCCTTGCATAATAAATAAATAAATTAGTGACATAATGACGTCCCCCTATGTGTTAGGATAAAACAATAAAATGTTACTTACTCGAATGTGTAAGAACATTAAATGTTCTCGAGTAAGTAAAATTTAATTTTACGGATTTATTTTTTTACCGAATCATTTGAGATTCGAAATATAACTGAACATAGTGTGTACTTAGAAATAAAATATACATGTCTGTACATAATTATGCGTAACTTTTATAAATAAATAATACATAAATTAAAACCATAATGAAATACTAAGTAATCAATCTAAACGTGTTAAATGTGTTAAATATAAAGTCAACTTAATAAATCACTGGAATAAACTGACATGTGTTAGCTGTCACTTTGTGTCAAAAAATAGTCATATTTATTGTATTCTAGACGTTTACATTTATAATTATACATTTATTTTGACTTATATAAATTAATTAAAATAAACGATCACCATTACAATCAATGTGACCATTTTTTACACAAACTGACAGCTAGCATATGTCAGATTACTCCAGTGAACGAATAGTTCGACTTTAGATAATGCAGCTTCGGCAAAATCAACAACAGCAAACACGCTCCAGCAAACCGAGGACTACTATTCCTCTTGTGAGGATGTCACGGAGCGGACCTTAACGGGGAGGAATCAGGCGGAGGCCACTTGCATTGTTGGAAAACCATATCCATTGTCCATAGGCCGTACCCCTTGAGATAAGTGCAAATAGAGCAGATATTATTTTTAGTGTAAGTTTACAATCATGTGGATTTTTGTATCTGCATGAAATATCTCGTTCAAATATTCTAGAAAATGCTTCTTTGTTGGTAGAACTGATTAATTGTGTGGTAACCGTACCTGACGTATCATCAATTCAGCCGAAAGACGTCCACTGCTAGAGATAGGTCTCCCCAAGCGTCGCCACATCTACCGGTCCTGTACTTCTCAAACTCAGTGGATCCCCTCAACCTTCACCAGCAGGCTTAGCATGACACTCTCTATTTCTTCGAAGAATAGACACGGCTCTTTCTATACAAAGTGACATTTCGATTCTCCATTTTTGACATCGCACTGTAGAAATCCTTCTGCAATCTGTCACTTTGTCTTTCGTTTCTAACGATGCTTGTCTAGGTCCTTTTTTATGTAGACTATTTCAGAAGAAAGTTTCTATACCCAACTGTCAAAATCACACTGACAACTGACAGTTGTCTAAGGTAGTAAAGACAATTTGCACTTTTCTAGTCGACGGCCACAAGGTATATATGGTTATCTACAAAATCGTGATTTCACAGGAGAGCGTTTTGAACGCAAAACTATGGTAATGAATAGAAGAGCAAAGCTATCTTCTCTTATTTTACATCATTTTGTTAATAGGGCATTACCAAGGAAATGGTGAAGGCCAATATTACTATTATAATGTTTTGTTCAAAAATACGGTGTTCGACCCTTTCAGAAAAAAAATGTAGTTGTCTTTATATACGGGACTTAATATCAGTAAAAATTGAGAATCAAACAGAAAAAAAAATCGTATGACAAAACTTAGAATTCTGAGTCGAATTGTGTAAAAGAGTGAATTTCGTTAAAAGTGCAGTTGACTCTTTCGATTTTGCTACCGTCGTACTTTCTACACGGAACGTCATTTTTGTCTATTCTTCCGTAGACAAAACAGTGCTTGTGCTAAGCCTGCTGGTCATCGGTCCATCTTGTGGGAAGCCAACCAACGCTGTTAGCCTAATTAAATGAAATTATCTCTATCTCAGTAGTTAGGCTTTGAAACTACTGGATCGAATTTGATGTGATTTTCACTATCATTCAGATCATTTCTCAAGACTATCCCGAATGGGCACGCCACGATTGCGGCGATAAGTCCCCTCTTTGAGGAGTGGCTAGAGAGGCGCCACGGCGTCCTCACCTTTCGCCTGACGCAGGTCCTCACCGGACACGGCAGCTTCGGGAGGTTCCTGTGTCGGATAAGGCGGGAGGAAACGCCCGGGTGTCACCAATGTGTGGATCGCCCGGAGGACACGGTGGAGCATACGGTGGAGGTCTGCCCGGCTTGGGCAGAGCACCGCCATGTCCTCGTGGAGGCGATCGGCGGCAGAGATCTCTCGCGTCCGGCCCTGGTTCAGGCCATGGTACGGAGCGAGAGGGCATGGGCAGCCGTCACCTCCTTCTGCGAAGCAGTAATGCTCGCGAAGGAGGAGGCGGGACGGTTGAAGGAAAGGCGAATTTCGCGCCCTCTCGCCCCTAGCCGCCGCAGGAGACGCCCTGGGCGTCGGGAATCCCGGGCGGATTCCGGCCACCATAGGCGTGGGTTTGCGGACGGTGAGCAATGGGTAGCTCACCGTCCGGTAAGGAGCAGGCCCGGGTTGACGGCGCGTCGTATTCCACGCGCGCCTCAAAGAGATGTCGTCAGCACAATGTAGGGGTCCACTAGGGCCTGCCAGGGGTCGCGGGAAGGTACTGTGTGTAATGGGTCACCGAGGCCCCCGCAACAGAGGCAACGGAAAGAATACGGGTGGGTTTTAGTCAGTAATAGTCTGACACACCCTCCCGCTCCGCCCAGAGCGGGAGAAGTTATTTGATGATTTCCCATCAAAAAAAAAAAAGACTATCCCGAAAAAAAACAGATGTCTGTCGATGGAGAGAACGCCGGGTACTAGAACTGGACATATCCGATATTAACGCCGGGTACTGTAACTGGACATGTCCAATATTAACGCCGGGTACTGTAATTGGACATGCCCGATATTAATATCGGCTATGTAGAATAAAATCCACATACAGTTAACTGTATGTGGATTTTATTCTACATAGCTACCAAAATCTTTTGGCGCTTGAATGATATTGATAGGAGGTGTTGCTAGTGCCACCATGGGATCTGGAGGCAAAAGTCCTCGAGCACATATGGGAGCGGCGTGAGGAGGCGAAACGTCGGGGCGTAACTTCGTTGCCGCGAGGAATCACGGCACAGCGGACAGAGCACCGGCTTTTTTTTTTTTGCATGGAAAATCATCAAATAACTTCTCCCGCTCTGGACGGAGCGGGAGGGTGTCACAGACTATTACTGACTAAAACCTACCCGTATTCCTTCCTGTTGCCTGTGTTGCCAGGGGCATCGGTAACCCTTTAGTACCTTCCCGCGACCCCGGCGGGCATCGGCCCTAGTGGTAAATGATAAATGATAAATGATTTATTTTCTGTAAGTAGGTTTGTACAAACACTTTTAAACGTCAATCATATTTTTTAAATAAAGCTAGATGAGGTCGGCGTTTCCTATCTGACTACTCTGAGAAGAAAGGCCGAAACAAACTCAGAGGTCACAGTCTCTTTTAAAGTCCAGACATAATCTTGGTCAGATCATGTGAAGGCCATGTAGATTGGTGTCCGAAATAGTCCTTTTGAGGAAAAAACCACACAGATTGAGTGGACCTGTCCAGTCAGTGCACGCATTTGTCAGTAATCGTGCTGCTCAACTCAGAACTTAAGGAGCTCAACGATTCGACGAACAATACCAAAGAAAGAACATTTGGGTAGGCCGCATAAATTACTCAAACTGCCAGACCATGATTAATACTAAATGAGAGAAAAAAAAAAAAAAAACAATAATGACCCACATAGGCTTCACATTCACAATAATTGAAAACAATATAATACTTTACAAGTAAATATTAAGTTCCAAACAGTATATTGAACTCCACAAAGTAAATATGTCAAAATGGTATATAAATAAAATAAAAGTTTCAGTATGCAATAATTGGAGCAGCTTAATCCCAAGCCTTTTTGTCCTCAATATAATCTTTAATAGTATAAAAGGCTTTCTGGCACAACTTACTTTTAATAAATGATTTGAATTTATTAAGGCTTAGATCTTAAACGTGGCTTGGAAGTTTATTATAAAAACGTATACATTGACATCTGAATGAGCCACCTATTTTCTTGAGCCTTGTTGTAGGTACAACAAATTTGTGTTTGTTCCTAGTATTTATATTATGGATATCACTGTATTTTTTAAACAATTTTATATTTTTATGGGCATATAAAAGATTTTCAAAAATATACTGGGAGGGCACAGTCATTACATTAATCTCCTTAAATTTCTCTCTGAGAGAGTGTCTCGGACTTAATCTATAAATTGACCGAACAGCTCTTTTCTGCAAAACGAAGATAGTCTGAATGTCAGCGGCATTTCCCCACAACAGAATACCGTACGACATTACACTATGAAAATAGCTAAAGTACACTAAACGGGCTGTCTCTATATCAGTTAAATTACGAATTTTTCTAACAGCGTATGCTGCAGAGCTTAGCTTTTTCGACAATTTATCTATATGTGGACCCCACTGAAGCTTAGCATCCAAAGTTAAGCCCAAGAATACTGTGCTATCTTCAGGGTTCAATTCTTCGCCTTTTACCAATACGTTAGTTTTCACCTGCTTAACGTGAGGTAGCGTAAACTTAATGCATTTGGTTTTTTTTTCATTAAGAAGTAAATTATTAACATTGAACCAGTGAACTACTTTTGAGATCACACTATTGACATCGTCAGTAACCAGCTGCTGACGTTTAAGTTTAAACAAAAGTGAAGTGTCATCCGCAAACAACACTATATCATGATTATCCTTTATGAGGTATGGCAAATCATTAATATAAATAAGAAACAAGAAAGGACCAAGAATTGAGCCCTGTGGGACTCCCATTGTTACTATAGATCCGGAAGATCTTTTCCCATTAACGTCAACGCTCTGAATCCTATTACTCAAGTATGAAGTAAGAAGATCCAGAGCGGTGTTCCGGATCCCGTAGTGGCGGAGTTTCCTGATTAACGTTTCGTGAAGAACGCAATCGAATGCCTTGGACAAATCACAAAAGATGCCCAATGCATCGCGTTTATCTTCCCATGCATTATAAATATGTCCTAAAAGTTCCACACCGGCATCAGTAGTCGAACGACCCCTTGTAAAACCGAACTGTTTATTGTGCAATAATTTATGTTTATTAAAAAATCTTTGTAATTGGACTAAAATTATTTTTTCAAAAATTTTACTAAAGGTAGGTAGTACTGAAATAGGTCTATAATTGGTGGGGTCTGATGTACTACCTGATTTAAACAAAGGTATTATTTTACTATTTTTCATAAGGTCAGGAAACTCCCCACAGTCAATGCAATTATTAAAGATAGGAGATAAAGTAGGAGCTACAATGTCAATAATTGACTTAGCAACTTCTACAGAATTACCCCACAGATCTGCAGTCTTTTTTACATTTAAAGTGTGAAAGGTTTTAATTATGTCTCTACAGGTAATATGTTCAAAATGAAATTCCGAATCGCAAACATTAACATTTTCCTTGAGCAAAGACTCAGCAACAGAAGGTGATGAGTTTAGGGATTTAGTAGTTGAAACGGGAATATCTGAAAAGAAATTTTCAAAGACCGCGGCGACTTGCGAGTCTGATTTTATTATTTTGTCATTAATTGACAGGCTATAGTCAGTATTTCGGTTACTAGACCTTCCCGTTTCACTATTAATAATATTCCAAGTCGTTTTGATTACATTACTACTATTTTTAATCTTCGAACTCAAATGACGCGACTTGGCCATACAACAAACTTTTTAAAATAATTTTGAATAGTTTCTAACATATAAATTAAATTCAGCAGTGTTTATGTATGTCCTTTCATTGTACAGCTCATAAAGCCGTGTTCTACTTTTATGAATACCAATGGTAGCCCAATCACTGAAAGATGCGTTATTATTAATCGAGATAGTCTTGGGAATAAAAATGGAATGAAATTGTTTACAGTATATATTAAAGAAATCATCATATAGATGATTAGGATCAGCAGGAATAGACAAAACTGGTAATTTATTTATGAGTTTAACTTTAAAAGCTTCCAAGCGACTTGCAGTTTTAGGGTTAACAATGATATCTTTTTTAGCCACTTTATTCTTTTGGTTTTGAATAGTAATCTTTTGCCCACAATGATCTGAGTCTAGTAAATTTATAATTTCTTTGTGGCTTGGTATAATATCTGTATAAATATTATCTAGGCATGTGGCACTCGTAGGGCTTATTCTTGTGGGCTCTAGAAATAGATTTACAAGATTGTAGGACTGAAACAGACTTATTATTTTACTACAAGAACCTGAGTTTTCTAATAAATTAACATTAAAATCACCACAAGTGATAATAGACTTGTTTGAGTCACAAATCTTATGTAACACTTCATCCATTACCTTTTCAAAGCAGTCATACAATCCTGAAGGGGGTCTGTACACACTTAATACAATAAACTGCTCCAATTCTACACAGGCTATTTCAACTGTCCGCTCAACAGATAGGCTCACAATATCCTTACGGTCCTTAAATTTAAGCTGATTACTTACTAAAATTAATGAGCCACCGTGTATAGCATTTACTCTGCTGAACGAACTACCAACCTGGTGATTGTTAAAATTGAACAAGAACTGGTGGCTTTTAAGCCAATGTTCTGTTATACAAAGAATATCAATACTGTTAACATTCATAAATAACTCTACCTCTAAATCTTTGTTTATAAATCCTTGAATATTCTGATGCACCAGGTTGATACTATTGACTGATTTTAAACTTTTATTTGATTTATTTTTGCAGTTCTGTACATTGCTAGAGATTTCCTCTATTGTCTTAATTTCTAATTTAAATTATTATCAATGTCAATGTTTGATACCAAATTATTGGCTGAATTATTTAAAATGTCATCATTGCATTGCTCAATAGAAGCAATTTGTTTAGCCAAATTCTTGGCTGTAATAGAAAAATAGTAAGATAGCGACACAGCTATCTGTCTTTTACAGTACTTTGAAAGATAATACCTATCCATAAAAAATCTATCTTTTGTCAAATATAAATGATTACCAACATAGTTGTTAGTGTCAATTAATTGGAATAAATTATTATTATAAGTCAAATTGTGTGGACCCTTACATTTGTGCTGACGACATCTCTTTGAGGCGCGCGTGGAATATAACGCGCCGTCGAACCGGGCCTGATCCTTACCGGACGGTGAGCTACCCATTGCTCACCGTCCGCTAGCCCGCGCCTACGGTGGCCGGAAATCCGCCCGGGATTCCCAACGCCCAGGGCGTCTCCTGCGGCGGCTAGGGGTGAGAGGGCGCGAAATTTGCCTTTCCCTCAACCGTCCCGCCTCCTCCTTTGCGAGCATTACTGCTTCGCAGAAGGAGGTGACGGCTGCCCATGCCCTCTCGCTCCGTATCATAGCCTGAACCAGAGCCGGACGCGAGAGATTTCTGCCGCCGATCGCCTCCACGAGGCGGTGCTCTGCCCAAGCCGGGCATACCTCCACCGTATGCTCCACCGTATCTTCCGGGTGATCCACACAGTGGGTGTCACCCGGCCATTTCCTACCTTCTTATCCGACACAGGAACCTCCCGAAGCTGCCGTGTCCAGTGAGGAACTGCGTCAGGTGGAAGGTGAGGACGCCGTGGCGCCTCTCTAGCCACTCCTCAAAGAGGGGACTTATCGCCGCAATCGTGGCGTGCCCAGCACTGGGTTGTGACAACCGTACTCTCCATGTCGCCATGAGATCCCGCCGGAGCTCCGTTCGCCGTGCCGCGATTTCTTGCGGCAGCGGAGTTACGCCCCGGCGTTTCGCCTCCTCGCGCCACTCCCATACGTACGCGAGGACTTTAGCCTCCAGATCCCATGGCGGCAATCTGGCAAGGAGGCTCGCTGCCTCACAGGAGACCGTGCGGTATCCCCGGAAGAGCTCCGGCTGGATTTCATGGTGACATGGAAAGTGCAATTGTCGCAACCCAGTGCTGGGCACGCCACAGTTGCGGCGATAAGTCCCCTGTTTTAGGAGTGGGAAACGAGGTGCCACCTTCCGCCTGACGCAGGTCCAGACACGGCTGCTTCGGGAGGTTCTTGTTCCAGATAAGGCGGGATGAAACGCCCGGGTGTCACCGTTATGTGAAACGCCTGGAGGATACGGTGGAGTATACGGTGGAGGTCTGCCCGGCTTGGGCAGAACACCGCCGTGTCCTCGTGGAGGCGAACGGCAGTGGAGATCTCTCACGTCCAGCCCTGGTCCATGCCATGGTACGGAGCGAGAGGGCATGGAAAGTCGTCACCTCCTTTTGCGAAGCGGTAATACTCGCAAAGGAGGAGGCGGAACGGGTGACGGAGAGGCAAGAGACTCCCAGGTCATTTCCCGGCCACCGTAGGCGCAGGTTTGCGGACAGTGAGCAATGGGTAGCTCGCCGTCTGATAAGGACCAGGCCGGGGTTGACGGCGCATTGTGTTCCACGCGCGCCTCAAAGAGATGTTAGCACAAGTGTATGAGGTCCGCTAGGGCTGATGCCTGCCGGGGTCGCGGGAAAGTCTGAAAGAGATACCGTGGCCCCTGGCAACGCAGGCAACGGAAAGAACACGGGTGGGTTTTAGTCAGTAAGAGTCTGACACATGCTCCCGCTCCGCCCAGAGCGGGAGAAGTTATTTGACAATATCCCACCCAAAAAAAAAAGGGGTGTTGCTGGTAAACATTTATGAAATTGTTGTGAGAAATATTGAAAAAACAAGATGCCGCCATCTTGTTTTTTCAAATTTTCTCAAAAAAAATCCGATTTTTGCCACACACCTAAAGATCCTTATACAGTTGTGCTAGTACATAATTTAACATTTACAGGACTTTTATTCTAAGTACTTGACGTTTACATAACCTTTATTTCACTATTTTTCTTCTCTAATTCTCTGTGCGTTTGCTATTTTCAGAGTAATGTTCTTATCCCATAAGCACACTCTATATAAATATTAAATAGAATCACCGTTTATAATTTTTATTGTAGCACTAAAATATTATACTGAATTATGCTTTACAGAAAATTGTGGGTAGGAATGTGGTTTTACATATATCCAATAGAAATAATTGTGTAATTCAACTTGTAATAATGAACTAAAACAATAATATATTTTTCAACACACTTGCTCATAAAGTGGCTCTATGGTCACCGCAATAAGGCACAGAATGACACCCATAATCAAACTATGACTTTTTCATTACTATAACTCACTAGTGAGTTATAGATCTTTTTTTAATTTTATTGGTTGAGTTGCTTTGTTCTTATAAAAGTTTTTATTCAAAAAGAAGATCGTGTTCAATAGAACAAATAAATTAGGAACCAGTACCGGCAGCGGAGGCACAGCCAATAAATTAATGTTCCTATTGCTTGCTCATTTCATGCAACTTCTTATTTAAATAGATAATTTTAACTCGTACGTGTTTAATAAATAAAACTTTCACTCAAATATAACTTTTGTTTTCTCTGTAATAAAAGAAAACTTTAAATTCCCCATTTTGTACGTGGCAAAATAGGCGCAAACCGACTAAAGAGAAAGACTAAAGAGATGAGTTTTTTTTTATTTTCCGCGCATAGGAAAACTGATTAATTTTTCCCGCCATAGCGAAACATTTTTCACAACTCGTTTTCACTGTTGAAATTATAGTTATTTATTAATTAAAATGTCTACAAGTACTAGTTACGAAGAAAATGATTTATGTTGTACACCGCCCGATATAAGATGTGAAGCCTTTAACGTTATGGAAAGTTTACTACCTGAAAACTCCAAGGAAAAATATCTATTACCGTACCAAAATTTCATAAAATGGCAAAACTGGTGCCTGTAGGATACAAGAATTAACAAATATAACCGTAAAAATAATAGAGAACCATGGCCAGATTTTTAGTGAAGATACCTATCACGAAAAATAAAATACCGAGGTCATTCACCATACACGATCCATTCTATGAAATTGTTAAGAAGTATGAAAATTTGCGGTCACCAAAAGCAAAAACTGACCGTTTCTTTCTAAATTACCAGAATGGTAAATGTACCTGTCAGCCTATAGGTATAAACAAATTTGGATCTATGCCTAAAGAAATCGCTTAGTTTTTAGGTTTAGCAGATGCTGAGAGCTACACTGGACATAGTTTCAGAAGAACATCTGCTACATTGCTAGCTAATTCAGGAGCTGATATAATGACTTTGAAGCGTCATGGTGGGTAGCGATCTAGCATTGTAGCAGAATCATACATAGAAGATTCCATACAACACAAGAAGGAAATTTGTGCAAAAATCACAAAAAGAATTAAACTTGATTCTGAGGCGCTTCCTACTGACGAAACACCAAGTACATCCAACAATTGGATTTCACCTACCTACACGAATAATAAGCCATCTCAAATTACAATAGAACATGAAAATATTTAAATAAATAATCTGATGAGACCGCTATGCCATCAAAAACAGTTAATTATAATTTTACTAACTCAACATTTACTAATTGCTTCTCTAAATAAACTTTTTACCTACTAAATAAAATGAGTTTTTTTTTGTTATTTTATTCACAGTGTGTTAAAAAACGTCGTATGATACACGTGTGTATTGATGATTACCGTCCTCGGCTCTCTTAAGACCCTCGCCTACGGCTCGGGTCTCAATGGCGCCTCAGCGGTAAACACCAATGTAACACACTAGTACTATAATGTACTATCAAACACTTTGTGTTTATAAATAGTAGGTTTGCCCATGGTTCTGTTCGCAGGTAAAAAACATGTCAATAAGATATTACATAAACGTTTCCCGGAATGAGACGGAATAGGCTAACGGAAAACACCGAATCAGCATTTTTCGTATTATAGGAGCACTAACGGACAGTCAAACAGACAGAATAAGAAATGTTGCGTTTTATAATAATATATAAGGATGTTATTCAAATTATTTTCATAATAAATAAATTCAAATTAATTTATATTTTTATAACGGGTGTAAAAGGACGCTTTATGAGGCCGAGAGTCACTTGATCTTCCTGTCGTTGTAATTATATATTTGTACTGACACCTGAACCTTCTGGTTAAACAATTTCCAACATAGTTTGAGGCTTTTTTTTTTACGAAAACTAGATTTAAATGTTTTAAACTTACAACAACGGCTTTAAATACTTTAACGAAAAATGAGACTCCCATTTATCCTTGTTTGCTCCATGCACCTCTATGTCCCAAGGACCTCATTATGTCAGCCAAAAGACGTCCACAGCAGGGAATAGGCATAAAGAGAGCCGAGGACGGTAATCATCAATACACACGTGTATCATACGATGTTTTTTAACAAACAGTGAATAATAAGAAAAAAAAAAAAGGGAATAGGCATCTCCTAGAATCGGCACACTGATGTTTACTTATTTGTTGTAAAATAAGGTTCCTTTTAGTGTTTACGTAAACCATTTGAAAGACAGCAGCCAATACATATAAAATGCACCTCCAAATTCGAACATCCCGATTTTATTAAGCACATGTCTCACATTATTTACAGTGGAGTCGGTGATCCCGGCCAACGGTATACGCCTCCGAGTCTAGAACGTATTTACCAAAAGCGTATTCATATTAGATTTCCGAGCTCCCAATGCCAGCCGGCCGTATCGAGAATGTCACCGATACATTCGATACTTTATTCGCGAGAGCTCGAGAACGCCCGCCGCGACACGGAAGAGTGTCAAATAAATACAGGTTGAAATATATCTGCTGTCGCGTACTGTGATCCTGGTATATACGTGCCATTTAAACGATGAATTTTTGTTTGGTTTTCGTGTTGTTCGGCTATTTTTTCATGTGGAGTGCTGGCATGATGTACCGACGAGACTCCGACAACGTTTTGAAACCTGGTAGGTACAATTTTTTTTTACTCGATTGTGACTTGTAAGGTGTTGAAAATTCCCGCCTTTTCCCAGTTCAGAGTCTGTGTTCCTTGATCTTTGCGCTTCGAACAAGCCGTTAACATTGCTTTTATAAAGCAGTTAATTTAATGCATTTTGTATTAGCGTATTTGTTCAATTCGAGACAATATCACGCAGTTCATCAATAAATAAAATACAACTATGTAGTTGTGATTTTGTATCTATTATTTAACTTCAAACATTAATGATTTATTTACTCACTCGCTCCTATTTACTTCAGCTACAGTTCTCTATTTATTTTAGATATTTCATACTATTTATATTTAACGGCTATATTTGGATACGTTACAAAAATAAACTATGAAAGCTTTTAATTGATAATACATACAATTTTAGAAAAACGGCTGCAATATGCAGCCGTTTTTCCGGTAGTGAACAAAAGCCAAGTAATACAATAATAATACCGACGAAATAAGAAAAACAAATATACCAAATATACTTTATATTTGGTATATTTTTTAGGCAGAGCTGTATAAAAAATAAAAAACTTGTTTTTGTGTAAAATCATTAATGTGGATATAATCTGGATTTAAGTAAGTATGTCACTTAAATTAAGAACCGTACGGTACCTTTGGCAAAATATTAAAAAGCCACACATACAGTTGCAGTGCTGATACAGATTAAGTCATCTTGTGTTGCTCATGGTGCACTTTCGGTGCACTACTTGCTTATACGGTACGTCACTGTTGCGAGGGACATCTTCCAAAAATCAGGGCACGATCCTCTTAGTCGCGCTATGGATCAACATTTCAGTAACATCGACTGTGCTATATAGATATTTTTTTTTTTAAACTAGACCGTTAGATAAGAAGTTTAATTTATTGTAGTAATAATGTCCTCACCATGTCAAAGACGCGTACAAAGTTGCGATTATGGAAAATAATTCGTCTATTAACTTTTATATCCAAAAATGCAAATCCACAAACATTGTGTAATTTTGCATCCACTTATTTAACACATTTCACTATTTCTATGCTGCGATAGTTTGAAAGTATAACCAAAAACATCATACGTATAGTTAAATATTGGCAGGTGGGTTACATAAGCATAATGCATATAAAAGTTAGTCCGTATAGCGCAGTAAGTGGTCGCGAAGTGAGCGGCCTTGCGCGTGCGCCGGGCCACGGTCAAGACTTTAACTTGTGAGATAACGCTTCATAACCTATTGATAGTTAAAATAACTTCTCTGTTTCATATTATCCAACGATGAGGCTGGAATTAAATACTAGGACTGCTCCTGTACTGATATTGTAAGTCTGGCTAGACTGGAAGCCGACCCCAACTAGTTGAGAAAAGCTTAGCAGATGACGACTGCTCCAGAATCAGGATTTATTTTTACAGACATACATACATTAATTATCTCATGCTCAAACACTCGCAAAGATCTGTCAGTCAAATAAATATTTGCACAGGGATTTCAACACCTCTCTATTTGCTCATGAAGCTGGCCTTGGCACCAGCAGGCTTAGCATGAGAACCGTAGAGAAGCGTTTTGTCGACGGAAGCGTAGACAAAAATTACGTTTCCGTGTAGACAGTAGAACGTTTTCGGTAGACAAGCGATTTCTATTCTATCATAGAATAAAAATAGAAAGCATCACGCTAAAGGCTCATGCAGACTAGCGCGATATCGCGGGCGCGACAGCCAACATTATGCCTGTCGCGCCCGCGTTATCGTCCCAGTCTGCGGGAGCCTTAAACCTGTTGGAGGGCTCAAAAATAGTTTGACAATTACTAAACCGGTAGCATTCATACCTTTACACTTTATAATAGAAGAAGCAAGAAACACAAATAAGACGCATATTAAATATTACAAAATAAACATAAAATGATTCTGATTCTCAGCCTAATTTGAATAAATGACTTTTGATTTTGAAATAAACTAAGCAGTCAAAAGCCTTTTATTCGACGATAATTGAAATTAAAAAGTTTTACAATAATATTTGTCAATATTAATTTTATAACATAGCATAACATAACATAACATCACGCCTGTATTCCCCGAAGGGTTAGGCAGAGGTGTACCTGTAGTACACCCACATTTCACCAGTTATGTTTAAGTCCCATGTAATAGGGGGCGAGCCTATCGCCATCAACCGGGCACAAATCCAGACTCCGGGCTGCTACTGAGAAATTCCAGATGGAAAATTCCATAAAACTTTTGCCCGACCCGAGAATTGAACCCAGGACCTCATGCTCAGCAGTAGCGCTTGCGACCACTAGACCAACGAAGCAGTCATAGGCATATTAGTTTTATAGAGGTATAATTTGTGAGTTCGGAACTACTGATCCGCTTCCAAAATTATTGATTTAAGGGTCGGGTAATCGCCATTGACCTTGGCCATACAAATGCATGTCGCCCTCACGCGGCGCCGCTGCCCATGCGTCCGTTCGGTTTCATAGAGATTTTTTATTTTTTACGAATATTTGAATAAAAATCACAAATTGAATTATAGATAATAATATAATCTGTATACACAAAAATTGAAACTAATACCTTTTTTATGCTTTGGGCAGATTTCCTGAATTTAATTCATAAAGTATTTTACTACAATACTATAATATTGAGAGCAGTGGTGGCCCAGTGGTAACGGCCGCGACTTATTAGTTGTAGGTCGTAGGTTCGAACCCAGATAGGCGCTTTACTTTGTGTACATTTTTTCATCACCTATGCTCTCAAAACGGTGAATGAAAACATCTTGAGGAAACCGGCATGTCCTAGAACCAAAATTCGACGACATGTGACATCTACCGACCCACATTGGGCCCCAGTGGTGGATTACGGCCCAGTCCCTCTCACAGAGAGGAGGCTTGTGTCCCAGAATTGGGAACATTTTAGGCTGATTATGTACTTAAATATTCACATACAGAATTGATGTGTAGGCGTAATAACAGATTTAAAATTTACTTAAATCGTATATCTGCGCCTTAATGGGAAGCTACAGTATTGCCGAGTGTGATAGGGTTTTTACACGCGGATGAAGTTGCGTGCAAAACTAGTTTGTCAATATTTTAATCCTCCAATGAGTTGTTATTGAGACTGAGGTTTAATAATAAAATTTATACTTCATACCCCGTTAGACCAAAATACAGTAACATGTCAAAGTAAGCCAAAATAAAATAACGTGCGTTACCAAACGATACCTCGGACACTTTATCACGAAATATAAGGTAACCTTTATTGCAATTTGGACCCTCTTTACAGCTAAAATGTGTGAGTATCATGTAGAAAGGTACCGTGCTTTTATTTCTATGCTGAGATAACGAACATCCTCCACGATTGGATAATGGCGATAAGACTTGACTTAGAACTTACCTTTGCTGAGAAAATAATCACGTGAACATATTTTTGTAAGTGGAAAGCGACAAGGAGGTCATCCGTCACAGTCTCCAAATATAGCAAAAATATATCTTATATAATAGAGAAGTTCTGTCTTATTATGTTAGTTCCTGACTCAGATCATGAATGCAGTCATGTCCAATTGTTCAGTACTTGATCTACCATGAATGCAAGGTCTATTATATGCTAATTAAGTAAATCTAACATCATTTTTTCACGTGTACTCGATATCCGTGCGTGTACTTAACCCGTCTTTAAAGTCCACATTACATTGTCATCTTTAGGTGATCGTAGATGTTTGACTCATAGAAATACTTATAAGTTATGATGTACCTATGACACATGACAGTAGGTATAGATTTCCGCTCATATCATCTCTCCTCCTTCTATGACTTTGACTGATCTGACCAAATAAATTACGTCAATCTAGGATAAGCAAAAAGCTTAATCAGCCTATAATGTTCTCACTGCCGGGAGACAGGCATCATCTCTTCGAGAGGGAATGGGCTATAACCCCGCGGGCCCAGTGCGGGTTGGTAGATGTCACATGTCTTCTAAATTTTGGTTCTAGGACATGACGGTTTCCTCACAATGTTTTTTCCTTCACTGTTTTGAGAGCAGTGGTGATGAAATTATTTATACTAACCTAACCAACGACCTCCAACTCGTAAGTTGGGGCCATTACCACTGGGCCACCACTGCTCATAATTAATATTAACAAAGTAATAATGTTATAGTACCTTAGAAGCTAGGTAAGTATTAAAAGAACATGTAACAGAACTATTCTGTAACCTTTAAGAGTCCGCAGTAAACCAGGCTAGTAATGGCGCACGTACCAAGCCACCTCTTACTATACGGGGATTTTAAATGTAATACTTATGGACTATCGCTGAGTATAAAGCGGTTACTACTTACTCTCGCGGTTAAACACAAACTACCAATTTTATGGGGGACTGATATGACACATAAGATATTTTAGAGCAGTGCCGTAACATACATCGAAAGTTGTTAATTCGACTACAGACTCTTGATGAACTATGTAAATCGATAAGACCAAACCCAGAAAACCTGCATACACAATCCGAAGGATTTGGAAGGAAATTGCTAATCCATTGCGGCATATGTTTGAAAAATTCGCCTGCTTAACTAAGTGAATAACGCAATGAATATTGTTGAACTGTTAAAATGAAAGGCTGCCATTGTTAGTGAATTACAAAATTGCTTCTCTGGCTAATACTCGCAGAGACCAGGGGAGCATAGCAGAAAAGGGAGGAAGGAGACAACAGTGGCTGGAACAAGGATGACGAACATGATAATAATATTGATGAATTCGCTTAAACGTTGTAGGCTATATGGAAGTGTGAATACATCCTACTTCTCGTAATATTATAAACGCGAAAGTGTGTATGAAAGGGTGGATGTTTGTTACTCTTTCACCCAAAACCGGCTAAACGGATTTGGATGAAATTTGGCACACAGATAAGTTTATAACCTGGATTAACATATAGGATAACTTTTTATCGCGGTAGTACGTTGTATGCACACAAGACGGTATACTGTTCACGACACGTTGTGCACAATTTTTGAACAGTAAGGTACTAGGCTTGCATGAATTCAAAATAGTATTTTTGTGCATAATTTCACAAAAAGTTCTAGGATTGCATGAATACAAAATAGTATTTCAATCATTAGTCTAACGATACTAATAGTATTTGAATGAAATTTGGCACAAAGATAGTTCATATTGTGGATCTGGATTATCACGTATGATACTTTTTTATGCCGGTGGTACGTTCTTGTGGGATAATTTCCGACATCTACACGGGCGAAGCCGCTGGCAAAAGCTTGTGTATGTATATATTCATGCCAATCATCATACAATGGACTGACATATGATCGATATCAATTAGTCGCAAGCTTCATAATATCGCGATATTTCCATATACTTAATCTCGTGTCGCTGTGTTTGTGGTCGCACTTCTCCGAAACGGCTGATTTTTTTATGTATATTTTGTAGGTATGAGAATATTGGTCGTAAATGTATATTTATCCCGATATTCCCACGTGATCAAGACTTACACGGGTGAAACCGCGGGGCGTAGCTAGTTACTTATACAGATTGAAATTGAAAACATGAGACAAACTGAAATGGGAGATTGTACTCATCATTATGAACAACTTTTACTAAGGGACCACAGCTGCATTCGCGAAAATAAAATCAGCTGTTTCCTACATTTTGTCGAATTATGCGGACATAAATGTAGGGAACAGCTGATTTTTTTTTCCGCGATTTCAGTTGTGGTCCCTTAGTAAAAGTTGTTCATAATGATGAGTACAATCGCCCATTTAGATTTGTCGCATGTTTTCAATTTCACCCTGTATATCACTTGTGGACAAACTTCTTTTCGTCAGCTCTCTTTTAGATTATTTTGTGTCAGTTCTTTTGCAAGATTTATTTATTTAATGTAATATTTGTGATGAGCTGTTCTGTTAGTCATCGGACAATATGTAAATCATTGCTAACAGTCATCGGTCAATTCTCTCGAGTAGGCCCTAATGAGTAATTTATTCAATGACTCATGTATGTCGTACTCTATGTCCTACAGTGTTTAGCTGCCATTGGGTTCACGTTCACGGTTAATTAGTTTTTGATGCCATCAGTAATTACCTGTGTTTTCTGCCTAAATACCAAACAGTAAATAATATGTAGTTAACTGATTGGTATCAGGCTCAGTAGGTGCTATTAAAATAATTTTAACGAAACAGGTTTGATTTTACGAACTGTGAAATACTTCGTATTTCGGTGGGAATGTTGACTACGATTTTGACCTTTGTCTTTCTTCAGCCAACCGATGACAAACGGAAATCATGAGATGACACTTTTTACCGAAATAAAATTTAGGATCACTATTTCCAAAGAATGGCTTTATTTCTACGTGTATATCTGTGATTTTTATGGTGTACATAATAAAGAGTATTCTATTGAATACAAGGATCAACAAGGACAAGGACGAAAAAAAAATGAAAAAAAAAATGGCGCACAAAATTGTATACAATAGACTATTGTTTACATTTTTGTGCGCCATTTTCTCAAAAATGCCTAGCCCGATCCTCGCATCCGTAGCAACGCATTTCCGCGTATGCAACGCATTCACGCAACAATTGTGATCATCATCGCTTATTTAGATTTCAGCGGTGCGCACCGAAAATGTGAGCGATTTGCGGCTACATTGCGTCTGTTTGATACGATAAATACGATACATACTATTGTTTAGTTAATTTCTAAAACTATGTTTTGACCGCTCAAAATAGGAGCTTATTAAGCTCAAAGCTCAATAAATCAACTGTTCCTACATATAGAGTCAACATTGTAAAATATTACTGGACACACAATTTTAACATTAAAATCATTAGTAAATACTCGTATCATAGAAATTTCATATATATACAAAAATGGATTTTTCATAAAAAAAAAATGGATGTACCAGACCTTGGTAAAACTTATGTCCGTGTATTTAATGATCGAAGTGATCGAACACAATTTATTTTAACACTTTTTTTTTTCGGACATTTTATTGGAGACATTTTAGCACCAACTGAGTTTAAGATTCGTTAGATGAAGAAATTAACTTCATTAACGAGATGTATTTGTAAATGGTATACAATAATATGTGCGAAAATTGTTGGCTCAAATATTATTTGATCACAGCATAAACGGTCTAAGTAACATTGAGTCGTGTGACACGGAGGCGGCAGTTGGTACAGCGGAAGTAGGTTGGACGAGTGCACCGTTCACTACGTCACTCAACTTTATTTTACCATTTCTGACGTTAATATACGTTTGCAGAACAACCCAGAAACTCAAATTGACTTTTCAACCTAAGATTTTAATAATATGTGTAGGTACAGTCAGGGAAATCAATTCTTCAGCAAATGGACGCCGTGCGTCAATTTGCTGTATTATAGCTATTTCACACAACTGTCAAAGAATGACAATTGTGATTTCAATACTCGTATATACGAACAATTTAAGTTCATACACAACATTTATCTTTTTTTCTTATCTTTATTTACTTATATTACTTTTATACAATATACAATCTAACACTAAAATATTTATATTATGTAAAAGTATATGAAGGAAAAAAGGGGAAGAGCTCATCGGGCATCAAAAACTTTGTGCGCATCGCTGTCATGCAGCGAGACAAGTGCCCAAAAGGCTGGCAGCGTTGTCACGTTGTATGGCAATGCTGATTCTTTGGCCTAAACATAGGCCAGACCTCTGGTCACGTGAAGAGTTTATAAACCGCTTGGTGATGTCCCGAAATACTCGATGAGCACTCGGACCCTACGGCCCTAGTGTCTCAACCCCAAACGGCACAAATATATAACTCCTAATAAAGTTGTTATGTTATTGTTGTCTTTATTTTGTGTTTCACGATCTGTTGCCAAATAAATATTATTCTTTCTTTCTTTTCTTTTAAGTTGGTAGTCAATCTACTTAAGGCGCTGACAAGAGGCAAATGACAAAAATAGACTTGTCTTGGGAAAAAAAATTGCCAAATCTGTATAGTTTGTGGTAGCGGAAAAAAATAAAATAATAATAAAATTTTGTACATATTTCTCAGAACTTGGTTGTTACCAAAACACGTTTGAAAAAAAATCTCATAACAAACTAACGTAACTTCTTATCTTGAGTTCCAAACCAAAATTCTGTATTAAATATCAACGTACGTGACGTATTTAAATAATAACAAGAACGTCTTATTTTAATGCAGAACTTGGTTGCTTTTTATTTTCGATTACTCACCTCAATTTTGAGTAAATAGATAATTGCTTCATATTTTGCAATAAATTACAAGCGTTGTGTCATCGCGTTTCTCTTTCTTTTCTATGCAGTCTGATCAGTGACCACGGTTCACGTGTTGTCAGCGTCTTAACTATTAACTTCCCTGCCTTTTTCAATAGTATAATGACCCCTCACCCGAGGATGACCACAGTCAAACTATACAATGAAATGAATAACAGGAAAAACGTTTCATGTTCCAGATCTGTTGCCGGTGTCGTCAACGGTGATGCCCCTGCCATACTACTCCGTTTACGGTTATGAAAAGAAATTACTACGTGACAAACACAAGAAAAGACCCACAGGAAAAATCTCCTTAGTGACGAAACAGCCCAAATAAAAACACGTAATATTCTAGAGTAAGAATGGCTTTATTTGTGTTGTTCCGTTTTTTTATAAGTTTATTAACTAAAAAGGATTAGGGCAGGGTGATGCAGGAACAAAATGTATGTGCAGAGCGCTAACGGATGTTTTATTTGACTTATGTGCTAACCTGAACTGAATTTGGTGTCATCCAGCGTTTGAGCTGTGGGATATTATTCTAGCGTTAAAGCAACGGCTTCCTTGAAGAGCGGTTCCGTCGTAATAAAACGAACGTCATGAAAATCTGTCATTTTCACCAGTATTTGACATTAAGGTGTCAAAAAACGCTCTGTATTTGGACAGCCGTTGTGGTGTCACCGTTCACCGCTTTCTTAGAAAATCAAAGCTTAATTATTTGCATGATGCATTCAACGTTTGTTGTTAAAAAGTTGACAGACATCCATGAACCCGTTACATGTTTTGTTTTTAAGTAAAAGAAATCCGAATGTAAAAAGTAAACTGCTAGGAACTAAAATTACATCTGTTTATTTAAGCTTTATTTAAGATTCTGGCCGTCGTCAACCAATTCTTGTGAGTCGTTTGCATTGTTTGTCCATTAATGGTATGTCCATTAACGCACAAACAATGCAAACGAATCACTTTCAATGCAGTTTCGAATGATTAAAATGTTAAGACAATGTGTAAATGTTAGTATTTAAAATGCTTTATAAGATTAGATTTAATTGAATTTAAACTGACTTGTAAAATTAATTACAAAAATGCTTTACAATAAGTACAAAAATGCCTAAGTGTTAAAACATGCTCTAAAAATCTCCTGAATCTGATTTTACCATGCGGTTTATATATGCTTATTTACATATAAAACGCATAAGTACATTAACGAGAAGCAGTCATTTGTGTCCGTATACAACAATGGAACCAAATAAAAGTTAAAAATATATCATGAACAATTTGCGTAGTGTATTTGTAATAATAAAATACAAATGGAAGCTTATGACGATTGAAATAAAAACTCGTAATGTGAATACACTGTCACAGCGTTTTAGTGAATAAAGTTTTTAAATATATTTATTTTTATTTATTCCCTCTTTTAGCGATAAATAAAAGGGACTAGGTGGCCTACGATTATAATAGCTATCAGTATTAAGTAAGGGCTTAATGTATGTCTTAGGAATAATGTAGACAAATAATGTATTGTAGATAATGCCTATAAGTAAATAAATATGTATGATCACCATTGATGCGCTCAGTAAACTTCCACATATCAAACTCAAAGCATTTATTTCAATTAAACCATTTACAGACACTTTTGAATTGCCAAGGAGTCGGTCAGTTAGAAATATGAAACTAGTTGCGACCCATTCCAAAGCGTAATCAGTACCTATGGATAAGAACGGGCAAAAAACTCCATAGACACTCTTTTAAATTATTTTGTTACATGAAGATTAATATAAATAACGTTGAATTTATAACTAGCTAAAACGCGTCCATACTCGTAGTACGGCAAAATAAAGAAAATGTCCACGTATCTCCGTGACATTTTCTCTTTACATCGTGTCCCGCTACGTTGGTTGTAAGTTGTCTCGCTTATATTACCCCTATGTCGAGAAATATAAACAGAAAAAAATACAGAAATCATCACCATAATTTATTGGCTATGTATGTACACAGATAAGATGGATTTTTTTTATAAATAGTCCCAATAGATTTTACCTTAAGGCATGCACTATTTTTGGCTCTATCTTATCCGCTAACTCGCTCCACTTAAATGGACAGGCAGGCTAAAATCAAACTATTAATAATGAAGTGGGCACCCAACGTGGCGACTCTTTGTCGTAGGTCGTTCCCTAATTTGATATTGAGCTATACAAACTTCAAAGACAAAATAAGACGATTCGACAGGCGGGAAACTTGAATTCTAAATACGTACCAAGAGACTTAATTATACAATGCTAATTATACGTAATACTTATCTGTGATACAGTTCCAAATTAGAATTTGTCGGGTGTGTCTGCACAGGAGTTCGAGCCTTACACAGTGACAGTTAAGATTGAAAAGGATGTTGTGCTAAGTCTAAAAGTCCAGTCTTGGTACCTGAGATCGTTGTACAACGATTTCTGAATTGGAACACTTTTTTTTTTGGTGGGAAATCATCAAATAACTTCTCCCGCTCTGGGCGGAGCGGGAGGGTGTGTCAGACTCTTACTGACTAAAACCCACCCATATTCCTTCCTGTTGCCTGTGTTGCCAGGGACCTCGGTGACCCATTAGTACGTTCCCGCGACCCCGGCAGGCAACGGCCCTAGTGGACCCCTACATATGTGCTGACGACATCTCTTTGAGGCGCGCGTGGAAAACAACGCGCCGTCGACCCGGGCATGGTCCTTACCGGACGGTGAGCTACCCATTGCTCACCGTCCGGAAGCCCGCGCCTACGGTAGCCGGAAATCCGCCCGGGATTCCCAACGCCCAGGGCGTCTCCTGCGGCGGCTAGGGCGCGAAATTTGCCTTTCCCTCAACCGTCCCGCCTCCTCATTCGCGAGCATTACTGCTTTCGCAGAAGGAGGTGACCGCTGCCCATTCCCTCTCGCTCCGTACCATGGCCTGTACTAGGGCCGGACGCAAGAGATCTCTGCCGCCGATCGCCTCCACGAGGACACGGCGGTGCTCTGCCCAAGCCGAGCAGACCTCTACCGTATGCTCCACCGTGTCCTCCGGGCGATCCACACAGTGGTGACACCCGGGCGTGTCCTCCCGCCTTATCTGACACAGGAACCTCCCGAAGCTGCCGTGTCCGGTGAGGACCTGCGTCAGGCGGAAGGTGAGGACGCCGTGGTGCCTCTCTAGCCACTTCTCAAAGAGGGGTCTTATCGCCGCAATCAGCAAAGCACGTTGCGACAACGTACGGTTGTCGTAACGTGCTGGGCACGCCACGATTGGACGCCATCGCCATGTCGCCATGAGATAACGTCGGAGCTCCGTCCGCTGTACCGTGATTTCTCGCGGCAGCGGAGTTACGTCCCGGCGTTTCGCCTCCTCGCGCCACTTCCATACGTGCGCGAGGACTTTTGCCTCCAGATCCCATGGTGGCAATCCAGCAAGGAGGCTCGCTGCCTCACAGGAGACCGTGCGGTATCCCCGGACCATCCGGATGGCCATGACCCTTTGGGCCGCGCTTAATCGGCGGGCTGGCTGCAGCGGCAGAGAGCGCGCCCATACAGGAGCCCCGTAGAGGACCATGGACCGCACGACCCCCGCGTAGAGCCTCCGGCAGGAGGCGTTTGGACCTCCTAGATTGGTTAGGAGCCGCTTCAATGCAGCGCCTGCCCGCTCCAGTTTGGGAGCCAAACGTCGGAAATGCTCCACGAAGTTCCACCGGCTGTCGGGGACGAGTCCCAGGTACTTCATCGTCGACTCAACGCCGATGGAAACCCCTCTTACCGTTATTTCGGACCCCAACGGTGGCGCGTTCCGAGGACCATGAAAACACATGGCCTCGGACTTGTGCAGGGCCACATCGAGTCCCAATTGCCGGATCCTTTCGACGATTATCGTCACCCCGCATGCCGCTAATTCGGCCGCCGCCTGGTGCGTCCTCCCCTGCGCCACGACCAACGTGTCGTCAGCGTAGCACACTACGCTGACGCCGCAAGGGAGGTCGGCGCGCAGCACCCAGTCGTATCCGATGTCTCACAGATGCAGTCCCAGGACCGATCCCTGTGGGACACCGCACGACATCTCTTGCTGGTTCCACACTCACTGGTGACCGGGGTAGATAACGGCCCTGTCCGTCAGATAGGCCTCGACCACACGACAGAGGTAGGGCGGCATCAGGTGGTACCGGTGTGTATAATACTAGTTCGGATGTCTTTGCCCGCTTGGAGATGTATAGATTTGAACTGGCCAGTCTCTCATACATAAAAACTTTTTTAGCATTACTTTCTGAGTGACCTGGTACTCGTACATATTGGTGAGCCAAAATCTTTATTAATTGGAGCATAATGTGACGCTAATCTTGATACGTAAGATAATTAAACGAGTCCTAATATTACAGATTGGGTCGGGAATTACTCTATTAGGTTTAACGATTTCCTTGGAAAAAAATATTTTTCCAAAATGACAGTTTTATAATAAGAAGAAACAATTTATTTTTAATAAGTACCAAGGACAATTTCACAACACCTAATAAACAAGCTTTTCTTCCAATATAATTACTGGAGCATAAATCCTAAATTATTTCTAGTTGAATAACATTGAATACAAATGTCTACCCCATTGTTACTACAAGAACTATTATAGAATACTATTTGATAGATTAATAAGACCCATAAAAAAGATAAGCATAAAAAAGCATAAATGTATCTACGTATAAAATAATTTTATTAATGGTACTTGGAGGGACAGGCGTATAAAATAGCCGTGTATCCTTGCGGGTCGAGGACGACAGAAAAATTATTATCTGGAATGCATAATAATTCAATTTGCCTTTTTTTTGAGCAAACTTTCAAAGAGGAATTGGTGACGGTCAGGTGGCGTCTGTAGCCTAACTCCAGCAAATAATGCAAAAGCGGTACCTGTGCTTCTCCTGGTGAAAGTCTTGAAGAATCCTTCTGGGCAGGTGGCCACCTTGCTTGCCCGTACACTGGTCACTTGAAAGTCTATATTTTGGATTTAATCGGACGCGGATTATTATTTTTAATTTTGAAAACGTAGCACAGTATATCCCCAAGGATTACGGGATAACGTAATAAAGGTTTGCGGTTTTGCGGGCGCGATGAACTGAGATTGAAAAAACGTAGTTTGCGGTGAGACGAAATGCTTCCGTTCGGCGCCGGTGCACTATGACGTCTGACAGCCATCATTAGCTGTCACTAGCCGCAGGATTCTCTAAATCCCGCGACACACAATATCCGCGGCTGCAATATAAGCCTAAGACAGACTACAGACACCTTATAAACCGTCCACAATCAAAAAAATGTAAGGGGCAATAACTTGCCACACCATACTCCCCGCCTTGAAAGGTCCCGAGCTTTCAAAGATGATAATCTATACGCTGAAAAGCTGGTGCGGTTGGGAGGATGAGATGATGTTTATATATCTGGCAGTCTGAAAGCATCAAGAGAATCCCAAGCAGCAGTTCAAAACACCATTACTAGGAAACGGCGTTCGAAATTAATTATCAGATTCCAAAGAATGAAATTGCAGTTTGATTAAATTAAGACAAAGTTGAATTACTAAGCTAAATTATAACTATGTAATGGCGTACCATTGAGAAATATACTATTGTAAATTATAAACTAAATTAAACTACGAAATAATATAGTTCTATTGGGTTGGCAAAGGATATAACTTGGTGACAGGACGTTTATATGTACCTGACGCGGTTTTTACTGAAGCTACTCGAATTACACCACCCGATCCCGGAAAAACTTCCACTATGATGCCCAATGGCCAAGTCAATGGTGGTACGTTATCTTGACCCAAGAGAACGACAGTACCGATCTCTATAGGGCGATCGGGAGTGCACCATTTCTGGCGAACTTGCAACGTGTGCAAGTACTCAACTCGCCATTTGTTCCAGTAGGATAACACAAGCTGATCCAAAAGCCTTTTGCGGTTTGTTAAATTTATGTTTTCTTCTGTCAATTCAGAAGAAGGCAAACGCTTAAGTGGACTGGACATTAGAAAATGCGCAGGCGTGAGCACGTCCGGATGCGGGTCTGATGAGAGAACACTAAGCGGTCGAGAATTTAAAAGGCACTCGATTTGTACCAGTACGGTAGAGAGTTCCTCGTAAGTGAGAAGCTGCTTTCCTATGACTCTATACAAGTGAGTTTTAACACTCTTAATGTTCGACTCCCAAATACCTCCGAAGTGCGGAGCTCGCGGCGATATTCTTGTCCACTCAATGCGAGATTTTAGAAGCTCATTTTTAATATCTGTTTGAACAGACGAGTTCAATAAGAAAGAATAAATATCATCAAGTTGCGCCTTAGCGCCAACAAAATTGGTACCATTGTCTGAGTACATGACAGACACTGGACCGCGGCGAGAAATAAATCTTTTAAATGCGGATAAGAAAGCCTCGGATGTGAGGTCCGATACGAGTTCGATATGTATGGCTTTAGTTACCATACATATGAACAAACATATATAAAGTTTTTGCGAACGTTGACCTCTACGGCGAATAGGTGTGTAAGCAAGCGGCCCGGCGAAATCTACTCCAGTGTGCACAAAGGCTTTAGTATCACGGACACGGTATCCAGGAAGTTCAGCCATTTTGGGTGTTAGATGCGTAGGATTTAGACGGAAACAAGTGTTGCATTTCCGACAGCGGGAACGTATGACTGTTCGTCCATCTAATATTCAAAACCGCTGCCTTATAATAGACATCAATAATCCGGGGCCCGTGTGGCAGTACGTATTGTGATAGTGATCAATAATTAGATCAACTACGCGGTCACGTTTAGGTAAAAGCGCGGGATGCTTGGCTTCATATGGTAAGTCAGATTTAGACAATCTGCCCCCAATACGTAAGATTCCTTAGCTATCAATAAAGACAGACAAACAGCGCAACTTCTTAGATGGAAGTTCGCCTGCTTTAATTAAATTTAAATCGTTAGAAAAATGCGTATTTTGAACTATTCGAATAATGAAATTTTCGGCGGTTTGTATATTTTTAACAGAGCTATGACTAAATAGTCTGTTCGTAAATTTAAAAATGTACATAAATACACGTAACAATTTATTCCATGAACAAACACGGTCAGCTATTGTATCTAAAATACGCGGTTCAGTATTTGATGTTTCTACAAGAAAAACCTTTGATTTAAACTCTGGCAATGTTTCACATTCAGTAGGAGAGAATTTTAAAGGCCACTCGCTAATGGGTCGATGGAGCCAAGTAGAACCGTTCCACCATAACGAGTGTTCAATTAAATCAGATGGCAGCATGCCGCGGGAGAGACAATCGCTAGGATTCTCCTTTCCGGATACGTGATTAAAACTAGCGGCAGGTAGGTTTTCCTGTATTTTAGCAATGCGATTACTGACAAAAATAGACCATCTATGGGGAGATGAGTGGATCCACGAAAGAGCTATGGTGGAGTCCGAGAAAGCGTAGACACCTGCAATAGGTACACGAGCGGAAAGTTTATCTTTGACCACGCGAACAAGCTTAGACAGAAGTAAAGCGGCGACAAGTTCTAATCGAGCTAGCGTTGTTATTTTAGCGGGGGGAACTTTGAACTTTGCACATAAAAGCCGAACGCTGATATTGTCTTTAGAGTCAGTTATGTGTAAATAAATACAACAACCATAACCACTAAAGCTGGCGTCGCAAAAGGCTACGATATTCACTACAGCTTCTCTAAAGACGCCAATGTGGCGAGGAACCTTTAGAGAAGAGAGTGAGGGGAAATCGCGCAAAAAAACGGAAAACCGATTGGTGATGGAGTCCGGAGGAACCTCATCCCAACCTATTTTAGCTAACCAAAGTTCCTTAATTAGGATTTTCGCGTACAACACGACGGGTGCTACGAGGCCAAGTACGTCGAACAAGCGGGCAACTAGCGATAGAATCGCACGCTTAGTGCATTTATCATCTACAGCGACTGTTGTCAAAGAAAAATAATCATCAGCGGGTTCCCAGGTTAATCCAAGGATTTAGAAATTATGTTTATCATTATCCATGCCAGAAAAATTAACTGGTAAGCGGTGAGACTCTGGGAGAATCTCCAACAAAGCGGGTGAGTTAGTAGCCCATTTGACCAGGTCAAAGGATCCTAACTTAAATAACTCAATTAAATCGCGGGATAATTGTATAGCAATCTGTTCATCAGGAACAGAATAGACATAATCGTCCATAAAAAAACTGAGTTTCTACTAATTTAGAAGCCTCAGGATAGCGGTCGCCATGCTCACACGCTAAATTGCGTATTGTGCGCATCGCTAAATAAGGACTAGGCTTTAATCCAAAGGGAACGCGGTTAAAGTGAAAAGTACGTATAGGTTCATTTTTGTTGAATCGATATAAAATTCGTAAATATTTGCAGTGGTGCTCATTTACACCGATCCATAGGAACATTTTGTTTTATATCCGCTGTCATTGCGACAGGGAGGGTATGAAAATCGAGTAATAATAAAAACAAGTCGGCCTGTAAATTAGGTCCGACATGCAGAATGTCATTGAGTGACAACCCCGAGTGTGTTTTGGCACTAGCGTCCAAAACCACTCGAATGCTGTCTTTGTCCGGTCTAATAACGGCGTGATGCGGTATGTAGTAACCCTCTTCTGTTAATTCAGAGTCGGGTACCTCCGATAAATACCCATGAGTTATATAATCGGTGATAGTTTTATTGTAATCCTCGCGTAAGGTTGGCACGCACGTGAATTTACGCTCGAGCGCAAGTAGCCGCCGATGAGCGACACCGCGTGAATTGCCTAATTCGGAGGGATTGCGCGCGAAAGGTAAATCGACAAAATATCTACCGTCTTTAAATAAAACTGAAGAATTAAAATTATTTTCACACTCTAATTCGTCCGGACTAATAAAACGCTGAGATGGAATTTCCTCTAGCTCAAAAAACTTCTGCAAACTTGACTCGACGTCAATGCTAGCAAGCGCGGTAAACGAAGATGTCATGTGTGTTACGTCACTACTATGACAATCAATATCACCCATCAGTACATATCCGAAACTAGTCAGTATAGCTGGGCGTGCGCGGGTGCCTTTTTTTTTTTTTTTTTTTGTTGCCGGGGTGGAAAATCCTCATGGATGTCCTCCGCCCTGGGGTAGGCAGAGGGGTCTGTCAGACTCTTACTGACTAAAAACCACCCCGGTGTTCCCGTCCCACACTTGCACCGGGGATCATGGGATCTAATGCGACTTCCACGATCCCCAGCTAGTGCCGGCCCGCCTCTGCGGGCCACCTCAAGTCTGGGGGGGGGTGAGGTGTTTAAACCCCCCCCACAACGTCTGCAAGGGGCGCGCGTGGAACACTACGCGCCGCCACCTCGGGTCCAGTGTGATGGGGGGCGGCGGACGTCCCCAAGTCCGCCGTCCCTGGACCCATTTAGGGGGGCCGGAAGAGGGCGTTGTCTGCCCTCTGCCGACGCCCGGTGCGCCTGCTGCGGGCCGGGTGAGCGGAAGAGATCTCCCGCTCCCGTTCCGCAGCCTCCTTCTGCGACACGACTGTTTCGCAGAAGGATACCACCGCGTCCCAGGACTCCTCGCTGCCGACCATCGCCTCGACCACGGCCGGCAGCGACAGGTCACTGCCCACTCCTGAGATGAGGGCACGGCGCGGCTCCTCCCAAGCGGCACACTCTGCCAGCGTATGCCGCGCCGTATCCTCCCGACAGTCGATGCAGTGGTGACACCGGGCGTCCGGCTCCCTGTTTATGCGGCACAGGTACTTCCCGAAGCAACCATGCCCCGAGAGCACCTGCGTCACCCGAAACGACAGGGAGCCGTGCCTCCTCCCGAGCCAGGGCTCGAGCACTGGCCGGACCGCCTCGATGGTGGCGAGGCCGGCGGTAGGGCGTGTAAGCCTGTCCCGCCATTCCGCCACCAGGGCTGCGCGGAGCTGTGACCGACGCAGCTCCATATGTCGCTGCATAAGCCACTCGCCCCGCGCCCTCGCTTCCTCGCGCCACTGGTACAGCGACGCGAGTACTTTCACCTCGAGGTCCCAGGGCGGGGATCCGGCCAGTACGCAAGCCGCCTCGAAGGAGATCGTGCGATATCCCCTGATGACTCTGACGGCCATCGCTCTCTGCGGCTTCCGCAGGACTGCGATGCTTCCGGCCGTCAGGTCAGCCGCCCAGATCGGGGCCCCGTAAAGGGCCATCGATCGCACGATCCCCACGTAGAGCCGCCTACAGGCGGCGCTCAGGCCCCCCAGATTGGGAAGCAGCGTTGACAACGCCCCAGCCGCGCCCAACAACTTGGGCGCCAGCCGCCGGAAATGGGGGCCAAAATCCCACCGGCTGTCGAGCACCAATCCTAGGTACTTCATGGTGGACTCGACAGCGATTTGAGCCCCCCCGACCACGATGTGTGATCCCGGCGGCGGCGCCCGCCGGGCGCCATGAAAGATCAAGGCCTCCGACTTGTTGAGGGCAACCTCCAGCCCTAGGCGACGTATGCGACTCACCACCTGTGAGACCGCAGCCGTCGCGTGCGCGGGTGCCTGAGTCAACCCTATCACCTAAATAAATAAAAGGGAACAGCTGTGCTCCAAGCACAACATCGATTCCACCAGGTACATTCCAGGTTGAGTCAGCAAGCGGTAAATTATTTAAATATGACATATCGTCATTTAATCTGATAAAACTAGCGGGAAGTCTATCTGTAATGCAATCAACAACTAATGCGTGTATATAATACTTATTGTGAGGATTAATCCGAGATTCTATATTGAGATAAATAAAGCCGTGTACAGGTCGTGAGGTCATACCAACACCTTGTAAAGACGAATTGCGTAATTTAATTATGGGTAAGTTCAAACGTTTACAACAGTCCACAGTAATTAAATTATTTTGCGATCCATTGTCTATTAAACACCTGACAACAAGCTTATCTCGGCCGCTGCTATCATATACGTATATCTGCGCGGTAGCTAACAAAATAGTTGTCTCTGTCGGTAAACATATTTTAGCGGCGGCACTAAGCGAGACAGACGTAGCGGCAGGCTCGCTCGGCGTTGAATCACTTTTTACTTCGGAGAAATGTAACAATGAATGATGTGTTTTCTTACAAGTTTTACAAACACTCCGTGATTTACATTTAACCAAAGAGTGGGATAGACTTAAGCAATTTACACAGCCATGTTTCTTTTTAATAAATTCGAAACGAGCTTGCGGAGAATTCATATTTTTAAATTGTGGACAATCAAACAGTCGATGATCGACGTTATCGCCGTCACACAGCGGGCAGCGGTTATTCGAAGCTGGTTCGCTACAAGATACAAACGCTTTAGCGGTACTTTGAGTATTACTTCGATTGTTAGCTAAACTAGACTTAGCACGCGATTCCGTCTGTGAATTATTAACGTGTGAGCGCTGGAGTACCTTAACATAGTCTTGCATAAATATTATAAACTCCGTATAGGAAGGCAATTCCTTGCCACTCACACGGCTTTCAAATTGTTGAACAGTTTGTGAGTCAACCTTTCTTAAACCACAGTGTAATATCACAAAATCGAATAAGTCTGGAATGTCTAACTGCTTCAATGCAGCGACAGCCGCTGAATATCGTTCTACAAATGCATTCAGACTAGCAGCATTGCCGGCGCATCCTTTAATGTCCAGTATATTATTGAGATAATGAATACCTAAACTACGTTTATCTTGATACCTTTTGACAAGACTGTTCCACATAACACTGTATGTATCTCCTGTGGGAACAATGCCTGCTGTTAGTTTTAAGGCATCATGAGTTAATTTACCTATTAAATACTGCACACGCTGCGAATCCGTCAGATCAGTATTTAAATGAACATTACTGCGGAATATTTCATAAAAAATGGGCCAGTTTTCAGTTCTACCGTCAAATGATGGTAATTCGATTGGTGGTAATTTTATGCCACTACCTCTCTTCTGATCTGATGTTAATGTTTTATTGTTTGAAAGTATGAGATTACGTTTGTATTTAATACTGGAATATAAGTCTTCAATAGAACATAGACTTGTATAATCTGGTGGTGTGTCATCAATTTCAAACCGCAACTCATTAATCTGGTCGATAATTGCTTCAAACTTGCTGTATTGTTCACTAATAGATTCAGACTGCGCTAGAAATAACTCATTTGAGCGTGAATCTAAATTGGAGATATGTTTAGATGCATCTACAAGCGATTAACTCGCTCAAATATCATTTGTTTTTTAGCAATTAGCTGATCTAATTTTTTCTCTTGTTTATTAGTAGCCATTATAAGGCACTATCTAATATTAATTGCTGTAAATTATCGTAAGTACTTGCAATGACTTGTACTTATTTAACTGATACCTATCCAGACTCGAATGGACCATAAGTATGGAGGGACAGGCGTATAAAATAGCCGTGTATCCTTGCGGGTCGAGGACGACAGAAAAATTATTATCAGGAATGCATAATAATTCAATTTGCCTTTTTTTTGAGCAAACTTTCAAAGAGGAATTGGTGACGGTCAGGTGGCGTCTGAAGCCTAACTCCAGCAAATAATGCAAAAGCGGTACCTGTGCTTCTCCTGGCGAAAGTCTTGAAGAATCCTTCTGGGCAGGTGGCCACCTTGCTTGCCCGTACACTGGTCACTTGAAAGTCTATATTTTGGATTTAATCGGACGCGGGTTATTATTTTTAATTTTGAAAACGTAGCACAGTATATCCCCAAGGATTACGGGATAACGTAATAAAGTTTTGCGGTTTTGCGGGCGCGATGAACTGAGATTGAAAAAACGTGGTTTGCGGTGAGACGAAATGCTTCCGTTCGGCGCCGGTGCACTATGACGTCTGACAGCCATCATTAGCTGTCACTAGCCGCAGGATTCTCTAAATCCCGCGACACACAATATCCGCGGCTGCAATATAAGCCTAAGACAGACTACAGACACCTTATAAACCGTCCACAATCAAAAAAATGTAAGGGGCAATAACTTGCCACACCAGTACTACAATATAGTTCAAATGACTTTAACTAATATAAATTAAATATAATATGTTAGAAATAGATTATATATTAGTAATAATAATCGATGTTGTGATATTAATATCTAGTAGCATGCATTAAAATGTTAACTTCTACGTATAAGTAACCTAGATATAAGTTAAATGTACGCCCCAACAGGTTCATGTACTCATACGTTTTCGCCTAGCCTGTAAATACATAAATGTATATTATTTGCGCCTGATCTTTTAGTGATTTTATCGTGTCCGTGTCAAGTTGCTGCTAACTGTTTTGATAAGGCGCCATAAGCGACGGTAGTTCATACACAAAATCTAAGGAAAAAATTGTACCCGACTTATTCGATTATTGTTTTGTAAAATAATTCTCTGAAGGACGAACATCGGTCCGTACCAGTCAGTACATATACTTTTATGTTTTATACTTATATTCTGCCTAAATTATTGTAGAACGAAGTGTAACGTTTATCTAATAAAATTCATTGATTCGGTGTCAAACACTAGAAAATCAATTGTGTCTCATTAGCGGTCCTTGACCGATAAAAGTAAAACTATTACGTTTTATTGAGCACCAAGTTCCAGTGTCTCGTAGTAGATACATATCAAAGTCTTTATCTGGAATTTGTTAAGCATTTGATCGTAATTACCAATACCGGCAATTTGCCAGCACAGACTTCATTCACCATAAATTCCTTATCTCGTTGGAATTTACAAAAATCCTTATTCCTTGTCTACGTCATATAGGGAACCTCTGTGCATAATTTCAGCTTCCAAGGTCCAAGTGTTTGGGCAGGGCGTTAATAAGTCAGTCAGTGAGTGAGGCAGAACTTTTATTTCTATCCGTATTTATAAGTTTGAACTATTGTCTAATGCGCATGCACGTGAAATTATGCATCAAAATATCCATCACGGCTGAAGAGGTCATTTACCCTGGCACTCATGTCCGTATGAACGTTGCTGACTAGATTACCTGTTTTCTTGCATAGTTTGTAAGTAAATCGCAACTGTCATTATTTGACAGTTGTATGAAATGGCTATAACACTGTAAAATTGACGTTGTGTGTCAACTTGATAAACGATACATTTTCCTGACTGTACATACAAGGTAGGTTTACAATGGAGTTGTTTTACCGACTGCCAAAATTGTTAGGAACGGCACTCAATAATTTCAGTAATAAACACCGTTTTGGTATCACCGTTAATATCTCAACATATAGGATCATAATGAAATAATATGACGCTATCAAGAACAGATAAAATATATGTCCAAGCTATTTAAACACACATAATAGCACACATATAAGACACGCGCTATACAATATGTAACAAAAACCCTATTGTTCCTTTTAGGAACGTATACATTTACCTATAAGCAGAACATTGATGAAATTATAATTAAAAAAAATTAAGCATTGGCTAGTCGAGAGGTCAAAATCAAATAACTATTAAAATCGACACATTCAAAAAAATGTTTAGAGTATCTGATTTTACAAGTACATCTTTATTTCGCTAAATAGCTTACTAGCTACTGGCGACTTTCTTTGAATGCGACAAAAGTGCCGACAAAAACATCCACCGCGCATGTCGGCGGGTCGGTACCACGTGCCTACCTACCCCGCCGCCCCGCCACCCGTCTCCCTGCGAAGCACTTCCTTAGTCTCCCGCGCAGCTTTCTTCCGAGTAGACGTTATTGTTGACCTACGTGACTAGTGCCTAGTGACTTGTGTTTTGTTTACGTAAACGTTGATAATGTCTTATTCTAACGTAGAATATTTTAATATGTTGATGTGTCTTCGAAAATGTGACTGGAATGAGCCAAGAAGTGTAGAGGTAGTAAAGTGTTCGATATGACCACGTTGGGTCATATCGAACAGCAACTGCGTGGCCGTCAAGTAGATATCATAATAAATTAATGCATTAAAATGTAAATAGGTATATCAGGTTTTATGTGACAGACGCGGCGAATTTGTTTTTTTAACGTAGTGAAGTGTTAAATGTAGTTTTAACAATTATCAATTGTGCATAAAAATACTGTGTAAACCAAGATTTTCAAAGATTAATTCGTTAACGTGATACTGATAAACAACAGCTGACAAGGTCACGAACTTGTGTAGAAAAATAGGTAGATAATCGGCGGCGCGGCGGCACCGATCAAACAGAGGGCGGGAACGTTTTATCTACTTCTGGTTTCGCGTCATCGCTTCATGCAAATTGGCAGAGGTAACAAATCGATTAAACATTACAAATATTAATAATTAAATATTTATTTTAATTTTTTTTATTGAACAGTTTTTTATAAATGACTTGCTTTATCGCTTAGTAAACCGATTCTTAAAACGTAGGTAGAAGGAACAACAGGGTTTTTGTTACATATTCTAGAACCGAACTCCTGCATACTGTAACAGATTTAAATGAAACTTGGGATGATAGATACATATTCCAAGGCAATGTTCTCCATTGATCCCCGTAAACATTAGGCTATAGATAACATTTAATGTACAATATAAGTCATTTCTGATTTCTGCACAAACTGTATTAAAATAACCCATTTCGTGGCAGAAATATTAGCCAGCAAGGTAAGGTCGACCCGGGGCTGCCTGCCCAAGAGTTCTGGAAATACATATAAGTATTGCCTGTAAGAGGCTATTTTAATGCAAAATATAATCCTTATAGGAGTAGTTGAGGATTTATTGGCGAGTGGATTCAAATCACTGACATATAGGAAGTTCTTTATCAACGCCATTGTGCAACACAGTCCTCAAACGGCAATTAAAATCCGACACACAACGTTAAGAAGATTATACAGTGTCTCCAAATGGAAAGCGGGCTACGGCCGTATCATCTTTTTCGCCCCCGCATTGAGTCATCACACTTAGGACGAAGATCACGGTGTGATTTCATCGAACTATAATACTATAATAGGAAACTCGTTTTTATGTGTTTTGTATTAATCTTGGACGTAAAAAGGATAAGTAATTGATGTAAGCGTGTTTGTTTAAGCAAGGATTGGGTTTTAAGTAAAAACCTTGAGATATAAAAATGGAAAAATGGCATTGGAAATTAATAGTGCTACTTTGTGATACTCTTTACTCTACTCTACTTTGTGATGACTTAGTTATTTGCTTTATAAGTGATAACAAAAACTTTTATGACATGTTGACATTATTTATTATTGTATGCCTACTAGGCAGGACATAATGGATATGTAATTTACCTAAGATCTGTATGTAACCTATGCCCACAATAAAAAGATTTGATTCATTTGGAATATGAGGGGGATTGAAATGTGTGTTTTTATAAGGTTATGCCGTCGGTTTTATTAGGATGTCAATGATTCAAGTACTCGAATCCTCACTGGTAAGCACGAAACTTCAAAATTTTAGTCAGACATACCTAAAATAGTATTGTGTATTCAGGCCTTAGAAAAACAAATTTAAATCTCCTGTCCTAAGCACTAAAGAGCTAGACCTAAAAAGTGGGCTACTAGAACCTCATGTTTCGTAACAAATCGAAATCTAAATTTTGACAGAAAACTACTCAAATTTTCAAAAAGATTATATCTCTCGCTACAACAGGGCGGCGAATTCAGAAGTATTACTAAGTCTTTATTGCGTGAAGCATGACACGCTTTTGCGTAAACTACGTCATTACGGTGTCCAAAATGAAGCTCTCAGAGTAATAAATTCTTATTTACGTAATAGGTTCCAATGTGTAGATGTTAATGGTGTGAAATCTTCCGGGTTACCAGTTCAGTTGTACCTCAAGGCTCAATACTGGGTCCATTCTTATTCTTAGTGTGTATTAATGACTTACTATTCTATTTAAAGGGTATTTGTGACGTTGTATTGTTTTTAGATGACACCTATCTTCTTTTTACAGTAGACAGTAATAGACAAGATTTTGACGACGAAATCATTGCACTCTCAATGGTTACGGATTGGTTTACGACAAATAACTTAGTTCTCAATGCCAAGAAAACGAAATGTATAAAGTTTGTCTTACCGAATGTTAGGAATCTAGGTCCCAACATCGTCTTAGATAATGAGATGCTTGAAACTGTAGTACTTGTGATGCTTGAACTGAAGTTTGGCATCTACTGCTATGCAAAGAAAAACTGCCTAGTTTTTCTTTGCATAGCAGTAGATGCCAAACTTCAGTAGGGCCCACATACTTATATCAAGCCTAGCGGGCAGGCTCAGTTCGGCCGCCTACACTGTCAGAAAAGTAAGACAATACACTGACGTTGATACAGCTTGATTAGTTTATTTTAGTTATTTTAATAGCGTTATATCCTACGGTATTCTGCTGTTGGACAAAGCCACTGACATTCAAAATACATATATTCGTTCTTCAAAAACGAGCTGCTCGAGCAATTTACCGGCTTGGTGCCAGAGTTTCTCTGAGAGATTTTTTTTTAATATTGGTATTCTCACGGTGGCATCACAATTCATCTTCGCCAACATCTTATATAATTAATGAGACACAATTGATTTTCTAATGTTTGACTCCGAATCGGTGTCGCGCGGGGCTTATCAGGTTAATGCGTTTAAAACTAAAGTAAAATCCAACCTTTGTTCAAAGGCACACTATTGTCTACGATCGACTACTTAAACGATAAGTATAGTTGGTCGCTGTGATTACCTCAAGACAATGTTTATGTTCTTTCTCCCGAATTAGCTTACCTACTGACAGGTTATATGAGTTCATATAATTGTTTATTTTTTATTTGACTATATAAGTCAATGTATTTTAATTAAATTTAATTTTAATTTATTAGTGACAATGTGTTTTTTTTATGTAATACTCATTACAATGTGTTTTTGCATGAGTTGTATTGCAATAAGTGGTAAGCTAGCGACCTCAACAATTGATCATATTATTCTTGCCTGAGCAACCGGCAGCAAGTTCGTCATGCTCCCTTAGATGTCGCTGCCTTTTTTTTTGGTTGAAAAATCATTAAATAACTTCTGCCGCTCTGGGTGGAGGGGAGGGTGTTTCAGACTCTTACTGACTAAAACCCACCCGTATTCCTTCCGTTGCCTGTGTAGCCAGGGGCCTCGGTAACCCTTTAGTACCTTCCCGCGACCCCGGAGATATCACTGTCTGCGGTAGCGTCGGGCGTCGGGTTGCCTCCTTCCCTCGGGTTCCACCTATGGCGAGGGGGTGATGGCTGATCTTTGAGTTATGCTCGTGAACGGGTGCTGCTTGTGGTGACTGGTCGTCTTGCTGACCATGGTTTTATTATTGTTGTTAGTAATTGTTTATTTATTTCGATGGTGCTAGTTTACCATTTCATACTTCGATTTACAGCAATAACCTTATGTGAGCGGGCACGCTCTTTATGCTTGGAAGGTTTTATTTAGGTATTAAGTTCTGTTTACGCTTTTATGTTGTAATTTTTATCTGCTTGAGTACAGTTTTCATTGCTTTGTTGGTATATTGGCGTATGCTAACTAACATATAGCAATTCATTTAATTTAATGTTGTGTTTCGTTATGTTAATTACTTTGCATACGATTTGTATAGAATCATGTTTATATAACTAAACAGACAGGTGTGCTGCTGGGGAGTTTGTTGCGCCAAGTCTTCTTCCCAGCTAAAGCATTAGGAAGTGGTGAAGGGCGGGCGTTTTTGGGGAACTGTCTTATGTAACTTTGACGTTCGAAAAGTGCTGGTTCTCAGCCTAGTTTGAATAAATGACTTTTAATTTTGATTTATCTTGATTTTGAAATGTTTTATGTTTTTTTTTGTTCTGATCTTTCCGTTTCCGATGTGTGTTGTTTGCTATATGATGTTGGGTAGAACCTATTCTTGTATATTCGTTCGAAGGCATTTATTTTATTAATTTTTGACCGGGCGTTTTCAACAGATGTATTTGGTGAGACAGATAGTTCTCTCTTCCGTTTATCCGTGTCGTAACTTCCTCGTCTTTTACGACCAGCCTATCATATTTTATGAATGCTATACGTCCCTTTTTTCGTTGTTCTTTAAGCTGAGGTAAGAGTTCTTTCCGCTTTTCCAAAACTTTTTTGCTGTAGTCTCATTAACAAAAATATTTTTAGGTAGTCTTTCTTTGTTTTTTAAGATATCATTCCACTTCCATGCATTTAAGATGTTAACCAAAATCGGGCATGCTTCTCCCTTTGCCTTGCCATTCCAAAATGCTTTGTTGATATCCCGATTATCAACTTCAAACATAATTTAAATGATAATGAAAACTTTAAATGGTATCATTTAAAGTTTTCATTATCATTTAAATTATGTTTATATTTTCTTCTGTGGGCTCCTCAAATCTATAAAATATGATATTGTTCTCCCTTCTCCCAGATTCTAGTTGTTTAATTTTTCCACTTAATTTTTTAGTTTCAAGTTTTCTTCCACAATTGGATTAAATTTCTCGTCTATTTCTTCTCTAATAGTATTTCTTCTCTAATATACTGTAAATAAAATCTGCTTAATTCCTCCTTTTTGATATTTAAAAAGCGACCGCTTTATAAGGTATCCCACTAACAAAGTCATAAATATTCTGCTTCTGATTGACCACGACACGTCCCTTTAGATAACCCCACAGAAAAAAATCAGGTCGTGGTACGAAACCCTCAGTGATTAGAATAGAATACTCTTTATTATGTACACCATACGAATTACAGACTGATATAGACACATATATCTAAAAATTTTACATAGGGTGACACAATTGGCGGTGTAGTGATGAAAATGGTATTATTTAAGGCTCGTGCAAACTAATGCGATATCGCGGGTGCGACAAACAGCAATATGCCTGTCGCGCCCGCGATATCGTTCTCAGTCTGCACGAGCCTTTACTCTTAATGAATTGTTAGAAAAAGTGGTCGTTTTAAAATACGTTTAAGAACTTCAGAATAAATTACTGATAGTACTGCGGTGGTCATTGTCTTATGGACTGTGCATAACGAATTTGTCGCATTTTAACTAAATAATAGGCATCAAATACCTGCAAAATTTGGTGTCAAATCAAAATGGGCGCTATAAAAAGATGTATACATCCAAATTGGCCCTCTTGTATAAATTGATAAAACATTCCAAAACAACGCCGAGTTGTAAAAAGAGAGCTTTTTAATAAGTAGAATGAGCTACTTCTCTGTTACGACAACGTCATTATGAACGAGGTTCATAATAACGTTGTAGTGCAATTTCCTTACAATACTTTTGTTTTTGTTCAAGGATGACTGTGGAAGAGTATCCATGCATCTATTAGCCATTATTTATCACAATACCTTACGCCTGTATACCTTAAAGACGTAAGCAGAGGTGTATAGTGTAAGCAATTACAAAATAAATCAGGATATTTCAATATGAATTTAAGATTTTATTAGTACGCAACTTGACTAGTAACTGTAATTTGACTAGATTAAAGATGATACTGTGTTTAAATATTATGTTATGATTAAATACGTAGAAATTAACTTGAATCCGTATAAAAAAAACATTAATAATTAATGTAATAATAGTTACTATTTTATAAAAGTTTAATGTCCACATTTGACTTAAAATTCGCGCGCTTTTCCCCACTTTTGTAACGTGGACACAGAGCTGTGAAGTAAATCGAATACTGTTTGCTAAGGCATTCTATTTTGGACAGTCGAGCTGTAAAGTACAGACTTAGTGTAACAGTGTTAATGTATAGTGTTTTAATTAAAGGAATTTACCACAGTATAAGTGACTTTTCTTTCAGTTCAGAAGTGGGATATTTCACGTAAGTGTTATTGCAATAAATTCTATTACTTTTCAAATAAAATAGTGTGGATCTCATCTTTAAGTTGTGTGCACATTTGAATGTTATTTTCACAACCAGATATAAAAAAAAAAAAAAAACATTTGTATCTCAAATCTGAAATTATATTTTTATTGGAACAACTGTGATCACTAATAAAAGCCGCTTGCCAACCTAGAAGTTGGAATCCCCGTCAGGGTATATATGTTCTGTGTTGGAATCATACTAGATATTTCTTACTTTCACGATCATTCCTCGTGCCTAAATAGGTCTAGCATATTGCGACTTTAAGTGCTTTTACGAGGTCAACGGTCGGATGGTTTGAAATATAATTATAACGACGTTACATTCAATACGCCACTACCAATCTTATACTCAGTGGTTAAAGCACAAAAAAATAAGTGCCTTCATGATCGGTAGTGATTTATGTGATGATTATTTAGTGATTTATGTCTTGCTGTAATATTTTTTTTAAAAATATGTAAATAGCCATCCAAATGGCTTAAAAGAATAGCTGTGTCCGTATATTATTTTATTGACCAGGTCTACAAATGGACGACAATCGTGATGGAAGTTTGGCTCAACCATCGCAAACCCCATCACCAGTGTTGGAGAGGCAGAGCCGTAAGCGGAGCCGGGAGCCGCCACGCAAGCGGAGCCGGAAGCAGAGCCACAGCCAGCGCAGCAGGCAGAGCCGCAGCCAGCGCAGCAGGCAGAGCCGCAGCCAGCGCAGCAGGCAGAGCTGCAGCCAGCGCAGCAGGCAGAACCGCAGCCAGCGCAGCAGGCAGAGCCGCAGCCAGCGCAGCAGGCAGAGCCACAGCCAGCGCAGCAGGCAGAGCCGCAAGCTCAGTCGTGTATGGAGCCCTGGTCACCGAATTCGACGGCTCGAGACGCCGCCACTGGGAAGGATTGCAACACATCGGAGTCGCAGCCCAACCAGGGTGATTCCTGGTTCACAGGGGAAGCGGCTTGTTCAAGATTGCAGATCACGGTCAAGATGCAGCAGGACCACGACGCGAAATCACCAACGAACCGGGGATTCACGTCATCGACGAGACACCCGTTCGCCGAGCAAAAGAACTAGTGCACGTGAGTCTTTTCGTACAACTGATGTGTTTACTAAATTTACCGATTTTCTTGACAAATTCTCGAGTAGGGGTAGTGAGAGAATAAGTAATTTTAACGTAGTTCCTGAGTTCGATCCTTCTTCAAAAAATCAAAATATAATTAATTGGATACACAAAGTTAATGAAATAGCTAGCATATATAGTTGGACAGACCGACAAATCATACACAATACGATACCTAAACTTACTGGCAATGCAAAGCGGTGGTACGAGGGTCTTACAACCATAAATTATAGCTGGTTTGAGTGGCAAGAAAAGCTCAAAGCGGCTTTTCCGTCTAGTGAAAATTATGGCCAAATGCTTTCGGATATGTTGGACAAAAGAGCGAAGTTTGGTGAATCTTTAGAGGATTATTATTACGACAAAATGGCATTACTTAATAGGTGCGAAATTAAGGGCAAAAGAGCAGTAGAGTGCGTGATCTTTGGCATAGACGATAGGGACATTAGGATAGGAGCAGAAGCAGCTCAATTTGATAACCCTGACAAACTATTGGCATACTTACGAAATGCAAAAAGCATAGGCAAAAGAAATGAAAATATTCAAAGATCTTCGAACAGGAAGTTTCTGACTAAAGATAAACCACCTGTTAATAATAAATCAAATACGAACAGGTGCTTTAATTGCAAGGAAGAAGGTCATATTATGAGTAAGTGTACTAAACCATTAAAGAAATGTACAAATTGTTCAATAATTGGTCACAATTCTAATGAATGTTACCGTAAGAAGGAAGATGCAAAATCGGTCTTAGAAATTTCAATTAACAAACCTAAAACTAAAGATAAATATGTACAAACGGTTTTGATCAACGGTCACGAAAAATTAGGTTATTTAGATTCAGGTAGCGAATGTACGCTCATTAGAAATGTCGATGCTGTAGAAGTACTTGGTAAATGGGATAGAACTTATTCAGTGGCAATGACTGGTTTTGGTGGAGCGGTAGTTCATGCGATAGGTCGGTGTCCAGTAGTTTTGGAAATTCAAGGCGTTATTGTCGAATTAGATGTTATTGTTGTACCTGATCATTTTTTGAAGTACCCATTGTTGGTCGGTCAGTCATTTACCGAAGCATTGGGGGTTAAAATCTTGAAAACTGATAATGTATTAATAGTCTCCCGTGAATTTCCAGAGACCATTGGCGTTGTTAAACTATTTTCAAAACAGGGTTGTTCCATTTTACCTGGATGTTTCTATGTAGAGGTTGACTCGTCTCCGAATATAACAGGTTCCATATTAGTATACGGTAGTTATAGATCCATCCCTAATTTAGAGCATACTATAGAAGAGTGTGTTTATTCAATTGAAAATGGCAAAGGTGTACTATTAGTTGATAATATTTCGTCAAACGTTATAAGTTTTAATAAAGACCAGCTGATAGCTAGAGGGCAATTGTTGAAAATAAAAATTATAAATTGTCCTACTATAAATAAGATTGATTTGGCAAGCTCTTTAGAACCTTTTCATTTAAATGATTTGTCTCTGGATGGTAATTTAAATCAAGATCAGAAATTGCAGCTACTAGATGTTGTAAATCGTTACCGAACTTGTTTTGCTGCTAGATTAACCGAGTTAGGCTGTACTAATGTAGAGACAATGAACATTGATTTAATGGACCCCCAACCTGTAGTTTATAGGCCATATAGGTTGTCTCATAAAGAAAAACAAGAGGTTAGGGGTATGACCGATGAATTACTACAATGTGGTATCATAAGGGACTCTTGTTCACCGTTTGCAAGTCCAATCATTTTAGTACAAAAAAGGAACGGCGAGAAGCGCCTTTGTACAGATTACAGGGCTTTAAATCGGAAAACTGTAAAACAACACTACCCTTTGCCTAGGATAGAGGATCAGATGGATAGGTTGGCGGGGTATAGTCTATATACTAATTTAGACTTAGCGTCAGGGTACTACCAAATAGAATTGGCTGAAAGCGACAAACATAAAACGGCTTTTGTCACACCAGAAGGGCAATTTGAATTTAATAGGATGCCTTTCGGTCTGACAAATGCACCAGCGGTATTTCAAAGAACTATCAATAAAGTTCTTGATAACTTGAGATTTGACACGGTCGTCGTATATATGGATGACGTTCTTGTGCCTTCAGTTTCGTTTGAGGATGGTCTTAAAAAACTAGAATCGGTATTCGATAAAATTAAAATGCAGGTCTTACATTGAAACTCTCGAAATGTAACTTCTTCCATTCAAAAATCGAATTTCTTGGTTTCGAAGTCTCGGGGAATGGTATAAAACCGGGGAAGTGTAAAATAGACGCGGTTGATAAATTTCCTACACCTAAAGATGTCCATAATGTTAGGCAATTTTTAGGATTGGCTAGTTTTTTTAGGCGCTTTATTAAAAACTTTGCTATAATAGCTCGACCATTGACACAATTACTAAAAAAAAATGTTCCTTGGGCTTGGGGCAAAGAAGAAGAGACCGCATTCACTCAATTAAAAGCAAAATTAGTATCTCGACCAATCTTAACATTGTACAATCCAAATGCTGCTACTGAGTTGCATACGGATGCCAGTAAACATGGTGTCGGTGGTATGCTTTTACAGAAACAACACGATCAAGTTATGAAACCAGTTGCTTATTTTAGTAGGCGCACTTCGCCAGAAGAGCAACACTTTTCATCATACGAATTAGAAACCCTGGCGGTTGTAAACAGTTTGACTAAATTTCGATGTTATTTAATAGGTATAGAATTCACTATTGTTACTGATTGTAACTCTTTACGTGCCACTTTTACTGAAAGGGATATGATTCCACGTGTTGCTCGCTGGTGGAGTATGATCCAGGAATTTAATTTCAACATAATCTATAAACCAGGGACCTCTATGATGCACGTAGATGCATTAAGTCGGAACCCTTTGCAAGAAAATACTTTCAGTACCGACCCCGTTGATTTGCAAGTTTTCCATATTACTGTAGATTGGTTAGCCACAGTCCAAATGAATGATGATGAAACGCAAAGGATTAGACGGGTTTTAGATGATAAAGATTCAAACACTATTAATTATACAAAACAAAATTTTATTTTAAAACGTGGAGTAGTTTACAAAATAACGGACGATGGACTTAGATGGTATGTGCCAAAAGGCGTCAGATGGCAAGTGTTACGTGCTTGTCATGATGACATATGTCATTTTTCTTATGAGAAGACCTTAGACAAAATTAGAACAACTTACTGGTTCCCAAAAATAAACAAAATTGTTAAAAAGTATTGTCAAGCGTGTATTCAATGCGCTCACGGAAAGGTACCGGCTGGAAAGAGGTCCGGGTTTTTACATCCAATACCGAAGGTATCTGAACCTTTCCACACCGTACATGCGGACCACCTAGGTCCTTTTAATGAGAGCAAAAGAAAGAATAAGTACATATTGGCTATTATCGACGCGTTCACAAAATTTATTATTCTTAAGCCCGTTAAAAATACAAAAACTCACACAACGATTTCAGTTTTTAAAGAATATTTCAGTTTGTTCGGTGTACCTTCTCGAATAATAACTGACAGAGTTTTGTTGACACTTTCACGAGTTCAAAGTTTAGACAGTTTTTGTCAGAAAAAAGTGTGAAACATATTTTGAATGCGGTTGCTACTCCTCGCGCAAACGGTCACCAAATTCCGCAACCGATTTATTGTTTTGCCTAGCGCGAGCAAGTTTGGCTTGCACAGCTACGTCCGACTCTACTGTTATTAAATGTTTTCTCATGTCAGCTAACAGACTGTCCACTGTTGCGTAATTGGAAGACAACCGAATCTTAGGCCCCTGGGTAAGCCGTGTGGTTAGCACGAATTTTACTAAAAGAGTATTATCTGTCTTCTCCAACATAGAACTATATAAACCTATGGCATCAATCAAATCTTGAGTCACCTGCTCATCGCCATTCATTTTCGGTAGCAAGCTAACCGCCGTTTTTAAAGAAAATGTTTCCGTCGCCATCTCTAACTCGATTTTGCCGATGTCTTCAAATTTATAGTATCTACGTACAACTTAATACACTATATGCATACTACTGTCTCTAAATTCACCGATGACCGCAAACACTCGACACAACACTTAAGCTCACATTAAAATCACTTACTTCTTGACGAGGGAACGTTACTTCGTCCATATCCGGTCAGGCCATCTGCACAGCTTTGCGAACCTCCCGCTGGTTGATCTTCTCTTCGATCCAATTCTGGTGACATCTTCTATACAAGCGAACTGCCACCCCAACGATGACAACCGCCAAACACACAGCAATAAACAATAGCACCGTGTTGATAGCTGTCAGTTGCTCCTGCGCAACCGCTGCGGTATTTGAACCACCCGCTGCCGTCTGAGCGATAATCACCTCTTCCTTAGATGTCGTGGTCCCCATGGCCCGTGACCCGACGTGACGTGTAGCTGACCGAAATCGACTAAACTGCGACTCTGACTAGCCCCCAATTGGGCAACTGTAACGCCGTCCAGCCGACTGGCAGGGTCGCCATGCGATGTGGCACTAGCAGGGTCGCCATGCGATGTGGTACTGGCAGGGTCGCCATGCGATGTGGGGATGAGGAGGGGTTAAGTAAACTACATGACGTGTGTTACTTTGAGAGTCAATCGTGAACAGAGACTCAACTGTGTTCCTCAACTGTCTGTGCTCTCTCCTTTATTAGATGGTATAATATACATATGTAGTACGTGACTACGTGCTAATACTAAGCTTATGGAAAACGCTATATCTACCTTAACTTAACCCTGAAACTACGTAACACGCTGATGTAGACACATACGTGACTACCACCACAAGTAGAGCGTTATAATAGGACGGTATTAGATTCATTAACGGCTATGACCTTTGGAAAAGACGAGAGACTATGGGATGAGTATTTGCTACAAGTACAATGGGGGTTAAATAATACTACCAATAAAGCAGTAGGTAAAACCCCAGCTCAATTATTATTTGGGTTGCGACTAAAGGGGTTGACTGAGAGTGGACTGGCTTTACCAGTTCAGGAAAATGATGATAGTAATATCAGTAACATAAACGATATTAGAAACGGAACACTAGTCAAAATAGTATGCACTCAGGAAAAACAAAAGCAAATCTTTGATAAGGCCAGAATTCCCCCGCGTCAGTTTGATGTAGGACAGCTAGTTAGGGTAGAAAGAGAAGTAGGTCAGAAAGGGAAGAGTAAGAAATTAGTTCCAAAATGTCTAGGCCCTTATCGCATTACTAAAGTATTACAGAATGACAGGTACGAAGTAGAGGATACGCCTATCACTAAGAAAAAGGGTAAACAAAAATATGTAGGAACTTTTTCAGTAGATAAGATTTACCCCTGGCTTGTGTATCAGTCGGTGGACGACAGTAATGAAGACGATGATGGCAATAATTCGGATATGGATACAGACCACTAAATTGTGGGAGTATTGCAATAAAGTTATGATAAACACTTTAAGTGAATTTCTAGAAGGCTAGTTTCGTTAATAGTTGTTGCAAATAGTATAGCTTCATTAATCAGATAGTATGGTAATATAGGTTTACGCCTTTAACAGGCTAGAATCTGCATTTATAGCTAGTATGGTAGAATGGTAGTATGGTAGTATGGTAGTATGGTAGTATGGTAGTATGGTAGTACGGTAGTATGGCGAAGCACCACTAGTTGGCGAGATTCGACTGACATGGTAGTATGGTAGTAGGGTAGGGTGATAGTATTGTGATATAGTAATATGGTTCCCATTGTAATGGGACGAGTCTAAAGATCGAATTTGGTTCTATTTTTTTAATACATTATTAATGTACTTAGTTGATTGTTATTAACAGACTGGTTATAACTGGATTTTTGATGATAATATTCATTATTACGAGTATGAAATGATTGATAGTAACTTTACTTATATACCTAATATTTAATTTAATTCAAATAATCAATGGAAAATGTATTGTTTTTCTTATATTTTTTGTTTATTTACTACTCTTAAGGAAATAAAAGAAATGTATGATATTACTTAAACCATTTTTTTGTATTTTGTGTGATATTAACTTTACTTATATACCTAATATTTAAGTTAATTTAAATAATCAATGGGAAATGTATTGTTTAGCTTATATTTTTGTTTATTTACATTTAAATGAAAGAAATTTATGATATTATTTAAAACATTTTTTTGTATTTTGTGTGATTTTTTTTTTCCTGTAAAAATTTGGTTGGTGTATTTCTTTTTTTTTTTATATTTCGCGAGGGCGCGACTCATAGGTCAGGATGGACGAATGTAAGCAATTACAAAATAAATCAGGATATTTCAATGTGAATTTAAAATTTTATTAGTACGCAACTTGACTAGTAACTGTAATTTGACTAGATTAAAGATGATACTGTGTTTAAATATTATGTTATGATTAAATACGTAGAAATTAACTTGAATCCGTATAAAAAAACATTAATAATTAATGTAATAATAGTTACTATTTTATAAAAGTTTAATGTCCACATTTGACTTAAAATTCGCGCGCTTTGCCCCACTTTTGTAACGTGGACACAGAGCTGTGAAGTAAATCGAATACTGTTTGCTAAGGCATTCTATTTTGGACAGTCGAGCTGTACAGTAGAGACCTAGTGTAACAGTGTTAATGTATAGTGTTTTAATTAAAGGAATTTACCACAGTATAAGTGACTTTTCTTTCAATAGACACTGTCTGACTATTTATTGCCTTATCTAATGAAAAACCCAATAACACCGGCCGGCGAAGCAGCAGGGATCTGCTCGTGCCAAATTCCGTAACGTCAATTCTGCTTATATGTCATGTCGTGGACCGATCGTAGAAATAGTCTTTTTTTTTTCTCTCGTCTACCTCCGATATTATCGGAGCCCATGTTAAGCCTAATTCTCTTTCTCATTCCAGTTCTCACTTTTTTGCCTATCGCACCATATCTACCTATCATGCCCATACTTTTTCTTTCTGCATTCGTTATATCTCTCTTTCTTTGTGCTGGGTGGGATTCCCGCTGTAAACCTATTCTGTCTATCTATTTTCCTTGTTGCCTTGCTTATTTGTTGTAATGTAGGGGGAATGTTAGTCCATTTTGATCTTTTATTTGTTACACAATTTTTCTTAGTCTAATACAATATCTTTACATTTTATTATCTTACATTTTCTTCTTATTTCTATTTCTACTTTTACTGTTGCTTACTATAATAACATTTATTCTTATTTCTATGCTTAATATATATATATATATATCTAAATATACTATCAGCATATTTCCTTAAGCTGTTTTATTTCTATCTATTGCCTTCTGTGCAATCTTTGTGCAATAATCTAATTTTTTTTCTCTATCCTTTCCTTGCATCACTTCCCCCACTGTTTCCTTGTCCAATTTTATTTGCAGTGCCTGTTCCAGTCTATATCTGTCCGCGGCGTGTACAAGACATTCCAAAAGCAGGTGTGGCACGGTTTCGTCTATGTTTGGGTCGCAGATGCACGATGGACTCCCCTTGCACTTGAAGCGATTCAGGTACTCGGAGAATCCACCGTGCCCCGTCATAATCTGCGCTCTGATGTTGGTTATTTTCATCTTTTTTATTGTCCTATACGCCGCCACCGTATTCGAGAAAAAGATCTTGGTGATGTTGGCAGTTTGGCCGGACTTGTATCTCCGATTCCATTCCTCGAGCGTCCCCATGCGTATGTGGCGCTTGACGAATGAGATCGGACACAGGTCATAGTCCAGTCTTTTCTTTAGGTTCATGGCGGCCTCTTTTGCCAGCTGATCCGCTCTCTCGTTGCCTTCCAACCCTGCGTGGGCCTTTATCCAGAACATGGATACAATCTTGTTTTAGAGAGATGCAGCTGTTATATTCTGTCTGGCCTCTACTGTCAGGGGATGAAGGCAACTGGGGTTTTTCACGGTCAAAAGAGCCACCATGGAGTCGCTGAAGACCCCGAAGGTAGGCGCCGTGGTGTTCCTGATTTCCCGCGTTGCTCGGCATATCGCGAGTAACTCAGCCTGGTAAACCGTACAGTATTTCGGTAGTGCCAACTTGAGGGCGCGCGTCTCGGCCACTCCATTCCATATGGACAGAGCTGCTCCGACACGATCCCCAATCTTACTACACATACACCCAGTATAGCCACAAGCTATACTGGGGGACAGAGTGTCCCCCAGTATAGCTTGTGGCTCCCCTTTCTTGGCTCTATACAGCGATGCCACCTCGTGGATTCTAAGATCCAGAGGGAGTATCTCGGCTAGTAGGAGCACCGAGTTCAGTGAGACAGTTCGATACGCCCTGCACATTTTCTGTGCTATTCCCCGCTGCACGACGCCTAGCTGTTTGATCTTTCCCAGTTTGTTAACGGCTTCTGCCCATGCACTGGCGGCGTATAGGATTATTGGTTCTATCGTAACACGTATATGATTTTGACCACCTCTGGATTTAGGCCCCAGTTTACTTTTGTGGCTCTGCTCAGCTGTTTGTGGACTGCAATGGCCTTGCGGCATACCTCCGAAATTTGCGCATTAAACGTGAGCCTGTCGTCGATGGTGACACCTAGTACTTTTATTTTCTTAAACATAGCAATGTCGACCTCGCCCATGCTCAAGCGTGGGGCGTCGTATTTTAACTTGTTTGGGATGACCATTACATTGGTCTTGTGTGGTGTGAAGTTTAATTTGTTTTCCACGCCCCACGCCCGAACACGTTCGAGGGCGGCGTTCGCCTGTCTCTCTATTTTCAATGCCGTGTCTCCTTCGAAGACTAGGATCACGTCGTCAGCGAAGTCTTGCGCGTAATCTCCTCTTTTCTCGAGGTCTTTGAGGAGGGGGTCCAGTATTAGGTTCCAGAGAATGGGGCCTCCAATTGAGCCTTGCACGCAGCCCTTCTCCGTGCTTCTTTGATGCTCAGCGCCGGCGTATCTTACTCGTACTTTCCTGTCGCGCAGGTAGCTGTCGATGACCCTTCTCAAGTTAACCGGACACCTTTCCTCAGCCAGTCGGACTCTTATAGCTGGCCACCAGACATTGTCGAAAGCTCCCTCTATGTCTAGCGATATTAATGTTATTATTTTTTTTGTTTCAGCTTATTAAGTATTTTTTGCATGAGGGTATAGAGGGAGTCTTCGGTACTCCTTTGTGGCATGAATCCGTACTGGCGAGTACTCATCCTAGGTGCTATGTAGAACCTGAATCGGGCCATCAACATTTTCTCATATATTTTTCCAAGTACCGGCAACAGGCCGATTGGGCGGTGCGCCTTTGGTGTTGTATAATCCGTTTTCCCTGGCTTCCGTAGTACAACCACTGTTGCCTCTTCCCATACTCTGGGGAAGTGGTTGTAAGCAAGGCATTTGTTTAGGATTGCCAGGAAAATTTCGGGGTCTTTCGCAAAGTAGTTGCATTTTACGCCGCTTGTGGTGCCCCGACCAAATGGGTTAGGTTATAGGAATTATTCGAGTAGGAATAGGTCAAATAAGAATTATTACCTGACTGTGCGGCAGCAAAGACAAGGTTATGTTATTTACGCGTATCTGGGTCGATATGCCCAAGCATCGCCGGGCAAATCGTCGAACGCTGAACGTTGAACGATATGGTGGATGATCAATTCATGAAATGGCGGCGTATCGTGAAATGGCCAGGCAGATCCTGTATATGGCCATTTCTGCCATCGGACTACGAAATATAGATATTCGATGTTTCTAAACTTACGTTTCGTTCGTTCTTCTTGTTTCCACCCTTACAATGCAACTTCAAATGCATATGATGTAGTATGTAACGTTAATACAAATTTCTTAGTATATAAAACAAAAAAGAAAACTGCATTTCGGATAGTTAAGTAGTTATTTTATATAATTGTAACAAAAAAATACTGAAAAATCATGTTTTGAGTCTGGGAAAGTCTTCTTTGAAAGTTGTAACTATTAAGCCTTTTCCTATCAACTGATCATTTGCATTCTTGATGATAAACTCGCCCATTCCTTTCTCAAACGGCCACACAGATGGAATTTTGTGGTTAAATGTCATGTTACTCACATCATGTTTGCCCTGAAACACAAATTAAGTTTAAGGTTAACGCAAATAGTTCTTTAAATACAAATAGTATTGGAAACATGTAGCCAATTAATGCAGGTGTTGTTCATCAAGAATATTAATAACGCGTAAACCGTGAAATATTAGGAATAAGAAAATCTTACCGGTTGAATAGGGCAACTCAGGCCTGCCGTCCTCATAGTTTTACCCATATAGGGATCATTGTTAATGAGATCGCATAGTTTGAAGTGCATTTCAGGAAACGACCTCCTGAATTCATTGTGAAGATATTGGTAGAAAAGAACATCAACCTGTGGAAAATGATAGTTTGTATCAAACCAGGAACTCCACACATATTCACTGACAAACCTATCGTCAACAACGCAATTTTTCAGCAACTACCTCTCGAGACGACATCCCCTGTGTGATATAATAATTCGGGTAAGTACATTTTTTTACAGAAATAATTGAACGTAGTTATGCAAAAACGTTCCAACCTACAAGTCTGTCAAAATTGAGTAATGGCACCACGCTTCTTTTTACTCGTAAAACACCCTTCATCATATAGTAAAAACATTTCAGTCTTTAGGTTATTAATCTTTGATTTTCAATGTTCCAACCGACAGTGCATAACACATTTGTAGCTAAAAACAATTAAAAACGCATCAATCTCTCTGAATATTTTTATTTTAATCTTTATTAATATGGATCAAATTCAAATTCATTTATTGTTTGTCACAGCTTAATTCATTTTTATACCGTGTACTTCGCAATGTGTCATAATTATTAATGTCGCGTTTTATCATTACTGCTGCTTCATAAATGTATAATGAAGGTATAGTCAAAATGTGTAATCTTTTAAACTCTGTTCTACACGAATCAGTCTGTTTAAGCCCACATATACTTCTATCACACTTTTTTTGGGCCTTAAAAGCATACTCTCTGTTAGTTGAGTTACCCCAGAAAAGAATACCATATTTTATTGTAGAACCCACGTATGCATGGTAAGCGCTTAGTAATGCTCTTTCGTTAACAACTTTTCTTAGCATGTAAAGGGCATATGAAAACTGATTTAACTTTTTGCAAACATGATCAATCTGCATTTTCCAATTTAGTCCTGAGTCAATATGAATACCAAGAAACTTAGTGTTGTTCACTTCTTTTAATTGTTCGCTTTTATAATGTATATGTACTTTTATTTTTTTTGAATTTTTATTTGTGAAAACCATATAATTAGTTTTATTTACAAGGTTTATTTTTAAGTTGTTTACATTTAACCATTGTATAATATCTTTAAGTGATTCGTTAATGTTAGTTTCATAGTTCTCTTTATCTTGGTTCGTAAAAATAGCTGTACTGTCATCTGCAAATAGTACCATTTCCTGTTTTATAATTCTCGGTAGATGGTTTATGTAGATGATAAACAAAAGAGGTCCAAGAATACTTCCTTGGGGCACTCCATAGAGAATAGTTCTAGGGTCTGATATATATGATTGTTCCAATTTTGTATCATTTGTTATTTTTGTTATTTGTGTTACTTGAAATCTGTTTGATAAATACGATTTTATAATATTTAGAGCATTTCCTCGTACTCCATACTTTTCTAATTTTCCCAAGAGTATTCGATGATCCACGTGATCAAAAGCCTTTGACATGTTCATAAAAATTGCAGTTATATGTTGCTTGTTATCCAGTCCTGTCATTACATTCCTTAAAAAGTTAAAAAGAGCGCTGCCGGTAGACCTGCCTTTACGAAACCCGAATTGTTCATCTGCAAATATGTCATTAACTTCAAAGTAGTTATATAAGTTATTATATTTTTGCAAAGACTGGTATTAACGCGATTGGTCTGTAAAATTTCATCTCTTCTTTGTCTTCTTTTTTAAATAAGGGATTTATAACCGTTACCTTCAGTTTCGAAGGAAACAGTCCATGTTCAAGGCACAGATTTATAATGTAGCTAAGTACTGGAGCAATGAGATGCGATACACTTTTAACTATTTTCGTGTTAATATTATCGTACCCTGTACTATTAGTATTTTTAAGCATTTTTATTATTAGGTCTACATCAAGCGGGTGAATCATTTTGCTGTAACTTCTTTCTTCCTGCCACCTTTATGCAGATGATTTGCAAAATTTACAAAAACGCTGCATATTCAGATTTGGTTGATGCAATTGATATGATCAACAAGGATATGGTTTCAATTTGCGAGTGAAGTGAGGAACATGGATTGCAGGTTAACCCGTCGAAGACTCAAGTCATTGTTGTTGGCAGCTCAAGGATGATCTCCAAGATAAACTGGTCGCAGCTTCCCCATATAAAATTTAACGGAATTGCTATTCTGGTAAGCGAGAAAGTCAAAAACCTTGGGATTTGCATCGACAAACATTTTTCTTGGGGTCCCCAGCTGCAGGTCGTAAGTCGCAAAATTTTCGCATCTGCCAAGTCCCTGAGACGATTGTGAAACTTTCTTCCAACTGCCACTAAAACTGCGCTTGCACAATCTCTTTTACTTCCCATTCTTGACTACGCTGATGTCAGTTATATCGATCTCACTGAGGCACAGCTACATAAACTTGAGCGACTTCAAAACTTTTGCATAAAATTTATATTTGGCTTGCGCCAATATGATCACGTCTCCGAATTTCGTACAAAGCTCAAGTGGCTTCCCATACGTCTTCGCTGGAATTTTCATATCTTGTTTCAGCTCTACAGTATTCTGTTCAATCCTACAACCCCCTATTTTCTTAAGGAACGTTTGAAGTTCCTAAATGACACGCATAATATATACCTGAGGTCACTGGAAAACTTGAGACTACAGATGCCGATGCATTCCACCAGCTTCTATGATAAATCTTTTACGGTTCAAGCAGTACGGTTTTGGAATGCCTTGCCCGTGTCGATAAGGCGTGCTCAATCTCTGTCCATTTTTATAATTATGGTAAAAAAACACTATCTCTCTCCTTAAACATATTTTTTATTTTCTTTGTTCTTTGCACCTGTTTTGGTTCTTAGCGCTAGTTTTATGATTAATTATTATTGAATACGTTATATAGATAATTTTAATATGTTTTATGTATGTATGTATTTATTGTATAAATCGCTGCTTAAATTGAAAAGGGCCACAAGTCGAAAAAATTACAAATCCTTTTTAAAGCAAAAATCGTATCAATTCTGCCTATATTTTTATATTCGAAAAAGACACCCAGTATTTTCGCATTAAAATGAAGCTAATCTCACAACAGCCCTTTTTGCATTTTGACACTTAGCTAACTTCAGATCAAAGCCACCATCTTCCCAGTTGCGACCCTGCTGTCAGCGCGAGTGCACATTTGTTATGTGAAAAAGGGCCACATTCCGAAAAAGACCTTAACTTGGATCGAAAGTTATAGTGAAAAGTGCCACATTTCAAAATACGACCGTATTGATTAAAAAATACATGTAAGTACAACATTATCGCATAAGGAAAAGTGCCGTATTTTGTGATATGTCCAATTTGAGTGAGAAGATAAGTGCAGTATTTGGAATGCTTCTGTTTTGCTTATAAAATTATGGTGATTGTGGTAGTATTTATTTAAACAAATGTGCAATGTTTAAATTTAAACCTTAACAAAATAATTATTACAACCTAAACAAGGCTGTAATTATTGTGTTAAGTTTTAAATGAAATATTGATGCAAGGTCAAAAAGGTTTAAAATAGTATATTTTATATTATTATTTGTTTTCATTTTAGAAGAAAGATCAGTGCGAAGATTGCACTGCCTATGAAAACGCGGAAGACAAGGCTTTGCTGCAAGAAAAGTACGATTTGCACCTTAAAGAAAAATGTCTTGTACGATTAGAAAAAGAGAAAGACAAGGAAAATGTTGACAAAAACTTTGTGGCCGCAGTCTACGACTTACAAGCGGTGATGCCTTGTCCACGAGGTGAAGTGTCAAGCTTCTATTACGTCTCAAAGCTGAATTTGTTAAATTTTACCATTACCGAGCTTGGCACTAAAAACACTATATGTTTTGTGTGGCATGAAAGGGAAGAAGGCCGTGGAGCAAACGAAATAGGCTCTTGCGTTTTCATGTATTTAAAAAGCTTACATGTTAAATCCACCGAAGATTTTGACATCGGTCAAAATCTTCGGTGGATTTATCATGTAGACCGCAACAGTTATCGCTGTAAAAGACAGATTCTTTTACAGCGATAACTGTTGCGGCCAAAAAAAAAATAAACTTATGTTGGCAATGTACCAGCATGCCATAAAAAAAATTCCAATAAATAAAAGGACACACTAAAAACGAGGGGGATGCTGTTCACTCCATCATTCAGAGGAATATCAATAGTGCACTAAAATCTTCGCCAATTTATGTACCTGATCAGTACATCACCTTGATTAAAACAGTCAAGAAGAAAGGAACACCTTTTATAGTAAAGGAACACATGAGAGTTTTATGAATTTAAAATTGCCAGCTATTTGATACACTACCAATGAAAATGGAGACACGGTGAAATGTGCGGATCTTAAAGTTATTAAAACTGACAAAGAGCATAAAAATATGTTACAACAGTTACAACAGTTGTTACAACAGTTTACTCAAGTTCACCTGGAACTGGTCTTCGAACTGTAAAACAACTTTATGCCAATAAACTACAAGTTGCCGCAGCGAAAAAACAAGGTATTTGAAACCTAATCGAAAAGAATGTGATCCCAAGGTATTATAAAACTCTTCATACAAATCTTTAAGTTTCCTCAAATAATAATAAGTTAGTATAATTACTAACAACAGGATTTGCTTAGACTGATTGAAACCCATAGAGTAATATAATTGAAATATTAGTTATAAGTTTTTTAAGAGAAGTTACTGTGATGATCTTGTTAATATTAATCATAATATTATATCTCATTGTAAGTCAAAGATTTACGTAGCCTTTTAACTTGTGATTTATTTTAAGAGAAGATTTAATTTAGACACGAAAATAAGCATTTTAATAATTTGTTAACATGGTGTGCTAGAGTGTTATAAGCAATTTGTGTTTTGTTAACTTACATAAGTACATTTTTTGACTCGTTACCCGTGGTCCCGGTGGATCGACCCATTACCGGGTCCATGGGTAATTTTAATTAACCGTGGTTCCATGGCATTAGGGATTGTTCACTGGACTTCTGACTATATCGATAGAAAATGAATTACAACCATGGAACCTACTTATGATTAAATACAAATCCATAATAAAAGATTATAAAATAAGTTTATTTATTTACATAACCAAACTACAAGATGATTATTAACATTAACTAAATTAAATTAAAACTAAGTTAAGCTTAAAAAAGGCCCTCGGGGCATTGTACCGAGGATGCTGGCGGCATTTCCTCGCTGAATTGCAATGCTGATGCGTTGCGCGAGAAAACCGCCAGCTTTTCGGTCACCAGTTACATCAACTAGACGTTTTGCGATTTCCGCAATTAACTTATGCGCACTGGGACCCCACGGACCGAGGGTCTCGACGCCAAAGGGCACAAAATTGTACTCTCTGCCAAGGCCTCCATATTTAATAACTTTCAGATTTTCGGCATTTTCTGCCGCTGCACCCGCTTTAGAAGTAGTCCGTTGGAGGTGGGACGGTGCCAGTGTGTCTAAACAGGTAGCGTCCCACACAAGCATACGTCCCAAACTCCACGGGACCAAAGACACACCATCAGGTCTTTTGCCATCATCATGAAAAGATTATTAGGTACGTCAAAAGAGATCACATATTACAATGAGAGTAATCTTTTTTTTAATTATTAGGATCTTTATTCATTTGTTCTCTTTCTCATTTTGACATAATTACTTTTACGCAAGTACGCACTGAAATTGATATTAGTTTGCGGAAACTTTTAAATTAATTCGCTCACATGGAAAATAAAATAAAAATAATTAAAAGAAAGAAAGGTAGTGTGTTGCTGTTCAAAAATCATCAGTACTACAAGCATACTGTTTATAGAAAAAAAGTCGTAAAAGTAGTATAATTTAACATTTATCATTTGCTTTAACGTTTGTGTTCTCATTCTTACAGGAACAGATTGTAATAAAAAACATATCTCATACATGTCCGGATATTATATCAAATGAACTAACCGAATCTCTAGACAGTTTAACATCGGAGGCGCGAACAACTGGTCGACCTATTACACAATTATATGAAGAGGCGAAAAAGAGCTGGATGGATAAAGGGAACAATATATTGACTCCATTTCCGGAATTCAACAGTGTCAAGCATCGTCTTTATACCGCGCGGAATGAATATGCTGGAGTTACTAAAATGAATTTTAAATCATTTCATGAAGTACAGGTTCCATTACAACACCGAAATTTATTATTAAGACACAACAATTTTGGTATTTTGTATGGAAGAAGATAGAGCTGAAATTGAGCAAACAAAGGAAATATTTGGTGACGCAACATTCAATTGTAGCCCCTCTCCATTCGTTGAGTTATTTACTATACACGCTGAATTAGGCAGTACTGCTAGCACAACTAAAACAAAACCAATAGTTTACGCTTTACTAAGTGATAAGAAAACCAAAACGTATTCAGCCCTTTTCAATATATTAAAATCCCAGTTTCCAAACTAGGAACCATTAAAGTATCACTGTGATTTTGAACTTGCAGCTTTAAATTCAATACATAATATTTTTCCCGACATTGAGATTATAGGGTGCTATTATCACTGGCAGCAAGCTATATGGAGGATGGGCAAAAAGAGTCGTGTCACTGTGTTCAGTATTGCCATTATTACCAATTGAACGACTTTTGGAAGGTTGGGAATATGTTAAATCACGGTACAACAACAAAAATATTAAAATCCAGAAATTTTGAAATTACTTGCAACGTTTTTGGCTGAATAATGATATTGTTAAAACTGCCAGTGTCTTCGGAGAAAGGCACCGAACCAATAACGTGTCGGAGTCTTGACATACCAAAATTAAACTTAAAAAAAATTGCACAAACATAATGCGTCTCCTGAACGTTTTGGTCAAATTATCAAAAACTAAAAATAATAATCCACTTAGAACCAGAACAAAAATAGCAATTGAAAATGATGAATTCATAACCGATACACTAATGGAATTAATTACTGGAAAAATATCAGTTGGATACGCATTAGAAATGTTAAGATAGTTTATGTTGTTTTTGTTTATAAGTCATTAATGTATCGGTTATGAATTCATGATTTTCAATATACCTAGTTTAGGTATGAGTATGTTTTTGTTCCCAAGGATGGAATTATTTTATTTGCAAAAGAATGAGTAAACTTTATTGTATATAACTGATGGTTTTCATTTTCTATCGATATAGTCAGAAGTCCAGGGAACAATCCTTAATGCCATGGAACCACGGGTAATTAAAATTACCCATGGACCCGGTAATGGGTCGACCCACCGGGACCACGGGTAACGAGTCAATTAGTCTTCTATAAATACAAAAATATGAAAACAAGTCAATGATAAAATTATTGTGAAGAATGGTACGGTTGACGTGTGTCAGGCATGCCACTGTCCGGGAGAATCAATGCGACACATTATCTCCGGGTGTTCTCGTCTAACTAACGAAGAGTACTTGCATAGACACAACCTTGTAGCTAGGATTATCCATCAGCTCTTGGTCTGAAATACAGCCTTGTGGAATCTGAAGTGCCGTACTACAGGTATTTGCCTGACCCAGTACTCGACAATAGAAATATCACATTGTACTGGGATCCATCCATCATCACTGACAGGACTATTGTTGCCAATAAGCCTGATATAGTGGTGGTGGATCGAACAGAGCGGCGCGCAATGGTTATTGACATAACAGTCCGTCATGACGGGAATCTCGTGAAAGCCGAGAAAGATAAACAGATCAAGTATCTTGACTTGGCTCGCGAGGTTGTCGACATGTGGGATGTGGATTCAGCAATAATTATGCCGATAGTCGCATCAGCCAATGGCTGAATTACCAAGAGCCTCGACCAACACCTAAGGAGACTCTCGTTGGGCTGGATTAAGGGCTTGATTCAGAAAGCGGTACTTCTGCACATGGCTCACATTGTTAGGAGGTTCCTCTCTCTGGAGCCCTGACCGCCGGTAGCTTGGGCCCTGTTTCCGATACCGCTACTTTTTTATATTTTCAAATGTTTTCATATTTTTTATATTCTAATATTTAAAAATATAATTTTATGTGTCTAAAATGGAATAATAGAAAATAATAATTAATAATAATATATAGCAAAGACACTCAGACCAAAGAAGATCGTTCGCTAGCCCTGCTCTGTCGCAGCGTGTAGTTGACTGGCGCGTCATGGAGGGGGTGGAGACCTATTCCGATCACTGGTATATCCAGTTTGACATCTCCGCCCAGACCTCGAACACGCCGGTCCGACGGGCCCCGAGTGGTCCGCGGCGGGCGCTGAAGCAGCTGGACCTCCTGGTCCACCTAGGAGCCTCGATCGTGCAGGCCTGGGTGTCACCACTGGACAGGCCTGCTGACATAAACGACGAGGTGGGGTGGTTCCGGGAGGCCATGTCCGAAATATGTGATGTGGCAATGCCCCGGGTCCAACCTGGACGTGCTTCGCGCCAGGTGTACTGGTGGTCGCAGGAGCTGACGGCTCTGCGCACTGCGTGCGTTGCCACGCGACGCCGGTACACCAGGCACCGCAAGCTCCGTATTTGACCTCCGGATATGGAAGCCATTCAGGCGGAGCTGTAAGTGGGGTACAGAGTGGCGAAGACCGCCCTCCAAGCGGAGATCCTGTGGACCAGGTGATCGGCCTGCGTTGAGTCGCTGGGGACTCTGAACAGGGACCCATGGGGACGCCCGTACAAAGTGGTACGGGATAAACTCTGCCCATGGGCTCCCCCGCTGACGCAGAGTCTCTGGCCCCAGCTTGTGGAGGACGTGGTGAGCGCTTTGTTCCCTTCGCGAGGGGAACACACCGCCCCGCCCAGGCTCCGCCTACTGCCGTGCCCGATGCGGACCACACCGCCGACGACGATGCTTCGGAGGTGACCGAGGTTGAGTTGAGAGTGGCGGTACGTAGGCTGAATGGCAAAAATACCGCCCCAGGACCCGACGGCTTACCTGGGAAAGCCTGGTTCCTGGCCTTAGAAGCTCTCGGGCCTCGACTAAGCGCATGCTTGGATAGGGGCCAGTTCCCGCTTCGTTGGAAGATGGGGAAAGTGGTCACACACACATCCTGCGGACTCTCCGTCCGCTTGTCGGCCCATCGTGATGCTCAACGAGGTGGGCAAGCTCTTTGAAAGAGTAATTGCAGACCACCTCGTCGGCCAGCTGGTGCGGGTGGGACCAGATTTGGTGGAGAGCCAGTTTGGTTTCCGCAGGAGGCGCTCCACCGTGGACGCCATCATGCGCGTGCGAGCCCTCACGATGGGGAATGCTGTTGCCCAAGGTGGGGTCGTCTTGGCGGTGTCTAGACATCGCCAATGCCTTCAATACCCTGCCATGGAGTTGCAACAGGGAGGCACTCCGGTACCACCGGATGCCGACCTACCTCTGTCGTGTGGTCGAGGCCTATTTGACGGACAGGGCCGTCATCTACCCCGGTCACCAGAGAGTGTGGAACCGGCAAGAGATGTCGTGCGGTGTCCCACAGGGATCGGTCCTGGGGCTGCATCTGTGGGACATCGGATACGACTGGGTGCTACGCGCTGACCTCCCTAGCGGCGTCAGCGTAGTGTGCTACGCTGACGCCGCTAGGGATCTACGCCGCTAGGGGCTACCGGGGTAGATGACGGTCACCAGGGAGTGTGGAACCGGCAAGAGATGTCGTGCGGTGTCCCACAGGGACAAACGCCGGGGCGTAACTCCGCTGCCGCGAGAAATTGCGGCACAGCGGACGGAGCTCCGGCGGGATCTCATGGTGACATGGAGGGTACAGTTGTCGCAACCTAGTGCTGGGCACGCCACCATTGCGGCGATAAGTCCCCTCTTTGACGTGTGGCTAGAGAGGCGCCACGGCGTCCTCACTTTCCGCCTGACGCAGGTCCTCATCGGACACGGCAACTTCGGGAGTTTCCTGGGTCGGATAAGGCGGGAGGAACCGCCCGGGTGTGGATCACCCGGAGGACACAGCATACGGTGGAGGTCTACCCGGCTTGGGCAGAGCACCGCCGTGTCCTCGTGGAGGCGATCGGTGGCAGAGATCTCTCGCGTCCGGCCCTGGTTCAGGATATGGTACGGAGCGAGAGGGCATGGGCAGCCGTCACCTCCTTCTGCGAAGCAGTAATGCTCGCGAAGGAGGAGGCGGGCCGGTTGAGGAAAAGGCAAGTTTCGCGCCCTATCACCCCTAGTCGCCGCAGGAGACGCCCTGGGTGTCGGGAATCCCGGGCGGATTTCGCGGATTTGGCGGACTTGCGGACGGTGAGCAATGGGTAGCTTACCGTCCGGTAAGGACCAGGCCCGGGTCGACGACGCTTTGTATTCCACGCGCGCCCCAAAGAGATGTCATCGGCACAAGTGTAGGGGTTCACTAGGGCCGATACCTGCTGGGGTCGCGGAAAGGTACTAAAGGGTTACCGAGGCCCCTGGCAACACAGGCAATGGAAGGAATACGGTTGGGTTTTAGTCAGTAAGAGTCTGACACACCTTACCGCTCCGCCTAGAGAAGTTATTTGATGAGATCCGACCCAAAAAAAAGACCGAAGAAAAAGCATAGTAAGGAATAAACTTCTATCTCAAGAATTAAGAGATCTATTAATTATCATTTAATCATCATCATTCAATTAGATCGCTTGTAGCGATAAGACCGCCCATTGTGTCACCCCTTGTAAAATTTCAACATTTGTATCTGTAATTTTTATGGGGTACATAATAAATAGTATTCTATTATATCCTATTCTATCAATTAAAATAAGAAGTACGAGAATTATTGCTACAGGAAGAATAAAAAAATTCTACAAACACTAACACTATCACACGAAACATAAACGAAAGTCGCCAGCAAGAACTACCACTAATCGCTCATTACATTACAACATAATTATGAATCTCAACTATACAATCTATCGCAAACATCACACGCATCCACACAAACCAAATCTATAACACTAACCCTAACGTTAGAAAATGATATTGAAACAGTCGCCGCCGTGGATCAAAAGCCGATAACAGATATGTATATACAAGAAATACATGACTTTAGAACTACATTAAGACAACACTCTGGGATGGACCCAGCAGCTTGACCAAAATTACCTTTACTCAAATATAGCCTTATATAAAATAAGAAAATCACTTACTTCATAGACATTGCAGTTCCTAACACCCATAACCTACAAAAAACAATCGCTGAAAAAATAAGCAAATACGCTGAGCTTAAAGAAGAAGTTAAAGAATTTGGAGACAAGATAATGTCTATGTTGTTCCTGTAGTTCTCTCCACGACAGGTGTTATTCCCAACCATCTCCTCCGTAGCCTGAAATTAATAGATCCAGAAGAATCCCTTTACATCAATATACAGAAAGCATCCATCCTTAACACATGCAGAATCGTTAGGAAATTTATGCAGTTAGACGAAAGTACACTCTCACCATAAAATTCACCACAGCCTGCATGTACTTGGCTTTGCCCGTAAATGTAGCTAAAGACCGGCCTAAAAGCTGAGAAAAATAAACATTCCCGATAATAATAATAATATTATATTTACTGGAACTAAAAACAAATTTACATTATTTTTTGTTCGTTAACAGCTACAATAGTTTAAAAAAAAACAAACTGTGTTGCAGCCATTAGCGCCCACCTCCGAGAGAGGAGACGTCGGCGTTCCAACATTTATAATTTATAATTTAGGCAGTAAAATAAAATTAAAAACAGTTATAAAATAATCTAAAGAATAAGTAAGTAAGTACATACACAAACTTTTAACTACAATATTAATAATTACATTTAATTCTTATTGCTTATTCCTTATTCCTATTACATTTATTATGAAAAATAAAATAAAATAATCAAATTACGATTAATTATGGAATTATGAATGAATTAGGATAGATTGTTCCAGTTCTCTAATGTGATATGTATGTGTGTATGTGTGCAGGGTGTATGTGTGTGCTTGAATGAATACTAAGGTAGATTATAATGAAAGGAATATTAATGTCTGGATATGTTTAAATCACCAGATTTTCTAATTCCTCATACGTCAGGCTTTGGAACCATTTGTCCGTGAGCGCTCTACACTCCCGTAAGGTAAGTGGATAAATATTTAGAATCTTGTTTACTCTGTTGTACAAAACAGGGCCAAAGAAGTGATATTGACGTTTGACCAAAACTTCATTGGCGGGCTCAGTTTGGCACACTCTATCTGGCCTTCGTTTTTTTGAATAATGATTAGGGTCAAAAGTAAGTCCAAATGCTTGCGTAATATAGTGCTTAGGAAAAATGCATGCCTCACTGTAGGCACTTTGCAGAAAGAATATGGTTCGGTGATTGGGAAACGAATAGGTTTGTGTGCCATAACCTTAAGAACTGCCCTCCGTGCCCGTTCCAGTCTAAGCAGCAAACACTTACCAGAGCCACCCCAAGGCGCAATACAGTAGGTTATGATAGAATGCGCCAAGGCAAAGTAAACCATCTTCAGAGTTTGAAAGTCAGCAGAATATCTCAAATTTTTTAATACAAATATTAGTTTCCTTACCCGTGACACCAACGACGACATAGTACTGTAGATAATAACACCAAGATATTTTGTTGTTAGTTTGCATAATCATGTTACAGCAACAGGAAGTATTAGTTAACGCACAGCAATTGTGTGCAGTGAGGCTATACGGTGAAGACGGTTGGGATGCTGCTCTCGGCGCAAACGTGATGAATTTTCGTTTTCTCCAGGTTCAAAGTGAGGAGATTGCAAGTTAGCCATTTCATAATAACTTGTGGGGTAGATTCAGCATAGGAGCGAGTTTCAAGCCAATCGTTGCCATGAACGAGTAGAACAGTGTCATCTGCGTACATTATCATTTTGTAATTTCTTAAACATAAGTTACAGAGGTCCTTTATATAAATTAAAAAAGGGTAGGACCAAGGACACTACCATGTGGGACTCCATAACTAAGAACCTCTTTATTACTGGTAAAGTTACCAATTCTAACGGCCTGAGTAAGTAACTCTTGAAAATATCAAGACACAAACCTCTGATGCCAATTTGTGGCAGTTTAATAAGCAGGACAGAGACAGTGTCAAACGCCTTAGAAAGATAAAAAAATATTGCAATTGTTTTTAGTCTTTCTTTTATTTTCTTTGCAATAGTACTAGTTAGTTCCAAAACAGCGTCTTATGCATTTTTTCCTGATCTAAAACCATATTGATTCGCGGCGAGAATATTTTGGGAATTGAGGTAGTTTAAAAGTCTATTGTTAAGTACTTTTTCAAGGACTTAACATTGTAGTTAAAAAAACATGTTCTCCCATCGATATACGTCACGGTCCATTCCCCAACTGCAAAGGACATCATCTTTTTTGGTCCAAATATGAAAGCCAATAAAAAAATATACTGTATTCCGTTAGAACTTGTCCCCTGAGTATTTATTATTATGACACCCAAACTGTAGGGTCATTGTCCTTGGTTTAATTGGAGTTCAAAAATTCAACATCTTCATACATTTTCAGTGAATTTAATAAACAAAAACAAATGATTTGTTCTACCATATTTTTATTTTGAACATCGTTTAGTAAGATATATTGGTTCTTGACCTATTTTGGACATGTTGATCTTGTTTTGTGTTTTTGAGGATTATAAATAAAATATATATACAGGGGTTATTTTGTTTAATTAAATACTATAAAATCATCGTCGTCTGGTACAACAATAATGTTCTCCAATCCATAAGCTGGAGGGGTTATTGCTGGAAAATGTCGTGCATGGCTCATGTACCATATAATGCACATAATATGGGAGCAGCATCCAATTGTTCGCTTTCCTATGATGCACGAACAATAATAGTGAGCGATTGCTTGTCGGCCTGATAACGACCTATCGATTATAATGTAGACATAATACTGTCTTGCTCTAACATGCCGCGATTGCAGTCGGCCTCTTATCATCCATAAATCATTGCCCTGCAATTCCGCCAAGTCTTCATTTGATAACTCATTGCTGAGCTCAATTGTGAATGCTCCATTGACGTGCTCACCGTAATAGCTTTTGGCCTGTTTTAGTTGATAAACGCCCAGAGCGAATAAAAATAATTCGTTCTCATCCATTCTTGGAAAATCTACGAACTCTGGCATATCTGCAGTCATTAAAGTAAACTGAGCACGTCTGCGATTGTAGTTATGGCGTATTACAAGATCTGCCAATCTATTTGGCATATTAATTCTTTGGTGGATTGTCTCTAAAATCGCAGCAGCATTTGGATTATCTTCAATCAAAACATGAAAACGATTTATGATCGCCGCTGCTATCTTGAAATAGTCGAACATGCTGGGAAGGGCTCTGTTGTTATATACATTTCGCAACAGGCGAAAATCTCTTTTGAACCTGCCGTTGACCACTTTAACCACCCAACGACAGATTGTTATCAGTCTGGACTTATTGGCCTGATCCGTGGTTAGCTGTGTCTCATTTGGATACTTTGTTTCCAGGCATATGTTGTACATATCCGCAAGATTCCAGATTTCTTGCTGAGTCTCGAAAACCACGGTCCAGAATAAAAACATCTCCACTCCTATAAAACCAGTGGAAGGCACTGTCAGTATTATTAAGCATGTCATTCATTATATCTGCGTCAGACGTGGTGGCAGGATATGGTCCGTTAACTTCGATAATGTGTCCATCACAAGAAACCAAGAGGAACGGTTTTAGGAGGTTTCTGTATTTGTGATGGCTGTAAGACTTGCGTTGGAAAAAATAATTTCCACTTTTTTGCAGATAGATGTACGTGCCATCACAAATCGTGATCGCTTTGCTTTCATCTTCTGGGCTCGATGGGTTCCCAAACAGATTGTTGGGTAGAAAAAGGTTCCTGTGTGCTACATCCTCACGGGAAATATGGTCAAACCCAACATTTAAGGGCACATCTTCTAACAGAGCGTTGCGTCCGATTTTTAACCACGTATGAAACGCTATTTCGCTACATTTAAAAATATTAGCAAGCCGCGCGTTCGAGTCACCTGTTCTTAACTTGACTAACACTGCCGCCAGTACGGTGCTTTTATTCTTTTTAGTTCTCAGACTTGGTAAACTGTCTAATAATTCAGTAAACTGATCTTGAGTCAGTCCTGTCCAAGTATGAAACTCGGCCGGTGCTATATTTTCATACTGCTCAAAATCAAGTATTTACTCCGTAATATGTCTTTGTAACATCGACACGATAGTCATTATTTGAGCTGCAGTGAATTCCTCAGAAGAGTTGTCTTGTACAGGAAGTATGCCACAGATTTTGATCCACGTGTTCATTACAGACACGCGCGCTTTCTGGCACGAAATAGCTGTAGCGGCATACCATGCGAAAAATTATGTTCTCTGGAACACGTCGGCGAGATTCATTCGTACAATGTTGGAAAATGCAACTATTTGCGGTGTTTGGAGCACGAAGAAGACCTGGCAGAATCAGCGAAATTGGTCATGGATTTGGAACTTCCGATGGATCACGGTCTTGATCAGCTTGCTGTTCAGCCTCCCGAATAAGTCGCTGGTGCGTTCGTTCCGTTCTTTGCCAACAGGGTCGACAAATGAACGCAGTGGGCTCTAACTGTCGAGCTACTATATCTTCTATCACTATTTGGGCGATATCAAGATTTTGCATTTCTCTGGAAACCCAATCATATCTTCGCCGATTCTCTGTCGATGCACGGCACGAGATACACAACTCTGCCATGACTCGCAGCAATGTTCAAACTTAACAACGGAGATAACAAATACAAAACAAATCAAAGCACAAGAACTAGTGGGCATCACAGGGACATACACGGCAGCGTTGCTTTCGGTACTAAACAATACACGCGAATGCGAGCAAACGAATGAGCATGGCGCGATGGCGGTGGTGCGCGGGAAAGAGAGGGGCATCTGCTCGCTGCACCGTATTCCATTGTTCGCGTGAGTGTTTACCTGCGCGGCCATTGTTATTGCCATTTTTTAGGAAAAAGTCCCGGCATCCCAGCCGATTATGCCACTAATGTTACTCATTAGTGGTTTAAATGAGATATATGTTATCTTGTCAGAAATAGGTCAAGAACCACTGCATCTTACTAAAAATGTTCAAATGTCAACAAGGTATGGTAGACAAATCATTTGTTTTTGTTAGTTAAATTCACTGAAAATGTATGAAGATGTTGAATTTTTGAACTCCAATAAAACCAAGGACAATGATCCTACAGCTTTGGTGTCATAATAATAAATACTCAGGGGGACAAGTTCTAACGGAATACAGCATATTTTTTTATTGGCCTTATGTTCATATTTGGACCAAAAATGTATGAAATCCCGATGATGTCCTTTAAGTTGGTCGACTATTAGTCGTTAACTTGCCTAGCCTACTCAGCTATGATATTTTTCATTTTAATTTCATTGTATGTACTACTGCCATGAACTTTTTCACATCTCCTTATACAACTATTTATCTTGCAGAGGGGAGAACACTTTTGACTCTGCTAACCTAATTTAATGAATTTCTATGTACCTAGATTGTTAGGCTTTGAAACAACTGAATCGATTTTGATGAGACCTTCACCATCATGCAGGTAATTTCTCAAGACTATTCCGAACCTGCCGGGGTCGCGGGAAGGTACTTATGGGTCACCGAGGCCCCCGCAACACAGGCAACAGGAAGGAATACGGGTGAAAAAAAAAAAAAAAAAACAGGGTGCTAAGAATATTTGAACGTCTTACCGTTACGGTGTTGCTTAAAACAATCTTATTGGTAAAAATCAAGTTTAAGCAATACTCTCCTTTTCGATTATAACGTCTCACATTAAGTATTGGATGGTCTTCAAAGTATAATTTATTAAAATATACAACTTCAGCACGTTCTGGAATCGCTTTTATGCACTAAAAAAAAAGAAATTGTCATAAAGTCCATGTCAAAATGTTCCCGATCTTCTTTTTCTTCGTCGTGTCGACGCGACGGCACAACAGTGTATTACATTTTGATAGTTCAACATTCCGCCACTTCGATGACTTCGCCGTTGGCAGCGCAGAGGTCGGTATGGCTGCATTTTTGGGGCACAGAGAGCAGGATTGGCGGTGGGAAATTGTTCCCACTTGTTGTGTAAATATTTTAAACAAAAGTAAGCATTTAATAAATATAAATTAGACGCTATTAATTGCATAACATTACATCATGCCTGTAAACCCTGAAGGGTTACGCAGAGGTTTACACCCACATTTCGCCAGATAATTATGTTTAAGTCCCATGCAATAGGGGCGAGCCTATTGCCATCCACCGGGCAAAAATTCAGACTCCTGCTGGCTGCTACTGAGAAATTCTTAATGGAGAAACCCAATAACACTTTTCCCGACCTGGGAATCGAACATAGAACCTCATGCTCAGCAGGAGCGCTTGCAACCACTAGACCAACGAGGCAGTAATTAATTAACATAACATAATCAGCCTATAATGTTCCCACTGCTGGGACACAGGCCTCCTCTCTGTGAGAGAGAATGGCCGTAATCCACCACGTGGGCCCAGTTCGGGTTGGTAGATGTTAGATTTCTTGAAATTTTTGGTTCTAGCAATGGTGATGAAATAATTTGCACAGAAGAAAGCGCCTGTCACGGTTTGTACCGACGCAATGACGACCTACAACTCTTAAGTCGCGGCCGTTACCACTGGACCACCACTGCTCCTCATTCATTAATTATTTAACAAATATTTATATTTATCTCTAGGAGAAACTCAAAGTAAAAAATGGCTTCTTATCTATTCCCTGACGTAAAAAAAAGAATACTTTAATAAACTTACTTGATAATTGTTAATTACAAAGTACAGCAGAAACACACAGAGACACGTAGTAGAGTAGCTCATTGCAAAAAAAAAAATGAGAAAGATACTACACCACAGGATTCCTAAAAACAAAATCAAAATGTCAGAATGTCTGTTCCTTTTTATATTTTTTTATAGTACTATCAGACTATTTATCTAACATCAAGTGAACGTTAATAACAATGATAAAATCGATTATTTATCGTGTTTCGGAAATGTTCATAATTAAATATATGGTTTAAAATGTTATCACTGCACTTTGTAAAATAAAATCACTTAAAATTTATACAATTTTAAGTAGGATGTATTTTAACAAAAGGCAAATAATCATCATAATAATCTAACATTATAGCTCCTGCAATTGAAACGCAGTGTATTTAAAAACAGAATTTATATTTGAAAATAATGACATCGTATATTTCAGCAGTGAAGGTGATATTTATCGTCATTTAATGTATGTTTTGTAAAGCGGTTATTGCACTCATCATTATGAACAAGTTTTACAATGGAACAACTTTGAATTCGCGAAAAAAAATGTTTTTACAGTTATTATAATATTCTCAAAATAGTGCTAAAATCTGTTTGTCGTGTTCTAATACGCTGCTCTCAGGCTGAGGCTACATGTACCCTCAGCCTGAGAAATACACATATTACGTAAAATTGGGTAACTTGTAAGGTGAAAAGTAAATTAATACCTACAGAATCAGAAACTACCTCTAACTAATCTTTATAGAACATTGTGACTAAATAATGCAACGTAAGAACAACGTAAAAATAAATATTAGAAAAATCGATCGAGAATTCGAGAATACGCCTTTCGTTTATTCCGTACTGGATAAGAAAACCCACCTATTGATATTGCACGAAGCGCAGTAGACACATTACACGACTTACTATTATGTGCCTAAGATGCAGCATCACTGATAAGATAACGGGTTTTATATAGCACACGATATTTACAAGAACATATTGTAATTTGAAAGAATGTATACGTATGTATACTGTATAGTTACACTTAAATCTGTGTGGTTCTTTCCACAAAAGACCATTTCAGACACGGATCTACATGGTCCTCACATTATGTCTGGACTTTAAAAGAGACTTTGACCTCTGAGTTTGTTTTGCCATTTCTTCTCAGGGATAGTCAGACAGGAAATGTTGAATCCATCTAGGTTACTAATTCATATTTTTTAATGACGTGTAAAAATGTTAAAAGTTAAGCTTTAACTTTAGTGTAGTCTCTCTCTAAAACTAGATGTGCGATATTAAGGCGAGATACTGTAACTGGACATGTGCCATATTAACGCTGGGTACTGTAACTGGGCATGTTCGATATTAAGGCCAGGTACTGTAACTGGACATGTGCGATATTAACACCAGGTACTGTAACTGGGCATGTGCGATATTAACGCTGGGTACTGTAACTGGACATGTGTGATATTAAGGACGCGTTTGCAAAATTTATAGGTATAGAATCCAACTACTACATTGACACGGGTCACACACACGAGTGTACGCACGGTTCGGAGGACACGGTGGAGCATACGGTGGAGGTCTGCCCGGCTTGGGCAGAGCACCACCGTGTCCTCGTGGAGACGATCGGCGGCAGAGATCTCTCGCGTCCGGCCCTGGTTCAGGCCATGGTACGGCGGAGGTGGGACGGTTGAGGGAAAGGCATGTTTCGAGCCCTCTCGCCCCTAGCCGCCGCAGGAAACGCCCTGGGCGTCGGGAATCCCGGGCGGATGTCCGGCCACCGTAGGCGCGGGCTTGCGGACGGTGAGCAATGGGTAGCTCACCGTCCGGTAAGGACCAGGCCCAGGTCGACGGTGCGTTGTATTCCACGCGCGCCTCAAAGAGATGTCGTCAGCGCAAAGGTAGGAGTCCACTAGGGCCGATGCCTGCCGGGGTCGCGGGAAGGTACTTATGGGTCACGGATGCCCCCGCAACACAGGCAACGGAAGGAATACGGGTGGGTTTTAGTCAGTAAGAGTCTGACACACCCTCCCGCTCCGCCCAGAGCGGGAGAAGTTATTTGATGATTTCCCATCCACAAATAAAATAAAAAAAAAGTGTACCCATGGTTAGCTGCGGGAATAGTAGTCAAGTGAACTAATTTTGAGTTTTTTTTTTTATTTCGTTATAATTTGTAGATACTTACAAAAAATATTTCTTATTGCTCTTTATAAATTTACTAAATAATTGTTAGGTACAAATATTTTAGTGACTCATAGGTTGTGGACTTTAGGCAAGTTTGATTAGTTATGATGAGACCTTACCTCCGGACTTAATGAAGTGACCTGAAGGTGTACTTCGGTGAAGGTGTACTTCTACTGAAACTGGTCGACGAGTAGGACTAGGTGTGCCGAGCTTGGGCTCGTTTTGATAGTTATGGTGATACCTCGGCACGCCTAGTTCTACTCATCGTCATTCGATAAAATCGATCATTAGATAAAATACAACTATGTAGTTATGATTTTGTATTTATTATTTAACTTCAAACATTAATGACTTATTTACTCACTCGCTACAATTTGTTTTAACTATGGTTCACTATTTATTTTAGCTATTTCATACTATTTATATTTAACGGCTACATTTGGATTTGTAAAAAATATAAACTATGAAAGCATTTCAGTTTTAACACACACAATTTAAAAAAAACTGACCAAGTGCGTGTCGAACCACTCAGAATGAAGGGTTCCGTAGTTGAGATGAATTCAACATATTATTATACAATCATAGACTTCTTAAAGGTTTTCCTGTAATCTTTAAGTAAAACTATTTCCTGTAATTTTTTTTTTCAAAATTTTAGGCTCATTGGTTTCGGAGATAAGTGGGGAATAGTCAATTTTCATCTATTTTCTTAAATGGCTTTAAAAGTATTTATAAAAAAAATAGACTCTCATAAAAAGCTCTTTCATTTGATAATTATTATTATTTATTTATTTCAACCAACTTAGGATCATAGTGTACAATTAAAATCAACAACACAATTAAAATCAACATCACAATTAAAATTATAATCGTTAGCAGGAAAACGTGCGTTGCAGCGTGGGTTGTGGTTATATTCTAGATTTTTCTGGAACGATACTTTCGCTGACGATAATCCGGCGACGAAGGTCCAATGTTGGGGAGTTAAGATAACGTACTCCTTTTTGATGTAGATTAGCAGTTTTAATGATGCTTTACAATAAAAAATTAATGAACGTTGATGACACGGTAACGCACGCCATTAGTATAATTTTTGTAATGAACGAGAAGAGCCGGCACTCGCGGCTGGTTTGACAGATGGATGACATTGACGTCGATGACATTGACAGCGTCTAATTGGCGAGCAGTGGCGCCAACATCCTCCTCCCTCTGGAAGACCTTGGTTCTAGGACTTTAAGTGGTTCAGTTGCTGAACCAGGTATCTCAACAGGTAGAGGACATATTTTTGAGAAAGAACGCTGCACGTCTCCGGTGGCTGTTCGGATAGTGGCAACGCGTGAAACTCCATCTCTTCCAGTGTAGACTTGGATGACTCGCCCGAGGCGCCATTTTAACGGTGGCACGTTGTCTTCCTTTATGAGGACGAGTTGGTTGATAGTGACTTCACTCTTGTTGGACTTCCATTTTGTTCTAGTCTGGAGCTCGCTGACACACTTCTTTGACCAACGCTGCCAAAAATGTTGACGCATTTGCTCAATGCGGTCGTAACGTGGTAAACGATAGGTAGCTGCGTTGGTGATGTCGTCGCAGGCCGGTGCGGTGAGCGGACGCCCAATCAGGAAATGCCCCGGTGTCAATGCTTGGAGGTCATTCGGGTCTGAAGAAAGAGGTGTTAGCAGGCGAGAGTTCAGGACAGCCTCAACTTGTATCAATATCGTGTTAAACTCTTCGTCTCAAATGATACTTGCAAGACCTCTTCCCACAAGCCACCAAAATGAGGAGAATATGGGGAATAAATTTAAATTTAATGTTTTCTATAGCAACTTTCTCGATAATTTCGTTTGAAAATTTAGTTAAAAAGTTATTTAATTCGTTAGTCGCTCCAACATAATTTTTTCCATTATCGGAATATATCTCTAAAGATTTTCCTCTTCGAGAAATAAACCTCTTTAAACAAAGAAGATAGCCATTCGTGATGAGATCTGTGACCAACTCAAGATGCACTGCTCGAGTCGCAAAACAAATAAATATACAAATGTAGCATTTTATTAACCTTGAGCCTCTCCCTTGACGGCTCAAAATGAAAACTGGACAACAGTAGTCAGTACCAGTACGTAGAAATGAAAAACCTGATAATAATCTTTCAGTTGGTAGGTTGCCCATTATTGGGCTAAACGTTTTCCCACTCAACCTAACGCATCTAACACACTTATGAACGACTGAACGCGCTAAATTTCTACCACCAAGTGGCCACCATTCATCACGAATGGTTGAAAGTAATACGAGTAGTTGAGGGCCAGCATGACATAGTTGTGTATGTTTATGCTGGAATAAAAGAAAAGTGAATCTGTGTTTACTACAAAGCAGTATGGGATGTTTTTTATCGTAGCTGAAATCGTTACAATTATCCAACCTAACTACAAAAGAATAAGTTGAGTCCTGACATATTCCGTGAATATTTTATATTTGAGGATTGTTTTGATAAATAATTCCATTCAAGAGGAAATGATTCTATTTGAGACAACCGTGCGAGTAAAATACTCGACTCATGTAATTCATTCACAGACAACGGCCCTTGTTTACGTTCTGTTTTATGTTGAATGTTGTGAATGAATCGCCTAACGTAAGCAGCTGTTCTTATCATTTTATTGAATGATGAAAATCTTTCAAACGGAAACACGTTACAACATGTGATCTTAATTCGGGTAAAACAGACGGTACATCAGCTTGATTGATTTCTATGTCAGGTGCCTCACTAATGAACTTAGGACCAAACCACCACAAATCGTTATGAAGGAGCTCAGGTAGGTTGACACCACGTGATAACAAATCAGCTGGATTGTAAACGCCTTGCACGTGTGACCAAAATGCAATTACTAGTTAAGTCATTGATTTCAACAACTCTGTTTTGAACGAAAGTTTTTATTAATGTTGGATGAGTGCGTAACCACCCCAAGACAATCGTTGAGTCAGTCTAAAAGAATACCTTCTCGAATATTAAATTCATTGAGTCTATGATCTTTTTATAAAGACGCGCACCCACTAACGCTCACTTAAAAGTGGTTGCTGGCTTGGCTGCAGACTTACCCGACCGAGATGGTTGTTTGTTATTTGAAATAAAAGAACGAAGTTGCGTGGAAGATTGTGTATTATTAATATTTGTTGTTTTTTTTGATAATTCATTAGTATGTTTATGACCGCTTTGTATCATATCTAGTACATCAGAACGGTCTCTTAAAAACTGTATTAAATCAGCTAATTTTACTTTCCCGGAACCCTTACAAATGGAACTTTTTATATTTTCCCATTCTTTATTCGTAACTGGATCAAGCTTGGAAACTACTAAATAAATAACTAAAGTGTCCCAATGTTCAGTGGGCTCATCCATAATTTTTAATGATCTCAAGTTTTTTAACACCGAGTCGATTAACTTTCTTATTTGAGTGGGTGATTCCTTTGTAATAGCTTGTAAAGAAAACAAAGCTTTAACATGATTGCTTATTAGTAACCTATTATTATCAAATCTATTAGTCAACAGATCCCATGCAACTTGATAGTTGTCAGAAGTAAATTCTAATGATTTTATAACCTGTAATGCTGTACCTTTTAATGTTGAACGTAGATAATGGAATTTCTGAATTGTATTAATTTCTTGTGCATTATGGATTAACGACATGTATGTGTCACGATACTCTAGCCAGATCTCATATGATCCGTCAAAGGATGGTAACGATATGGTTGGTAATTTAATTGTATTATTATTTGCATTGCCACTATGAGAACATAATTTGCTGGTTACAATTCTCTCCTCATGTTTGTTTGAAATACATTTAGCTAAAGAAACTATTTCGAAATATTGTGTTTCAACTAATTCTCTGATCTCCAATTGTGGATCCAGTTCTTCTTCGTCGACAGTATTCTCGATTTTGGATTGAACAATTTGGAATTCATGGAAAACTTGTTCAGTATTAGATACTCGTATTCGTAACTGTAGCTCAACAATTTGTTGATCACTTAGTGAAATGTCTTCTAACGAACTAATGTATTTACTAAAGAGAGTGATTCTACCGCGTAAAGTACCTCGTTTTCTAATTAATTCACGAATATCAAGCTTGTCGCTATCGGAACTAGCAAGAGGTGATTTAGTTCCTAAACTCATTGTGATGGCTGTGTAGGAAACGGAAAAGAGTACTTACAAGTAGCACCTGGTATGAAGTAACTCACGGCGATTGTGCACTGGTAGCTGATACGGATACTAAAATACAAAGATACGGTATTTATCCCTTATCCACGCACAAGCTACGCCTATAACGATGTTTCGTCTTGATTCCTTTTTGTTAAGTCTCAATTTCAAAATGTCTTCGTTAGCAGGAAAACGTGCGTTGCAGCGTGGGTTGTGGTTATATTCTAGATTTTTCTGGAACGATACTTTCGCTGACGATAATCCGGCGACGAAGGTCCAATGTTGGGGAGTTAAAATAACGTACTCCTTTTTGATGTAGATTAGCAGTTTTAATGATGCTTTACAATAAAAAATTAATGAACGTTGATGACACGGTAACGCACGCCATTAGTATAATTTTTGGAATGAACGAGAAGAGCCGGCCGGCACTCGCGGCTGGTTTGACAGATGGATGACATTGACGTCGATGACATTGACAGCGTCTAATTGGCGAGCAGTGGCGCCAACAAGCACCGTACCCTATCTTTGGCAAAATATTGAAAAGCCACAGTTGCAGTGCTATCCAGCGCTAGTACCGATTACGTCATCTCGTGATGCTCATGGTGTATGGGTATGGGTACGTCACTGTCGCGAGAGGCATCTTCCAAAAAGCAGGGCACGATCCCCTTAGTCGCGCTATGGATTAACATGTTAGTAACGTCGACTGTTCTAGATAGTTACGTTATTGTTTTATCCAATAATCATCTATAATCACCACTTATCTGTTCAATAAAATACGATTTTAAATCTTTATTTTAACTTATTTTTCTTTTTTTTTTGGTTAAATGTTTATTTTATTATTTGAACAGACACATATGAACTTGTGTTAACCGCTAAACTATTTAATGTGATAACCAAATCGCCACTCTGCATATGTCGTGATCCGATCGTAGACGAAAGCAACCTGTGTTTCTATATTCCCCGCTAACCACTGGGCATATCGCAAAGTAGTTGCATTTCACGCCGCTAGTGGCGCCATACCAAATGGGTTAGGTAAGGTTAGAACTGTGACAAACTGCGAGCGAGCCGAGCGAACGCTACATCCAAGTTGGTCGCAGTTACTTGTCTATTTGGTATTTTAAGGACCCTAAAATAGAAATTACTCGATACAAATGTTGATACAAACTTATTAATATATAAAACAAAAAAACTGCATTCCGGATAGTTAGTTAGTTATTTTATATTATTCTTATAAAAAAATACAGAAAAATCATGTTTTGAGTTTGGGAAGGTCTTTTTTGAACGTTATAATTACTACGCCTTTTGTTAACAACAAATTATTGGCATTCCTGACGATTACCTCGACCATTCCTTTTTCAAACGGCCACACAGATGGAATGATGTGGTTGAAAGTCATGTTACTTAAATCATGTTTGCCCTGAAACGCAAATTAAGTTTAAGGTACAAATAGTTCTTTAAATACAAATAGTATTGCAAACATGTACCCAATTAATGCAGGTGTTATTCCTCGAGAATATTAATAACGCGTAAGCCGTGGATGCAATTTTAATTCTCATAGAAATATTAGGAATAAGATAATCTTACCGATTGAATAGGGCAACTCTTCATGCCTACCGTCCTTATGGTTTTACCAACATAGGGATCATTGTTAATGAGATCGCATAGTTTGAAGTGCATTTCAGGAAACGACCTCCTGAATTCGTTGTGAAGATATTCGTAGAAAATGAAATAAACCTGTGAAAAAATATAGTTTGTGTTAAACCAGGAACACCACACATTAACAGATTTAACTGAGCAGACGAATCTGACCCGATCGGTCTGACTGAATGCACACACATTAAACCAACCGACCAATTTCAACTATCTGCATCTAATAGGTTAAACCTATTCATTCCGGTCGAATTGGTCAAGACTGGTGGAGCTGCTGGTAGCTCGAAAAACAAAGAAATAAAAATTGTTTATTCTAGACAAACAAGAGCACATTACAAAAAAAATAGACAAAATACACACACTAATACAAAGTAGCCAATAGCCTCGTATTCAAAAACCTTTAAAGGTTTGACAATGTTGACCAAGATCAAAAACAATACACGTTACGCGTTGCGACACTGGCAAACAAAAACTGAATAACAAACAAACAAAACAAAACAAAATGCCGATTGCAGAGTGGAAATTATCAACTTTTGTAACAAACAGCAATTACAAATAAGATTAAGCCGTGCGTTGCATCTATGCAAGAACAGGTCGTTGCTCAGCAAAACGCCGTGGCTTTAAACTAACCTATCGTCAACAACGCCGATTTTCAGCATCTACCTCTTGAGCGACATAATGACGGACGTTACTATGTCACTCGAGAGGTAGTTCCTAAAAATCTCTTTAAATATATTCTAGAAAATACCTCTTTGTTAGTAGAACTGACCAGTTGTGTGGGAGCCGTACCTGATGTATTTATTTATTTATATAACAGTTTATGCACACACATATAAACAGGCAAGAAGAAAGGAACAGAAAAATACGTACAAAGGTGATGCTTATTTCTAAAGAAATATTTTCCAGCATATCTGCGATAGGACAGTAGACAAAGAGATGTAGACACCTGGTGTAAGAGTAGTAGAGAAAACAAAAAACATAATAACAAAAAAAACCATTCACTAATTTAATTGTATATTTAAATTAGTGAATGGTTTTGAGGATGTTTTGAGGATCTGTCACGTCACTGTCTGTCACTTTTTCACAGCTCATATTTATTTAAATTTACATATTTTACGTGGCCCTAGATGTCCAAATTTGATCGTTTTCTTGTTAATCAAGGCTTAACTGCTGTGCCAAAGTGTAGGCAGCTCCCAATTTTGAACAAATAATAAAATATCTTTTTGTTTCAGACGTTGCGGTCCTCCTTGGCAACGTTATGGCGTGTCGTCCTGACGTCCGACGTCAACGCTTCTGAAAGACTTTAAAATAGTTATATTTTAGTGATATTTTCTATTTTGTGTTTAGTTGAGTGTTTTTCTCTATTCAAGTGTTGTTTTCTGGTAAGTGGATGCATACCGCAACCCAATCCGGTGATGGCACGTTAAATCAAAATTACATTTGTTTACATTGCGATAGATCTTTTCAATCAAAAAGGGGTCTTAACATTCATATTTCAAAAAAACATCGTCTTTGTATTAGCCAGAACGGCCCTGCTCTAAATTTAGACCCAGTTTCTTTACCGGCACCTGTTTCCGACAGTCCAAATTCTACCCCATTCCATTTGTACCTTAGTTACCTAAAAAATAATGTGCCTGTTATCAAACGAGTCCCGCGCGGCGCCAGGATCTCCGTCGCAAACCACCTTTCAGGCTTGATTAAAAAATGTGTGGAGAGCAACCAAATTGTAGACTGGCATAATCTCTTCCTTTTTTCGTATACCACTTTGCATGTCAAAAAAGATGAGGCTACTATTTCTCTAACGCAAAAAATCAAAAATAACTGTTTAACAAAAACATCTTCACCTTTTGATTCTCCCAAGAGGGGAACATTATCTAGAATTAAATTAATTGAAGGCAAAATTGCCGACGGGGATCTCAAAGGCGCCGCACGTCTTCTTTTTACTAACGACGTGTTGTCGCCTGATACTCCTGATACCCTTTCGGCTTTGCATTCGAAACATCCCCCGGCTCCCGTGATCCCGTATTTTTTCGACTCTCCTACAGCAGACCAGGCCTGCCTCGAAATCGAAGGCAAAGACGTTATTGACGCAATAATTTCTTTTAAAACCGGTTCAGCGGCCGGCCTGGACGGAATCTCACCCCAACATTTAAAAGATTTAACTTCTTATTCTGTGGGTGATGCAGGTGTGCAGCTTATTTGCTCTATTACAAAATTAATAAAAATTATTTTTTCAGGCAAAATCAACGCTGATATTGCCTCACTTTTATTTGGTGCTAATTTGATCGCCCTAACTAAAAAGGACGGAGGGGTGAGACCCATTGCTGTGGGGTCAAGTTTAAGACGTTTGGCATCCAAAATTGCGGTGAGACATATCAAATCTAAATTACAGTCTGTTTTCGAACCTATACAATTAGGATTTGGCACGAAAGGTGGGTGTGAGGCAGCCGTCCATGCCTTAAGAACCTACCTTTCGTATGATGATTGCGAAATTGTAGTCAAAATTGACGTCAAAAATGCTTTCAATTCAGTAAACAGGGATGCCATGCTGACAGAAGTTAAGAATAAAATTCCGGAACTCTATCAATACCTGCTTACCTGCTACGCAGAACCTTCAAAATTAATTTACCGTTCCCATGAACTTTCTTCGGAGGTCGGCTGTCAGCAGGGCGATCCCCTCGGGCCAGCAATTTTTAGCTTGGCTATAAATCCGATTATTCAAAATTTAAAATCAAAATTTAACGTTTGGTATTTGGATGACGGAACCCTGGGAGGCGATGTGGACACTGTGCTATCTGACTTATCAGATATTAAAACAAATTTCGAAAATATTGGTTTAGAATTAAATTTTAGCAAATGTGAACTCTTCATTCAAAAAACTTCTTACGGTTTGGATAATTTAAAATCCAAATTAAATTTTCTGGCACCGAATATCAAAATAGTAGACAGAAAGTCACTTTGCCTCCTGGGTTCTCCCATCTTTGAAGAATCTTTTCCTGATTATATTACTAACACTATTTCTAAATTCCAAAGTCACGCAAATTGTTTACTCGAAATCAGTCCTCATTATGCTCTTATAATTCTAAAGTTTTGCCTTTTTGTCCCTAAATTTACTTATGTGCTTCGCTGTAGCCCTTTTTGGAAACATCCAAATTTGCTTTCACCAATAGACGATTTAGTCAAAACTAGTTAAGAAACGATTTTAAATATTCAGCTCAATGAACCATCTTGGTTACAAGCATCCCTCCCTATTCGGTTTGGCGGTTTAGGAATCCGCAAAATTTCGAGTGTTGCTTCCCCAGCCTTTTTGTCGTCCACCCATAGCACGTCACGTCTCATAGGTAATGTCCTAAGGGCTTTGCCCACAAACTATGAGACTGCGGGCTTGAAGGATGCCAAGAATGCTTTTCAAATTGCTTGCCCGGGTAAAGAATTTCCAGACAACCTAAAATCTCAGAGGAGCTGGGACGATATTTATTGCGATTTAACATACAAATCGATTCTGAGCCGCAGTTCAGGTCCGGATCGCGCAAGACTTTTGGCGGTTGGAACCAGAGAGGCCGGTCATTGGCTACATGCCCATCCTTCTCCATATACCGGTACCTTCCTGGATCCGACCTCGCTTCGTCTGGCGACTGGTCTGCGGCTTGGGGTCACGGTATGCACTCCACACACATGCCCTTGTGGCACGGACGTGGACCGACTGGGTCACCACGGACTTTATTGTCAAAAAAGTGCAGGCCGCTTTTCAAGACATGCAACACTTAATGACATAATCCGCCGGTCTCTTGCCAGCATCAATGTGCCTGCTCTTCTTGAGCCGACTGGCATTGTCAGAGATGATGGCAAAAGACCTGATGGTGTGTCTTTGGTCCCGTGGAGTTTGGGACGGATGCTTGTGTGGGACGCTACCTGTGTAGACACACTGGCACCGTCCCACCTCCAACGGACTACTTCTAAAGCGGGTGCAGCGGCAGAAAATGCCGAAAATCTGAAAGTTATTAAATATGGAGGCCTTGGCAGAGAGTACAACTTTGTGCCCTTTGGCGTCGAGACCCTCGGTCCGTGGGGTCCCAGTGCGCATAAGTTATTTGCGGAAATCGCGAAACGTCTAGTTGATGTAACTGGTGACCGAAAAGCTGGCGGCTTTCTCGCGCAACGCATCAGCATTGCAATTCAGCGAGGAAATGCCGCCAGCATCCTCGGTACAATGCCCCGAGGGCCTTTTTTAAGCTTAACTTAGTTTTAATTTAATTTAGTTAATGTTAATAATCATCTTGTAATTTGGTTATGTAAATAAATGATATATGAATTAGTGAATGGTTTTATTTTTGTTTTTATGTTCTCAAGAGAAGATACTTACATAAATACATACTTTTTAAATAAATATCACTAAAATACTTATATACTTATAATGAAAACTATAAAATAATAAATACATAATATGCAATTATGGCAAAGTGGAAAGATAATGTTCTTTCACTCTTCTTTTAAAAGCAGCAAAAGTTTGGCAGTCCCTAATGTCAGGCGGAAGTGAATTCCACAGCCGAACCGCGTGCACAGTGAAGGAGTAGGAGTAGAAGTTGGTAGAGTGAGGAGGGGATTTAAGGAGATTTCTAAGATGCGACCTGCAAGGGCCATCAGAAGGACGAGCGAAGGAAAAACGTTCCCGCAGATAGGATGGCGTTTTAGGTTTATGAAGGATGGTAAATAGCAGACACAATATCCGAGAGTTCCTGCGAAGACGAATGGGGAGCCACTTGAGAATTTTGCAAAAGTTAGAGACATGATCATACTTTTTAAGGTTGAAAACAAAACGAATGCAGATATTTTGCAAACGCTCAAGTTTATTTAAAAGCTCCTCGGTGGCATCCAAATAACAGGCATGAGCGTAGTCTATGATGGGCTGTATGAGAGTTTGAGCAAGGGAGATTTTGGTATTCAAGTGCAAGAAAAGCTCTGGAGGCATTTCAACGAATGGAACGTGTAGTACACTTTGCGACTGACTTAGCAACATGTGTAGTCCACGATAGGTAAGAGTCCAAGGTCAACCCCAGGTTTTTAACTGTATTTGCGTATTCAATCTGTACTCCATTCAGACAGAGTAGAGACAGCGACGCAACATCAAGCCTATTCCGCATATACCTTCCACCGATAATTATGGCCTGGGATTTGTTAGGGTCGATTTGCAGTCCGAAGGACCGCGACCACTCACTAATCAAATCCAGTTCACTGTTCGTGGTAGACACGGCTACTTCCGCATCTTGCCTTAAGAAGTGATTGTAAAGCTGCTGATCGTCGGCATAGAGATGGAAGTGGGAAAAGATGACTCTGGTGACGGAGTTAATGAAAATAGAAAAGAGAAGAGGAGAGAGAACGCCACCCTGAGGCGCTCACCCGCGGTAAGAGAACACCAGTCAGAAAAAGTCTCTACGATATGAACCCGCTGCGACCGGCCTTTAAGATAGGAGTCGAACCAATCTACAGTAGAAGAAGAGAAATTGAAACATTTAAGGATCCCTGGAAGGATGTCGAAATCGACAGAGTTAAAGGCACTGCTAAAGTCCAGAAGTACGCACTTGAAACGCTTTCAAGTAGCGCTCGGAAGGACAGCATTTTAACCTCCTTTTGGCTCTGTTCCTACTAGCCATCGCATCCTTAATGGCAGGAGTAAGCCAGGGAGCAGGAGCGTACTTTGACCCGACGGATAGGGGCATGACGATCGTATAATCTGAGTATTGTGCTTTTAAAAATGTGAACCATCTCATTGATGCATGAGCTCCCCAAGATGTCCGTCCAGTCGATGCTACCAGCATCACGCAGCAATACCTCCCAAGTCCCTTGTAATTCCTAAGGAAAATATATTGAGGCTTACGCTTGGGAGGGCGAATCCTGTATCATCATTTCAGCCAAAAGACGTCCACTGCTAGACATAGATCTCCCCAAGCGTCGTCTCATCGACCGGTTCTGTACTTCCCGCAATCAGTGGATCCCCGCCACCTTCACCAGGTCATCGGTCCACCTTTTGGAAAGCCTACCAACGCTACTACGGAACAGTACGGAATCGTGACTTCCATCTAAAAATCGATGATGCAGATATTAGGGCAGACGTGGAGGTGGCAACAGAGTTTGAAAACTTCTTCACTAATATTCCCTTTTTAACAACCAAAACTCTGTCATCGTCGTCCTCCACTTCTGCTTACTCAATACTAAAAGAATGTGTACCAGAATGTGATAAACACTTTAAATTCACAGTTGTTAGCCCTAAAGACATTTTGGAATCTTTTAAAGAACTTGATGTAAAAAAAACTACTGATCTTTGGGGATTATCAGTAAATACAATGTCTTCAATAATTGATGTTATTTCACCCTTTTTAGCAATTGTTTTTAACTCTTGTATTGCATCTGGTATATTTCCTGATCTGATGAAACTTAGCAAAGTGATTCCACTGTTCAAATCTGGCAGCACAACTGATCCCACGAATTTTCGGCCTATTTCGATATTACCTACATTGAGCAAAGTCTTTGAAAAAGTAATTTTAAAACAAATGTTAGGACATTTCAATTCATGTAATTTATTTCATCTGAAACAGTTTGGTTTTACGAAGGGTCGTTCAACTACAGACGCGGGCGTGGAATTGCTGAAGAGCATTTTCGAGGCTTGGGAGGAGTCGCAGGATGCTCTTGGCATTTTCTGCGACTTGTCTCAGGCCTTCGATTGCGTCCATCATGATACTCTCATCAGGAAACTGCACCACTATGGTATGAGGGACAGGGCTCTGGACCTTCTGACTTCCTATCTTAATAATAGAATTCAGAGGGTTGATATAAATGGCAAGAGATTGCAGGATCTGCGGTCACTATGGGCGTTCCGCAGGGTTCAATTCTAGGTCCATTCTTGTTTCTAATCTATATAAATGACTTACCTTATCACATAAGGGATAATCACAAGATTGTATTGTTCGCAGATGACACTTCCCTCATTTTAAAAATTAAACGACTGCTGGTCAACTTTGAACATGTTAACGATGCACTCTCTAAAGTTGTCTTGCTGTACTCTCTAAAGTTATCTTGCTGTACTTCACACTTGCCTCCACAGAGTAGGCAACTCGTTCATGGGTCAATGTATACGCTTTTACAACAAACTTCCTATTGCTATTCGAAATTTACCCATTAAACGATTTAAAAGCTGTATTAAAACCAAACTTTGTAAAAAAGGGTACTATAAAATTTCAGATTATTTAGAAGACAAAAAAGCTTGGGATTGAGCTGCTCGCTCTGATAAGCTTTGTGCTAAAACCATAAAATTTGAAGTTTAAATTATGCAAAATCATCATTATATACAACTATATGTACATATTGACATTGATGAATATTATAAGCAAAATTACGTGAATATTTATGTACCTTAAAAAGTATTATACGAGTATTACTTTAATTATTGTGAATGTGAGCACTATGTGGGTCATTTTTATTTATTTCTTGTTGTTTTTTTTTCTCTTAGTTTTAATGATGGTCTGGCATTTTGAGTTCTTTATGCGGCCAACCCAATTGTCCTTTCCTTGGTATTGTTCGTCGAGTCGTTGAGCTCCTTAAGTTTTGAGTTGAGCTACACGATTACTGACAAATGCTTGCACTGACTGGACAGGTCCACTCAAATTTGTGTGGTTCTTTCCTCAAAAGACCATTTCAGACATAGATCTACATGGTCCTCACATGATCTGACCAAGATTATGTCTGGACTTTAAAAGAGACTTTGACCCTTGAGTTTGTTTCGCCATTTCTTCTCAGGGGTAGTCAGATAGGAAATGTCGACTCCATCTAGCTTATTTTTTAATATGACGTGTAAAAGTGATTGTCATATCCTATTTACAGAATAAACAATTTCATTTCATTTAATTTCATTTCACTAACCTAATTAAATGAAGTAATTTGTATGTATATAATAATTAGGCTTTGAAACTATTGGATCGATTTTGATGCGATTTTCATCATAATTCGATCATTTCTCAAGACTTCGACACAAGCCAAGACAGGAAACAGGACCCTGTTTTTAAAAATTTTCGGATATTTTAAAAAACAGGGTCCTGTTTCCTGTCGATGGAGAAGCGAGCTAAAAATACTCGAACTTCTTACCTTTACGGTGTTGCTCAAAACAATCTTATTGGTAAAAGACAGGTTTAAGCAATAATCTCCTTTTCGCTTATAACGTCTCACATTAAGTATTGGAAAGTCTTCAAAGTACAATTTATTCACATATATATAAATTCAGCACGTTCTGGGATCATTTTAAGACACTAAAAAAGAAGAAATTGTGATTAATATGCCACAAAAATTGTTCCCGATTTTCTTCTTCTTCGTCGTGTTGATGGCACGACAGTGTATTACATTTTGTTAGCCCAAAACTTCGCCACTTCCAGGGCATCGCCGCCGCCGCCGTTGCAGCGCAGGGGTCCCTGTGGCTATATTTTTGGGACACACAGGGAAATAGGAGGTGGGTATTTATGCCTGAACTTAAACATAAAGTACAGCAGAAACGCACAGCGACACGCTGTAGAGTAGCTCATTTCTAAAAAAATACTAAGAAAGATACTACACCACAGTATTCCTAAAAACAAACAAAAAATGTCAGAATATTCCGTTTTATATTTTTTTAAGTACTATCAGACTGTTTATCTAACATCAAATCAGCGATAATAACAATGATAAAATCGATTACTTACCGTGTTTCGCAAATGTTAATGATTAAATAAATGGTTTAAAATTTGATCACTACACTCATTTATGGCTTTTGTAAAATAAAATCACTCAAAATGCAATTTCAAGTTGCATGTATTTTAACAAAAGGCAAGTTATTATCATAATAATCTAATATTTTAGCTTCTGCAATAGAATTTGTATTTGAAGATATCGACGTCATATATTTCAGCTGTGAAGGCTGAAAATACATAACGTAACTTTATGTATGTTTTGTAAAGCGGTTATTGTATCATCATTATGTATTAGTTTTACAATGGACCAACATTGATTTCACGAAAAAAAAATGTTTTTACAATTAAAATTCTCATAATAGTGCTAAAATCCGTTTGTCGTGTTTTAATAAGCTGGTCTCAGAAATATTACCAATAATTGGGTAACTTGTAAGGTGACATGTTAACATAAAATTATAATGACTGTTAGTAACTACAGAATCGGAAACTACCTGTGACTAAAAAAACCTCAGTGACCTTTGGAGTGCCTCAGGGTGAGTCTCGCTTGTGCTGCGTTCCGATGCGGTCGCGTTTGTATATTTTTTTATTTCGATTAGCGCGGCGCAAGCTGTCGCTCGTAATTTAGCCGCCATGAGTAATGAACTAGTGGCGAATGAGCTTCTGGCGTTCCTGCAGCAGAAGCTGTATGTGATGGTCTAGGTGTCCGCTGTCCAGATCTGCGCCCCGAACTTCAGCGAGGATGACATAGCTGCTGCAAAGCTGTTGTTTTTCAGTGTGCTAAACAAGCGCGACCAGATGATGTCCCGCCGTTCTGACGGGACTAAGAGGAGCCTGAAGGATATAATCACGCTGTTCAAGGAGACGGACCCGGACGACGTGCAAACGTTTGTGGCGATAGAGCTACACAAGCGTCCTTCCGTCACCTTCGACCACGTCGATGTAACATCGTTTTTCTGAAGGCTCGCCTCCCGGATGTGCTGACGAAATTAGATGCATCCCAAAACGCAAATCAGCGACGGGCTGATTTGCGCAAAGAAGTTTTTAGAAGTGAGTTCCGCAACAGTGTAGCGGTAATTAGGTTAGCGCACCCCGCAGCCCCGTGCTCGTCACCGCGGCTCCTCTTCGTAGCGCCGCTGGTGCCCCTTGCTCCATCCCGCTGTTAGTGTCTGCAGCCCTGGCGAACGTTGCTAGCGTCACCGCGAGTGCCCCTGGCGCTCAGTATCAACCCCATGCCAGAAAAGGCGCCGAATAGGGCTGATAATGATGAAGGTTTCGTGACAGTGCAAAGGAAGAAGCGCCGTTCACGAACGAACAAGAACAGCTACGGCAAAGCTCCTACGGTGCTCGAAGTGAGCCTATGTGCCGCAAAGCCGAATACACCGGTGTACATCTCCCGGCTATACTACACCACTAAGGTGGAGGAACATCGTGGAGTACGTGCGCCAAAAGACGAGGTACATGCCGAGGGTGCAGTAACTGGAATCGCAACGGAACATCAACTTCAAGGCGTTCGTCGTGCGTGTCCCGAACTGTTATTTGCCCCTCGTCATGGAAGAAGACTTTTAGCCGCAGGACGTGGTGTTCCATCGCTTCCGCGTACAAGTTCCTCAGGACAGCACAAAGTCTAGCTAGTGCAAAGTGAAGTACTAATATTAAGCCTTTAGATAACCCAAGTTTTGTTTATTAAACTATATATGTTTAGGTTAAGGTATTTTTCTATGGGCCTGTGACGCCTGAAATAAATGGTTTTATTATTATTATTATATTAGTATACTCGGACCGACTTTTTTCTTGATCTACATCAGAGAACTGTGTCAGCTTTACCTTAGTAATGACCAAATTTTTACATTTGCCGATGACACTGCTCTCTTTTTTAGTGGTTATAGCTGGGATGAGGTCTTTGGTGTGACCCAGGAGGGGCTTAACGGGGTTGTTGCTTAGTTACGAAATAATGTGTGGACTTTCAATGTCACAAAAACCAAATACATGGCTTTTTCACTTCGATCGAATATGCTAACCCCGTGTTCACTTTTATTAACGGCCCGCAAGTGTTCGTTAACCTACCAGCCATGCTCATGTCCATCTCTTCAAAGAATAGATAACCTTAAATAACTTGGAGTTACATTAGATCAGTCCCTCGGCTTCAAACCTCATATAGACGTCCTGGTTACGAGATTGCGCAAACTCATTTATATATTCAAGAGTCTATGCCTTTTGTCAGTCGCTGATTGACTACTGCAGCTGTACTTAAGGTTGCTGCGGGTCTTCCCTTCCGTTTTCCTATAGTTGACTTGTGCAAAAAGTGGAATATACTGTCTATAAGACAGACTTTCGTTCTGCGTTAAATTTACTTAAACAATTAGATATGTATTCTTTTAATTTGGAGCAAAGTACTAGGAAATACAACATTGACACACAGGACTTTCAATCTCAACTTGAACTTCTACAAGAGAAACTTAGTTCAATGACCAACAAATATAATACCTCAGAAGACTTTATGAGGGAATATGTGTTGGCAATGAATGAGCTGGTAAACTCACAAACAAACAACTGTGAGCATTGTCAATCAGCATCTAACGTACCAACTCCAGACCATTCATTGTCAACTTGCAATACCACCCTACCGCAGCCTTGTGTTGATTTGACAATTCCCTATACTAATAATTCCATTAATCATTGTAAACAAATTGTAAATAATGATATTGTATTATTTTGTGATGAGATTGGGAAGGACTTAGGCCACTTGTTGACAGATGAATACCCAGGACAGTCAATAATAAATTACTGTATGCCTGGCTGTTCATTATTTGATATTATGAAAAAAATCATTAAATGTAATTTTAAACAGGATACAACATTATTAATTTTTATGGGAAATAGGGGAAATGTGAACAAAGGAGAATTGCTCCAATATCATAGAACATTGTGCAATCTTAGTTTAAGAAAAATTGTGTTGTTTACATTGCCCTATAGTAACAGTTTGCCACAGGAAGAAAATAACTTAAGATTTGACATTAACATGACATTGCACAATTTGACCTATAATGATAATCTATTCCATTTAATTGATACTAACAATTATGTTGGTAATAATTTGTATTTGACTAAAGATAGATATAATATTGTTATGTACTATCTTTCAAACTATCACAAAAGACAGATAGCTGTGTCGCTATCATATTTTTTTTCTATTTCAGCCAAATATTTGGCTAAACAAATTGCTTCTTTTGAGCAATGCAATGACTTTATAAACTTTTCTGGCAATAATTTGGTCACAATTAATGACATTGATTATCATTTAAATTAGAAATTAGGACAATAGAGTCAACCTCTTGCAAAAATATTATGAAAGTAAATAATAAATCAAATGAAAGTGTAAAAAAATTAAATAAAATCAACCTGGTGCATCAAAACATTCAAGGGTTTTTGAACAAAGATTTAGAAGTAGAATTATTCCTGAATTATAACAATATAGATATTCTTTGTATGACAGAACATTGGCTTAAAAGCCACCAGTTCATGTTCAATTTTAGTAATCACCAGGTTGGTAGTTCGTTCAGCAGAGTAAATGCTATACATGGAGGCTCATTAATACTAGTAAATAATCAGCTTAGATTTAAAGACCGCAAGGACATTGTGAGCCTCTCAGTTGAGCGGACAATTGAAATAGCCTGTATAGAATTGGAGCAGTTCATTATATTAAGTGTGTACAGACCTCCTTCAGGATTGTATGATTGTTTTGAAAAGGTTATGGATGATGTGTTGCACAAAATCTGTAATTCGAATAAGTCTATCATCACTTGTGGTGATTTTAATGTTAATCTATTAGAAAATTCAGGTTTAAGTACTAAAATTATAAGTTTGTTTCAGTCATACAATCTTGCTCACCAATTTTTAGAGCCCACTAGAATAACCCCCACTAGTGCCACATGTCTAGATAACATTTATACAGATGTTACACCAGCCCACAAAAAAATTATTAATTTAATAGAATCAGATCAATGCGGACAATTTATCACTGTTCCAAATCCAAGCAAAAAAGTTACTAAAAAAGAAATTACTGTCAACCCAAAAACGACTAAGCGTTTGGAAACATTTAAAACTAAAATTCTTAGTAAATTACCACTATTGTCAACTAATGATGTCCCTAATCAACAATATAAAGATTTTTTTAATATGTATTGCACACAATTTGAGAACACTTTCATTCCTAAGACATTGTCGGTTAATAGTATCACTTCCTTCAGTGACTGGGCCACCATTGGTATACATAAAAGTAGAAAACGACTATATGATTTGTATGATGAACGGATTAGTATAAACACTGCTGAATTTAATTTATATGTTAAGAATTATTCTAAATTATTTAAAAAAGTTTGTTGTATGGCCAAGTCACGTTACTTGAGCTCAAAAATTAAAAATAGTGGTAATATGATTAAGATGACATGGAATATCATTAATAGTGAAACGGGAAGGTCATCCAACCGAAGTAGTGACTACAGCCTTGCTATTGATGACAATATAATTAAATTAGATTCTGAAGTCGCCATGGCATTTGAAAATTTCTTTACAGAGATTCCCATATCAACTACAAAATCTCTAAACTCATCACCCACTGCCGCAGAGTCTTTACTTATAGAAAACGTTCCAGTTTGTGATTCAGAATTTAGTTTCCAATATGTCACCTGTAAAGATGTAATTAAAACCTTTCACACGTTAAATGTTAAAAAGACCACAGATCTATGGGGTAATTCTGTGGACGTTGCTAAGTCGATTATAAACATAGTAGCACCTACTTTAGCTGTTATTTTTAATAATTGTATTGACTGTGGTGAGTTTCCTGATCTTATGAAAAACAGTAAAATAATACCGTTGTTTAAATCGGGTAGTACATCAGACCCTACTAATTATAGACCTATTTCAGTACTACCTACCTTTAGTAAAATTTTCGAGAAACTTATTTTAGATCAAATCCAAATATTTTTCAATAAACATAAATTAATGCATAACAAACAGTTCGGTTTTACAAGGGGTCGTTCGACTACTGATGCCGCCGGTGTTGAACTTTTAGGACATGTTTATGATGCATGGGAGAATAAATGCGATGCTTTGGGTATTTTTTGCGATTTGTCCAAGGCATTCGATTGCGTTCTTCATGAAACTTTGATCAGAAAACTGCACCACTACGGAATCCGAAACTCCTCTCTGGATCTTCTTACTTCATATTTGAGTGATAGGATTCAGAGAGTTGATGTTAACGGAAAAAGATCACCCGGATCTGTAGTAAGAATGGGGGTCCCCCAGGGCTCAATTCTCGGCCCATTTTTGTTTCTTATTTATATAAATGACTTGCCTTGCCTCATAAAGGATAATCATGATATAGTGCTGTTTGCAGACGACACTTCACTTTTATTTAAACTCAAACGTCAGCAGTTGGTTACTGACAATGTAAATAGTGCCCTTGAAAAAGTAGTTAACTGGTTTAATGTTAATAACCTACTTCTTAACGACAAAAAAACGAAATGTATTAAGTTTACAATACCTAATGTTAGACAAGTAAAAACTAGTGTTCTCATAAAGGGTGAAGAGTTGAACCCCGAAGATACCACTGTGTTCTTAGGCATAACTTTGGATGCCAAGCTTCAATGGGGCCCCCATATAGATAAATTGTCAAAAAGGCTTAGCTCTGCAGCATACGCCGTTAGAAAAATTCGTGATTTAACGGATTTAGACACAGCCCGTTTAGTATACTTTAGTTATTTTCATAGCGTAATGTCGTACGGTATTCTATTATGGGGAAATGCCGCCGATATTCAGACAATTTCTGTTTTACAAAAAAGGGCAATCCGTTCAATTTATAAATTAAGTCCCAGATACTCCCTCAGAGAAAAATTTAAAGAGATTAATATAATGACTGTAGCTTCTCAGTACATTTATGAAAATCTTTTGTACGCACATAAAAATATTTATTTGTTTAAAAAATACAGTGATATCCATAATGTAAATACTAGGAACAAACACAAATTTGTTGTTCCTACAACCAGGCTCAAAAAAATAGGCAGCTCGTTTAGATGCCAATGTATACGTTTTTATAATAAACTTTCCAGCCACATTCAAGAACTAAGCCTTAATAAATTCAAATGTTTTATAAAACAGAAACTGTGCCTAAAAGCCTTTTATACTGTTAAAGATTATATTGAGGACAAAAAGGCTTGGGATTGAGCTGCTCCAATAAACTTACAGTGAATGTTGTTTTTTTACTCTTTTTATTTTGCTAGCTATTTATATTTTCTTATTCTATATAACATTCTATATAAACAATGACATGAATATTTACTTTGTGTAGTATTATATTATAATTATTAGGAATGTGAGGACTATGTGGGTCATTGTTTGTTTTTTTTTTTTTTTGTCTCTTAGTTTTAATGATGGTCTGGCAGTTTGAGTACTTTATGCGGCCTACCCAAATGTCTTTTCTTTGGTATTGTTCGTCAAATCATTGAGCTCCTTAAGTTTTGAGATGAGCTGCATGATAACTGACAAATGCGTGCACTGACTGGACAGGTCCACTCAAATCTGTGTGGTCTTTCCTCAAAAGACCATTTCGGACACCAACCTACATGGTCCTCAAATGATCTGACCAAGATTATGTCCGAATATACACATTGACATTGATGAATTTTATTTATGCAATGACATGAATATTTACTCTGTGTAGTATTATATTGTTTTAATTATTGTAAATGTGAAGACTATGTGGATCATTGTTTAATTTTGTTTTATTCTCAGTTAGTTTTTAACATGGTCTGGCAGTTTGAGTATTTTTTTGCGGCCTAGCCAAATGTCCTTTCTTTGGTATTGTTCGTTGAATCGTTGAGCTCCTTTAGTTATGAGTTGAGCTGCACAACGACTGACAAATGCGTGCACTGACTGGACAGGTCCACTCAATCTGTGTGGTTCTTTCATCAAAAGACCATTTCAGACACCAATCGACATGGTCTTCACATGATCTGACCAAGATGATGTCTGGACTTTAAAAGAGAGTGTGACCTCTGAGTTTGTTTCGGCCTTTCTTCTCAGAGTAGTCAGATAGGAAACGCCGGCCTCATCTAGTTTAAAAAATATGTTTTGACGTGTAAAAGTGTTTGTAAAAACCTACTTACAGAAATAAAATCATTTATCATTTATCATTTATCATTTATCATACATTCCTCAAAAAGCACTCGCAGCTAGTAGTAGATTGGGATTTGTTAAAAGATAAACGAAGAAAGGGTACTGTACTACTTTTTTCCGTGTAAGTCTGTCCCACAAGATATTCTGTTACCTAGGGGACTATCTTTATAATGTTATCAATATGGGTCTAAATATTTATCCATTACACAATCCCAGTTGCAAACAAAAGTAAACGACTTCTTGAAAACTCTTTCCTATGATGACACAGAGAAATTGCTCCATTAAATAACACTTGAATTCAAACAATTACCTACACTTTCACCACTATTCATCTCCAGTCACCTACACATTCGCCACCATTCACCTACACATTCACATCCATTCACCACACACCCTTTGACTGCTATTGTTGTATTATTTATTTTTTCTTTTCGTTTATTTATTTTTTTGTTTGTATTGTTGTAGTGGACTGTATGGTGAATAAAAGAGTTGTATCCAATTCTTCTTGTTTATTTTCAGAGTTCTTGATTGTTCGGGAGCTGGAGACCGACTGTGTCCCAGCCTTACAATGGCCCGTCTTATATATAGCTCTCCCTATGTTCCGGGAGCGAGTGGACCGAGTCACACAACTTACATTTATTATTTCCAAGTGACTCTTACATGGTCCTGACAGCTTAAATCACACTTACTTTTATAAATTATGCTAATCCGGTTACAAATCACTAAATTAACTTATTCTAAACTCTAACTACAGTCTGTTGAAGACTTCGTAGCGAGGGCTCGTTTTTCGTAGTCCCGCCGCTACTTGTGCCCTAGTGCACAGATAGGGTCTTATCCTAAACTATCTTATCCTAATTCTCACTTCTTATACCTATGTGGAGGGTCAAAAGACACACAACACTGTTTCTCCACCTTGTATGCTTGGCGTTAATTATAGTCACAAACACACAACACTGTTTTCACACTTTGCACGCTCGGCGTTCGTTACAGTTCTCCCCCCGGCGCAGCTTGCGTAGCCTCTTCCCTTTTTATTACGACGACGAGCTTGCTCACGGGGCGTCGGAAGGTGCCGGTTCTGGTGCGCACCTCGACGACCCTGATGCCGCCGTCTGGTCCTTGATGCGTGCGCTCGACGACCCCCATCGGCCAGGTGTTTCGGGGCAGCGTGTTGTCGACCACGAGGACCACGTCGCCGGCCTGCACCGGTCGTACCTCGTTCTGTGGCTCGCCGCGAGGCACCAATGTGGGCAGGTACTCGCGTAGCCAGCGTCGCCAGAAATGGTCAGCGAGCGCCTGACTAGCTCGCCAGGTCCTTCTGTCGGCCTCGTCGCAGGGTCCCGTTGCTGGCAGCCCGTTCGATGATCCCAACAGGAAGTGGTTGGGGGTTAGAGCTTCGGGGTCGCTGGGGTTTACGCTGACGTGGGTCAGCGGTCTCGCGTTGATGGAGAACTCAACCTCGGTGAGTAGTGTACTCAAGACTTCCTCTGCCGGCGCCTTCTCTCGCAGGGTGATGTTCAGTGCCGCCTTTACAGAGCGCACCATCCGCTCCCACGCGCCGCCTTGGTTGGGCGCACCGGGAGGGATGAAGCGCCACTCCATTCGGTGTAACAGTCCTTCGTCTTGTAGGGCGGGCATCCACTTAGTGTACGCGTTGCGGAGCTCTTGGTCTGCCCCGCGAAAGTTGGTCGCGTTGTCGGAGTACATTAGCCTTGGCCAGCCTCTACGCGCAGCCATTCGTCTCAGCGCCATGATTGCTGAGTCGGTGGACAGCGATGCGACGAGCTCGATGTGCAGCGCGCAAGTGAGGCACGTGAAGAGCGCGCCCCACCTCTTCTCTCGGCGGCGCCCCACCTTGACCATCATCGGCCCGAAGTAGTCCACCCCGCAGTTGGTGAACGGGCGGTGGAACGGGTCGAGACGGGCGTGTGGCAGGTCCCCTGTAGCCGGTGTTTGCGGCGTCGCTCGCCGCCTCTTGCAGAAGGTGCAATTCTTTTCTACGGCGCGTACCGTGGGTCGCAAGTGAACGACCCAGTACCGCTGTCGCAGGTCGTTGGTTACGCGTTCCCTATTCGCGTGGCCCGCGGCGCAGTGCTCCCGTAGTACAAGGAGCTTGGTGAGCTGGTGTCGACCATCCAGGATGATTGGCCGCTTGGTCTCGGTCGGTGCTGATGAGGCCTCGATCCGGCCCCGCACCCTCAGGACGTCGTCTTCCAGTACTGGATCCAGTCGGTACAGCCGACTCGCCCTTGTTAGCGGGCGGCCGGACCGGATCCTCTTCAGGTCCTCTCCAAAGCTGTCTTCCTGGGCTCGGCGGATCAGCTCAGTCTCGGCGCGTTGGATGTGGCGATGTTCCAGTGTCGTTGCTCTTCGACGGCAGATGTCAATAAAGGCGATTACCCGAGCGGCAGTCCTCACCAGGACTTCGTACTTCGAGAAGCGGGCTGGGTCTGGCAACCAGCTGTCTTGCTCCGTCTTCTCGGTGATGTGAAGGACTTCCTCATCTTCTGGTTCACCTGTCGGCGTCGTGGGCCACTGCTCTTCTGGCAGGAGCAGGAATTCTGGCCCCTGGAACCATCGATCCCCTTCATTGATGGGCGTGTCACGGAGTCGGGTAGCGTCGTCGGCCACGTTGCATGTGGTGGACAGCCAACGCCACTCTTCCTTCCGTGTCAACTCCGCGATTTCTCCCAGTCGGTGCGCGACGAACGGCGTGTAACGTCGCGTGTCGTGATGGATCCAATGGACTACGGTTGATGAATCGGTCCAGTAAATCGTTCGGCCGATGTCAATCCGATGTTCCTTCCTTATTGTATCAGCGAGCCTGGCTCCGATGACCGCAGCTTGCAATTCTAGGCGCGGTATGGTCTGGGCCCGACGAGGTGCCACCTTAGCCTTGGCGGCCACCAGCACGATGTTTACGCTCCCGTCGGCGTTCTTCACTCTCCAGTAGGCCACGGTCGCGTAGGCCTGCTCACTGGCGTCACACAGGACGTGTAGGTCGATGCGCTCGTACTTCCGTGCCAGGTAGCATCTTGGTAGTCGGAGCCGGGTGAGCTCGGTGAGGCGCGCGAGCCAGGACGCAAAGGGCTCATTCTCTTCAGTCGGTATCTGTTCGTCCCACGTTATCTGGAGGCGCCACAAACTCTGCAGTATTATCTTCGATCGTATGGTGTAGTGGCTCAGAAGTCCAAGTGGGTCGTAGATGGACATCACGGCGCTGAGGGCTTCCCGCTTCGTCGGCGCCCGTGTTCCTGTTCGCACCTCAGCTGGAACTCGGTTCATTGAAGTGTTGAATCCTAGCTCATCTCGTTCTGCGTTCCAATTTAGCCCTAGGATTTTACTCTCTGGCTGTTCTCCCCCCAGTTGTGTGGGGGCGGTAGCGTGTAGTTCTGGAGGTACGTCGCGCAGTACTTTCTTGTTGCTGGAGCTCCAACCTCGCAGCGTGAATCCCGCGTGCGCGTGTACCACCCTTGTTTCTTCGACCGCCCTCCACGCTTCTTCGGGGTTCTCGTAGCTGGCCACCAGGTCATCCATGTAATGGCTCTTCTTGATGGCTTCTAGCGCGCGTGGGTACTCCTGCCCGTATATGTCCGCATTGTGGTTGCGGATATAGTGGGCCATGTACGGGGAGCTCGCGGCGCCGAAGATCATGCTGGTCATCTTGTATTTCTTCGGAGGCCCTTCTCGTTCGTCACCTCTCCACAGGAACTGTTGCGCTGGTTGATCTTCCGGCCTTATCCTGATTCTCAGGAACATCTCTTGGACGTCCGCTGTGATCGCCACCGCTTTCTCTCGGAATCGGAAGAGGATTCCTGGCAGCGACAACAGTAGGTCGGGTCCTTCCAGCAGTTCATCGTTCAGGCACACGCCGTTGCTCTTGGCTGCTGCGTCGAACACCAGCCTGTGCTTTCCGGGTTTGTTTGGGTTTCGCACGGCGAAGTGTGGTAAGTACCAGCTGATGGCGCTTGTTTCCTCTGACCCGTCGCATGGCGTCGCGTATCCTTTATCCAAGAGGTTACTGATCTGCTTGGAGTATTCGACCGCGAACTCTGGATCCGCGTCCATCCTCTGTTCGATCTTCTTCAGCCGGCGGAACGCCTGACTGTAACTTGACGGCATGGTGACGTCATCTCGTCGCCATGGTAATCCTACTTCGTACCCGGTGTCGATCTTCTTTACAGTCTTTTTGACGATGTCGATGGCCCGTTGATCCATATCCCTTACTTTCGGTTTTCCTTGTATGCCGAGCGCGTTGATCTTGAAGTGACCTTCGACTAAGTCATGGAGCTCTTGGTTGCTCGTGCCCATCATTCGGTCGGGCTCATAGACGTGCAGCACGTTTCCTTGTTGGTAAATGGCGCTGCGTGGTGCGGTTCCGTGCACCACCCATCCTAACTGTGTTCTTGATGCGGCCGGTTGATCAGGGCCGCCGACTCGTAGCTCACGGGACACTATACACTCCCAGTGGTCTGTCCCCACTAGGAGCCCGGAGCGTGCTCGTTCGTAGCACACCTCTTCTGGAGACAGGTCCCTCAGGTGCTCGTAGTCCAGCAGGGTGTCAGGGATGGACTGCTGGTGCAGCTGAAGCTTCTTCACGGTTCTTGCTTTGATCTTGTGGTTCTTGTCGTCCTTCAGTCCCCTGACGTGGATGTTCACCAGCTGACTCTCCGTCTCCTGTTGCGACATGTTGACTCCGTTCAGGTGAAGAAGTTGTGATGGTCCTTCTGCTCCGATGCTCTCCGCCAGTTCCTTATCCACGAGGGTGATTGTGGCTCCTTCATCTAGGAGGGCGTACGTCCTTACCTCCCCCCGTGGTCCGGACACGACGATAGGGCACGTCTTCAGCAGGACTGTACGTGGGTGTAGTTGGTCGTGTTGCTACGGACAGGACCGCTTCTTCTTTCGGTGGTTCAGCTGGCTTCGGGTCTTCCTTCTTGGCTTCCCTTGCTTGATGAAGGGTCGCATGATGCGGGCGGTGACACTGGTTCACGCCGCACGGCTTCGCTTTGCAGTTTATATGTCTGTGTCGCTTCTGGGCACATTTGAAGCATATTCCGTTGGCCTTGACAAAGGTCCATCGCTCATCCGTATTGAGTGCCTTGTACTTGGGGCACTGCGTCAGGACGTGAGCTTGTTCACATTTGGGGCACTTGTCCTTTTCTTCTTCCGTTGCCCCGAACGTGGCGAAGACGCTCGCCTTCTTCTTTAGCGTCACGGTAGGTCGAGTCTCCTTTCTCTGACTCGCGGCGCTTGTAGATGGTGTGTACGTGTAGCGTAGCGCTCTGTCCGCTTCTCGCATCAAGAAACGGGACATGATGACGATCTCCGGGTCCGTAGTGCCTTCATGGTCGTAGGCGTAGTCGCACCAGCGGGAGCGGAGATGCGGGCTGAGCTTGTCCAACACTTCTCGCGTCATCAAGGGGTTGAAGAGGTAGCCCCTTCGGTCAATTGTCTTCAGCACGCAGATGATTTTTTGCAGCTTGATCGCGAAACTGTTCAGTTCAGCTGCTGATGTACCCGGTTTTGGCAGCTTCTTGAGGTCTTCCAGTGCTTTGTCGATTATCACTTCAGGTCTTCCGAAGCACTGCTCCAGGGTCTTCATGATGACGTCCGGATCGGTGGCCGTATGCAGGAGGGCGGCCACGGCGTCTCTTGCTTCCCCTTTGAGGCAGCTCCTCAGCCTCTGGATGTTTTCTGCTGCCGATATCTGGTACATGCTGGTCGTGTCTCGAACTGCTGCTTTGAACGGTAACCACTCGTTGGCCGATCCGGAGAAAACAGGTAGGTCCGTGTGTCGGGGCCTGGGTCTGGCCATTTTCTCCAATGTGGCCGCCAGGTGCTCGATGCTGTTCCCGTTCCTCGTCGGAGTCGGTGATCTTGCTCGTGGAACTTCAAACCGTATTTGCTTCGGTTCTTCTGTTGTTCCCTCCTCCCCCCGTGGGCCGAGGGGGTTCGTCCTCAGCCATTCGTCCACCTTCTGATGTGGTTCTTTATGAGGAGGACTGATTTCTTCATGTACGCTATCTTCATCGTTGATCGCGGACACTTCGGCGGCCAGTCGCTTCTTGATTAGGTCCGCTTCCAGGTCCAACTCCTTTCTTCTGATGGCTGCTAGCTTCTCTGCTGCATCCAGTTCTGCCATCCGTAGTCGCGTTGTTACACTGGTCGTAGATCGTTGTGATCTAACCGATCTGGTTGGCGATACCGGTCTTCTTCGAATGGTTGCTGTTTGGAGTCCGGAAGGTCCCGCTGTGCTGGTGTCCGCTACCTTGGAGAATGGTGACGCCGGCGGGTCCAGTGAGAGCCTTCTTCTGCGCTCTTGTTCGATGCGCTCCGCTTCCTTGCGTTGCGCCTCCTGTACCTGGGCGCGTCGCTGCTCTTCCATATCCGCTGCATCCCCTTGGCTTCTTGTTACCACCAACTTTGGGTTTTTCCAACTTGGTTTTTTCGTGTGACGGTTCTTCGGCACGGCACTAGTAGGTCGTGTCGTCACGTCGGTACGGGTGACGGTTCTTCGGCACGGCGCTAGTAGGTCGTGTCGTCACGTCGGTACGGGTGACGGTTCTTCGGCACGACACTCGTTCAGTAGGTCGTGACGTCACGTCGGTACGCAGACTATACTTCAACACGTCGCTCGTTCAGTAGGTCGCGTTGTCAAGTCGGCACGGGTGACGGTTCTTCGGCACGGCGCTCGTTCAGTAGGTCGTGTCGTCACGTCGATGCGCAGACTATACTTCAACGCGACGCTCGTTCAGTAGGTCGTGTCGTCAAGTCGACACGCAGACTGTGCTTCAACACGACGCTCGTTCAGTAGGACGCGTTGTCAAGTCGATGCGTGGACTATACTTCAACACGACGCTCGTTCAGCACGACGCGTTGTCAAGTCGATGCGGACTATAGTCGGCTTCCGTTCTTCGCTCTGGCTGCGGGTTCTTCTTTCTTCTTTATCCGGCGCTCGAAGGACCAAAACTGTAGTGGACTGTATGGTGAATAAAAGAGTTGTATCCAATTCTTCTTGTTTATTTTCAGAGTTCTTGATTGTTCGGGAGCTGGAGACCGACTGTGTCCCAGCCTTACAATGGCCCGTCTTATATATAGCTCTCCCTATGTTCCGGGAGCGAGTGGACCGAGTCACACAACTTACATTTATTATTTCCAAGTGACTCTTACATGGTCCTGACAGCTTAAATCACACTTACTTTTATAAATTATGCTAATCCGGTTACAAATCACTAAATTAACTTATTCTAAACTCTAACTACAGTCTGTTGAAGACTTCGTAGCGAGGGCTCGTTTTTCGTAGTCCCGCCGCTACTTGTGCCCTAGTGCACAGATAGGGTCTTATCCTAAACTATCTTCTCCTAATTCTCACTTCTTATACCTATGTGGAGGGTCAAAAGACACAACACTGTTTCTCCACCTTGTATGCTTGGCGTTAATTATAGTCACAAACACACAACACTGTTTTCACACTTTGCACGCTCGGCGTTCGTTACAATTGTTTAGTAGAATTACATGTTACCTGCCCGTTTATGTATCATGCCACTAAGCGGGAGCCTGGTAACTTGTAATACAGTTTTTTTCTAAAACCTTCTTCAGGCATCAGCTCTTACAATGTGAATTTTTATAGTTAAAAAATGTTAAGTGTTTTGTAAAACTTAACATTTTTTAACTAAAAAGAAAATAAATAAACTTATTATTAATCTTTATAGTAATTTGCGACTAAATAATGCAACGTAAGAACAACAGGTTTCATCGTAAAAAGAAAATATTAGAAAATTCGATCAAGAACGCGAGAATACGCCTTTCGTTTATTCCGTACAAGATAAGGAAAGCCACCTATTGGTAATGCACGGAGTGTAGTACACATATCACAGGTCTTACTATCAGATGCTTGAGATGCAGCATCACAGATAAGATAACAGGTTTTATTTAGCACGCTACATTTACAAGGACAGTGTGTAATTTAAGAGAATGTATACGTATTATTATTTGTATTTTATTTGAGTCATTGAGTTCCTTAAGTTCTTAGTTGAGCTATATGATTACTGACCAATGCTTGCACTGACTGGACAGCTTTTCTCAAAACTGTGTAAGAACCACACAGATTTCCAGTCTGCAAAAGACCATTTCAGAGACTAATCTGCATAGTCCCCACATTATGTCTGGACTTTAAAATAGACTTTGATCCCTGAGTTCGTTTCGCCATTTCTTCTCAGGGGTAGTCAGATAGGAAATCTTGAATCCATTTAGCTTGTTATTTTATATTTTTTAATATGACGTGTAAAAATGTTTAAAGATATGGCACATGAAGTTTTAAAAAAGTTCCGCTTTAACTTTAGTGTAGTCTCTCTCTAAAACTAGACATGCGATATTGACGCCGGTTACTGTAACTGGAATTTACTGGACATGTGCGATATAGACGCCGGGTTCTTGTAACTGGACATGTGTGATATTAACGCCGACTACTATAACTGGATATGTGCGACATTAACGCCGGGTACTGTAACTGGACATGTGCGATATTAACGCCGTGTACTGTAACTGGACATGCGCGATATTACCGTTGTTTAAATCGGGTCGTACCTACCTTTTACAAGGGGTCGTTCGACTACTGATGTCCGGTGTTGAACTTTTAGGACATGTTTATAATGCATGGGAGTATAAATGCGATGTTTTGGGTATTTTTTGCAATTTGTCCAAGGCATTCGATTGCGTTCTTCATGAAACTTTGATCAGAAAACTGCACCACTACGGAACGCCTCTCTGGATCTTCTTACTTTAACGGAAAAGATCACCCGGATCTGTAGTAAGAATGGGGGTCCCCCAAGGCTCAATTCTTGGCCCATTTTTTGTTTCTTATTTATATAAATGACTTGCCTTGCCTCATAAAGGATAATCATGATATAGTGCTGTTTGCAGACGACACTTCGCTTTTATTTAAACACAAACGTCAGCAGTTGGTTACTGAAAATGTAAATAGTGCCCTCGTAAAAGTAGTTAACTGGTTTAATGTTAATAACCTACTTCTTAGCGATCAAAAAAAAACTAAATGTATTAAGTTTACAATACCGCATGTTAGACAAGTAAAAACTAGTGTTCTCATAAAGGGTGAAGAGTTGATTCCTGGAGATACCACTGTGTTCTTAGACATACTTTGGATGCCAAGCTTCAGTGGGGCCCCCATATAGATAAATTGTCAAAAAAGCTTAGCTCTGCAGCATACGCCGTTAGAAAAATTCGTGATTTAACGGATTTAGACACAGCCCGTTTAGTATACTTTAGTTATTTTCATAGCGTAATGTCGTACGGTATTCTATTATGGGAAAATGCCGCCGATTGTCAGACAATTTTTGTTTTACAAAAAAGGGCAATCCGTTCAATTTATGAATTAAGTCCCAGATACTCCCTCAGAGAAAAATTTAAAGAGATTAATATAATGACTGTAGCTTCTCAGTATATTTATGAAAATCTTTGTACGCACATAAAAATATTAATTTGTTTAAAAAATACAGTGATATCCATAATGTAAATACTAGGAACAAACACAAATTTGTTGTTCCTCCAACCAGGCTCAAAAAAATAGGCAGCTCGTTTAGATGCCAATGTATACGTTTTTATAATAAACTTCCTAGCCATAAGAACTAAGCCTTAATAAATTCAAATGTTTTATAAAACAGAAACTGTGCCTGAAAGCCTTAAAGATTATATTGAGGACAAAAAGGCTTGGGATTGAGCTACTCCAATAAATTTACAGTGAATGTTGTTTTACTCTTTTTATTTTGCTAGCTATTTATATTTTCTTATTCTATATAACATTTTAAACAATGACATGAATATTTACTTTGTGAAGTATTATATTATTAGGAATGTGAGGACTATGTGGGTCACTGTTTGTTTTTTTTTTTTTTACTCTTAGTTAGTTTTAATGATGGTATGGCAGTTTGAGTACTCTATGTGGCCTACCCAAATGTATTTTCTTTGGTATTGTTCGTCAAATCATTGAGCTCCTTAACTTTTGAGTTGAGCTATATGATAACTGATGAAAGCGTGCACTGAGTGGACAGGTCCACTCAAATCTGTGTGGTTCTTTCCTCAAAAGACCATTTCGGACACCAACCTACATGGTCCTGAAATGATCTGACCAAGATTATGTCCGGATATACACATTGACATTGATGAATTTTATTTAAGCAATGACATGAATATTTACGCTGTATAATATTATATTATTTTAATTATTGTAAATGTGAAGACTATGTGGTCATTGTTTTATTCTCAGTTAGTTTTTAACGTGGTCTGGCAGTTTGAGTAATTTTTGCAGCCTAGCTAAATGTCCTTTCTTTGGTAATGTTCGTTGAATCGTTGAGCTCCTTTAGTTCTGAGTTGAGCTGCACAACTACTGGCAAATGCGTGCACTGACTGGACAGGTCCACTCAATCTGTTTGGTTCTTTCATCAAAAGACTTGGTCAGATCTTTACATGATCTGACCAAGATTATGTCTGGACTTTAAAAGAGACTGTGACTTCTGAGTCCGTTTCGGCCTTTTTTCTCAGAGTAGTCAGATAGGAAACGCCGACCTCATCTAGTTTTAAAAAATATGTTTGACGTGTAAAAGTGTTTGTAAAAACCTACTTACAGAAATGGCTACCAAGATCTTTCAGCGCTTGAATGACATTGATAGGGATTGTAGCTGGAAACATTTGTGAAAATAATTGTGTGAAATATTGAAAATTAAGATCCGATTTTTGCCACCCACCAAAAGGTCCTTATACAGTTGTGCGCTACATAATTTGACATTTAAATTGACATTCTTCTAAGTACTTGACGTTTACTTAACCTTTATTCCACTATTTCTTGTCTTCAATTCTCTATGCATTTGCTCGTACTAAGCTGCATAACCTTCTGGTTACGCAGATCAGTAAGGAGAAACAATTCCAACTTTTGACGTTTTTTTACGAAAAGAAGTTTTAAATGACTACTAACTAACTGATAACTATGAATGACTGATAACTTAACTTTAAATACCTCCAGGATAAACGGTAAAGCGCTTATTGTACTCATCATTATGTACCTATAAGTTTTACAATGGACCAACACTGAATTCGGGAAAAAAATATATTTTACAATTAAAATTTTCAGAACAGTGCTAAAATCCATTTGTATTTTAATAATCTGGTCTCAGAAATATTACGATAAATTGGGTAACTTGTATAGTGACATAATAAAATAAAACCCACCCGTATTCCTTCCTGTTGCCTGTGTTGCCAGGGGCATCGGTAACCCTTTAGTACCTTCCGGCGACCCCGGCGGACATCGGCCCTAGTGGACCCTTACATTTGTGCTGACGACATCTCTTTGAGGCGCGTGTGGAATACAACGCGCCGTCGACCCGGGCCTGGTCCTTACCGGACGGTGAGCTACCCATTGCTCACCGTCCGCTAGCCCGCGCCAACGGTGGCCGGAAATCCGCCGGGGATTCCCGACACCCAGGGCGTCTCCTGCGGCGGCTAGGGGCGAGTGGGCGCGAAATTTGCCTTTCCCTCAACCGTCCCACCTCCTCCTTTGCGAGCATTACTGCTTCGCAGAAGGAGGTGACGGCTGCCTATGCCGTCTCGCTCCGTACCATAGCCTGAACCAGAGCCGGACGCGAGAGATCTCTGCCGCCGATCGCCTCCACGAGGCGGTGCTCTGCCCAAGCCGGGCATACCTCCACCGTATGCTCCACCGTATATTCCGGGCGATTCACACAGTGGGTGTCACCCGGGCGTTTCCTCCCGCCTTATCCAACACAGGAACCTCCCGAAGCTGCCGTGTCCAGTGAGGACCTGCGACAGGCGGAAGGTGAGGACGCCGTGGCGCCTCGTGGAGGTTCTTGTTCCAGATAAGGCGGGATGAAACGCCCGGTTGTCACCATTATGTGAAACGCCTGGAGGATACGGTGGAGGTATGCCTGGCTTGGGCAGAACACTGCCGTGTCCTCGTTGAGGCGAACCGCAGTGGAGATCTCTCACGTCCAGCCCTGGTCCATGCCATGGTACGGAGCGAGAGGGCATGGAAAGTCATCACCTCCTTTTGCGAAGCGGTAATACTCGCAAAGGAGGAGGCGGAACAGGTGACGGAGAGGCAAGAGACTCCCAGGTCGTTTCCCGGCCACCGTAGGCGCAGGCTTGCGGACAGTGAGCAATGGGTAGCTCGCCGTCTGATAAGGACGAGGCCGGGGTTGACGGCGCGTTGTATTCCACGCGCGCCTCAAAGAGATGTCAGCACAAGTGTATGAGGTCCGCTAGGGCTGATGCCTGCCGGGGTCGCGGGAAAGTCTGAAAGAGATACCGTGGCCCCTGGCAACGCAGGCAGCGGCACACACATGCTCCAGCTCCGCCCAGAGCGGGAGAAGTTATTTGACAATATCCTACCCAAAAAAAAAGGGGGTGTTGCTGGTAAACATTTATGAAATTGTTGTGAGAAATATTAAAAAAACAAGATGCCATCTCGTTTTTTCAAAATTTCTCAAACAAATTCCGATTTTTGCCACACACCAAAATATCCTTATACAGTTGTGCTAGTATATAATTTAACATTTACAGGACTTTTATTCTTTTAGACACTGAGTCCTGTAATTTCATAGTTGAAGTACCTGCAGTTATACGCAAAGCCCTGATATCACAAGACCGAGTTTTTGTAAATTGGTCATCATGCCCTGTGAGAGACTTTACTTTGGTCACACGATGTTATAAGTGTCAGCAGTATGGACATGCGGCCAAGTCATTTCGACAGACATCATATACCTGCGGCCACTGTGGTGATCAAGGTCACTCAGTAAAAGAATGTCCAAAAAAGGCTGATGAACCAAAATGCGCTACTTGCTTGCATTTAAAAAAGCCAGACAAACATAACACAGGCGCTGCTGACTGCCCCGCAAAAATAATGGCTGAAAAAAGGTACATCAATTCTGTAGATTATGGAGGCGCCTAAGAGCGCCGTTAATTGGTTATTTTTCTGACCTTTTTTATTTTTAACAACCATTATGATAAATAGTTTGGTTAATGATTTAGATAATTTCTCTGTATCCGAGTCCAAAGTTTGTGAAACTGAAAACTGCAAACAATATCTATTCGGCTACAAAACTCCGCTAACCATATTAAAACAAAATATTCGCAGTGTTTTTAAGAATTTTGATAGCTTTAGTACATTTCAGCAACGGCTAAACATAAATTGTGACGTTATTGTTTTAACCGAATGCTGGCTTGCTAAACAATATAACATACCACTAATCCCGGGATATAATATGTATAGAAGTACTATAAATTACAATCAAAATGATGGGGTGATAGTTTATGCAAGAGATTATCTCAATGTCTCTGTCCAGGAACCTGACATGCTTGACTGTAACAGATTGCTAGTTAAAATTGGATCAGAATTTTCGATATTAGCATTGTATCGACCTCCTTCTTTTAGAAATACTAGCATTTTTACTGACTCTCTGAATGAGACCTTGCAAACCCTGTCAAATCCATCAAAAACATGATTTTAATTGGAGATATTAATATCAATATTCTACCAGGAAGTGCTGATGCGCCTGCTCAGGACTACCTCAATCTATGCGCCTTTCATGGCCTGCTCCCAGCACACAGCTTTCCTACACATCACAGTGGCTCCTGTTTGGATCATATTATGCTAAAATCGAACTTCCCTTCACTTGCACTTGTTGTTAACTCAACAATAACTGATCACAATGCTGCCCTACTAACCCTAAATTGTAAATTACCTAAACAAGACACTCGCTTAATTTTAAAACTGAATATAAATAAACTTGAAGAAGATTTACGCGTCATCAATTTTGATCCAGTCTATAATTCCGCTGACCCGCAGTTTTGCATGTTGTATGTAATTGAAAACTTACGAAATGCAATTCAGAAAAACACAGTCGTATCGCAGTTGAGCAAAAAAAAATCACAACCTAAAACCATGGATCACATCAGGCCTTATTCGCTGTATGAAATATAGGGATAAACTGCATATGAAAGCTAAATATAATCCAGTTAATGCAGTATTGCAACTTTCGTACAAAAGATATCGAAATTTATGTATGATCTCCTTAAAAAAATTAAAAGCAACTACGACAAAGTGGCACTGGAAAAGGCTGGAACAAATAGTAAAAAGATCTGGAAATATATTAAAGACGCAACGTATAACACAAAACAATATGAGTCATCTTCAGGTTTATTACAAGCACACTCGTCACCGCTGGAATCTGCTAACATAGCAAATAATTTCTTTATTAATGTTGGAAAGTGTCTCGCAGAAAAAAATCTGGGTCAATCTCAAAACCCAAAGAGCACTCCTTTAATACACCACTGCTTTAAAATCCTTTACGCTGCTAGATACTGACGAAACTGAGGTAGAAAGTATAATTATGACCTTGAAAGAAGACTGTGCAGTTGGCTGGGATAACATATCGAATAAAATTATCAAAAAATTCAAGGACATTTTGGTACGACCACTGACTTACATTTTCCGCATTTGTTTATCTTCAGGTCATTTTCCTGAGTGTCTCAAAAAATCTCTAATTGTCCCTGTCTATAAATCAGGCAGCAAAGAGCAAGTGACAAATTGTAGACCTATTTCTTTACTGCCTTCTATGTCAAATATATTGGAAAAAATTATAAACAAAAGGTTGTTGAAATATTTGGAAGATAAATCAATTCTGTCTGAACGGCAGTTTGGATTTAGGCCTAAAGTTTCAACTGCCGATGCGGTACACCACCTGACTGACTATCTAGCGAAAGAACTTGACAAGGGGAATCACACAGTAGGAATTTTCCTGGACCTCGCCAAAGCTTTTGACACAGTTTCTATTCCAATTCTGTTGCGCAAGCTTGAGATCATTGGTGTAAGAGGCACCCAGCTAAAAATGTTCAAAAGTTATTTAGAAGATCGTTCCCAGTGCGTAAAGATTGGCAATGTTCTCAGCGCTGTTCAAAAAAACACATTTTTCGGTATTCCTCAAGGAAGTATTTTAGGACCCACTCTGTTTTCGATCTACATAAATAACCTTTGCAATCTAAAGCTAGAGCATGGCACTATCATAACGTACGCTGACGATACTGCTCTACTTTTTTCAGCTGACTCAGAAAATGAAGTCTACAATCTTGCGCAACACGGATTCAATATTGCAAATAAATGGCTTCAAAATAACTCACTAACTCTAAATGCAGAGAAGACACAATACATTCAGTTTTCGATGCGCAAGCAAATATCGAAGAACCCTTCAGCGTTGCATGCTCACTGTTGCCCAGTCTCTGCAAATAGCCAGTGTAAGTGTCCCAATATTAAAAAGACAGACAAAATAAAATACCTGAGTATAATAATAGATGATACCCTATCCTTTAAACAACACATGGAAGCTCTAAATAATAGAATTCGTAAGCTACGATTTATTGCAAATCCAAAAATAATTAGGCAAGTGTACTTTGCTCTTTGTCAGTCAATTTTGACTTATTGCATTACTTCATTGGGTGGGGCAAGTAAAACTTTGTTATTGCCCATTGAAAGAGCTCAAAGAGCTATTCTCAAGGTGGCTACTTGCCGACCTTTCCTATTCCCCACTAACCTACTGTATAAATCTTGTGAAGTACTAACAGTTCGACAGTTATTTATAATGAGCACGGTACTAAAACAACACGCAGCACTTCCATACAGCACTGAATTTACTAAAAAGAGACGGAAAGATATAGTTTGCCCTCAAAAAAGTACAAAACATGCTTTCACAGCCAAATTTTATATGTACCTCGGTCCACTACTCTATAACAGGCTAAATGAAAAAGGGAACATCTACTCCGTAAATCATAGGAACTGCAAGAAAATCCTTAAGGAAACTCTTCATACTATGTCCTATGACGATACAAAGAAGTTATTACTAGTGCTAAAGTAAAATATTGTTTGTATTATTGTTATTTCTTTTTTTATTTAGTTAGGTTAAGATACTATAATTTTTAGACACCATTTTACATTTATGTACCAATAATATTAATATGATATGTGATTATTTATTCAATTAATGTTACCTCCAATCGCCTGAAACACAGGATTTCCTAGTTCAGGCACAAATCATGGGTGAACTTGACATAGATTTAAGAAAAACTGTTATTTAACGCTGTACCTTATATTTTTGAATATATTTTTATTTATTATTTTTTTATTTATTTTATTCTAAGTACTTGACGTTTACTTAACCTTTATTTCACTATTTTTCTTCTCTAATTCTCTATGCGTTTGCTATTTTCAGAGTAATGTTCTTATCCCATAAGCACACTCTATATAAATATTAAATAGAATCACCGTTTATAATTTTTATTATAGCACTAAAATATTATACTGAATTATGCTTTACAGCAAATTGTGGGTAGGAATGTGGTTTTACACTGGACAGCAAATAAACCGAGCCACCCGCTACCTAGGCACTCTAATTCGATTTTCTCAAAAACTAAAAAACCTACAATTATCAAAGTTGTACTATCGGCCAAAGTTCCGCATGCTCACCTTAAAGGCGATAATCGCATAGCACGACTCACTCACTCCTAGTGTGAGTGTCACACGAATGTGTGACACTCACACTAGGAGCGTACTATGCTCACTTGTTTCTGCTAAGAGACGAGTTTTTAATGGGCACGGCCAGCGCGGCTCGGCGGCGGCGTGAGCTCTTTGTTATTGAATTGAATTGTTATTTTATTATTGACAAGAATTAATTTTAGTACTCATATCTTCTGTTTGTTTGGTTTAGAAAATGTATTATTGATATTGCAGTATTTACAAAACTAATTTGTAATAACTAATAAACTACAATTTATATGTATTAATCCACTTTAATATTTTCCTCTCTCTATCGGGTCTATAGATATAGGTTATTTATGAACACTTTCACTGCCTCTCCAATTTTCACCATATCCTATGTGATGCCGCATGCCGCAGCAACCGCACCATATTCCCTTCACAATAAGATGAGACATTGAAACGAACCGTTTTATTATAGTCCGTTCCACCGATTTTGACTTCTATTCCGTAGGCTTATGGATGGCATTAAAGGCAAAAAAGTGGTTACAATACCAACTGTTTACTGCAGCTGCCATTTGTCATGCCACCAACACAATAGCATTCAAAATCGATTGAACGGACATTTATGGTTTGTTTACCTTTTATCTCACGGCTCCCTGAATACGTTAGGTATAGGTGCGTTGACCGGCACTGCATGAAGGTATCAAATGTTTATATTGAAATTTTTTGTGTTTAATCGACTTTATTAAAAGTAAATAACTATCTAAATTTCTATGTGTTTGTTTATACTTGGGCAATTTGGGAATACTTGAAAATTACAGTAATATTTGAACCAATACTCTGCGCAGTTCATACAATGTTATCAGAGCTTTTTGTTTGTAGCTAACGCAAGGCCGCAAGCCGCACAACTCTTGCAACTGAAATAAAAATAAGTTCATTATCTAAGACCCATTGTTATTTAGTGGGAATATCTGGAAATTCCAATAGAGGACGGCTTAATACAAGGGCCATACGTTTTTTTATTACCTTAGGATTATCTCAAATGTTTTGCAGTTGTTCCTTGTATTTGGTTTAATACTTTTAACAGTAGGTAATTGTAATATTACCTTTTATTCATTAAAATAATACAGGGTGAAATTGAATTCATGGGCATCCTTTTAAGGGGTCATTGTACTCATCATTATGAACAACTTCAACTATGAGACCATACCTGAAATCGCGAAAAAAAAATCAGCTGTTCCCTACATTTATGTTTGCATAACTCGACAAAATGTAGGGAACAGCAATTTTTTTTTCTCGATTTCATATTTGTTCCCATAGTCAAAGTTGTTCATAATGACGAGTAGAATGACCCCTTAAGAGGATACCCATGAATTAAATTTCAGCCTGTATAACGAACAAGGTATCGTTGCAATTAAAATGCCCAGGCATGCCGTGCAGGATGAGCACTTTAAGACTGGATTATAATCAAACCAACACTTTACTCTTTTATAATTCATGCTCTAGTCATAGTTTGACAATTCATGATTTTAAGCGAAATCATGCATGTCAAGTTTTTTTTTGACAAATCTAACAATGATTCAGTTCCTACGCCACTTTAAAATTCAGAAGCTTATCAAGTAATTAAACTGAACTATAATTTGTGCCTTGGCAGCAGTGAGAGTGAAAGGATTGAAATAAAATGTTGGGTACTAGTGAAATATATATTTTTAGTTTGTGTTCATTTAACATTATGCAGGATTAAAGATTTATTTAGGTTGATATTTAAATCTTATCTGTATAATAAAAGATGTATAGTAAGTGCTTTTTGTATGAAACTATCGGCTGTAATCTCAGTGTGAAAAAATAAACAGTTAGTTAAAATCTACTTGAGAACAATTTTAAGGATTTGCTGGTGTAGAAAAAAAAACAATATAAGTAACTTAATTTATTTTTAATAGACTTTTTCAAAACATTAAAGATTCATCCAGAAATTAACATATTATAACAAAAAATTACACAGAAATTATCATCAAAATGCAAAATATTATAAGTGAAAAGATTCTTACTCATAATATCATTTATAAACTGTATTTATCTACACTTATATCGTAAAGTTCAAAATATGAAATCAACACAACAATGACAAACAGACAACACAACAACAACAGGCAAAAAGCCTGTCAGTAAATAAGATTAGGAGAATATTGCTCGTGCAGTTCTAATGAAATTGAAAAGTTTTAAGATTAGTACAATTTAAGAATCTTAATAATTTTTATAATTTGCAATAATTACATTACACTACAGACTAGGTTTATCAAGCAAATGAGATCAATTATTTATGAGGTGGACGGATATGATGACACTACTGAATATGTAAAATAACAAACTAACGAGATCGGGGCTTATGACAACATTGATTGTAAATAAAACAACAAATCCACCAATAAAGGCAACATGACACTAAATTGACATCAATAATTTTACAAGAAGACTTCAAAATCGTTGGCAATATTTTAAACTATGATTACGGTCTACAGTCTACCCTGTGACATTAATCAACGAAGTAATATAATACAAATTGGAATAATAAAAATAAACCTAATAAAAATAGCTATACAGGGTTATTTGCAAGCCGCCGGAGTCGCGGGTTGTTCGAAAGAGATACCATGGCCCTGGCACAGGCAACTGAAGGAACACGGGTGGGTTTTAGTCAGTAAAAGTTTGACACGACCTTCCGCTCCGCCCAGAGCGGGAGAAGTCATTTGATGATAAAACACTAATAAGCTCGTAGGACTATAATACTAACATCATAAATAACAACTTTTGTTGTATGACTTTTAATAATTCATCTAAAAATAATTTCATAATACAATTAAAAATATTTATTTTGATCGCTCTAAATTTGAACAACTCTACGCGGTACCAAAATATGTAAGTAGTTAAATAAACAAACAGTGCGTTGCGAATGCAGGGTCGCAGCGGTACTTACTACAAAATACAGATCTAAAAAGTGTTATTACAAATATTACAACAAAAACTTGAAAGTTTACTTTTGGTATTCTAAAAAGTCATAGATCAAAAGTGGTTGTACTAATATAGTCCTACCAGGTGTTAGAAAAATAACCCTGTATAATGTAATTATACAGTATGTTAATTAACGAAAGGCGTTCCCGTTAACCCGCAATAGTATAGCGTCCACATGCTACCAAAATATGACCATTCGAAAATTCACGAAAAAAAATCTGCTGTTCATTACATTTATGTTCGCATACCTAGCTTAACAAAATGTAGGGAGCAGCTGATTTTTTTTCGCGAATTTTTAAATGGTAATATTAATTGTAGCATGTTTGGACTATTGCGGGTTAACGGGAACGCCTTTCGTTAATTAACATAGTGCATGTTAAAAATTATATTAACTTAATATTTCGTCGCTGCTCCTCCCGCATCTATCACAGCATCGCAACGGCTACGCATGGACCTAGCCAGGACTTCGCACAAATTCGAACCTCTGAATATGTCCCAAACTTGTTCGCAATGTGTGACAAGTGCTTCCTTCGTTCTTTCTGCTCTACTATCCCATCTCTGGACCATTAAACCCCACAAATTTTCAATGGGGTTTAAGTCTGGCGATCGGGAGGGCCATGGCACTGTTTTAATTTGTGGTTGCCCTCGCAACCACTCTTGAACAACCCGCGCACGGTGTATCGGGCAATTGTCCTGGAAAAAAATAAAATTCTGGCACGTCCAGTTGTGGATACACCGTGCGCACTGTGGGTACCATGATGGTTTGTAGCACCTCTAAATACGTTTGGCCGTTTGCCCTCCCTGGTATAAAAGCGAGCTCGCCTGGTCCAGCAGCACTCATCCAGCCCCACATGTTCACTACAATTCTTCCCGATTCTGCATTTGGGTTCACATTTCGAGGTTCGTATCTTGTGTTATCTACACGCCATAAATTCCGACGACCTTGTTGGCTAGACCTAAAGCACTTTTCATCAGAAAATATGGCGTAAGAGAAATCGAAGTCCCTGTAGTCACGAGCGAATCGCACGCGAGCAGCTTTCTGCTCCTGCGTCAAAATAATTTTTTTTGCGGGACGTCTGTGATGGACTCCAGCTCGATGCAACTCGTTTCTAATAGTTTGCATCGAAACTTCGTATTCTTGTGCGAAACTGCGAGTGGGTGTGAACGGGTTCTCTTCATACGTGGCTATCATATTATTTAACTCGTTTTCGTTTATAGCCCGGGGTCGAGGTGCACGAACGCGTTCTGTAATTTCTCCTTCTTCATATCTTCGCACCCAGCGGCGCACCGTTGTTCTCTAACGAAAAAAAAAAAAAAAAAACAATCAGCATCGATTTTTTACATAATATAGGAACTAAGTATAATAATACGAGTACACTACAAAAGTCTTATTCAAAGGGCACAACTAGTACACTATAAATAAAAATTATAAGTATTGAAATACTTAAGGTGTGCATTTTGGTTGACTTCATGATAAATAAACTCTTAACTTTTCTATAACTAATTTAAGTAGTTATAACATTCATAACTATATTTTAAAATACAAGTTGTAAATGCAATAACTGAAAATCTCTTAAGGGGTCATTACTCATCATTATAAACAACTTTTACTATGAGAACCAAACCTGAAATCGCGATAAAAAAGCAGCTGGTCCATACATTTTGACGAGTTACGCGAACATAAATGTAGGGAACAGCTGTTTTTTTTTCGCGATTTCAGGTTTGGTCCCGTAGTAAAAGTTGTTCATAATGATTAGTACAATGACCCCTTAAGAGGTTTTCAGATATTGCAATTTACACCTCGTATACCTATGAGTAAGAAAAATGGCATAGCGTAAATTCCAACATTGTATGAAACTGTCCCAAGCAAATTTGTGCTTTATCTCTACTATTTAAAAGTGTTTATCCCGTGCGGGCTGGCAACGTGGCATTTCTAAAGGTTTTTCGTGGTTAAATACCAACGATCTAGTGCTTGGCCGAAAAAATAGTAAGTACTTGCTATTTTATCGGCCAGCCAAGCACTAAATCGTTAGTATTTAAAACTATGTGTGCAATTTTTTTTAAGTTTTTTTGGTAAGTATTTACGAGCACTACTAACAAAAATTTACATTATTGTCAATTACTTTCCATCTGCAGTATTATGATAAAATAAATGTTAAAAATAATTATAAAAAACAATTATCTTGTGCTTGGGCGAAAAAAAATTGTAGTTTGAAATATAATGATCAAGCCTCTAGAAATGCGACGAATGCGCTCTGGTTTTTCTAATTAAAATGCGGCAACGACGCTGTGAGATAAGGCACCATTGTTTAGGTTGTTTTGGTTTAGGATTTATTATCGGGTCATAAAAGGCTCCAACAACGTATTTGAAAGCAAAAATAAATAAAAAGAACAATCTTATTTGAATGCATTACTATAAGTAGGTAATATCTTATGAGACTTTTAAAAAGAATCCATCTGGAAGTTATAATAATTTTATTATTTTTATATATAAATCTGCCTAGCCTTTTCCCAACTATGTTGGGGTCGGCTTCCAGTCTAACCGGATGCAGCTGAATACCAATATTTTTCATGGAATTTGTTTTTAAATTGCAATATAAGGAAAAATGCAAACTATGAAATAATAATATTACTATCACTTTATTTATTTCTATATCTCTCCCTCTATCTGAATACAAAAACATAACTTACTTGCATGTTCAACTCCACTGCTATTTGGGATATATTTAACCCTTGTCTATGCAAAACAATAATTTGATTCCTTTCTTCCTGGATCAGGTTTCGGGTCGTCATGGTTGCACCACGTTAGTCACAGCCCACACACAATACACACACAGTCCAGGATACAAGCTAGGGTCAAGAAGAGGCTTTCGATCACAGTCCGGTATACAAGCAGAGGTCACAGTTAGGCAGGCAATCAGTCCGATAGAAATAAACAGGTCGTAAAATGAAATGGCGATAGCAATTTAAGGGAAGCGTCAACAATTAGCGAGAGCAAATTGGCACTGCCGCGCTCTAGCTAATGTTTGTTATTTTATGTTACTCGCTCATTACTCACACAAATGCATATTGTCTCTAATTGGGGGAAACTAGGAAGGGGTGTGGTTTTTCACTAGCTGCGCTCTCGCAGGAATATTTTCTTAAGTGAGCATGCTTAACTTGGGCCGATAGTACCTACAGAAAGTGCGTTTCATGGTGATTAAAATGAAAGGAAACTCATTTGGGTTTAATCAATATTTCAGTGTTTATTAAGGATTTTACAAAGAAGAGTCGTTTTCCAGTCGTGACAATCGTTAGTAATGATAAATTGAAAAAAAAAATTAAAGCCAAAAACAAAGATAAATTCAAAAAAAAAGTTTTTGATCAATATTCCGTATTCCCTCCCCTTGCTCGGATAACTGCCAGCATCCTTGTATTCATCGACCTTACGAGCCTGACGATAAAATCTTGAGGAATTGTATTCCACTCCTCTTCAATTGCGATTCGCAGCTCTGGAAGCCTTGTTGGAGCAGGTACCCGGGCTCGAACCCGACGTTTCAGCTCATCCCACAAGTGTTCTATCGGATTCAAGTCCGGGCTTCGAGCTGGCCAGTCCATCGTACGAATGCTGACGTCGCGTAGATACTGGGTCACCACATGAGCAACATGAGGCCGTGAATTATCATGCATCAATTGCATATCCTGCCTGATATATCCTGCGTAAGGTACCACATGGTCTGCGAGGATTTCAGTAATGTAGCGATGAGAAGTCAGTCCACGTGTACGGCCCGTCGGTTCGATGAAAACTAACGCTGTATGTGCTGTTAACGAGATGCCGCCCCAGACCATTACAGATTCCGGACCCCAGATGGAGCCGCAAGGGGGGCAGCAGCAGGGACCGGGACGGCCCGTGTCTGTGGAGGACCGGGTTCTGACCCTGGTGCGGCAGGAAATGGCTTCCTTGCGGAGTCGTTTTTCCGCTCTGGAGGCCATCGTCCTGCGCCCTCCGTTGGCGGCGAGTCAGCCGGCTTCAGGCCAGCGCGCGACCCCGTCATATGCTGCCGCCACAGCTGCCACGGCCAAACCGGGGTCGTCGGGGAGGCCAAAGGGCGGGGCGAATGCGCGGGCCGCGAAGGCTCCAGCCCCAGAGGCGAGGACTCCGGCCCCGGCGGCGAGGGCCCCAGCCCTGGCGGCGAGGGCTCCGGTGGCGAGACGGCCGCCCCCGCCTCCTCAATCTCTTCCGGCCGATGCCGAATGGCAGGTAGCCGGAGAGAAGAGGCAGGCGGCTAAGGCGAAAAGGGCGGCCAAAAAGAGGGAGAGGCGGCAGCGGCGCAAGGAGCGAACCGCCGCGGCTAGGCTCCGCGCCCCGAATTCCGCAGCTGTAGTGATCACACTACAGCCGGATGCGGAGAAGAAGGGCGTGTCCTATAGGACGGTAAAGGCGAAGGTGGGTGAGGCGGTGCGCCTGGAGGAGCTCGGCGCAGCAAAAGGCCTCAAAATTAAGGTGACGGCGACTGGGGCCCGAATGGTGGAGGTCCCCGGTAGGGCCAGTGGCCCGGCCGCTGACGCCCTGGCCGAAAGGCTTAGGGCGTCACTAAATGCGGACGAGGTCCGAGTGTCCAGGCCCACCAAATGCGCTAGCATGCGCATCACGGGCCTGGATCCGCGACGGAAGAGAAAGTGGTCGCCGCAGTGGTTAGGACCGGGGGGTGCTCTGCCGAGCAGGTGAAGGCAGGCATCATCCGTCCTGACTCCACGGGGCTGCAAACCGTTATGGTGAGCTGCCCCGTGTCGGCGGCCAGAAAAGTTACCGGGGAGGGCCAACGGCTATTGGTGCTCCGGAGGTGACCGAGGTAGAAATGAGAGCGGCGGTACGCAGGCTTAATGCCAAAAATACCGCCCCAGGACCCGACGGCTTACCTGGGAAGGCCTGGGTCCTGGCCTTGGAGGCTCTCGGGCCTCGACTTAGGGGGCTCCTAAGCGCATGCATGGAGAGGTGCCAGTTCCCGCTTCGCTGGAAGACGGGGAAACTGGTCCTCATAAAAAAGGCAGGGCGCCCTGCGGACTCTCCGTCCGCTTATCGGCCCATCGTGCTGCTCGACGAGGTGGGCAAGCTCTTTGAAAGAGTAATTGCAGACCGCCTCGTCGGCCAGCTGGTGCAGGTGGGGCCGGATTTGGCGGAGAGCCAGTTTGGTTTCCGCAGAGGGCGCTCTACGGTGGACGCCATCATGCGTGTGCGAGCCCTGACGACGGGGAATGCTGTTGCCCAGGGTGGGGTCGTCTTGGCAGTGTCTCTAGACATCGCCAATGCCTTCAATACCCTGCCCTGGAGTTGCATCAGGGAGGCACTCCGGTATCACCGGATGCCGACCTACCTCTGTCGTGTGGTCGAGGCCTATTTGACGGACAGGGCCGTCATCTACCCCGGTCACCAGGGAGTGTGGAACCGGCAAGAGATGTCGTGCGGTGTCCCACAGGGATCGGTCCTGGGGCCGCATCTGTGGGACATCGGATACGACTGGGTGCTGCGCGCCGACCTCCCTAGCGGCTGTGTGCTACGCTGACGACACGTTGGTCCTGGCGCAGGGGAGGTCGCACCAGGCGGCGGCCGAATTAGCGGCACGCGGGGTTGCGACAATCGTCGAAAGGATCCGGCAATTGGGACTCGAGGTGGCCCTGCACAAGTCCGAGGCCATGTGTTTTCATGGTCCTCGGAACGCGCCACCGTTGGGGTCCCAAATAACGGTAGGAGGGGTTTCTATCGGCGTCGAGTCGACGATGAAGTACCTGGGACTCGTCCTCGACAGCCGGTGGAACTTCGTGGAGCATTTCCGACGTTTGGCTCCCAAACTGGAGCGGGCGGGCGCTGCATTGAAGCGGCTCCTGCCCAATCTAGGGGGTCCAAACGCCTCCTGCCGGAGGCTCTACGCGGGGGTCGTGCGGTCCATGGCCCTCTACGAGGCTCCTGTATGGGCGCGCTCTCTGGCGCTGCGGCCAGCCCGCCGCACTATGGGACCAAACAGTATTTTCCATCTCAAAAATGGTTTTGTCGAAAGTCGTAAATCCATAGATCGTTTTATGGTTTTATACTCTCAAAAGATGGAACTTACGAATAAATTACAAAATATAAAAAAATATAAAGTTTTACGTTTATAAAATGAACCTCAAACATTGGGCATAAATATTTTCATGCCAATTAAATTACCGTTAAGGGAGTTCAACACATAATTATTCGGAAGTTTTCCAAGGAAACATATTAGTGTTATACATCATTAGATAGCTTAGAATATACACTTTGCAACCACGTTCAGTTTTTGTAAAAAAAATATTTTTATTTAATCTTTTAATATTTTTTTAGTGAAGTAAAGAAAATTTAGTTTTTGTTAATTTCAATTGGAGTTTTCGTTGTTGCCGAAAGCAGCCGGTGTCAAGTTAATTACTCTATTAGAGACCTTATCTACTCAGTAATATGAGGATTTAAAAAAAACTTGCGCGTTTTTTGCGCCAGAGGTGATTTTGAAGCAATAATGTCAATCGGGGAAAAATCCTCGAAAATTACGGTTCTTCTTTTTTATTATGAAATATTATATTTAGTTATTATCCTTTGATGTCTATATTGTTTTTTTCTATTTCTATGATAAAAACATACATAAACAAATTAAAAAACTGCTATTATATTTGAAAGAATCTTCCCATGGCAATTTTGTTTGGGGTGGTCACCTTAACCACAAGTATGATAAACTATATTGCTGCGGAAGTTCTATTTATCTGTTGTGGTAAATAATTACAATCAGTACTGATTACACTATTTCGATGAGAACTGTTATAATCAATTGTCCCATGGTTTTTGCACAAGGCACTAAAATATTAGTCCTTTAAATACCCGTGTATGTTCAGCATACGATTCATCAAAGTGTTCAAATACTTCTTTTCAATAACAATTAACGCATAAAAAACATTATTATCTAACAATGAGTGAATTCGTTTGTGTTCGACGCGATCTTTGTGATCAAATAATAAAAGGGAAAAGTACTTCAGACCTCAAAAAATATTTATTGGAAAATTTTCAACTATCGGAAACTGACGTTAATACTGTAATAGAGAGTATTCAAAAAAATCTAACATCGAGTTGCAACCAGAAATGGACCAAAGCTCAAAGAAAGCCGGACCGGTTCGAGAGCCTATACTCAAATTGGTTAAATGGTGAGTTTAAAGTATCATTGAATTCTTGCAGTACCTCAACCACTGTAAATTCTGGTTTGAATACTTCTGGTGAACGTGGAAGACCAACAAAACAATATGACGAGTGCTCGGAAAACACAAAGAAACGAAAAAATATGGAGCTGGTCCAGGAGTATGGAATGGGACATGTCCGTAACGCTTATGTGCAAGGTTTAAGATCCATGGGGGAAAATGACGAAGCGTCGATTGTGACTATTATCAGAAATAAGGAAAAAGAAGAGAAAAAAGTTATTCTACAAAACATACTCAATCCAGATAACGCACTTTCCTTTACAAAAGAGGAAGCATTGAGTATATGCATTGAAACTGATTTAACCAAAGCACAATATGCGTACCTAAGAAAAAGGCTCGTTGATAAGAATTTAAGTTCTGTATTGCCTTCGTATCAAACACTAAGTGAAGCAGAAAAGGCTTGCTATCCGCCTGCATCCAGCATTACGGTGACAAATATAAGCGCAAAAATCAACCTGCAAGATCTCTTAGACCATACAGTCTGCCGTATTATAAGGATAAAGTCAGGATCGACTTACAATCGTCTCAAGCTTTTCACTAAATGGGGATGTGATGGATCCTCCGGGCAAAGTGAGTATAAACAAACTCTACCGGAAGAAAAGGAACAAATATCGGACGCTAATTTGTTTATAGTATCCCTTGTACCACTGCGACTAGTAGACGAAGAAACTTCTACGGTCATATGGAAAAACCCTACTTGCTCATCTGTTAGATATTGCAGACCAATTTCATTAGAATTTGCAAAAGAAACTCCCGAAAAAACTACAGCGGTTGTCAGTGAAATTGAAGCCAAAATTAATCAATTGATTCCAACTCTTGTGTCAATAGAAGACAAAGTCATCGAAGTTAAACATCAACTGTTTATGACAATGATTGATGGGAAAGTTGCTCAAGTGTTGACAAACACATCATCCAGTGCTACCTGCACTGTTTGTGGAGCAACTCCCAGACAAATGAATGATCTTTTAAAAGTTACAACGAGAGTTGAAAATGAAAATGCGTTTAAATACGGATTGTCGACGCTACACGCATGGATAAGATTTATGGAAATGATCCTCCATATTTCTTACGGTCATATGGAAAAACCCTACTTGCTCATCTGTTAGATATTGCAGACCAATTTCATTAGAATTTGCAAAAGAAACTCCCGAAAAAACTACAGCGGTTGTCAGTGAAATTGAAGCCAAAATTTATCAATTGATTCCAACTCTTGTGTCAATAGAAGACAAAGTCATCGAAGTTAAACATCAACTGTTTATGACAATCATTGATGGGAAAGTTGCTCAAGTGTTGACAAACACATCATCCAGTGCTACCTGCACTGTTTGTGGAGCAACTCCCAGACAAATGAATGATCTTTTAAAAGTTACAACGAGAGTTGAAAATGAAAATGCGTTTAAATACGGATTGTCGACGCTACACGCATGGATAAGATTTATGGAAATGATCCTCCATATTTCTTACAATTTAGGTTTTGAGAAGTGGTCTGCAACAACTCCAGAAAACAAGCAACTTAAAGAAGACAAGAAAAAGTTTGTCCAAAAACGTTTCCGAGAAGTGCTTGGCTTGCATATTGATAAACCACGTCAAGGTTCCGGTAATAGCAATGACGGTAATACGGCAAGGAGATTTTTCCAAAATTACCAATGTTCTGCAGAGATAACCGGAATTGATGAAGAATTAATCAAGAGACTATATGTAATTCTTCAAACTATGTCATCGGGATTTCCTATAAACGCAGAAAAATTTGGTCAGTATACATTGGTAACCGCGCAATTATATGTAAGCAAATATAACTGGTACTACATGCCATCTTCGGTCCATAAAGTACTTATACATGGTGCTAAAATAATAGAGCATTATGCAGTTTTGCCTATAGGACAATTATCCGAAGATGCCCAGGAAGCTCGAAATAAAGATTATAAGAAATATAGGTTACATCACGCTAGGAAGTGTTCCAGATCAGCAACAAACGAAGACGTTCTGCATATTTTGTTATATACATCTGATCCTTATATATCTAGCTTAAATAAACCAAGTTTTCTAATATCCAAAGAATTATTTGACGAAGCTAAAGAATTGTTGGAAATAGAAAGTGATGAGTAGGATAAGTTTAAGTAATATTTTTTTTTTGTCATGTAACTGTTTGTTTAATAATAATAATTTAGTTTTAAACTTATTTTAAGCATAAGTGTAACTTTTATTGCTATTTTAATATAACTGTATGATTTTTTGTATGAAATTTCGTATAACTTTATCTTTGTCATTTTTTTTCGGAAAAAATATTTTTTTTAGAATGATGATGTTTAATTTCTTTTATTGCCTAGATATTCACAAATACGTGAAAAAAAAATCAAGGAGATAAATCACAAAACAACAGAGTTATCGATTTTTGAGATGGAAAATACCGGTTGGTCCCATAGTGCGCCGGTTGAGCTCGGCCCAAAGGGTCATGGCCATCCGGATGGTCCGGGGATACCGCACGGTCTCCTGTGAGGCAGCGAGCCTCCTTGCTGGATTGCCGCCATGGGATCTGGAGGCAAAAGTCCTCGCGCACGTATGGGAGTGGCGCGAGGAGGCGAAACGCCGGGGCGTTAGTCCGCTGCCGCGAGAAATCGCGGCACAGCGGACGGAGCTCCGGCGGGATCTCATGGCGTCATGGAAAGTACGGTTGTCGCAATCCAGTGCTGGGCACGCCACGATTGCGGCGATAAGTCCCCTCTTTGAGGAGTGGCTGGAGAGGCGCCACGGCGTCCTCACCTTCCGCCTGACGCAGGTCCTCACCGGACACGGCAGCTTCGGGAGGTTCCTGTGTCGGATAAGGCGGGAGGAAACGTCCGGATGTCACCACTGTGTGGATCGCCCGGAGGACACGGTGGAGCATACGGTGGAGATCTGCCCGGCTTGGGCAGAGCACCGCCGTGTCCTCGTGGAGGCGATCGGCGGCAGAGACCTCTCGCGTCCGGCCCTGGTTCAGGCCATGGTACGGAGCGAGAGGGCATGGGCAGCCGTCACCTCCTTTTGCGAAGCAGTAATGCTCACGAAGGAGGAGGCGGGACGGTTGAGGGAAGTTTCGCGCCTTCTCGCCCCTAGCCGCCGCAGGAGACGCCCAGGGCGTCGGGAATCCCCGGCGGATTTCCGGCCACCGTAGGCGCGGGCTTGCGGACGGTGAGCAATGGGTAGCTCACCGTCCGGTAAGGACCAGGCCCGGGTCGACGGCGCGTCGTATTCCACGCGCGCTTCAAAGAGATGTCGTCAGCACATATAGTAGGGGTCCACTAGGGCCGATGCCTGCTGGGGTCGCGGGAAGGTACTTATGGGTCACCGAGGCCCCCGCAACACAGGCAACAGGAAGGAATACGGGTGGGTTTTAGTCAGTAAGAGTCTGACACGCCCTCCCGCTCTGCCCAGAGCGGGAGAAGTTATTTGATGATTTCCCACCCTCAAAAAAAAAAAAAGACGTTTACAGATCCTCCTCCATTAGCAACAGTTTCCTCGATGCAAGACTGAGAATAACGTTCTCCAGGGCGACGATATACTCTCTGACGTCGATCACTTCCATGTAGACTCACCCTGGTCTCATCAGTGAAGAGTACATTACTCCACTGCTCTAATGTCCAATCCCTATGCTCTCGAGCAAATTCAAGTCGTGCTCGACGGTGTGCTACCGTTAATGCTGGGCCTGTTGCAGCTCTTTTTGGGGTCAGGTTCCGTTCATCAAGTCGCCTTCTGACGGTATCTGAACTTATGACCACTTGGCGTTCGTCACGCAGACTTTGTTGGACTTGAACTGCGTTGAGGTGGCGATTTCGCAGAACAGTAAGGTGGATATAACGATCATCTGCTGCTGATGTAGCCCTGGGTCTGCCCGTACCTGGACGGCGATCGAATGCTCCAGTCTCTAGGTATCGTCTGTAAACTCGTTGCTCCGAAGATCTGCTGATTCGAAGCCTTCGAGCGACTTCACGTTGCGCAATGCCTGCTTGAAGTAATGCTACAGCTCGAGCTGCTTCCTGAGATGTTGTATCCATTATTAATCGAAAAAAGTAGCAAAAACACGCGCATCTGAGCAAACGATGGACAAAATCTAAATAAATGATAAGAAATATCCGACTACCCTCATTGTAGAGAAAAAGAACGCTAATTTCAAACTCTGGTGAAAACAGAGCAAATCGTTAGCATCGTGTTTGTTGCTTGATTACAATGTGAGTTGACGGTACTTTCGAATGAATTTGTAGTCATTTTAATCACCATGAAACGCACTTTTTGTAGGTATAACTTTGATAGTTGTAAGTTTTATACTTTTGAGAAAATCGAATCAGAGTTCCTAGGTAGCGGGTGGCTCGGTTTATTTGCTGAGTTGTGTATATCCAATAGATATAATAGTGTTATTCAACTTGTAATAATGAACTAAAACAATAATATATTTTTCAACACACTTGCTCATAAAGTGGCTCTATGGTCACCGCAATAAGGCACAGAATGACACCCATAATCAAACTATGACTTTTTCATTACTATAACTCACTAGTGAGTTATAGATTTTTTTTTAATTTTATTGGTTGAGTTGCTTTGTTCTTATAAAAGTTTTTATTCAAAAAGAAGATCGTATTCAATAGAACAAATAAATTAGGAACCGGTACCGGCAGCGGAGGCACAGCCAATGAATTAATGTTCCTATTGCTTGCTCATTTCATGCAACTTCTTATTTAAATAGATAATTTTAACTCGTACGTGTTTAATAAATAAAACTTTCACTCAAATATAACTTTTGTTTTCTCTGTAATAAAAGAAAACTTTAAATTCCCCATTTTGTACGTGGCAAAATAGGCGCAAACCGACTAAAGAGAAAGACTAAAGAGATGAGTTTTTTTTATTTGCCGCGCATAGGAAAACTGATTAGTTTTTCCCGCCATAGCGAAACATTTTTCACAACTCGTTTTCACTGTTGAAATTATAGTTATTTATTAATTAAAATGTCTACAAGTACTAGTTACGAAGAAAATGATTTATGTTGTACACCGCCCGATATAAGATGTGAAGCCCTTAACGTTATGGAAAGTTTACTACCTGAAAACTCCAAGGAAAAATATCTATTACCGTACCAAAATTTCATAAAATGGCAAAACAGCAAGAATACGCAGTCTTTTTCAGAAAATGTGTTCATGGCGTACTTTAAAAAATTATCTTCTAAGTACAAACCTAGCTCTTTGTGGTGTTTATACTGAATGTTAAAAAGTACAGTCCGATCAAAGAATGGAGTGGACTTAAAAACATACTCTAATTTGTCAGCTTATCTAAAGAGACTATCCGATGGATTTAGAAGCAAGAAATCAAAGGTTTTATCGTCTGACGATATTGAAAAATTTAAAAAAGATGCTCCAGATAACCAATATCTGGCTACTAAGGTTAGTTAAATTCATTTTAAATATCTACGCGACTTCAGCCTGTGTTGTGTGTTGAACTTAATTAATGTTTCTTTTTTTTTCAGGTTGCTTTAATATTTGGTGTAACTGGTGCCTGTAGGATACAAGAATTAACAAATATAACCGTAAAAAACATAGAGAACCATGGCCAGATGCTTTTGGTGAAGATACCTATCACGAAAAATAAAATACCGAGGTCATTCACCATACACGATCCATTCTATGAAATTGTTAAAAAGTATGAAAATTTGCCGTCACCAAAAGCAAAAACTGACCGTTTCTTTCTAAATTACCAGAATGGTAAATGTACCTGTCAGCCTATAGGTATGGGGTGCGTGCAGAAAACCTCCTCGTGTGCCTGATTGCTGCTGGTTCCCTTCGAATACGTTCGGGGGAAAGAGCAGTCGTCGGGCCGGTGCATCCTGGGCACGGCCAATAGTCTCTCCATGTTTCGGAGAGGGTATTGACCGTGGCGAATTTCTGCGTGGCGGGGAGCTTCATGCTCGATCGTCGGTCGTCCACTCCCCTCTCTGCTTACAGAGGGCAGGTCGAGTGGGCGAAGAGTGGCGGTGCTTGCTGTGCACTTACCCTGCCAGCGAGCAAGCAGGGGGAGAATGATTCTTCTGTCTGCAACCGTCGAAATCGTAATCCGTAAAGAGACCACAGTCATGTTTTGTGGCTTGGAACGGGACGAGGATCTTGGCTTGATCGCCCGGATCGCGAGGAAGATAACCTCTATAAAAATTCCTCTAATATCAAGTTTTGGTGCGCGGCGAGGATATGAATGGCTGAGGAGTAGTGTCATCTGCAACTTCCGAGTTGTAGGTGGCGCATCAGTCGTTAGCGCACCCCCAGCCAGGGTACCAGTGGACCCCCTGGTTGAGTTACAAATGTACACTTGCCTAGGGACAGGGGGTGAACCTAGGTGTACTTTTTAGATCCCCCACACTCGTGGGAACAGCATGGAAACAAAAAAACTAAAAAAAAAAACAACTGGAAGACAAGGTGAGGAGAGTGATGCGGGGTCGGAGTCCGACGCCGCATCAGGCGGAGAGAGCTCTGGGAGCTCGCAGCAAAAGGAGGTGTTGGAGAGGAGTCGAGTGTTCAGGCGAACCTCGAAGAGGCCCAACTCGGGGTCTTCCTCCGACGAGGGAGTCGGGCGGAGGAAGAAGAAGATCCACTGCAGCCGGCGGGGTGGAGCCCGAGGTGGTAAAGGTGTGAACAGAGGGCCCCCCACTAAGGAGGCAGGCAAGCCGGGCTGGGCTGGCCCTGCCGAGCTGACCAGCCCGGCCGGGCTACCTGGCCCGGCCCAGTCGGCTCAGCGACCCGAGAGGCTCGCCGAAGAGGGGTCTCAGTCTGAGGTTTCTCGAGGCGGGCCGGACGCCGCTGGCGGCTCCAATTCGGAGCGTGTGGCCGGGTTCGCAGAGGTCGTGCTAGCCCTGATCAAGGGTGTGGCCGTGAAGAGTGAGTCCTCTAAGGACCAGGCCATATCCGCGGCCACGGCCTCGATTGTGGCGGCAGCGGAGGCCCTTCACCTAGGGCCTCCTACAGACGGCATGTCGGCGATGCGGGCGGAGGTTGCCCGCTTGACAGCCGCCATGGAGCTTCTCAAAAAGGAGAATGAGGAGCTCCGAGCGGACCTGGCTGGGCTAAGAAGAGCCGACTCCATAGTGGAGCCGAAGGGGGGGCAGCAGCATGGGCAGGGGCGGCCCGTGCCTGCTGAAGACCGGGTGTTGACCCTGGTGCGGCAGGAGATGGCTTCCTTCAGGAGTCGTTTTTCCGCTCTAGAGGCCATAGTCCTGCGCCCCCCGTTGGCGGCGAGCCAGCCGGCCTCGGGCCAGCGCAAAGCCCCGTCGTATTCTGCCGCCACAGCTGCCACGGCCAAACCGGGGTCGACGGGGCAGCCAAAAGGCGGGGCGAATGCGCGGGCTGCGAAGGCTCCAGCCCCAGAGGCGAGGACTCCGGCCCCGGCGGCGAGGGCCCCAGCCCTGGTGGCGAAGGCTCCGGTGGCGAGACGGCCGCCCCCGCCTCCTAAATCTCTTCCGGCCGATGCCGAATGGCAAGTAGCCGGGGAGAAGAGGAAGGCGGCTAAGGCAAAGAGGGCGGCCAAAAAGAGGGACAGGCGGCAGCGGCGCAAGGAGCGAACCGTCGCGGCTAGGCTCCGCGCCCCGAACTCCGCAGCTGTAGTGATCACACTACAGCCGGATGCGGAGAAGAAGGGCGTGTCCTACAGGACGGTAATGGCGAAGGTGGGTGAGGCGGTGCGCCTGGAGGAGCTCGGCGCAGCAAAAGGCCTCAGAATGAAGGTGACGGCGACTGGGGCCCGAATGGTGGAGGTCCCCGGTAGGGCCAGTGGTCCGGCCGCTGACGCTCTGGCCGAAAGGCTTAGGGCGTCACTAAATGCGGACGAGGTCCGAGTGTCCAGGCCCACCAAATGCGCTAGCATGCGCATCACGGGCCTGGACGACTCCGCGACGGAAGAAAAGGTGGTCGCCGCAGTGGTTAGGACCGGGGGGTGCTCTGCCGAGCAGGTGAAGGCAGGCATCATCCGTCCTGACTCCACGGGGCTGCAAACCGTTATGGTGAGCTGCCCCGTGTCGGCGGCCAAAAAAGTTACCGGGGAGGGCCAACGGCTATTGGTGGGCTGGGTTTCCGCGCAGGTTAAACTGCTGGAACCCAGACCTCTGAGGTGCTTCCGCTGCCAGGTGGGCAACCACGTGCAAGCGAACTGCACCTCGGAGGTGGACCGCAGCGGTCTTTGCTACCGCTGCGGTCTGCCCGGGCACAAGGCCGGCTCGTGCAATGCCGCGCCGCACTGTGCCGTATGTGCGGCGGCTGGCAAGCCGGCCGAGCACCGGATGGGGGGCAAAGCCTGCGCCCCACCCACCAAAGCCAGGGCCAGAGGCAAGCCCTCCGCCAACGCCGTCACCGCCGCAGCCGCCACCACTGCCACCGCCGCTGCCGCCTCCAACACCGCCGTCGTCGCCGTCGCCACCGTGGCCGCTGCGGCAGGCCCTTCTCAGGGGGCTGGGAAGGAGGCCCAAGAGGGGGCTGACATGGAGTGCCATTAATGGCCCCATTACGCCTCCTCCAGGCGAACATCAACCACTGCGCCGCCGCTCAGGATCTGTTGCTCCAGAGCATGGCGCAGTGGTCGATTAACATCGCCGTGGTCGCTGAGCCGTACTTTGTCCCGCCCAGGGATGACTGGGTGGAGGACCTGAGCGGCTCAGTGACCCTAATTTCGTCGGCCGCCGCCGGTACTCCGTCCCTCGAGGCCGTCAAGAGAGGACGGGGTTGCGTAGCAGCACGGTTCGGGGAGATTGTCGTGGTAGGGGTCTACTTCTCTCCGAACCGAACTCTTGCCGAGCTCCACAACTCCCTTGCGGAGTTGAGAGACGTCGTCGTCGGGTTTGGTTCCCTCCCCGTGTTCGTCCTCGGGGACTTCAATGCCAAGAATTTGGCTTGGGGTTCCCGGTTAACGGACACACGGGGCAGGATGGTGGAGGACTGGGCTCTGGAGACAGGCCTGGTCGTCCTAAACCGGGGTTCTGTCCCCACGTGTGTGCGGATGCGGGGTGAATCAGTGGTGGACATCTCGTTCGCCAGCCCCGCTTTGTCGCCGCGTGTAGTTGACTGGCGTGTCATGGAGGGGGTGGAGACCTATTCCGATCACCGGTATATCCGGTTCGACGTCTCCGCCCAGACCTCGGACGCGCCGGTCCGACGGGCCCCGAGTGGTCCGCGGTGGGCGCTGAAGCAGCTGGACCGGGAGCTCCTCCTGGAAGCCTCGATCGTGCAGGCCTGGGTGTCACCACCGGACAGGCCTGCCGACATCAACGACGAGGCGGAGTGGTTCCGGGAGGCCATGTCCGACATATGTGACGTGGCAATGCCCCGGGCCCAGCCTGGACGTGCTTCGCGCCAGGTGTACTGGTGGTCGCAGGAGCTGACGGCTCTGCGCACTGCGTGCGTGGCTGCGCGACGCCGGTACACCAGGCACCGCAGGCTCCGTATCAAACCTCCGGATACGGAAGCCATTCAGGCGGAGCTGTACGAGGGGTACAGAGCGGCGAAGACCGCCCTCCAAGCGGGGATCCTGCGGGCCAGGGGTTTGGCCCGCGAGGAGTCGCTGGGGACTCTGGACAGGGACCCGTGGGGACGCCCGTACAAGGTGGTGCGGGATAAACTCCGCCCATGGGCTCCCCCGCTAACGCAGAGTCTCCGGCCCCAGCTTGTGGAGGACGTGGTGAGCGCTCTGTTCCCTTCGCGAGGGGAACACTCCTCCCCACCTATGGCTCCGCCTACTGCGGTGCCTGATGCGGACCACACCGCCGACGACGACGACGATGCTCCGGAGGTGACCGAGGGAGAAATGAGAGCGGCGGTACGCAGGCTTAATGCCAAAAATACCGCCCCAGGACCCGACGGCTTACCTGGGAAGGCCTGGGTCCTGGCCTTGGAGGCTCTCGGGCCTCGACTTAGGGGGCTCCTAAGCGCATGCATGGAGAGGGGCCAGTTCCCGCTTCGCTGGAAGACGGGGAAACTGGTCCTCATAAAGAAGGCAGGGCGCCCTGCGGACTCTCCGTCCGCTTATCGGCCCATCGTGCTGCTCGACGAGGTGGGCAAGCTCTTTGAAAGAGTCATTGCAGACCGCCTCGTCGGCCAGCTGGTGCGGGTGGGGCCGGATTTGGCGGAGAGCCAGTTTGGTTTCCGCAGAGGGCGCTCTACGGTGGACGCCATCATGCGTGTGCGAGCCCTGACGACGGGGAATGCTGTTGCCCAGGGTGGGGTCGTCTTGGCAGTGTCTCTAGACATCGCCAATGCCTTCAATACCCTGCCCTGGAGTTGCATCAGGGAGGCACTCCGGTATCACCGGATGCCGACCTACCTCTGTCGTGTGGTCGAGGCCTATTTGACGGACAGGGCCGTCATCTACCCCGGTCACCAGGGAGTGTGGAACCGGCAAGAGATGTCGTGCGGTGTCCCACAGGGATCGGTCCTGGGGCCGCATCTGTGGGACATCGGATACGACTGGGTGCTGCGCGCCGACCTCCCTAGCGGCGTCAGCGTAGTGTGCTACGCTGACGACACGTTGGTCCTGGCGCAGGGGAGGTCGCACCAGGCGGCGGCCGAATTAGCGGCACGCGGGGTTGCGACAATCGTCGAAAGGATCCGGCAATTGGGACTCGAGGTGGCCCTGCACAAGTCCGAGGCCATGTGTTTTCATGGTCCTCGGAACGCGCCACCGTTGGGGTCCCAAATAACGGTAGGAGGGGTTTCTATCGGCGTCGAGTCGACGATGAAGTACCTGGGACTCGTCCTCGACAGCCGGTGGAACTTCGTGGAGCATTTCCGACGTTTGGCTCCCAAACTGGAGCGGGCGGGCGCTGCATTGAAGCGGCTCCTGCCCAATCTAGGGGGTCCAAACGCCTCCTGCCGGAGGCTCTACGCGGGGGTCGTGCGGTCCATGGCCCTCTACGGGGCTCCTGTATGGGCGCGCTCTCTGGCGCTGCGGCCAGCCCGCCGGTTGAGCGCGGCCCAAAGGGTCATGGCCATCCGGATGGTCCGAGGATACCGCACGGTCTCCTGTGAGGCAGCGAGCCTCCTTGCCGGATTGCCGCCATGGGATCTGGAGGCAAAAGTCCTCGCGCACGTATGGGAGTGGCGCGAGGAGGCGAAACGCCGGGGCGTAAGTCCGCCGCCGCGAGAAATCGCGGCACAGCGGACGGAGCTCCGGCGGGATCTCATGGCGTCATGGAAAGTACCGTTGTCGCAACCCAGTGCTGGGCACGCCACGATTGCGGCGATAAGTCCCCTCTTTGAGGAGTGGCTGGAGAGGCGCCACGGCGTCCTCACCTTCCGCCTGACGCAGGTCCTCACCGGACACGGCAGCTTCGGGAGGTTCCTGTGTCGGATAAGGCGGGAGGAAACGTCCGGGTGTCACCACTGTGTGGATCGCCCAGAGGACACGGTGGAGCATACGGTGGAGGTCTGCCCGGCTTGGGCAGAGCACCGCCGTGTCCTCGTGGAGGCGATCGGCGGCAGAGACCTCTCGCGTCCGGCCCTGGTTCAGGCCATGGTACGGAGCGAGAGGGCATGGGCAGCCGTCACCTCCTTCTGCGAAGCAGTAATGCTCGCGAAGGAGGAGGCGGGACGGTTGAGGGAAAGGCACGTTTCGGGCCCTCTCGCCCCTAGCCGCCGCAGGAGACGCCCAGGGCGTCGGGAATCCCGGGCGGATTTCCGGCCACCGTAGGCGCGGGCTTGCGGACGGTGAGCAATGGGTAGCTCACCGTCCGGTAAGGACCAGGCCCGGGTCGACGGCGCGTCGTATTCCACGCGCGCCTCAAAGAGATGTCATCAGCACAAAGTAGGGGTCCACTAGGGCCGATGCCTGCCGGGGTCGCGGGAAGGTACTTATGGGTCACCGAGGCCCCCGCAACACAGGCAACAGGAAGGAATACGGGTGGGTTTTAGTCAGTAAGAGTCTGACACACCCTCCCGCTCCACCCAGAGCGGGAGAAGTTATTTGATGATTTCCCACCCTCAAAAAAAAAAAAAAAAAAGCCTATAGGTATAAAAAAATTTGGATCTATGCCTAATTAAATCGCTTAGTTTTTAGGTTTAGCAGATGCTGAGAGCTACACTGGACATAGTTTCAGAAGAACATCTGCTACATTGTTAGCTAATTCAGGAGCTGATATAATGTAGCAGAATCATACGTAGAAGATTCCATACAAAACAAGAAGGAAATTTGTGCAAAAATCACAAAAATAATTAAACTTGATTCTGAGGCGCTTCCTACTGACGAAACACCAAGTACATCCAATAATTGGATTTCACCTACCTACACGAATAATGAGCCATCTCAAATTACAATAGAACATGAAAATATTTAAATAAATAATCTATCTGATGAGACCGCTATGCCATCAAAAACAGTTAATTATAATTTTACTAACTGCACATTTACTAATTGTTTCTCTAAATAAACTTTTTACCTACTAAATAAAATGAGTTTTTTTTTTTTTTTTGTTATTTTATTCAAAGTGTGTATTGATGATTACCGTCCTCGGCTCTCTTAAGACCCTCGCCTACGGCTCGGGTCTCAATGGCGCCTCAGCGGTAAACACCAATGTTACACACTAGTACTATAATGTAACAAACACTTTGTGTTTATAAATAGTAGGTTTGCCCATGGTTCTGTTCGCAGGTAAAAAACATGTCAATAAGATATTACATAAACGTTTCCCCGGAATGAGACGGAATAGGCTAACGGAAAACACCGAATCAGCGTTTCTCGTATTATAGGAGCACTCACGGACAGACAGACAGAAAGAATGAGAAATGTTGCGTTTTATAATAATATGTAAGGAAGTTATTCAAATTATTTTCTTAATAAATAAATTCAAATTAATTTATATTTTTATAACGGGTGTAAAAGGACGCTTTATGAGGCCGAGAGTCACTTGATCCTCCTGTCGTTGTAATTATATATTTGTACTGACCATACCTGAACCTTCTGGTTACGCAGCTCAGTACGGAGAAACAATTTCCAACATAGTTTGAGGCTTTTTTTTTACGAAAACTAGATTTAAATGTTTTAAACTTATACAACGGCTTTAAATACTTTAACGAAAAATGAGACTCCCATTTATCATTGTTTGCTCCATGCACCTTTAAGTCCCAAGGACATCATTATGTCAGCCAAAAGACGTCCACAGCAGGGAATAGGCATCTCCTAGAATCGGCACAACGTCCGTTCTTGCTCGACCCATATCCTGTGTTGTCCCACAACCTTGGGGAGTGGGGGTGAGGGATACCCACACTGATGTTTACTTATTTATTGTAAAATAAGGTTCCTTTTAGTGTTTACGTAAACCATTTGAAAGACAGCAGCCAATACATATAAAATGCACCTCCGAATTCGAACATCCCGATTTTATTAAGCACATGTCTCACATTATTTACAGTGGAGTCGGTGATCCCGGCCAACGGTATACGCCTCCGAGTCTAGAACGTATTTACCAAAAGCGTATTCATATTAGATTTCCGAGCTCCCAATGCCAGCCGGCCGTATCGAGAATGTCACCGATACATTCGATACTTTATTCGAGAGAGCTCGAGAACGCCCGCCGCGACACGGAAGAGTGTCAAATAAATACAGGTTGAAATATATCTCCTGTCGCGTACTGTGATCCTGGTATATACGTGCCATTTAAACGATGAATTTTTGTTTGGTTTTCGTGTTGTTCGGCTATTTTTTCACGTGGAGTGCGGGCATGATGTACCGACGAGACTCCGACAACGTTTTGAAACCTGGTACGTACAATTTTTTTTTACTCGATTGGGACTTGTAAGGTGTTGAAAATTCCCGCCTTTTCCCAGTTCAGAGTCTGTGTTCCTTGATCTTTGCGCTTCGAACAAGCCGTTAACATTGCTTTTATAAAGCAGTTAATTTAATGCATTTTGTATTAGCGTATTTGTTCAATTCGAAACAATATCACGCAGTTCATCAATAAATAAAATACAACTATGTAGTTGTGATTTTGTGTCTATTATTTAACTTCAAACATTAATGATTTATTTACTCACTCGCTCCTATTTATTTCAGCTATAGTTTTCTATTTATTTTAGATATTTCATACTATTTATATGTAACGGCTATATTTGGATATGTTACAAAAATAAACTATGAAAGCTTTTAATTAATAATACATACAATTTTAGAAAAACGGCTGCAATATGCAGCCGTTTTTCCGGTAGTGAACAAAAGCCAAGTAATACAATAATAATACCGACGAAATAAGAAAAACAAATATACCAAATATACTTTTTATTTGGTATATTTTTTAGGCAGAGCTGTATAAAAAATAAAAAACTTGTTTTTGTGTAAAATCATTAATTTGGATATAATCTGGATTTAAGTAAGTATGTCACTTAAATTAAGAACCGTACCGTATCTTTGGCATAATATTAAAAAGCCACACATACAGTTGCAGTGCTGATACAGATTACGTCATCTTGTGTTGCTCATGGTGCACTTTCGGTGCACTACTTGCTTATACGGTACGTCACTGTTGCGAGGGACATCTTCCAAAAATCAGGGCACGATCCTCTTAGTCGCGCTATGGATCAACATTTCAGTAACATCGACTGTGCTATATAGATATTTATGCGTTGAATTTAATTTACTAAGTATATAAATAAAATAATGCGAAAATACGGCCAGTTTCACCCCCTTCATATAAGCTTCAGAAAACTTTAGCCGCTAATATATTTTTTTCCATTTTCGAATTTATCTTAAAGACAGTGCCAATCCGGAAATTGTAATACCTACAGTGAGTGACATGCAACAAAACACATGTCAAAAATAGAGCGAAATCCCAGAGATAGATAAGAACGGCTCAGCTGTCTCTCTCACCACGTGTAATTAACAGTTGGAAAGAAAGAGACGGAAACAGAAGGTCACGACAAAAATATGTAAATGTGTTGATAGTGTGACGCGGGCGCAGGTTGCACTGCGTTACCTTGATCAGTTGACTGCGCACGATACGAGAATGGTGCACTTTCGAATGTGGACTGTGGCGCTGTCCCGCTTCGGACATTGTCTATTAGGTTCTAGACACATAATCAGCCTATAATGTTCCCACTGCTGGGACACAGGCCTCCTCTCTGTGGAGGGATTAGGTTCTAGATATTACAATTTAATTATTTCAATTATATATTTTTTAACGATAATCTAAAACCATAGGTAACATATTATTCTCCCAACCGAATAACGGTCACAGCGGCGGCAAAACGGAGGCTCCGTTGGGATTTGCCGCCGTGACGTAGCTGTACGAGAGCCACGTAGGTATGCAGGAAAAGTTAAAGGTGTGTACGCAAACACACCTGTATTTTAAAAGAACAGCGAGTGCATCTGTACTCTCATAATACAGATGATGGCAATCCGATACGACCGGGGAGAGATTAGGCGTCATCAGATCAGAAAATTAGAACCATAAAACTTAATAGCACAAAATTAAACTCGCAATGCACTTTCGTTATTGAAAATATCAGGGGTCAATGAAGGTCGTCCGATATGGTAGCAAGCCTTGCTTAACACAAAGCTACTATGTCTGCAAAGCACTTAAGAGTTTAATAGCACTGCGCAACACAATGCTTTTATAAAGAGGATTCACAACTTTTATTATCTTGTATGATTTTGTAAAGACCGCAATATGTCGAAATGTACCTACAGTTATTGTTGCATGCAACTGCCCTTACTTATCCCTGTGCTCTATGAGCAGTAACTTAACTGACCATTCAGGGATGATAATACAAATTTCGCGCCCTCACGCCCCTAGCCGCCTCAGGAGACGCCCTGGGCTTTGGGAATCCTAGGCCGATTCCCGGCCACCGTAGGCACGGGCTTGCGGAGAGTGAACAATGGGTAGCGCCGCCGCCCGATAAGGACCAGGCCCGGGTCAACGGGGCGTTGTGTTTCACGCGCGCCTCAAAGAGTTGTCAGCACAACTGAAGGGGTTCGCGCGAAGGCATCGGCCCTAGCCGATGCCTTCGCGCAGAGGGAAAGTTCGAAAGGGATACCGTGGCCTCTGGCAACACATAGGCAACGGAAGGAACACGGGTGGGTTTTAGTCAGTAAGAGTCTGACACGCCTTCCCACTCCGCCCAGAACGGGAGAAGTTATTGATAAATTCCCACCCAAAAAAAAAAGGGATGATAATACAACACTAAATAAAAACACTGCAAAAGTAGTGCATAGAAAAGTATTTCGAAATCATCAAATATCTGAATCCAAAACTCGAAGTAAAATATAATATTATTTTTTTTCAAAATAATCTTAATAGTGCCTAGTGTTGACCGACTATAGAACAGTGGTGGCCCAGTGGTAACGGCCGCGACTTATTAGTTGTAGGTCGTAGGTTCGAACCCAGACAGGCTCTTTACTTTGTGTAAATTATTTCATCACCACTGCTCTCAAAACGGTGAAGGAAAACATCGTGAGGAAACCGGCATATCCTAGAACCAAAAATTCGAAGACATGTGACATCTACCACCCCGCACTAGGCCCGGGTGGTGGATTAGGGCCCACTCCCTCTCACAGAGAGGAGGCCTGTGTCCCAGCAGTGGGAACATTATAGGCTGATTATATTAGTATGTTATGTTATATGTTGACCGACTATGGGTTTTTCCAATCAGCCGACTAGCTATAGTGACTAATTAGATATTATGTATTTGATTGAACTTTTAACCGACATCAAAAAGGAGGAGGTTATCATTTCGACTGATTTTTGTTTGTAATAAGATAGATATAAGAAGTTTAATATATTGTATTAATAATATCCTCACCTTGTCAAAGACCCGTATAAAGTTGCGAATATGGAAAATAATCTATCTATTTACTTTTATATCCAAAAATGCAAATCTACAAACATTATGTAATTTTGCATCCACTTATTTAACACATTTCACTATTTCTATGCTGCGATAGTTTGAAAGTCTAATCAAAAACACGTATAGTTAAATATTGGCAGGTGGGTTACATAAGCATAATGCATATTCAAGTTAGTCCGTATAGCGCAGTAAGTGGTCGCGAAGTGAGCGGCCTTGCGCGTGCGCCGGGCCACGGTCAAGACTTTAACTTGTGAGATAACGCTTTAGTTTGATAGTTAAAATAACTTCTCTGCTTCATTTTATCCAACGATGAGGCTGGAATTAAATACTAGGACTACTCCTGTACTGATATTGTAAGTCTGGCTAGACTGGAAGCCGACTCCAGCCAGTTGAGAAAAGCTTAGCAGATGACGACTGCTCCAGAATCAGGATTTATTTTTACAGACATACATACATTAATTATCTCATGCTCAAACACTCGCAAAGATCTGTCAGTCAAATAAATATTTGCACCGGGATTTCAACACCTCTCTATTTGCTCATGAAGCTGGCCTTGGCACCAGCAGGCTTAGCATGAGAACCGTAGAGAAGCGTTTTGTCGACGGAAGCGTAGACAAAAATTACGTTTCCGTGTAGACAGTAGAACGTTTTCGGTAGACAAGCGATTTCTATTCTATCATAGAATAAAAATAGAAAGCATCACGCTAAAGGCTCATGCAGACTAGCGCGATATCGCGGGCGCGACAGCCAACATTATGCCTGTCGCGCCCGCGTTATCGTCCCAGTCTGCGGGAGCCTTAAACCTGTTGGAGGGCTCAAAAATAGTTTGACAATTACTAAACCGGTAGCATTCATACCTTTACACTTTATAATAGAAGAAGCAAGAAACACAAATAAGACGCATATTAAACATTACAAAATAAACATAAAATGATTCTGATTCTCAGCCTAATATGAATAAATGACTTTTGATTTTGAAATAAACTAAGTACTCAAAAGCCTTTTATTCGATGATACCTAATTGAAATTAAAAAGTTTTACAATAATATTTGTCAATATTAATTTTATAACATAGCATAACATAACATAACATAACATCACGCCTGTATTCCCCGAAGGGTTAGGCAGAGGTGTACCTATAGTACACCCACATTTCGCCAGTTATGTTTAAGTCCCATGTAATAGGGGGCGAGCCTATCGCCATCAACCGGGCACAAATCCAGACTCCGGGCTGCTACTGAGAAATTCCAGATGGAAAATTCCATAACACTTTTGCCTGACCCGGGAATTGAACCCAGGACCTCATGCTCAGCAGTAGCGCTTGCGACCACTAGACCAACGAAGCAGTCATAGGCATATTAATTTTATAGAGGTATAATTTGTGAGTTCGGAACTACTGATCCGCTTCCAAAAAATCTTTCATTAAGGGTCGGGTAATCGCCATTAACCTTGACCATACAAATGCACGTCGCACTCACGCCGCGCCACGTCGATGCCGTCCGTTCGGTTTCATAGGGATTTTTTATCTTTAACGAATATTTGAATAAAAATCACAAATAGAATTATAGATAATAAAATAATCTGTTTATACAAAAATTTAAACTTATACCTTTTTTATGCTTTGGGTAGACTTCCTGAATTTATTTCATAAAGTATTTTACTACAATACTTAAATATTAATACAATACCATAATATTGAGAGCAGTGGAGGCCCAGTGATAACGACCGCGACTTACGAGTTCTAGGTCGTAGGTTCGAACCCAGACGCCCCTGCTTTACTTTTTGTAAATTATTTCATCACCACAGCTCTCAAAACGGTGAATAAAAACATCTTGAGGAAACCGGCTTGTCCTAGAACCAAAATTCGAAGACATGTGACATCTATCAACCCGCACTGGGCCCGCGTGGTGGATTACGGCCCACTCCATCTCACAGAGAAGAGGCCTGTGTCCCAGTATTGGGAATATTATGTACTTAAATATTCACATATACAACTGATGTGTATGCGTTCTAGTTTAACATAGATTTTTTGCATAACTTACTAACATTATATGAAGGCGTAATAACAGATTTAAAATTTACTAAAATCATACGAGTATAATGGGAAGCTACAGTATTGCCGAGTGTGATAGGATTTTTTCACACGGATAAAGTCGTGGGCAGAACTAGTTTGTCAATATTTTAATCTTCCAATGAGTTGTTATTGAGACTGAGGTTTAATAATAAAATTACTTTTAAACTTCATATCCCTTTTTTTTTGGATATGAAATCATTAGATAACTTCTCCCGCTCGTGGCGGAGCGGGGGGTGTGTCAGACTCTTACTGACTAAAACCCACCCGTATTCTTTCCGTTGCCTGTGTTGCGGGGGCCTCGGTGACCCATTAGTACCTTCCCGCGACCCCGGACTTCATACTCCTTAAGACCAAAATACAGTAACATGTCAAAGTAAGCCAAAATAAAATAACGTGCGTTACCAAACGATACCTCGGACACTTTATCACGAGATATAAGGTAACCTTTATTGCAATTTGGAACCTCTTTACAGCTAAAATGTGTGAGTACCATGTAGAAAGGTACCGTGCTTTTATTTCTACGCTGAGATAACGAACATCCTCCACGATTGGATAATGGCGATAAGACTTGACTTAGAACTTACCTTTGCTGAGAAAATTATCACGTGAACATATTTTTGTAAGTGGAAAGCGACAAGGAGGTCATCCGTCACAGGCTCCAAATATAGCAAAAATATATCTTATATAATAGAGAAGTTCTGTCTTATTATGTTAGTTCCTGACTCAGATCATGAATGCAGTCATGTCCAATTGTTCTGTACTTGATCTACCATGAATGCAAGGTCTATTATATGCTAATTAAGTAAATCTAACATCATTTTTTCACGTGTACTCGATATCCGTGCGTGTACTTAACACGTCTTTAAAGTCCACATTACATTGTCATCTTTAGGTGATCGTAGATGTTTGACTCGTAGAAATACTTATGATGTTATGATGTAACTATGACACATGACAGTAGGTATAGATTTCCGCTCATATATCATCTCTCCTCCTTCTATGACTTTGACTGATCTGACCTAATAAATTACGTCATTCTAGGATAAGCAAAAAGCTTAATCAGCCTATAATGTTCTCACTGCCGGGAGACAGGCCTCCTCTCTTCGAGAGGGAGTGGGCTGTAACCCCGCGGGCCCAGTGCGGGTTGGTACATGTCACATGTCTTCTAAATTTTGGTTCTAGGACATGACGGTTTCCTCACAATGTTTTTTCCTTCACTGTTTTGAGAGCAGTGGTGATGAAATTATTTATACTAACCTAACCCACGACCTCCAACTCGTAAGTCGGGGCCATTACCACTGGGCCACCACTGCTCATAATTAATATTAACAAAGTAATAATTTTATAGTACCTTAGAAGCTAGGTAAGTATTAAAAGAACATGTAACAGAAGTATTCTGTAACCTTTAAGAGTCCGCAGTAAACCAGGCTAGTAATGGCGCACGTACCAAGCCACCTCTTACTATACGGGGATTTTAAATGTAATACTTATGGACTATCGCTGAGTATAAAGCGGTTACTACTTACTCTCGCGGTTAAACACAAACTACCAATTTTATGGGGGACTGATATGACACATAAGATATTTTAGAGCAGTGCCGTAACATACATCGAAAGTTGTTAATTCGACTACAGACTCTTGATGAACTATGTAAATCGATAAGACCAAACCCAGAAAACCTGCATACACAATCCGAAGGATTTGGAAGGAAATTGCTAATCCATTGCGGCATATGTTTGAAAAATTCGCCTGCTTAACTAAGTGAATAACGCAATGAATATTGTTGAACTGTTAAAATGAAAGGCTGCCATTGTTAGTGAATTACAAAATTGCTTCTCTGGCTAATACTCGCAGAGACCAGGGGAGCATAGCAGAAAAGGGAGGAAGGAGACAACAGTGGCTGGAACAAGGATGACGAACATGATAATAATATTGATGAATTCGCTTAAACGTTGTAGGCTATATGGAAGTGTGAATACATCCTACTTCTCGTAATATTATAAACGCGAAAGTGTGTATGAAAGGGTGGATGTTTGTTACTCTTTCACCCAAAACCGGCTAAACGGATTTGGATGAAATTTGGCACACAGATAAGTTTATAACCTGGATTAACATATAGGATAACTTTTTATCGCGGTAGTACGTTGTATGCATACAAGACGGTATACTGTTCACGACACGTTGTGCACAATTTTTGAGCAGTAAGGTACTAGGCTTGCATGAATTCAAAATAGTATTTTTGTGCATAATTTCACAAAAAGTTCTAGGATTGCATGAATACAAAATAGTATTTCAATCATTAGTCTAACGATACTAATAGTATTTGAATGAAATTTGGCACAAAGATAGTTCATATTGTGGATCTGGATTATCACGTATGATACTTTTTTATGCCGGTGGTACGTTCTTGTGGGATAATTTCCGACATCTACACGGGCGAAGCCGCTGGCAAAAGCTTGTGTATGTATATATTCATGCCAATCATCATACAATGGACTGACATATGATCGATATCAATTAGTCGCAAGCTTCATAATATCGCGATATTTCCATATACTTAATCTCGTGTCGCTGTGTTTGTGGTCGCACTTCTCTGAAACGGCTGATTTTTTTATGTATATTTTGTAGGTATGAGAATATTGGTCGTAAATGTATATTTATCCCGATATTCCCACGTGATCAAGACTTACACGGGTGAAACCGCGGGGCGTAGCTAGTTACTTATACACATTGAAATTGAAAACATGAGACAAACTGAAATGGGAGATTGTACTCATCATTATGAACAACTTTTACTAAGGGACCACAGCTGCATTCGCGAAAATAAAATCAGCTGTTTCCTACATTTTGTCGAATTATGCGGACATAAATGTAGGGAACAGCTGATTTTTTTTTCCGCGATTTCAGTTGTGGTCCCTTAGTAAAAGTTGTTCATAATGATGAGTACAATCGCCCATTTAGATTTGTCGCATGTTTTCAATTTCACCCTGTATATCACTTGTGGACAAACTTCTTTTCGTCAGCTCTCTTTTAGATTATTTTGTGTCAGTTCTTTTGCAAGATTTATTTATTTAATGTAATATTTGTGATGAGCTGTTCTGTTAGTCATCGGACAATATGTAAATCATTGCTAACAGTCATCGGTCAATTCTCTCGAGTAGGCCCTAATGAGTAATTTATTCAATGACTCATGTATGTCGTACTCTATGTCCTACAGTGTTTAGCTGCCATTGGCTTCACGTTCACGGTTAATTAGTTTTTGATGCCATCAGTAATTACCAGTGTTTTCTGCCTAAATACCAAATAGTAAATAATATGTAGTTAACTGATTGGTATCAGGCTCAGTAGGTGCTATTAAAATAATTTTAACGAAACAGGTTTGATTTTACGAACTGTGAAATACTTCGTATTTCGGTGGGAATGTTGACTTCGATTTTGACCTTTGTCTTTCTTCAGTCAACCGATGACAAACGGAAATCATGAGATGACACTTTTTACCGACATAAAATTTAGGATCACTATTTTCAAAGAATGGCTTTATTTCTACGTGTATATCTGTGATTTTTATGGTGTACATAATAAAGAGTATTCTATTGAATACAAGGATCAACAAGGACAAGGACGAAAAAGAATAGAAAAAAAATGGCGCACAAAATTGTATACAATAGACTATTGTTTACATTTTTGTGCGCCATTTTCTCAAAAATGCCTAGCCCGATCCTCGCATCCGTAGCAACGCATTTCCGCGTATGCAACGCATTCACGCAACAATTGCGATCATCATCGCTTATTTAGATTTCTGCGGTGCGCACCGAAAATGTGAGCGATTTGCGGCTACATTGCGTCTGTTTGATACGATAAATACGATACATACTATTGTTTAGTTAATTTCTAAAACTATGTTTTGACCGCTCAAAATTGGAGCTTATTAAGCTTAAAGCTCAATAAATCGACTGTTCCTACATAAAGAGTCAACATTGCAAAATGTTACTGGACACACAATTTTAACATTAAAATCATTAGTAAATACTCGTATCATAGAAATTTCATATATCTTACAAAAATGGATTTTTCATAAAAAAAATGGATGTACCAGACCTTGGTAAAACTTATGTCCGTGTATTTAATGATCACTTCGATCGAACACAATTTATTTTAACACTTTTTTTTTTCGGACATTTTATTGGAGACATTTTAGCACCAACTGAGTTTAAGATTCGTTAGATGAAGAAATTAACTTCATTAACTAGATGTATTTGTAAATGGTATACAATAATATGTGCGAAAATTGTTGGCTCAAATATTATTTGATCACAGCATAAACGGTCTAAGTAACATTGAGTCGTGTGACACGGAGGGCGGCAGTTGGTACAGCGGAAGTAGGTTGGACGAGTTTACCGTTCACTACGTCACTCAACTTTATTTTAACATTTCTGACGTCAATATACATTTGTAGAACAATCCAGAAACTCAAATTGACTTTTCAACCTAAGATTTTAATAATATAAGTACAGTCAGGGAAATCAATTCTTCAGCAAATGGACGCCGTGCTTCAATTTGCTGTATCACACATGTCACACAACTGTCAAATAATGACAGTTGCATTTCAATATATACGAACCTCTTTTTTTTCTTATCTTTATTTACCGTGTGTTATTTTTATGCAATATACAATTTAACACTAAATATGTACAATAAAAAGGGGAAGAGCTCATCGGGCATCAAAAAAATTATCCGCATCGCTGTCATGCAACGGGAAAATTTCCCAAAAGGCTGGCAGCGTTGCCACGTTGTATGGCAATGCTGATTCTTTGGCCTAAAAATAGGCCAGCCCTCTGGTCACGCGACGAGTCGACCAGCCGCTTAGCGATGTCCCGAAATACTCGATGAGCACTCAGACCCCACCCACGGCCCTAGTGTTTGAACCCCAAACGGCTTAAACATATAACTCCCAATAAGGTTGTTGTTGTCTTTATTTTGTGTCTCACGATCTGTTGCCAAATAAATATTATTCTTTCTTTCTTTTCTTTTAAGTTGGTAGTCAATCTACTTAAGGCACTGACAAGAGGCAAATGACCAAATAGACTTGTCTTGAGAAAAAAATTGCCAAATCCGTATAGGTTCTGGTAGCGGAAAAAATATATGTTAATTTTGAACATATTTCTCAGAGCTTGGTTGTTACCAAAACACGTTTTGAAAAACAATCTCCAAACAAACTAACGTTAAACTAACCTCTTACCTTGAGTTCCAAACCAAAATACGAGTATCTGTATTAAATATCAACATACGTGACGTATTTAATCAATAACAAGAGCGTCTTATTTGAATACAGAACTTGGTTGTTTTTTATTTTCGATTACTCAACTCAGTTTTGAGTAAATAGACAATTGCATCATATTTTGCAATAAATTACAAGCGTTGTGTCATCGCGCTTCTCTTTCTTTTCTATGCAGTCTGACAGTGACCGCGGTTTTGGTGTTGTCAGCGTCATTACTATTAACTTCCCTGCCTTTTTCAATAGTATAATGACCCCTCTCTCGAGGACGACCATGGTCTAACTATACAATGAAATGAATAAAAGGAAAAACGTTTCATGTTCCAGATCTGTTGCCGGTGTCGTCAACGGTGATGCCCCTGCCATACTACTCCGTCTACGGTTATGAAAAGAAATTACTACGAGACAAACACAAGAAAAGACCCACAGGGAAAATCTCCTTAGTGACGAAACAGCCCAAATAAAAACACGTAATATCTGACCATTAGACATTTTCCTTATCCTTCATAGAGTAAGAATGGCTTTATTTGTGTTGTTCCGTTTTTTTATAAGTTTATTAACTAATAAGGATTAGGGCAGGGTGACCACAAAATGTAAGTGCAGAGCGCTAACGGATGTTTTACTTGACTTATGTGCTAACCTGAACTGAGTATGGTGTCACCCAACTTTTGAGCAGTGGGATATTATTCTAGCGTTAAAGCAACGGTTTCCTAGAAGAGCGGTTCCGTCATAATAAAGCGACCGTCATGAAAATCTGTCATTTTCACCAGTAAGGTGTCAAAAAACGCTCTGTATTTGGACAGCCGTTGTTGTGTCACAGTTCACCGCTTTCTTAGAAAATCAAAGCTTAACTATTTATGATGACAATGCATTCAACGTTTGTTGTTAAAAGTTGACAGCCATCCATGAACCCGTTAAATGTTTTGTTTTTAAGTAAAAGAAATCCGAATGCAAAAAGTAAACTGCTATGAACTAAAATTACATCTGTTTAAGCTCAAAGATTCTGGCCGTTGTCAACCAATTTTTGTGAGTCGTTTGCATACTGCGTAATGCAAACGAATCACTTTCAATGCAGTTTCGAATGATTAAAATGTTAAGACAATGTGTAAATGTTAGTATTTAAATGCTTTATAAAATTAGATTTAATTGAATTTAAACTGACTTGTAAAATTAATTACAAAAATGCTTTACAATAAGTACAAAAATGCCTAAGTGTTAAAAATGCTCTAAAAATCTCCTGAAACTGATTTTACCATGCGGTTTATATATGCTTATTTACGTATAAAACGCATAAGTACCTACATTAACGAGAAGCAGTAATTTGTGTCCGTATACAACAATGGAACAAAATAAAAGTTAAAAATATATCATGAACAAATTTGCGTACTATATTTGTAGTAATAAAATACAAATGGAAGCTTGTGATGATTGAAATAAAAATTCGTAATGTGAATACACTGTCACAACGTTTTAGTGAATAAAGTTTTAAAAGATATTTTTATATATTTTTATTTATTCCCTCTTTTAGCGATAAATAAAAGGGACTAGGTGGCCTACGATTATAATAGCTATCAGCATTAAGTAAGGACTCAAGTCCTTAATGTAGGCATGTCTTAGTACTCGTAATAGTGTAGTAGACAAATAATGTATTATCCTACTTAATATTGCGAAAATGCGAAAGTTTGTAAGGATGGATGGATGGATGGATGTTTGTGACTCTTTCACGCAAAAAGTACTGCACGGATTTTGATGAAATTTGGCACACAGATAGTTTATAACCAGGAATAACACATAGGATACTTTTTATCCCGATATACCCACGGGGTCAAAACTTATGCGGGTGAAACCGCGGGGCGCATCTAGTAGTAAATAAATATGTATGATCACCATTGTTTCGCTCAGTAAACTTCCACATATCAAACTCAAAGCATTTATTTCAGTTTAACCATTTACAGGCACCTTTGAATTGCCAAGGAGTCGGTCAGTAAGTAATATGAAACCAGTTGCCCCTTTCAAAGCGTAGTAGGTACTTCTGGAGAAGAACGGGCAAGAAACTCCATGGACACTCTTTTAAATTATTTTGTTACATAAAGATTAGTATAACGTTGAATATATTACGTTGAATTTATAACTAGCTAAAACGCGTCCATAGTACAGAAAAATAAACAAAATCTCCACGTATCTCCTTGACATTTCAATCAAGCCACCTTATATTACGTATAGCATTATGTGCCAAAAATATTTTAAGTTCACCTAATGAATTCACGATAATATCAATAGGAATGCAAACTTTGCAATACGAAACGCCTTAGCTCATGGACAGGTACTTAGTTTTAATTGGGTCACGATAATGTTTCTCATAATCAACTTTAGAACTACAAAACCTGTTTTCTTACTGAAACCTCCATCTAAGTTGAGTTTTACAATGTATGTGGAATGAAAAGCTGCTGTTAAATGACTGCTATCCATCCCGCCGACGTAATCCCTTAGTCGTGTCTTATTACACTCCCGAGACGCGAAGTGGTCTTTTCTCAGCCAAGGATATACCAAAACTCAACTGGAGTTATTAAGCACTGTAAAATTATAGGATAAATTACATGCCTTAAGTGAGGAGAATATCTATCCTTATTAAAATAATTAATAACTCCCATTGATAAGCATAGAAAATAAACAGTATTGCGTCTCGTCAACTCAGCCTATAACAGTCCACTGCTGGACATAGGCCTCTCCCAGGCTGCGCCACAACACCCTGTCTTCCGCCTTCCGCATCCAGTCTGCTCTAGCCACCTTTTTAAGGTCGTCGGTCCATCTAGCTGGAGGGCATCCCACACTACTCTTGCCGATACGCGGTCTCCAGCCCAGGACTTGTCTGCTCCACCGGCCATCGGTCCTTCGACAAATATGGCCAGCCCACTGCCAGCTTACTTACTCTGCAGGTTATGTCGGTAACTCCGGTTCTCTTCCGGATAACTTCATTTCTGATCTTATCCTTCAAAGAAACTCCAAGCATAGCCCGCTCCATGGCGCGCTGAGCGACCTGGAATTTGTGGGCCAGCCCAACTGCCAGTTTCCACGTTTTGGGCACCGTATGTCATAACGGGCAGGACGGGTAACGGGTATTGCGCCTAATGCGTGTAAAACTGTAAATGGATCTACAGGCGCGGGGCCAAACTCCGGACGAACGCTGCCATCTAGTTTTTTATGTGTAAACTCTATCCTCTCGTTTTCTGTGGAAGTTACATTATCAGCCTATAATGTTCGCACTGCTGGGACACAGACCTCCTCTCTGTGAAAGGGGGTGAGCCGTAATCCATCACGCGGGCCCAGTGCGGGTTGGTAGATGTCACACGTCTTCGAATTTTTGGTTCTAGGACATGCTGGTGACCTCACGATGGTTTTTTCCTTGATCGTTTTGAGAACAGTGGTGATGAAATATTTTACACAAAGTAAAGCGCCTGCCTGGGTTCGAACCTACGACCTACACAACCCGTTACCACTGGGCCACCACTGCTACCTGCTGTGGAAGTGATTTCGTGTAAAACGACGGAAGTGTGTAGCACGAAGTTACAGCTTGAGCGTGGAATAAGTAAGTACTTTTTAACAGCATGGAATTAGTAACTACTAGATAATAGCACGGAATCAGTGTACTCATGGAATTAGTAATATATATACGTAGATGGTAAGTAGAGGGGGTCTAATTTAGACCAGTGGGCGACCATGAATAGTAATGAATAATTACTGAGACGAACAAATATTTAAATATTTAGCTTTTTTAATTTTGAGATTTGTTTTCTGTCGCTGCTCAGTTGCTTATTATCAAGGTGAGATGTCAGATGTTATACTTCATAAGCGACTACTGTAAGGGTCGCTCGTTATTTTTTTACCGATGGCTTCACATTCGAGCGCCAAAAGATCCCTGTTGCACTCTATTGGCAATGTTACAAGCTTCAACAAATTGATTGACTTTGATTGAAAGGCGCGAAAATAAAACAATAATAATGGCCGATCATACACGATTCACAATTTTAATAACAGATATGTATCTAAAAATAATTTTAGCTGTACCCTGACAGGGTCTACAACGGCTCTTAACTCTAAGCCTTTTGTTAACATCTTGTTTTACCTTGTGGAACGCAAATATAAATGAATATGAATAATGTTTACTCGATTCAATTTGGTTACTTCATCAAAATCAAAAGGCATTATTGAACCATGATTATTGCCAGTGTTTTCAGACTCTAAAATTTAGGTCTCCTTGCGATGGTTTCAGGTAAAGATTTCTTCACAACATAATGATCTTCGTCAGATGTCTTCAGGTGTCTACAATTTTTCCTAGTTTATCCCAAAACTATCTAGGTTCGCCCCTTATTACATAGGCCTAAACATAACAGGCGAAACATGGGTGTACTATAGGCACAACTCTGCCTAACCCTTCGGGGAACACAGACGTGATGTTAGGTTATCTCTGCCTGTCTATACCAAAAAATAGCAGGATTTTTTTCTTAAGAGGCTGACAACACCTAAAGCGCGGTCACTGTCGGACTGCATAGAAAAGAAAGAGAAGCGCGATGACACAACGCTGGTAATTTATTGCAAAATATGAAGCAATTATCGATTTACAAAAAAGCTATAGATTGTATAAAAAAAAATAAAACACTATTATGCTATTATGTTGCTTGTAGAATAATCTGATAAAAAATCAGAATGATTGCATGTATATTAGTATGGTTTTTATTCGTTAAAAGAAGTTTTTAGAGGTATTTTCGTGTTTTTTTTCTATCGTATCAAATTAGTTATATTATGTTTTCAACACACTATCTACCTAGTATGTGTCCTCATGAATATCATATATTTTTCTGATTTTGTTTACTGCAGTGGATCATATACTTTAACGCATTATAAAACTTATAAAAATTGCGTTTAGGTCCTGTAGTCCCCTTAAGTGATGTGTAACGAAATTAAAATTCCTTTTCACTCAAATTCAGGTAACTAGCTTTTAGGGACTGATTCCTGGTATCAACCAAGCCTTTGTTTCACTCGTCTGTCCTCGTACTTAACATTGGCGACGAGAGTACCCACGTAAAATAAAAGTAAAATGTCCGGTACGGTTTTTGGTATTTTAACAGTGTTTGACCACAATGAACAGTCTTGGGAGACCTACAAGTGCCGCATTAAACAATGGTATTTGGCTAACGACATCACCGGGACGACCTACCCTACAGGAACAAAGCGACGAGCTATCTTGCTGAGCGCACTCGCGGATGGCACACACAAGTTGGCAACGGATCTCGCGTTGCCAAAGCAGCTGCAGGACGTGCCGTATGATGACGTACTTAAGCTTCTGGACGAGCATTTCACTCCGAAGCGGTGAGGGTTCGGCGAACGGCACAAGTTTTACGCGGCTACGCAACAAGAGGGGGAGACGTATGCCCAATGGGCCGCGAGGTTACGAGGTCTGACGGCGCATTGCGGTTTTTCTAACGTAGAAGAAGCTCTTCGGGATAAATTTGTCATGGGAATGTTGCTGGGATCTGACAGAGAGACGCTTTTCTCGAAAGATCTCGCGGGCCTGGCATTAGCAAAGGTGATGGAGTCGGCGGAGAACACGCGGAATGCACGTGCGACAGCGGCCGCTGGGGTGCAGGCCGCGCCGCACGAACAGCTGTTCAAGATTGCGCGGGCGACGGATTCTGCGCCGCCAGCGGTGCATCGAGAGGCTGCGACTGGTTCGCGAGCTAAAGTGCAGTGTCAAGTGTGCGGCTATCATAATCATGAGACATTCCAGTGTCGGTTCGCAAAGGCAAAATGTAGGAAATGCAATGCTACGGGGCATCTGCGTAAGATGTGTAAAAAGATAAATTATGTCGAATCGAAAGCTGTGGACGAAAGCGACGATGACGGTGAGTTAATATTCGATCAGTAAAAGGGGAACCGATGATAGAACCGTTTCTATCATCGGTTCGATTCCCGAGACCGATACCGTTATCGGTCTCGGGAATCGAATTAAAATTCAAAACTCAAACTCAAACTCAAAGCATATATTTCAATTAAACCATTTACAGGCACTTTTGAATTGTCAAGGAGTCGGTCAGTTAGAAATATGAAGCTAGTTGCCCATTCCAAAGCGTAGTAGGTACCTATGGAGAAGAACGGGCAAGAAACTCCATGGACACTCTTTTAAATTAAATTGATACATAAAGATTAGTACAAAAATAATGTTGAAATTATAACTAAATGTGAGGACGATGTAAAATAAAAAAACGCGTCCATAGTAGAAAGAGAAACAAAAACAATTTCTAAATAAAATAATTACAAATAAGCCGAGGACGCTAAGAGGTGACCAGTCCCAACTAACGGCGCCCGTTCACGAGCATGACGCATGGATTAGCACCATTCAGCTCAACCATTTTGAAGGGAGCTAAATGATCCAACACACGCGCCACCATCAGCGAGACATCTGAGTGAGCATGACATACTCTCAGCCGCCAGGGCCCATTCAAGTCAATTACATAACCGGTAAATGGTAGCTCTATTATACATAGTACTCACACCTGTGCAATGCAATTATACAATACAACGTAGGTTGAATTTATACAATGCAAAGATAGTCTTACAATATTCAGCTGCTCCAACAGTATTTTCAAATGTTAATTATTCAATTGGTTGTGGTTGTGGAGCAGGACCAGCATTGAGCCAAGCATTTTTATCAGCGATGTAATCACCCAACTTTTTTTTTTTTTTTTTTAAATCTTTATTTGTTTACAGGGTTTTTTCTATACAGAATATGTCACCCCGATTATTGAATACAATAAGTATAACAAACTAGCCTACCCGCAACCTTGTACCCATAATAATAATATGATAAAGTGATCTGGCCTCATCTGACAATGGTGAGGCCAGAACACTATTATAGAAGCCTACATTAAAACTATTGTCAAAAGCTTCACGTCTTTGGACTCCAATACGACTACATTCGGTCAAGATGTGATGCACATCTTCTATAACTCCACAAACAGCACAATTAGGTGAATCAACTTTGCGCATCATAAAACCAAAACTATTGAGAGGAACGTGGCCGGATCGGAGTCTCAAAGCCATCACAACTTCTTGCCTATTCATTCTGCCCTCGCTAAACCAAAGCATACGTGGAAGAGATGGTTGAATCGTCTTGTACCAAATGCCCTTCGTCAAAGATCTTTGATCAAAATATTCTGACCAAGATCGAATACATCTGTCTCTAACAAGGGGTAATAGTTCAGTATGCCACGGAGGACAAGCATACAATTCCCCTTCAGACGCAGCTTCATTTGCCAAACGATCAACCATCTCATTACCATCCAGTCCAACGTGAGAAGGAATCCATTGCAATACAACTGTTTTATGTTTGGCAATAAATTCAGTGATGGTTCTTATGATACTATACGCCAGTGGAAGCCCCCTGAAAGGTGAAGTGCTCGTACATCTCATGAGATTAAGAAGAGCACTTTTTGAGTCAGTGAAAATGACAAACCTGTCGCCATCCAAAGATTGTATATAAGCCAAAGCTTCAGCGATAGCGATCAACTCCAAATGCATTATTGAAATTTTTGATAAAATACGGAATTTGAAAAAGGTACCAACTTGCGAATCAAAAAAGGCTGCGCCACAGTAGTTTTCATGTTTAGAACCGTCCGTATAAACACAGTAAAAGCCAGAATATTGTGCATTTAGAGCCTTACAACATATTGATTTTAAATTATGTATATCATAACAATGCTTAGGTTTATCAACCGAATCCAAACTAGGCTTTACAATACGTGATAAGTCCATATTGCTGACCCAAGTATCCATGGAGAACATGCCAATTTTACTACTGCAGTACATATGTTTTTGTTTTAGGGCATTGTGAGACACAACTAATAGTGGTTCTTTCTTATTTCTCCAATAAGGATTATTTCTACAAAGATCATGAAGCTTATCCAATATGCCTATTAAAGGAAAGTCGTAACACTTAGATTTTAAGTAAAATTTACCAGCTAAATATCGGCGGCGAATAAAAAGAGGAGGCAATATCAATTCAGATTCCATCACGTGAATCGGAGTGCTTTTGATAAACCCACCTATCAACCGCAGGCAGATGTTTTGTAATCTATCCAGTTTGGTTAAATGTGTGTTGGCGCTATTGTCCAGTAAAAAGCTACCAAAGTCGATACGACTACGAATAAGAGAAATATATAACCGTCTTAAGTGGTTAGGATGAACACCCCACCCGGGTCCTACCAAAACCCTAAAAATATTAATCAGTTTAAGTACTCGCTCACGAACCTCATTTATATGTTTCTTCCATCGAAGACCCCTATCTAGCCACAATCCCAAATATTTAACATGATCTACTAACTCTAACAAAGTACCGTTTAAACGGACATCTATAATCGGCCTACGAAAACCTCTACTAAACAAACAAATTTTACTTTTAGCGGGAGAAATGTCTAAACCTACGTGCGTTAACATGCTGTTGATTAGATCAAGAGCAGCCTGAATCTTGCATTCGCCCTCACCAACAGAAGAACACTGCACGTATATAGCGAAATCATCCGCATATTGGGATATGCAAATATTGTTCTGCAAACGTTTACAAATATCCGACGTAATTATATTAAATAATAGTGGAGATAACGGATCACCCTGAGCCAAACCACTACCCGAATATCTGCTAATAAAGTCATTACCAGATCTTATTTTGAGTACTCTTCTATGAAGAAAATTCCATAAATATCTACAGATGCGTGGCCCCACTTTAAAACTATCCAAAACATTTATTAAAACAGTATTATTTACATTATTATACGCATTATTTATATCTAAAAAGCAACCCATAGTAGAACAACCCTCGGAAAAACCAGTTTGAATTGCGGAGATTAAGCAACTTAAACCATCTAAACACGACCTACCTCTTCGGAAACCTACTGTGTTCGCAGAAAATATGTTACGTTTTTCCAAAAACCATTCCAATCTTCGAAATAAAACGTAATGGAAAATTTTGCATATGCACGACAACAAGGAAATAGGTCGGAGTGAAGAAACGTTACTAGAATCACGACCAGGTTTTGGAATAGGTACGATACATATGTCGCGCCACTGAGAGGGAACAAAACTGAGATCAAAGAAGTTATTATATAACGTTAGTAAAATAGATTTACCCACATCAGGTAAATTCTTAATCATAGAATAAGATATATCATCGCATCCAGGAGATGTATCCTTAGATTTAATACATTTATCAAGCTCCTGAATAGAGATCTCACACTCTAAAATAGGGTTACTATGGTGAACCGTAGGGGTTGATGGGGAAACATAATCTGGTGTTAAAGAATTCAAAAGATTGATGGCACTTTGGGCATCCACAAAATGTCTAGGTGAACGGTAACCTTTCAGCCATCTCATTTTGCGCCACATTTCACTAGACGATGTAGTGTGATCGACTGTAGAACAAATATTTTGCCAGTTCACTGCCCTAGCCTGCCGGATTAACTTCTGCGATGTATTTATCCTACTGTTGAGAATATCAAGATTTTTGGGAGTGGGATTACGCCTAAATTTGGCTAATGCTAGCCTACGATGAGCCACAGCGTGTGACAGTTCTGAAGTCCAGTACGGCTTTGGAGTAAAATCGGAAGAAGGGTTTTGGTTAAATTTAAACATCGGGATGAATTTATTAGCAGCGTCATTCAAAATATCCAAAAATAAATCATAAGCCTTTTGAAGGTCAAACGGTAAACACAAATGACAAAGTCTTTGTTCCAGATATTTTTTATATGAAGTCCAATCTGCTTTGCCAAAATTCCTTTTAATAACTGAAGGCAGGTATGAAGTACACAACGTTGAGATTTTAATCATTAAATGGTCACTGCCAAGATTTTCATTTAAAACGGTCCAATTAAAGTTAAGCGCAATATCTGTAGAAACTAGCGATACATCTGGAGAAGTCTGTTGCAAGTTGTTGTCAACTAAACGAATTCGCGTATGTGCCCCGTCGTTCAAGTAAAAAAAGTTGCTGTCTATAAGCGAGTCGTGAATAAGACTGCCTCTGTGGTCAGTTTTATAAGACCAACTGACGTGATGGGCATTAAAATCACCTAGAATTAAAGTTTTAGATGGCCATAATGATAACAAGCTGTCCCAATCCTGCTGAGTGGTAACGATTCTAGTTGGACAATAGACAGAAACAATATTTACGAACGGATCACAGTTAAATAATTGAACGCACACTACCTCGATACCGTTATTGTTCACGTGGACGCGCCTCTGTTGCACTTTAATAGATTTGTGTACGATGATAGCTACACCGCCGTATGAGTCATCCCGGTCCGCGCGATAAACATCATATCCACTAACTTTAAAATTACTTTTTGGTTCGAGCCACGTCTCACTAAGGGCAGCAATATGTACTTTATCCTGACATAAAATTTCATGAAACGATGCTAACTTAGGCCTAATACTTTGGGCATTCCACTGTAAGATGTTTAATTTAACTGATTTGTTAGCCATTACAAGGAATGAAAAAGTTAAATAATGCTTTTATCCACGGCCATTCTGAAACAAAACTCGCTGACACTAAGGTTAACCATTCTAGGCACAATTGGTAGACACACCTTATCTTAAAAATTAAGCTAGTCTTTTTGAGGTAAATAACTTCCTTTATCCTGGACCACAACTCATTGAAAGATGGACATTCGTCGTTACCCTCTCCATGATCAGGTGAATGATGAAAGTCTTTATCGTCTGCATCTGAATTCCAAAACATCCAATCTTCTTTTTGTGGGTTGTTTTTATTTTTCGGAGACTGTACTTTAGGTTTTGGAGGGTCATCACTAACCGTAGTAGTAGTCTGCACTTTGTGTACAGTAGCCTTAGTGTGGATAATTTCGGCAAAATTATGATGAAAAGAGGCTTGGAGGTTGCCTGCAAAAGGTGTAGAAGAGACACGATTTTCTGCGGCTACCGGAGCTTGAGGGAGAACGACAATTTCGGGGGGACCAGAATTTTCGGGAGGAACATAACATTCTAGGGCTTTCCTGTATGTGCAACCAAACTCAGCCATAATCTCCCTTAGCCTTCTCTCCTTCTTATACACTGGACAAATCTTACTTAGAGCAATGTGGTTACCACTGCAGTTGACACAGGTAAACAATAAAGTGTCGCAATTTTCATGATGCCCACCACACTTCGGGCAAACTATGTTTTTCGAGGGGCACATTTTTCGCGTATGGCCTAACTTCCAACATTGGGAACATTGGGATACCTGGTGTATGAAAGGTAAAACTTTTATGTTTATATCACATACACGTACTGATGACGGTAGATGATCACCGTCAAAACAAAGTCGAAGGGTTTCACTGGGGCACCAACCACCTTCATTCCTATTGCGACGGTCCAGCCTCTTGAATGATAAAAGCTTGGCGGGGGCCGGACATGAAATATTTTGAAGAATCTCCTCATCTGTAAAGTCTAGATCTACATCCTTGATTAGGCCATAGCAGACAGAAAGCTGCATAGCCTTCTGGAACCTCCATCCTTTCTCTAAAAGTTTCTCGCACATTATAAGGTTCTGCGCAGCCGAGTCACATTCAAATTGAAAACGTATTTTAAAAGGACTTAAATATTTAACTTGGCTAATTTTTGTTATGCTATTTTCTTTTAAAATACGTGCCATCGCAAACTGTTTCGGAAGGCGTTCCTTGGATGACACATAGACCTCATACTTTTCTTCTTTTACAGAGTTTTTGCTACCGAGACATATCTTTTTTTTACTCCCCTTAACTTCTGTCCAACCCTCTTCGTCTTCAGTACTGTCCTCTCTTTCTCGTTTTTCTGCTCTTAACAGCTCCTTATTTTTACTATCTTCATCTGCATCCATGTCCGACGAATCATTTAACAGACTCTGTACATCATTCTTGAATACGGGCGTATCACAGCGCGGTGCAGCACTTACGTTATTAGCCATGGCGCGATCACGTAAGGCACACGGTAGGACCGCGAGCCCGGTGGTCCGGCGCACACCTATAGCGCGTGGCAGTACGTAAACAACAATGCGCGTAGTGGGATAGCGATTCGATCCGCGACAAAAAACACAACCAGACCGCACGAGTGCCGGTACGGTTGTTTTTGTAATCACCCAACTTATAATATGCCTGCCTGCATAGTGTGCGTTTGATACAAGATTTGAATTTAATTTCATTCAGTTGAAGTAATTCGAGATACTCGTAGATAGTGGTTCGGCCGTTACAGCAATTTCTGAGGAAACTTATAAAACATATTTTAGAAATGTACCATTGTCGATGACTAGTAAACGTTTGTGTTCATATACCGGTGACAAAATTGTATGTGAGGGTATAGCGCAGTTACAAATAAGTTATGCGAATACATCGCATGTACTGTGTTTATGTCGTGCGAGACGGTGGTCCGCCGATTCTCGGTCAGGATTTTATTTCAAAATTTAGGTTAGAATTGTTGCGGATACAATATTGTGACCAGTCAGATAAAAATGATATGTTTGTTACATTGAAATGCCGTTATCCATCGGTATTTTCAGATAAATTAAGATTATTCAATAAATTTAAAGTGAAATTACAATTAAAGGAAGATGCGAAGCCAGTTTTTGTTAGGGCTCGACCAATACCTTTCGTTTTGAAAAGTAAAGTAGATAAAGAGATAGATCGATTGGTAGGGGTAGGTGTATTGAAGCAGGTTGATCACGCGCGGTATGCGTCACCGATAGTGCCCGTGTTAAAGCAAAATGGATCTATATGTATATGTGCCGATTTTTCCACCGGTGTAAACAAACAGTTAGCTATTGATCAGTATCCTTTACCAACAGTAACTGAACTTTTTTCGAAGTTGTATGGGGGACAGCAGTTTACCAAATGGGACCTGCCAAATGCTTACAACCAATTTATGCTAAATGACGAGTCACAAGAATTAACTTGCATAAATACGCATAGGGGAATTTTTAAACAAACGCGCTTATGTTTTGGTATTGCAAGCGCGCCGGCCGTGTTCCAGCGCGCGATGGAGGGCGTGCTGGCTGGCGTGCCCGGCACACTCTGTATGCTCGACGATATTTTAATTACCGGGAAAACTAGATCGGAGCACCTGAATAGATTACATCAAGTGCTGCTAAAATTACAAGACGCGGGACTTACCTTACAAAAAGACAAATGTGTGTTTTTCAAAGACGAGGTCAATTACTTATGTTACGTGACAAATAAAGATGGACTACATAAATCACCACAGAAAAAAAAAGCCATGGTTGAAGCGCCGGTGCCGGCTAATATTAATAAATTACAGTAATTTTTGGGTTTGGTTAATTATTACAGGAACTTTGTTCCTAAGGCGTCTTCGGTTTTATGCCCTTTGTATGAATTGTTAAAAAAGGGTAACAGGTGATGCTGGACACGGGAACACGATGAAGCGTTCGCTGCGATTAAAACAAGCTTAGCGTCAGATCAAGTATTAGCACATTTATACCCAGACGCTACTATAATTTTAACAGTAGATGCATCTCCGGTAGGGCTTTGCGCAATATTATCGCAAGCAGAAACCGATAGGTCGGAAAGACTGATCTCTTTTGCATCAAGGTCACCTAATGCTGCTAAGAAAGGTTATTCACAGATCCAAAAGGAAGCGACTGCGATTATTTTTAGGGTTAGGCGTTTCCATCAGTATTTATACGGCAGGTCGGTTCCGTTTATTCTCCGGACCGATCATAAGCCACTGTTGTCAATTTTCGGACCGCACCGTGGTATACCGGAAGTTTCAGCAAACAGACTTCAGAGATACGCACTGTTTCTGAGCGGTTATAATTATCAAATAGAATATGTACGTAGTGCTAATAACAGTGCGGATTTCTTATCTCGCGCTTGCTTTCCCGAGGAGGCGAGTGTGGATAGGGGCGTGCGGGGCGTCGACGCGACGATGCCGGATCTCGATCTAATTTTGTGTTGGAAGGTAGTCTACCAGTAACGTTAAAAATGTTACGTGAGGCGACACTGGCAGATGTGACCTTGAGTAAGGTAGCGAATTGTGTGTTGAACGGATGGCCTAGGAAAATGTCTAGTGATGGTATGAAACCGTATCATGCGTGCAGGACGCAATTGTCTTATGAAAATGGTTGTGTTATGCGAGGACACAAAGTTGTAATTCCGGAGAAATTACGAGCAAAAATTCTAAAGGAATCACATCATTCCCATTTAGGTATTGTTAAGGCGCTGACAAGACCCAATTGACAAAAATAGGCTTCTCTTAAGAAAATAAAATTGCCAAATCTGTATAGTTTATGGTAGCGGAAAAAATATATGTTAATTTTGAACATATTTCCCAGAACTTGGTTGTTACCAAAATACGTTTTAAAAACAAAATCTCGATACAAACTAACGTTAAACTAACCTCTTACTTTGAGTTTTAATCCAAAATATCTGTATCAAATATGAACATACGTTACGTATTTAATTAATAACAAGAACGTCTTATTTGAATGCAGAACTTGGTTGTTTTTTATTTTCGATTACTCAACTTAATTTTGAGTAAATTGATAATTACTTCATATTTTGCAATAAATTATAAGCGTTGTGTGATCGCGCTTCACTTTCTTTTCTATGCAATCTGACAGGGACCGCGGTTTAGGTGTTGTCAGCGTCTTAAGACAAAGGCAGAGAGAGGCACGGGCGCGGTTTTGGTTTCCGGGAATCGACGCTGCTTTAGAGCGTATGATAGGATCGTGTGCTGTGTGCATGCAATTACGACCATCACCGGCGCGGGCGCCGATTGCGCACTGGGAATATCCTCCAACGCCATTTTACCGGATATATGTATATTGATTTTCTGGGACCTATTAACGGTAACACCTTTTTAGTGGTAGTGGATGCATATTCCAAGTGGGTTGATGTTTATAATATGAAGTGCAGTACTTCTACTTCAGCAACAATTCACAGATTATATGATTTTATGTCAAGATTTGGTATTCCGCATACACTGGTTAGCAACAGTGGTACATCATTAACGTCACATGAGTTTGAAGCTTTTTGTGGGGTGAACGGAATTTCACACATAACGTCACCAACATATCACGCGGCCAGTAACGGGCAGGCTGAAAGTTATGTTAAGATAGTAAAGAAGGGTATTAAAGCGAGCTTGCTTAGTGGTAATGGGCTGCGAAATTTAAATAACAAACTTTTAAAATTCTTGTTTGGCTACAGAAATTCCGTTCACACAACAACCGGGTCCTCTCCGGCTGAGCTGGTCTATGGTAGGAAGCTTAGAACCTATCTTGATCTATTGAAACCCGACTCGCTGTCGCCTTCGTCCAAGGCACTCGCTAAAATGTTTAAACGTAAACAGTGTTTGCAAAATAAGACGGGCAGAAAAAACACTCAAGTTTTTGCTACCGGTGACAAAGTATATTATAAAAATCAAACAGTTAATGGTAAATATACTTGGTGCAAAGGGACAGTTATTAATAAAATCGGCAAAGTGTTGTATTTAATTAACGATGAAGTAACATCGAAGACTTCAAGAAAACATAAAAAACAGATAATAAGGTATAAAGGCGACGATTGCTATGACGACAAAGACGTGGATATAGACCAAGAAGAGCTAAGTGGTGGCCCAACGATAGAGACGCAGATTTTTGAACAGATGTCGCCACCGGGCACTGGATTAGGAAGTAAAAATAAGTCAATGGCTGCAGATAGTTCCGACCGCCAGGTCGGAGAGCAGCCACGCCCACAGGTACACCCCCCAGATCCCCAGTTGTTTTTCCACAGCCTACAACACCAGACAATGCTGGGGAGGAAGATGAGTACCAGGAGGCTTCAGCCGGCTCTCCTAGCACTGAACATTCTGGAGAAGCGCCACCACCACAGCAGGCCAGTGAGCCTGTGACAACACCACGGTCTAAACGCAATCGGCCTAAAGTCAACTACAAACTGTTCTATTAGAAAGTAAGTTTAGCTATAGTTCATTTGTGAAGCTTATTTGTTGATTGTATTTCTAAGCTAAAGGGAGGAATGTTGAGTATGTGTGCGGGTGCCTACGCACCGATAGACGTACGCGAATAAACGTCAGTGCGTTACTAGCTAGCCTTTGTTTCACTCGTCTGTCCCCGTATTTAACAAGTACCTACTTGTTTTCTTCATCTGACTGTAAATACATTGAAATAACAGATGGTTCCAGGACTTCCAGGTAAAACTGCCTTAAGACGCTGACAACACCTAAACCGCGGTCACTGTCAGATTGCATAGAAAAGAATGAGAATTAGAAAATATGAAGCAATTATCTATTTACTCAAAATTGAGTTGAGTAATCGAAAATAAAAAACAACCATGTTCTGCATTGAAATAAGACGTTTTTGTTATTAATTAAATATGTAACGTATGTTGATATTTAATACAGATATTAGAATTATTTGGATTAGAACTCAAGGTAAGAGATTAGTTTAACGTTAGTTTGTATCGAGATTTTTTTTCTAAACGTGTTTTGATAACAACTAAGTTCTGAGAAATGTTTAAAATTAACATATATTTTTTCCGCTACCACAAACAATCCAGATTTGGCAATTTTTTTTCTTAAGAGAAGCCAATTTTGGTCAATTGGGTCTTGTCAGCGCCTTAACATAGTTACATGGTACAAATATAGCTGTTTATTTTGCTTGACAATCTGAAAGTCCCCAAGTCCCGAGTGAAGGTTACTTCAAGACAAGCAAGCACCATCATCGACGGAATCATCACTTACCGTCAGGTGAGCAGCAAACGCAACCATATCAAATATAATGTTAACAGGTTTCCATAATCAATTTATGAAAAGGCAACTTATTAAGTCGAGAAAATAATGAAGACGAAGATCAGTGAAGGAAACCCAAGGCAAGAGAGTGAAAAACCGATATGTTTTTTCCGGGAAGAGCACAAAACGAAAATAATGAGAAAATCATTAATTCTGTACAGGCAAAACCACAAGCAGAAGCCAGCATCCCATAATCCGACTACCTAACGTTATAATCGGCTTGGACGTTAATACGATCAACGTACAGTTGCCACGGGCTAAGTTGGCATCACAGTGGCATTGTCAATCAAATAGAACATTCACAAACAATCATTATATGTACAACTACAGTGTTGATTGCAGGACAATGGATCAAATCAGAGCATACTCCACTATTGTCCTGCTGCTAATTAATACAAGCAGATAACAAAGCTGATGCTACTTGTAATTAAATCATCTATGCTAGGATATTACGTCCAAAACTGCAAATGTGAATTTAGCCTAATAATTCAGTGAAAATTCTCGGAAAAACCATTTTCCTGAGGAGAGCTTCCATTTCATTTCAACTCAGAATAATGGGCTGTATTCGTAAGTTATAGCTAGTTGGTTACTATGTGCTGCCCAATCAAGTGCTAACTAAACCTAGGTATCAGAATGATATTCATCAACTGCTTTTTACATCAGAGCAGTGGTGGCCCCGTGGGTGCAACGGGATTTAGGCCTCGGGTTCGAACCCAGACAGGCGTTTTACTTTATGTAAATAATTTCAACACCACTGCTCTCAACACGGTGAAGAAAACATCGTGAGGAAACCTGCATGTCCTAGAACAAAAAATTTGAAGACATGTATCATCTAGCAACCCGCACTGTGCCCGCGTGGTGGATTACAGCTCACTCCCTCTCACAGAGTGCAGACCTGAGTCCCAGCAGCAGAATAATCAAAAAGCAGCATAATCAGCCTATAATGCTTCCAAGCATTATAGGCTGCTTATGCTGCTTTTTACATCTGCAAGAGATTAATAGTAACTCCACACTTAGAGATCTCAAACTCCTAATTTATTTGTTTCTCGCATTGTCTCTTCAAAGAATTGAGCATCTATATTTTCACAGCACCAGACCCGTACAAAAACGTGAATCCTAAAAGCTACGTTCAATGCATGAATTACTCATTCGATTTTTAACTTAACCATCAACATTTTAAGTTTTAAAATCATTTGGAGAAATTTGACATTTTGTGGTAACCAAAGTCATGCATTTATTTTAATTCAATAAACATAGCGTTCAGCCCATAAAAGTAAGTGTAACATAATATTACGTTATCGTTAGCGTAGCCGTCGCAAGGGTAGGTATAAAAATAATGTATTATTGGGATTTCGCTAAGCCGGGTATCGGAGGGACGTATGGAAGAGATGTGATCGCCTGGATATATTAAGAATATAAGAGTCTTCCTCTTCAGTGTAAGATTTTTCTTTTTACAAATAATTTCATCCGTGTGGATTTCGGGAACACGTCTGAAACTTTTTTATATACGGTAAGATTAGTATTCGACTACTTTCTCTCTTGAAAAACAACACCTTTCTTTTTAATTTATTATTTGATGTTAAGAGTTGATGATCGACGATGGTGCACGTTTGTCTAGAAGTAGCCTCTCTCTCGTGACTGCAAGTATCTGGCGTGAAACGCCTTGCAACAATTGTAGGTGGCAGTGGGGCTGATTAAACAGGGTGCACCGGTAAACTGACGCCTTCTTCCCTACTTTGATCCTCACATACTCTTTTTGCTTTTTTCATACATATGTTCATACATGTTCATACACGTACGCCGGTTGCGAGTACTCCACACCTGACCTTTCTGACCAATAAAATCAAAGTCAAATTATTTATTTCAAATAGGCACATAAAAGGCACTTTTGAACGTTGAAATTTATAAAAAAAATAGAATTTATTCTAGTCGCCCATTCCAAAAGGTACTTTCGTATGGAGAAGAAAGGGCAAGAAATTCCACCGTTACTCTTTTAAAATGTTTTACAATAATTTGTATAGGTACTCGTACATTAATTATAAAATTATATGTGAAGACGATGCACCTAGAATAAAATTACTATACCACAATAGGTAAAAAGAATTATAAATGTAGCAATGGCGGATAAACTAATTATGTGATAGATACATGGTGCTCACATATATACAAACATTGTAAAAGTGTACGATTTCCGAAAAAAAAAAAGAAAGTAATAGTAACACACTGACCAGTGTGTGAGTTGAGGTAATCACACAATGTAAAATCAATGTCACAAAAATAATGAAGTTTGATTTTGTCTAGACTCCAGACTGTGCTATGGAGCTGGACTGTGTCCAAGCATTCTTATCAAATCAAATCAAAGCAAAAGTCATTTACTCAAACTGAATCAGCACTTTTCGAACGTCAAAATTACATAAGACATTCCCCCAAAACGCCCACCTTCACCACTACCTAGTGCTGTAGCTGGGAAGAAGTTGCGCAACAAACTCCCCAGCAGCACAGCTGTCTGTTCAGTTAAAAAATAATTGGATTATGTACAATAGTATTCAAAATAATTTACACTACACGCAACACAAAACATTAAATTATTAGACATACATATGTCAGCTCGCACACCACCATACCTTCAAAAAAACTTTTCTCTATCTTAGATATAATCCTCTAATTTGTAATATGCTTGTTTACAAAGTGTACTTTTAAATTTTCTTTCATTTAATTGCAATATATCACAAGGTATTTTGTTGTAACATTTAACATAGTACCCCATAAAAGATCTATGTACTTTAGATAATCTGAAAAATGGTTGATAAAGTCTATATATATATATGTTCTTATTTAAGTTAGTGCATAATAAACAAGGTAACAAGCTGATATACCGAAGAAATCTCTCTAAAGATATCTGAATTATAAGTAATATCTTCAGAAACTATTAGCTGCCTACTACAAAGCCATGTTTCCATTGAAAGCATCCGTATCACTTTCATCTCTACGGCTAGAGATTAAAGCGAGTTCATGTAGTCTGTCGGCGCTGACGACACACGTCAAATGTCACCGATACCCTTCAGTACGAAGCGTTCGATACTGGGAATTCATGCCTTTGGAGCACTTTAATGAAAGACATTTTATTTAGTTTAAAACGTGAACAGTTAAAAATGTGTAAATTGTATTGTATTTAGTCTAAGTATTCTCATGCTGATCCATGTAACAGGACAAACCTCGACCCCTCTCATACAAGATGTCCTAGTTCAGGGATTGAGACCTCATTGGTGTAACGTGTACTAAAGTTTGGAAATAAAATTACTATTATTACTTTGAACATCACTCAAGTGATACACAAATTGAAAAGGAACTCCTTTGTTTAAAAAAAATGGGAAGTGGCTGTTTCATGGACATGGCTGTGTATTGTACGTGAATACGTCTCGTAATGGGTAATATTTTCTATATAATTGTATATATAATCGTTAGATTTTGATAAGAGCTGACGATTGAAACTAGAACGAACGTCGTAGCTTCTCCGAGTCGTTATATAAAGTTTTACAATATTTTGTATAGGTACTCGTACATTAATTATAAAATTATATGTGAAGACGATGCACCTAGAATAAAATTACTATACCACAATAGGTAAAAAGAATTATAAATGTAAATCTAGATACGCAACAAAATTACTATAAAATGGTGGCACTTCCGCCTCCGCCGCGCGCGACGTGTCACAGTTATATTTTTACACACATATTCATATTTATTTATTTGCGTAAAACATGGTATACAAAGGTATTACATGAGTTAAGGATAAGATCATACATGTTTTGCTTAAGACTAAAGCATGCAAATTGATTAACACAACTTATGTTCAAAGTATTCCTTAATGCTATAAAAATTATTATCATTCATTTAAACAAGTGGATTTTAAACAGTCTGCCATTTAGCAATTTAAGTTTACATGGTAATTTGTTATATATACGTACAGCTATAGCCAAACAGCTTTTACTATATTGATCCTTTAACTATCCAGTGGTGTAACTGAACTTTGGATGGAGATGATAGATATGTAGCTGCAACACCAAACTGTATCCTATGATTTTGTAATCATTAGTTTTTTGAATTGCCTCCCTTTTTCTTCTTCCGCTCTAGGTTTGGATCACCTAGATTGGGCAGGAGCAGCTTCAAGGCAGCCCCTGCCCGCTTCAGCGGTGACGCAGTGGTTAATGTTCGCCTGGAGGAGGCGTAAGTGGGCCATTATTGACACTCCATGTCAGCCCCCTCCCCAACCCCTGTGAGGGTCCTGCCAGGGTGGCTACGGCGGCGGCGACAACGGTGATGGAAGTGGCGGCGGCTGCTGCAGTGACAGTGGTGGCGGTGGTGGTGGAGGGATTACCCCTGGCCCTAGCTTTGGCGGGTGGGGTGCAGGCTTTACCCCCCATCCGGTGCTCGGCCGGCTTGCCAGCCGCCGCACATACGGCACAGCCCGGTGTGGCGGAGCCGGCCCTGTGCCCGGGCTGAAAAATATTGCCGGGGAGGGCCAGAGGTTATATAGAAACTCTAAATAACCTCTGGCCCTCCCCGGCAATATTTTTTGGTCGCCGACACGGGGCAGCTCACCGTAACGGTTTGCAACCACGGAGTAGAGTCAGGACGGATGGTGCCTGCCCTCACCTGCTCGGCAGAGCTCCCCCCAGTCTTAACCATAGCGGCGACCACCTGTCCCTCCGTCACGGAGTCATCCAGGCCCATGATGCGCATACTAGCGCACTTGGTGGGCCTGGACACTTGGACCTCGTCCGCATTTAGGGACGCCCTAAGCCTTTTGGGCCAGAGCGTCAGCGGCCGGGCCGCTGGCCGCACCGGGGACCTGCACCATTCAGCCCCCAGTGGCCATTATCCTCATTTTGAAGCCATTGACAGCGCCGAGCTCCTCGAGGCGCACCACCTTACCCACCTTGACTAGCACGTCATTATAGGACACGCGCTTCTTTTCCGCATCCGGCTGTAGTGTAATCACTACAGCTGCGGAATTCGGAGCGAGGAGCGCCACTGCCGCTTCTCCCTCGTTTTGGGCGCCCTCACTGCCTTACCCGCCTTCCTCTTCTCCCCGGCTACTTGTCATTCGGAATCGGCCGGAAGAGATTTAGGAGGCGAGGGCGGCCGTCTCACCACCAGGGCCGATGCCCTCGCCGCCAGGGCCGAGGCCACCGCCACCAGGGCCGGGGCCTTCGCCACCGGGGTCGGGGCCTTCGTCGCCTGCACCATCGCCCGACCCTTGGTCTGCCCCGACGAGCCTGGTTTGGCTGTGGCAGCTGTTGATGGCCTGATTCTTAGAGGCCATGAGCCTCTTCACGGCCACACCCTTAATCGTGGCTAATACGACCTCCGCAAACCCGGCCACTCGCTCCGAATTGGAGCCACCAGCGTCCGGCCCACCGCCAGAAACCTCCCGGCTCGCTGGGCTGGCGAGGTTGGGCTGGCTCGACTCGGCTTGCCGGCCTCCCTGGTGGAGGGCCCTCTGTCCACCCCTTTTCCTCCTCGGGCTCCACCCCGCCGGCTGGAGTGATTTTTTTTCCTTTGCCCGATCCCCTCGTCCTAGGACGACCCCGAGTTGGGACGCTTCGAGGTTCTTACGAACTCTCGGTTCCTCGTTCACGTCTTCACGCTCCGTGCTCCGACCTGAGCCCTTTGCACTGGATGCAGCGTCGGACTCCGACCCCGCATCACTCTCCTCCCCTTAACTTCCAGTTTTTTGTTTTTTTATTTGTCCATACCTCCCTACCATATCGGACATTATAATACATAATCGCCGAGATAGTAAAATTCGTATATGGCCAGCTAAGACAGCGCTACTGTATAAAAGCGTTGTATGCAGAGCGCAAGTAATTTACAATAATATCCCTAGCTGTGTTATGAAATTAAATACAGACCAGTTTAAGAAAATATTTAAAAAAATACTGACAGAAAAAGCTTATTATAATGTTAATGAATTTTTAAATGATAAATCGCACTGAAGATACAGACTGAATCTATTCTATTTATTTTGAATCGCATGAATATTGACCTAATTTTTTAATTTGCTATTAATGTTAATTGTTTATTTATTCATATTATTATTCTTTGTATCTTAATATTTTTTTATTTTGAAATCTTATTGTCTTTCGATCTAATTTGTACACCAGCCATGGTCAAACATGTTGAGCCAAAAACTACCTTTTGTAGTATTATTATTGTAGTTAAAATTGACGTCAAAAATGCTTTCAATTCAGTAAACAGGGATGCCATGCTGACAGAAGTTACGAACAAAATTCCGGAACTCTATCAATACCTGCTTACCTGCTACGCAGAACCTTCAAAATTAATTTACCGTTCCCATAAACCTTCTTCGGAGGTCGGCTGTCAGCAGGGCGATCCCCTCGGGCCAGCAATTTTTAGCTTGGCTATAAATCCGATTATTCAAAATTTAAAATCGAAATTTAACGTTTGGTATTTGGATGACGGAACGCTGGGAGGCGATGTGGACACTGTGTTATCTGACTTATCAGATATTAAAACAAGTTTCGAAAATATTGGTTTAGAATAAAATTTTAGCAAATGTGAACTCTTTATTCAAAAAATTTCTTACGGTTTGGATAATTTAAAATCCAAATTAAATTTTCTGGCACCCAATATCAAAATAGTAGACAGAAAGTCACTTTGCCTCCTGGGTTCTCCCATCTTTGAAGAATCTTTTCCTGATTATATTATTAACACTATTTCTAAATTCCAAAGTCACGCAAATTGTTTACTCGAAATCAGTCCTCATTATGCTCTTATAATTCTAAATGTTTGCCTTTTTGTCCCTAAATTTACTTATGTGCTTCGCTGTAGCCCTTTTTGGAAACATCCAAATTTGCTTTCACCAATAGACGATTTAGTCAAAACTAGTTTAGAAATGATTTTAAATATTCAGCTTAATGAACCATCTTGGTTACAAGCATCCCTCCCTATTCGGTTTGGCGGCTTAGGAATCCGCAAAATTTCGAGTGTTGCTTCTAAACTATGAGACTGCGGGCTTGGAGGATGCCAAGAATGCTTTTCAAATTGCTTGCCCGGGTAAAGAATTTCCAGACAACCTAAAATCTCAAAGGAGCTGGGACGATATTTATTGCGATTTAACATACAAATCGATTCTGAGCCGCAGTTCAGGTCCGGATCGCGCAAGACTTTTGGCGGTCGGAACCAGAGAGGCCGGTCATTGGCTACATGCCCATCCTTCTCCATATACCGGTACCTTCCTGGATCCGACCTCGCTTCGTCTAGCGACTGGTCTGCGGCTTGGGGTCACGGTATGCACTCCACACACATGCCCTTGTGGCACGGACGTGGACCGACTGGGTCACCACGGACTTTGTTGTCAAAAAAGTGCAGGCCGCTTTTCAAGACATGCGACACTTAATGACATAATCCGCCGGTCTCTTGCCAGCATCAATGTGCCTGCTCTTCTTGAACCGACTGGCATTGTCAGATATGATGGCAAAAGACCTGATGGTCTGTCTTTGGTCCCGTGGAGTTTGGGACGGATGCTTGTGTGGGACGCTACCTGTGTAGACACACTGGCACCGTCCCACCTCCAACGGACTGCTTCTATAGCGGGTGCAGCGGCAGAAAATACCGAAAATCTGAAAGTTATTAAATATGGAGGCCTTGGCAGAGAGTACAACTTTGTGCCCTTTGGCGTCGAGACCCTCGGTCCGTGGGGTCACAGTGCGCATAAGTTATTTGCGGAAATCGCGAAACGTCTAGTTGATGTAACTGGTGACCGAAAAGCTGGCGGCTTTCTCGCGCAACGCATCAGCATTGCAATTCAGCGAGGAAATGCCGCCAGCATCCTCGGTACAATGCCCCGAGGGCCTTTTTTAAGCTTAACTTAGTTTTAATTTAATTTAGTTAATGTTAATAATCATCTTGTAATTTGGTTATGTAAATAAAAAAAAAAATCTAAAAAAAACTACCTTGTAACACCTATAATAAGTATGTATATTATCTACATATGTTTTGCAAATAAATGAATCTGAATCATATCTGTTCCCATGAGTGTGGGGGATGTAAAAAGTACACCTAGTTTCACCCCTGTCCCTAGGCAAGTGTACATTTTTAACCCAACCAGGGGGTACACTGGTACCCTGGCTGGAGGTGCGCTTGTGTACAATTAAAATGTTGCAGATGACACTACTCCTCAACCATTCATACTCTCGCTGCGCACCAAAACTTGATATTAGAGAATTTTTTATAAAGGTTATCATCCTCGCGATCCGGGCGACCAAGCCAAAATCCTTGTCCCGTTCCAAGTCACAAAACATGACTGTGATTTCTTTACGGATTACGATTTCGACGGTTGCAGTCAGGAGAATCGGTTCTCCCGCTGCTAGCTCGCTGGCAGGGTGAGTGCACAGCGAGCGCCGCCACTCTGCGCCCATTCAACCTGCTCTCTGTAAGCAGAGAGGGGAGTGGACGATCGACGATCGAGCAATTAGCTCCCCGCCACGCAGAAATTCGCCACAGTCAATACCCTCTCCGATCCATTGAGAGACTATTGCCCGTGCCCAGGGTACACCGGCCCGACGACTGCTCTTTCCCCGAACGTATTTGCAAGAAATCAGCAGCAATCAGGCACATGAGGAGGGTTTCTGCATGCACCCCTGAATTGCCTCCCTATGGAAGCAATTTTAAAGACGTATTCACGTGAAAAAAACACAGGTTTCTAATTTTACAATTTAAAATTATGGTTTGAATTTAAAATTATGTTGAGGGAATTACTACTACGAATGCAAGAAAGTGAGCAGGCAAGATGCTGATAAGCATATTAGATCTGCTCGCCATGTGTGTATGTTATACGAGTATGTATTTTCCTGTAGTTATTTTAGGTTGTGTTCAGTAAGGTTTCAGGATAAGGTACGTATGAAACCTGATATTTTCATAAAGGTAAGTAGCAGATCACTTTCAGATGATCGATGGCAACTTGAAAGGAAAATATAATTATATTTCGAAATGTCAGACTATAATATTAAAGGACTTCCGACAAAATCAAGCTCTAATACTGATAACTCTGCAGATTCTTTTCCTTAGAGAGTAAAACTTCGACCTTTTCCGATACTTAGTATATGGTTGGATTTAAAAATATAAAGTACCCTGAATATCCTGGTAGGCGGTGGCGCTGGAAAGGGAACTTAAGGCGCTGACAAGACCCAATTGATCAAAATAGGCTTCTCTTAAGAAAAAAAATTGCCAAGTCTGTACAGTTTGTGGTAGCGGAAAAAATATATGTTAATTTTGAACATATTTCTCAGATCTTGGTTGTTACCAAAACACGTTTTGAAAAACAATCTCGAAACAAACTAACGTTAAACTAACCTCTTACCTTGAGTTTTAATCCAAAATATCTGTATTAAATGTCAACATACGTTACATATTTAATTAATAACAAGAACGTCTTATTTGAATGCAGAACTTGGTTGTTCTTTATTTTCGATTACTCAACTAAATATTGAGTAAATAGATAATTGCTTTATATTTTGCAATAAATTACAAGCGTTGTGTCATAGCGCTTCTCTTTCTTTTCTATGCAATCTGACAGTGACCACGGTTTAGGTGTTGTCAGCGTCTTAAAAGAAATTGGGGGAGGCTTCTGCTCACCAGTGTGCTAAAGGGACCTCTCATTTAAAGCAAAAATAATACCAAAAACAAGGCTTGAGTAGAACGTGTGCCAACATTTATTATTGATTTAATAAGATTAAAACCTCTTTTGGTCCACTTTGACAGTCTCGTTGGTTCATTACTCGAGAGAGCGACCAAATTTTCAGAATCTCAACGCAATAACGGACAAAATTCGTAATAATTTCCTTGTTAATATAAGTTCGCAGACGTTGAGTGAGCGAAGATCTTTTTAGCTCGAACCTAAAGATTCATCTCGCAAACTTTTCCTTCTACGGCTCGCAATTTACTAAGAATCCTAAAAAGCAACAACTTGTTTTCTTTTGAACTCTCTAACGTTTCAGTTTCTTTATGTACTTTATCATCTATCGTGTATATTTGAATCGGCATTATGTTGGCGGGTGTTCAGTTTTTAACGAGTTTTTGTTGAATTTATATCCGTGATATCACTAACATCGGTTCACCGATGTTAGTGTAGTGTAGGAAAACATCGTGAAAAAACCTGGACTTAAACCTGGACTATAAAAGTCTGAAATCGCCAACCCGTCTTGAGCAAGCGTGGTGATTAATGCTCATGTCTTCTCCGTACGAGAAGTAGCCTTTGCCCTGCAGTGAGAGAATAATAGGCTGGTATTATTAATTTGTTGAATGTCTTATGAAGATGTTGAAAAACAATGTTTTCTTGGTCCATAAAAAGAACAAAAAGAGCAGCATCACTTTGGGAAGTTTAAACAAGAGCCTTTTTCGCCAAATGAAGTGGTCGGCAAGTTTATCGAAGGCCGGGACTGCTTTAGACACGTTAATCAATCAAATATTTGGCTAAGTCATGAATAAATCTGCTCGGGAACTTCCGTAGTGATTTCGCTGACACATACCGGGATCTTGATAGCGCTTGTTGGTGACTTGATGGATCTGTTTTAATGCCGCTATTGTTCTTGTTCAGCATGATTCTTTGGTGTTTAATTAACTTTTAATACATAATAAGAAGATTATTTATCTTGGCGAGCTTTTTAAAGTCTGCTGGCTCTCAAAAATAATGTTTAGGTCTGAGCTACGAAAATGTCTAGTACCCTATATCTAGTGCCCTTAACGAGACAAAATCTTTGTAGAAATTTTAACTAGCGCTTTTGAGAGAGAGCCTTCACTCAGAAAAAAAAGAGATGTACAAATATTCCACTATTGACGTGACTTGCATAGTATTAACTCCCATGCAAACATGGTCCCTCAACCGTGTTCTTATAACATGTTTGAGAGATTTACAAATAACGTAAAACTTTAAGAAAATAACACCGCCTATTGACTTTTCATTCACAAAACAACAATAACAAACAAACACATGATCCAATTAATATAAACGATAACAGGCAAACTCAACAGTGAACATAATAAATATAACAATAATCTCCGTTTTACCGTTCGGGGAAAGTCTAAAAACTCGGAATGGAGAGCACTTTCCACATCAGCGGATTGAGGTCACTCCCGCCGATACTATTACCTCCATCGCTGAAAATAAAACAACATACACGATACATTATTGGATAAAATATATAATCCTCTCAGTTGCTTCCAGTGGAGAAATGTTTTTATAACACCAGGTAAAAAAAAGCTGGTGAAACTCAATTCAAAGTATTTATATAAATTAAACCAATTACAGGCACTTTTGAATTGTTAAGGGATCGGTCAATCAGAAAGGTGAAGCTAGATGCCGATGAACGGGCAAGAAACGTCACGGACACTCTTTGATTAAAATGTTTATTTACATAACTAAGTTACAAGATGATTATAAACATTTACTAAATTAAATTTAAACTGCGTTAAGCCTAAAAAGGCCCTCGGAGCATTGTGCCGAGGATGTTGGCGGCATTTCCTCGCTGAATTGCGTTGCGCGAGAAAGCCGCCAGCTTTTCGGTCACCAGTTACATCAACTAGACGTTTCGCGATTTCCGCAATTAACTTATGCGCACTGGGACCCCACGGACCGAGGCTCTCGACGCCAAAGGGCACAAGGTTGTATGTACTCTCTGTCAAGGCCTCCATATTTCATCAATTTCAGATTTTCGGCATTTTCTGCCGCTGCACCCGCTTTAGAAGTCGTCCGTTGGAGGAGGGACGGTGCCAGTGTGTCTACACAGGTAGCGTCCCACACAAGCATCCATCCCAAACTCCACGGAACCAAAGACACACCATCAGGTCTTTTGCCATAATCTCTGACAATGCCAGTCGGCTCAAGAAGAGCAGGCACATTGATGCTGGAAAGAGACTATGTCAAGAGGATTATGTCATTAACAGTTTCTGTACAGTGTAGAAATACATAATATGTTAAGCACCATAAAACCTGATTTACACAGTGCGATTTAATTGCCTGTATCATACCATACGTTGACGCAACAGTAAAAGTTGCACATCTAAACAAAGACGATGCGAGGCATTTGTTGCTTCAATTTTAATGTATGCTACAGACACGATACTTGCGTCATGTAAATAAATGGGGCTTCAGGATAAATTTTACTTGCACTTTATTATTTTTCCGACTAAGCCATTGCCAATATTTTTAAATGAAAATGGGTTAGTATGGTGACATGTGCCCGCTATGTGGGAAACGAATTTATTTGAAAATTGCTTAATATGCTTTATCACTCCTTGCTTTGACTGCACCTACCTATATGCTACGCTGATTTTTTTCAGTTTGAGGCGCTACTTTAGTATAGTAGACTTCTGTTCTCAAAACAATATTGAAATTAAGGAACATTCTCATTACTTAACTACTTCGTATAACATATTTATGCTGTCCTCTATCAACAAATCATTCATAGATATAAAATGAAATTGCAACAGCTTTTCAATTTTCAACTCGTTGAAGGAATGACTCGTACCTTGAATATTCTTTCTGATAGAAAATTAATCTCCCTTGACATTCTAAATTCTTTATTGTACTTACACAAAATTATTTTCAACTTATTATTTACTATGTTTGACCTACATAACTACACGATTCTTCGTTAATACACATGGCAACATTGCGAAGTTTAAATGTCACTCCTGCATGTGGTTTGAAGCGGAGCTGATACGAGCGACAGAACAACAAACCTTTTGTTGACTTGCCTTCAATCCCTGATTAGCTCCATAGGGGGAAAACGTTAACTAAGCCTGCTATAGCATGGAGCTCGTGACACTACCTCGCAAACAACAAAATTACACGTAGGGTAGGTATAAGATACTATCCAATCAAACATCACAATTTTAAAAAATCCAGCTAAGTAAATGTCGGACCACGCACAATGAAGGGTGGTTGGGATGAATTTATCTAAAAAACAAACATAACATTTTAGTTGAAAAACATGTTCTCCCTTAAAGCGATATACGTCACGATCAATTCTCCGACTGGAAATTTAAGTTGCTCGACTATTACTCGTTAACTTTTAAAGCCTACTTAGCTGTGATAGTTTTCCTTAATTTCGTTGTATATACTACTGCCATGATTTTTTTCACATATCCAAAAACACTTGACTCTGACAAAAAAATAGCACTTTCAAGTTTAATATTACGCAAACGGATCCCTGAATCGAAAAATGTTTCTCATAGACCCGTAATATTTTTAAACGGCTTAACTACGATATCTCACACCATGGGATAGATGACAAAAATAAATCATCCTTACGTCTCTTTTTTTATGGTGCCTACCCTAAAAAAAGATGAAAGATTTTATTTGGCACACCAAATAACATCTTTCTAGTACTAAGAGCCTCAGAGCTAAGCCGGAGACAGACCGACAGACAGATGGATATGCCGAAACTATAGGGATTCCTTGGGGACTACGGAACCCTAAAGGTAATATATATAAAGGTAATGTATAGTCCTTAGTTTCTCTCATAAAAGAAACCGTAGGTACGTGCTTTAATTTATGGGAAAATGTCACAGTTCTTTGACATAATCTACATAATATAGGATCGTACACAGAAATTGTCACACGGTAGAGATGGAATCTTGAATAGCTGTTGTGTTTAAATTAAAGGAAAATGTACAATAAAGCCAAACCCCCAGCCCGCTAAACTAGAAGCCGACCCTAACATAGTGGATTTAAATAAGCTAGACGCGCTGAAAGGCGCCCACACATAATGTATTATTTGAACCAAAAGAAAAACCAATTGAGGGAAGCTCCAACTTGATATTGTTTACGTTGCTCTTAGCTTCCTGAATATCTAAAGCAGCCTATAATGTTTATTTTTGCGCGAATAGTTTTTAAATTTTCTGCTCTGTATTTTCTCTTAAGAAACATTTTATTCGTGCACCTCTCATGTGTCGCTTCCAATTTGTTTGCTTGGCTTTTGCTTAGCATATCACAGAACAGCCGCATTCCAACTCCGCGAATAAATGTGAGCATCCGACCTTCTTATTACCTCGCTCAAAATTCGACTCTACCGTGTCATATTTATGGTGTAATTTTCGTTGTGGTCGTCGTCATTGCTGTGGCGTTTTGTAGTCGGTAAGGCGTCTCTTGCTCGCTTTACCTCCAGCTCATGTTTGCATTCCTGGTACTTGGCAAGCAAACGCTCTTACTTTGCGTTCCTCTACTTTGTGATACGTATTGTCTTTCACGCCTTTGAGAGAATTGTGTGCATTTCCCAACTTTTTGTTAGAATAATGATGGAGTTCCTTTTGCTGACGGTGAAACTACTGGAGGTTGTGGTCGGAACTTTTGTATTGAGATGATTAAGCCTGATGTAAATAAGTGCGAGGTGTGTGTTGCGTGATTAGAGTTACGTTGAAACATTTCCATTTCAAGTTATTCAGTGACTATCTGATAAAAAAAATAATATCTGTTAAAATATAACTTCGTGGAAACGAAGCACTCTGTTTAACAATATTACGGATCGTCTTGAAAAGCTCCTCTTTTTAGGGTTCCATACGTCCGAATGAAAAAACGGGATCCCTTATTGGATCACTCGTGTGTCTGTCTGTCTGTCCGTCTGTCACAGACGATTTGCTCCAAATCTACTAGACCGATTAAATTTGGTACACATATGAATTTCTGTAACCCAAACACAGAAATGTAACATAAATGTATTTTTACCATGGGGTCACTTCTGGGGGCAAAACAGAAAATAAAAAAAATAGTTTTGCAAACTGTACCGTGTGACATATCAAATGAAAGAGCTTGTTAGGAGAATCTCAAATATATATTTTCTTATAATTTTAAAATAAATGCTTATACGGGGTGGATTTTTAGGATGTCTCATTTCCTACGAAAGGTATCGGAAAAGTTTTTTGCGATTTCTGACTTTTCTAGTAATCAGTTGGTCAGATAAAGTATTTTGATCCTTATAAGAAACAAGATCGATTGGCATTAAAAAAATTGTTTGTGAAAAGGACCCATTTTCTTGCAGATTTTTTTCAAAATCTGCGAATGGGGGTCAAAATTTCTCGTAAAAATAAGGACCGTCTCCTAAAACCGTTTTTTTACTGTAACGAGAACGGTTAAGGTAACCCCAACTGCCTCGTCTCGAAAATCCACCCTGTATAGTTATTTAAGAAAATAGATTAAATTAGACCATTCCCCCGCCCCTCCTGTCTCCGAAACAACTGAGCCTAAAATTTTGAAAAAAATACATCAAATAGTTCTTGGTAAATCTGTCAATATTGTGCGAATAAACTAACATGTCTGTCAACTACAAGGTTAAGTTTGTTCTTCCCCAATTACGGAACCCTTTATTGTGCGCTTCAACACGCACTTCGCCGGTTTTTTGAAGATATAGGTATTTGAAATACACGCTTTTGTTCATTTCTCTTAGGAATTCTATCAGTATCGTTAAAAAGGCTTTGATTAATCAATCAACTCAGTCCATCGCAGTTTAATACTTGAACAGAATATTTATTATGTACACCATAAAAATTACAGATACGAGTATAAATGTAGAAATTTTACACAGGATGATACAATGAGCGGGGTTATCGCTAAAAGCGAACCTCCTGCGAAGCAGCCCTGAACTCTGCAAAGTTTCCTTTAAAGCAAACTATATTTTGCGAAATTCTAAACGAAAGTGTCATGTCAAGTGTATTGACTCCATACGGCGGTGCTCTGCCCAGCTTGGGCAAAGCACCGCCGTGTCCACGTGGAGGCGATCGGCGGCAGCGATCTCTCGCGTCCGGCCCTGGTTCTGGCCATAGTACGGAGTGAGAGGGCATGGGCAGCCGTCACCTCCTTCTGCGAAGCAGTAATGCTCGCGAAGGAGGAGGCGGGACGGTTGAATCAAAGGCAAATTTTGCGCCCTCTCGCCCGCAGGAGCCGCCCTGGGCGTCGGGAATCCCGGGCGGATTTCCGGCCACCGTAGGCGCGGGCTTGCGGACGGTGAGCAATGGGTAGCTCACCGTCCGGTAAGGACCAGGCCCGGGTCGACGGCGCGTTGTATTCCACGCGCGCCTCAAAGAGATGTCGTCAGCACAAGTGTAGGGATCTACTAGGGCCGATGCCTGCCGGGGTCGCGTGGCAGTCCTAAAGGGTTACCGAGACCCGTGGCAACACAGGCAACGGAAGGAATACGGGTGGTTTTAGTCAGTATAAGTCTGACACACCCTCTCGTTCCACCCAGAGCGGGAAAAGTTATTTGATGATTTCCCACCCAAAAATAAAAAGTGTATTGACTCCAGAAACTTGATTAATTTATCATTCTGTTGTGTGCTAAGGACCTCAAGTATCTTACAATTTGTGCAGACAATCAAGTTTGATCAGATACGTCGTTTTCAATACTTCTTAGTTTATTAAACTGAGTTTGACAGGCTCATTAAAATTTTGTTAATGACTCCTGATAGATAGTGAACATTTTCATGAACTATTCTAAGAACTCTAACTATAGCGTCAAGACGACGGCAGATTTCTATTAGGTACCTACTGTTATATGTAATGAGAATTTTCTTCTGTTCACTTCACAGAGAATCCATGTTGTAGAAACCTCAAGATAAACCTACATTCACTGATGGCCTGTATTCTTACTTCATTATAAATCAGGCATTCCAAATATTTGTACAAAAGCCAGTTCTATTCTTGATACTTTTTTTTTTTTTTGAGGGTGGTAAATCATCAAATAACTTCTCCCGCTCTGGGCGGAGCGGGAGGGTGTGTCAGACTCTTACTGACTAAAACCCACCCGTATTCCTTCCTGTTGCCTGTGTTGCGGGGGCCTCGGTGACCCATAAGTACCTTCCCGCGACCCCGGCAGGCATCGGCCCTAGTGGACCCCTACCTTTGTGCTGACGACATCTCTTTGAGGCACGCGTGGAATACAACGCGCCGTCGACTCAGGCCTGGTCCTTACCGGACGGTGAGCTACCCATTGCTCACCGTCCGCAAGCCCGCGCCTACGGTGGCCGGAAATCTGCCCGGGATTCCCGACGCCCAGGGCGTCTCCTGCGGCGTCTGGGGGCGAGAGGGCGCGAAACATGCCTTTCCCTCAACCGTCCCGCCTCCTCCTTCGCGAGCATTACTGCTTCGCAGAACGAGGTGACGGCTGCCCATGCCCTCTCGCTCCGTAGCATGGCCTGAACCAGGGCCGGACGCGAGAGATCTCTGCCGCCGATCGCCTCCACGAGGACACGGCGGTGCTCTGCCCAAGCCGGGCAGACCTCCACCGTATGCTCCACCGTGTACTCCGATTCTTAATACTAGGATGTCATTACCTATAATTTGTTCTAGGATATCTTCATTTTATTATTTTTCACAATAAAAACCATTAATTAATTCTAAACTACATTCAATAAAGCTCGAGACAAACACAAAATGAGTTTTACCAACAAACTCAACGGTGCGTCGAAATTTCGAAACCCACTTAATTAAAACTGGCCACCACATGCGAATGGGAAATAAATAAATGAACGCTTTATGTCTCTCACAGACTAATTTTTACTTTAACTTTAATTTCGGAAGTCAGTGTCTTTGGTTCTGTTTTTCGTTTTTTACCACCGACTTCCGAAATTAAAGTCATTTTTAACTTTGTAAATTATTTCCGAAATCGATCCACAATTGATGAAAATATCGATTAAAAAAAGAAGTACATGCAGTATAAAATAGAACCTCCTCCTTTTTTGAAGTCTGTAAAAATGAGAGGAACCTCCTTCGTTTTCTTATATCCAATAAAGAGTACCAACATTTTTATGAACCATTCGAAGGGTCGAACCTTTTCTAAATTCTTCAATTTCAGCTTTAATCTTTCACCAAATATTTTTGCTGTGGCTAAGTTTTCTGAACCTTTGTGTTTTCAGAGAAAGATATTTATGACAGGTCCTTGAATCTGCTCCTATTGTATCGATACAAGGTTTTACCAACATTCGTTTTTTTGTACATATTCAAGAGTTGGGATAGTGTGTGGTGCTGCCAGATTTATCATAAATAAAAATTGATTGATATGATTATTTGTATTAATTTTGTGAAAGTTAAAAAACAAACCTATCGCTTTGACATGGTACTAATCTGCCTTTTTCAGCTTAGTAGCCAGAAGCTCCCCCTTCTATTGAACACAGAATAAATCTGGCTAACAAATTTTATTCTTCTGCCTACCCCTTTTTTTTTTATTTTTTTTTTTTTTTTAGGGTGGGAAATCATCAAATAACTTCTCCCGCTCTGGGCGGAGCGGGAGGGTGTGTCAGACTCTTACTGACTAAAACCCACCCGTATTCCTTCTTGTTGCCTGTGTTGCGGGGGCCTCGGTGACCCATAAGTACCTTCCCGCGACCCCGGCAGGCATCGGCCCTAGTGGACCCCTACTATGTGCTGACGACATCTCTTTGAGGCGCGCGTGGAATACAACGCGCCGTCGACCCGGGCCTGGTCCTTACCGGACGGTGAGCTACCCATTGCTCACCGTCCGCAAGCCCGCGCCTACGGTGGCCGGAAATTCGCCCGGGATTCCCGACGCCCTGGGCGTCTCCTGCGGCGGCTAGGGGCGAGAGGGCGCGAAACTTGCCTTTCCCTCAACCGTCTCTGCCTACCCCTGCGCCATATTACTTAGGGCACACGAAAATGTTTTCTCTTTCATTCTCCCCTGCGTCAGTCATTCAAATTGTTATTTTAATCGTAATTTTACGAAAATATGTCGTTCATATAACGTGTAGCTGTAAAGAATATATGGAGTTCTCGGAGTTTATCAAGGTTTCGAGTTATTTTTCTTTAGTACCTACGAGCGTATTATATTAAAAAACATTATTAGCGAAGGAAATATTTCGAGGAATAATAAAATTTTGCTCTTAAAGTAATTACGAAGTAAAATTAAAATTACATAGGTATATGTAATAACTGAAAAATGTATTTATTTACATAACCAAATAACAAGATGATTATTAACATTAACTAAATTAAATTAAAACTAAGTTAAGCCTAAAAAAGGCCCTCGGGGCATTGTACCGAGGATGCTGGCGGCATTTCCTCGCTGAATTGCAATGCTAATGCGTTGCGCGAGAAAGCCGCCAGCTATTCGGTCACCAATTACATCAACTAGACGTTTCGCGATTTCCGCAAATAACTTATGCGCACTGGGACCCCACGGACCGTCGACGACGGTCTCGACGCCAAAGGGCACAAAGTTGTACTCTCTGCCAAGGCCTCCATATTTAATTACTTTCAGATTTTGGAATTTTCTGCCGCTGCACCCGCTTTAGAAGTAGTCCGTTGGAGGTGGGACGGTGCCAGTGTGTCTACACAGGTAGCGTCCCACACAAGCATCCGTCCCAAACTACCACGGGACCAAAGACACACCATCAGGTCTTTTGCCATCATCTCTGACAATGCCAGTCGGCTCAAGAAGAGCAGGCACATTGATGCTGGCAAGAGACCGGCGGATTATGTCAATAAGTGTCGCATATCTTGAAAAGCAGCCTGCACTTTTTTGACAACAAAGTCCGTGGTGACCCAGTCGCTCCACGTCCATGCCACAAGGGCATGTGTGTGGAGTGCCCATGACCCCGAGCCGCAGACCAGTCGCTAGACGAAGCGAGGTCGGATCCAGGAAGGTACCGGTATATGGAGAAGGATGGGCATGTAGCCAATGACCAGCCTCTCTGGCTCCGACCGCCAAAAGTCTTGCGCGATCCGGACCTGAACTGCGGCTCAGAATTGATTTGTATCTTAAATCGCAATAAATATCGTCCCAGATCCTTTGAGATTTTAGGTTGTCTGGAAATTCTTTACCCGGGCAAGAAATTTGAAAATCATTCTTGGCATCCTCCAAGCCCGCAGTCTCAAAGTTTGTGGGCAAAGCCCTTAGGACATTACCTATGCGACGTGACGAGCTATGGGCGGACGGCAAAAAGGCTGGGGAAGCAACACTCGAAATTTTGCGGATTCCTAAGCCGCCAAACCGAATAGGGCCCTCCCTATTCGGTTTCTTGTAACCAAGATGGTTCACTGAGCTGAATATTTAAAATCATTTCTAAACTAGTTTTGACTAAATCGTCTATTGGTGAAAGCAAATTTGGATGTTTCCAAAAAGGGCTACAGCGAAGCACATAAGTAAATTTAGGGACAAAAAGGCAAAACTTTAGAATTATAAGAGCATAATGAGGACTGATTTTGAGTAAACAATTTGCGTGACTTTGGAATTTAGAAATAGTGTTAGAAATATAATCAGCAAAAGATTCTTCAAAGATGGGGGAACCCAGGAAGCAAAGTGACGTTCTGTCTACTATTTTTATATTGGGTGCCAGAAATTTGAATTTGGATTTTAAATTAACCAAACCGTAAGAAGTTTTTTGAATAAAGAGTTCACTTTTGCTAAAATTTAATTCTAAACCAATATTTTATACCCAACTATGCAATAAAGGAGGGTAATTATTGTAATAACTAGATTAAATACGATGTTCACAATTACTTTATCGATTTATTTTACAGCGTGGCAATCAAGCTGGCTTTTGACCTCTCACTGATTGGTAAGTGGTCACCACCGCCTATGAAAAGCTGCAAAACCAGAGACAGCAAGAACGTTGCCAGCCCTAGAATAAGGCTGGAATGTCTCATGAACTTTTAGGTAATTTCTCCGGTTCCAGACCCCATAACCTTGATGATGCGCAACCTTGTGAAGAAAAGAACCAGTCGAAGAGGCGGTGCTTGGGGGAGGCCTGTGTCCAGCTGTGGACGTCTTTCAGCCTGATATGATGATGATGCTGATATCCTTCAGACCGGAATGCAGCAGCACTATTTGGCAACTGGAACAGAAATAGTGGTAGAGCTTTCCTAGACGTTATTCTTAACAGAGACGTCTACGTTCTGAAAATCCGAAACAATTGAACACCGTCGAGTCGCGATTTTGAAAGCCCGTAACTGCAACACGAAATAACCTTTACAGAATAGTAATGGCCGTAAAATACATAGTTGCATTAGCCACATATGTCACTCCTGCATTTACGGCTAGACGGACCGCAGGGTTGTGCACTAAAAACACTTGGACCGCAAAATGACAACATTTAGTAGCTACGAGTAATTTGGCTAGCATTATTCACTACATATTATTTCAAATAAGATTTCTAGCTGAGATAGTCAATCGGATGTTATAAGTAATTATCTACTATTGTTGGTAGGTGTTACAAGCATGGATTCGATGGGCCATGGAATAATATAACGTAAAATAAATACAAGGCCTATAGTTGTAAAATACGACCGAGGACAGCCTGTGCACTGTAAAACTCTTCTTTGGTACATTATTAACAATTTTCTTTTTACAAAATCATTTTTTATCAATAACAAAAATGCCAAAGTAATAATCCTACGTAAACACAGACAACAGCTTTAATTAAATGCTCAACATTTTGAAAAAAGAAAATCCAATAACTGAAGCAGCGTAGGAACAAAGATAAAATAAAAATACATTATTTCGTCGTAATATCATAATCTACCAACTTCCAATCTCCTGTAATCCGATACAGTTATTATATTGAGTTAGTGTTCTCCATTAATAACGAAGCAGAGGCTGTGGGCCGAGAGCCGTGCGGCGCTAGTGTCGCCATCTACAAGTAACTATTAATTGCCTATACGAGTATCTTTGTGCATTCAAAGAAGTCTTTGTCAATTCTCAATTCTTTATTGCGTACCATAATGCATATGGTAGGGAAATGATCATATTAGTTACAATTATGGACCCTGTTGGGCACAGCATAGATCAAGTAGGAGAGAGGAAGGAGAAACTCTGGCTGTCTAATGTGATAGCTGATAAATTTTAGGTTATATATGTATACTGTGTCGAAAATGTCCATTTGCCACTTAGTCTGATGTCATTATCTTGTGAAAATTTAAGGAAAACATTACATCATGTTCAATATATTGCCAAAGCAACACCTAGTTATCTAATAGGCTAGACTAGAAAACTCATCTTGTCCCAATGTTCACACAATTATACGTCCAAACTTGATATCTCTTCACATAACAAGTAATTCGGTCATAAAACACAAAAGTAGCATCTGCATCGCGACTGTACGTCCGTATTAAACTTACTAACTAATACAAATGTGTTTTGCTCAAATATCTGGAACGTAGGCCGCGCGACTTCGATACGAGAAAACAATGAAATATGACTACCGTTATTGTTTCACCAAGTTTCACCGACTTAGAGTTTGCACAGACGTTCCACAATGACACCATACCACAGCAACAAAAATATCAACGGGCAGTGGCTAGGGTGAAATGGGATGTCGCTAGTAGCTGTGTAAAGTTACGTTCTGACTGCCATAAAATCCGTGTGATGGCGATGTCGTTTCACCAACAAGGCTTCTTAACTTTCGGAAAGTTAACATCTGTCGTCATTATCATTATATATAGCATCAGCTTGTGGCTCAACTCAACTTTGTGCTTGTGGCCACGACGTCGTTGGCATTGACCACGTCATATTTGCAAATCCGTTGAACGCGACTGCAAAATGCCGTAGGTGAATGGAACTAAAACCCTACGAGTTTTTATATTATTTTGTTCCCGGCCACATTTTTGCCGCCGTTGTGTGGCTGTAGATGTCGCTCGTCTGTACAGGCCCTTAGTTCCTTGATATTGGGTTCGTGCAATTGTTTTCGACTGAAATACAAACTTAAGTTTTGTATTTAGAATTGCAGTTTCTGTAAATCAATTTGTTGATTGTTTGCGCTGATTGGAGAAATGAAACGGCATCGAGTTTTTGTTTATGGCTTATTTATTGTTGAAATCCTCCCGAAGAAAGCGATAGGATAAAATATAACACCGTTTTAACTGTGATGATATTGACCTTCACAAAAAAATCACAAGTAAGTGGATAGTTCTATGTTTTTTTTTCATGAAAAAAGCTCCATTAAACTTATTAAAAGAAAACTGAACTTTGTACGTGACGCACTTTAATTTTTATTTACGTCACAGCAATAACCATCCGAAATCCATTACCTGGACGTGTAAAAGTCATCCCTAAAACCCGCTGAGAATGCAACGTATGCCAAACTCTGCCGACCTCCGATATTGGGGTCCTGCGGGACCCCGTCATATTCCCGATATTCAATAAGGCGAACTAACACGTTTTGCTGTCGCCCGGACCTTTCAGAAATCCCTAGCGCATTACTATATAGCATCAATACTTCGGGTCCATCCTGTCCCCAATATTACGAAGACTTCCAAAGGTCGCGATATTTAAATCAGAATACATTTGCTAGTTCACCACGTAGTTTTGGGTAGCGTTGTACGTTATTTAGTTTCTTTTTTATTCGTTAGATGGAAGGACGCAGCCATTTCAATGGTGGTGAAGGTGTTATCGAAAAATTTCATATTTTGCTTGAACGTGTTGTTATATATGTTGCCTGTGTGTATAACAGGGAGAGGCTCGTGGCTTCCTCAGCTTGCCAGACTTAATACGTAACTTTTTCTTCATTATTTTTCCGAAAATAAAGCAAGCATTTATTCAGATCCTAAGGAAAATTAACTTCCATCACATTCCATTCATGTTGGTATTTTAATATTCTGGTGTCTTCATTATTGTTGTATGTTACGAGGCGAATTCACAAAATAATTATACTGTATTTTACAGCACAATTATTTTGTGAACGAAATAATGTACAAAATCTGATTTGTACCTAAATTAATATAAATAGGAAGTTTTCTTAAAAGATTTTCGACAACAAATATTTAAAATAGCCAAATAAGCCCGAATGCCCGATAAAAGTCAAAAACGCTGTCTTTTGTGACAGTTTGGTGGTTCAAAACTTCGGCCATGATTGCTCTGACTAAGAAATTCTGAAATTTAGGCTACGGCCCATGACAGATCGCTTAAAAGCATCTAGATACACGTCAAGTACAATGCTTCTGACATACCCAAGTGACATGCAAATGACAGCCATGAAAAAAAAAGACAGTTGCACGAATTCTTTAATTTCTTCTTGCTCTAAATCCATTCGAATCTGCACATTTTTGTCTACATCAAATTTAATCTTTATGGCTGAACTGAAACTATAACTGAAAGTTTTAAGTGTGGGTGTACTTAGTTAAACCTCTGTCTAACCCTTCGAGGATTACAGGCTATGTTTTGTTAGTTTTAAAATAAGTATTTTATTTTAGTTTCCCAAATATTCCAAAATAGTTATGAAGAAAAATGTGACTCAAACCGTTACCGTTTCACGACAACTACCGCACAGGCTATTTTCCGAGCCACTGATCGTATTTATTAGACTTTCCTACAAAACTCGTACTTATAATATGGTTTTTACTATGTACACAACGTGTATCAGAAAGGTGTAAAAAATGTTTGAAAAAATTATCAATTGTCCCATAAAAAACATCAGTACCTAATCGACCCAGATGTATGGGACGGCTGAATCAATCAACTCAGCCTATAACAGTCCACGGCCTCTTCCAGGCTGCGCCACAACACACTGTCCTCCGCCTTCCGCATCCAGTCTGTCCCAACCACCTTTTTAAGGTCGTCGGTCCATCTAGTTGGGGGCCTCCCACACTACACTTGCCGATACGCGGTCTCCACTACAGGACCCGTCTGATTATTTTCTCTCAATTATGATGTTGGTCCCATGGAGAAAGTTACTTATTTTAATGTAGTTTGACGTATCAGATTTTGACATTACCAGATAATCAGTTCTATACCTAATAATAATTGTGATTGTTGTTAATGTTTTTGAATATTTTAATATTAAGCTTTTTGACATTACACATTACGACATATATTCTTCATTGTATAATATGCGAGAGATTTATATTTAATTAATTAATTATTTTGATTTATTTATTGTAGTCTGATCCGTAACAACCTATTAAATTCGACTATGGCTAATGATAAACGTAATAGCTGTATTTTTATTACTACTGGTTCAAACCTAATATTTTGCATGCCGTGAGGTAAAATGTATCGGGACACTTAATAAATATTCCAACATATATGTATACCTACATTATCAGCAAATAAATGATTTCTTTCTTTCTTTCTTTCTTTCTTTCATGGTCTGTACCACAACCTTAAATTTGACCACTTCTTTCTGATACAGGCTGTACCTATACAAGTCTCTCGCCAAGATACTTTATGTGTCTATACTCTATGTCAAAACGGACATCAAAGACAATAGAGATCAGAAGTTACTACGAATCATTGCTTCCTTTGAACAGTGACTTTCTTTGAACATAATGGCTCATAGTTATAAATCAATTCGAACAGTTCAATTGGTTCAATAAGATTCTACAGAATATGGATCATGAATCTAGAGTAAGAATTAAGAACGATAAAACATGAAAATGTCAGTTTATAAAATTGTAGAAAACAGAAAACTGTGATGTTATGAACAGAACCCCAATTGCGTAAGACACTTTCATTCAATTTTGAAGGAACTTCTTAATCCATTGCTGCACCTATTTCAAAAATTCGTTTGCTCGAAATAACGCATTGAATACCAGGCCACTCAGAAAATATTGCGAAAAAAAAGTTTTTATGGACTGGCCAGTTATAATCTATTTTGAAAATATGATTATTTGTAAGTAAAAATAGGTACGTTCCAATTTCAAAATTTCCCTCCACATTGTTTGCGAGCTAATTTAAATTATCGTGTCTCATTAAAAAATGGATCTGCGCCGGGAACATTTTTGCGCTATGATTTTTTACGACTTCAAGTGTCGCCTGAAACCGGACAAATCGTTCGATAGACTTCAAATGGAATTCATGGTTGCCAAAATATCCTCCGATTATTACCACAAAAACAACCGTCCATTAAAGAAGAACATAATACATATCATAATATATATACGTAGTACCTATACTTTAAGAGGCTCTTTATTTAAATGACACCATAAAGAAGAACCCCCTAATATCGGAACATCTGTCGCCAAAAAGAAAAGAAGTTGGAATGTGAGTTTTTACGGCAACACCGCACTTTCCAATGTTTAGTACTAAAATGTTTTTGATTGTTTACTTCGGGACGACGTTTTTATTATTATGATGACGTATAATGATACTCCTGTGTTCATAATAACAGCGTTTATGTGTTATACTGCTGTTTTTATGTGTGTTGTGTCATTACGTCTCTTCGATGTTCGGATACTGTTGTGAATTGTAAAGTCAAGTTTTGATGTTTGATCATTACGAAACCTATCGTATTTCACGCAACTCAAAATGAGGCCGGTCGAAATTGTGTAAAGTGTGTTTAAATTAAGAATTTTTTTAAAACCCTTTATTAACACTGCCCGACCTACGGATCAAACACAGTAGGTACCCCATGCTCATGCGTCGGTATTTATTTTTAAATATCGCAGCATTACGGCTCGTGCAGACTAGCGCGATATCGCAGGCGCGACAGACAGTAATATGCCTGCCGCGCCCGCGGTATCGCCCCAGTCTGCACGAGCCTTTATGGTGAGATACGAGCCTTTTTGGCGTCGCACAATTCTTGATTGCTTTTTGTATTTTGTATAATCGAACAAATATGTCATTTTGTTAGTTTGAAATGCTCCTTTTTTTACTTTTTTTATTTCTTGTGCGTGTCCCAAATAAAATATTTTTCTTACTTTGTTTTCTTTCTCAGCAGTCGCAATTACACATACATACATACATACATACATAATCAGCCTATAATGTTCCCACTGCTGGGACACAGGCCTCCTCTCTGTGAGAGGGAGTGGGCCGTAATCCACGCGGGCCCAGTGCGGGTTGGTAGATGTCACATGTCTTCGAATTTTTGGTTCTAGGACATTCCGGTTTCCTCACGATGTTTTCCTTCGCCGTTTTGAGAGCAGTGGTGATTAAATAATTTACACAAAGTAAAGCGCCTACGCGCCTGTTTGGTTTCGAACCTACGATTTACAACTCGTAAGTCGCGGGCGTTACCACTGGACCACCACCAGTCGCAATTGCGACCACTTAATTAGCGAAGTACTAAAAACTAAATCACTGTCTTGTAAAAGTGTCCTGTAAGGTACGTGGCTTACCGAGGCCCCTGGTAACACAGGCAACGGAAGGAACACGGGTGGGTTTTAGTCAGTAAGAGTCTGACACACGCGCGGGAGAAGTTTTTTGATAATTTCCCATCCAAAAAAAAAGGTTACGTGGCTACATTCAGAATATTTGTAGCGCGATTGTGAATATTACGACGCGTATCCTGAAAAAAGCCATCCCATCATTCACCTACTCTCAACACCAGTTTCAATATTCAAGGAATTGTTTAACGAACAAAGTGCACGACAAGATTACATCGGCAGTTTGAGGAACACAACAAACCGCTTGGCAACGCTAGCGATGCCAGGAACTAAACAATGAGTCCGCAAGTTTTGCGCGGGAATTATTAATGAACAGCCGCCATATTGAAATCACTCGCACGCAGAACTAAATTGGTTACTGAAATGCTAAGAAAGTGGATCAATAGGGCGGTACCTACAGGTTATTGAAATTAAATTAATTACTTTCACATTTTATTAGTTTTTAAAGAAGAAAGAAAGATATTTTATTCGTGACACGCACAGGAAATACAAAAAGTAAAAAAAATATCACTTGTTTAAGTTTTGCATGTTTTCGGCAAAGTCTTTGTCCAAACTTGTCATTGTACTCGTATAACCATAGGACGTCCATGTTTGAAATCAATTAACCAACTTCATGTCTCATTCCACCCATAGCTCTGAAATAGTTTCATTAGCGGGCCACACAACCACATAATATCTAAGATTAGTAGTAGGCAGGCCTGAAATTCTCTATAATCATACGCAAGACCTGCTATTCTGAAATACTCACCGAGAATACTAGAACAATTAACGTTTCCACAATACGGTTAATGGTAATTAATATATTAACTTCAGCTAATTTGAGGGCACATAATACGGAATATAGACTAAGACTCCGTTCAGCCGCATCTCGTTAGATTTGCTGAACTAAATGATGATGTTGTAATTGTCTCCTACTAACTGCAAAATGAGCTTACGGTACCAAGTACCTACCAGTACCTACTTATAAGTTTTCACCGCTCTTGGTAGTATCGGGCCAATCCTATTCACAAGATCTCGCCCGACGTTTTTCGTAGAGGTCCCTGCTAATAACCTTGATTCTTGATAGAACTTGTTAAACTTCTTTGACCATCAGACAAGATCAGACTTCTGTCTTTGTCGGCAAAGCAGCTTACATACATACCATTCCTGCCTACAGCAACAACCCAATTAACAACAAAAACAAAGAAATCCTCTCCGAAAAATAACGAGCTAATCCAATGTCCCTCCCAAATCCCGGCGGAAACAAAGATAAAAGATTAAATACGTAATATCCGCAATACATTTATGAATCTTTCGTACACAACAATAGAAAACATGATTGAACGGCCAAGATCGCTAGTTTGTGCGGTATTAATATCGAAAGTTCGCGACCAATATGGCAGTTTTCGTAGCGGGGCTAATAAAAGATAAAAGTTGGGCCTCACTCTACTAAGTCGACACGTATTAGTTGCAATGTTATTAATTCTATTAACATTGTTTTGGGTGTAAGGGAGTGCTAGTTGATGGCTTATTAATTAATATTGGTGATCAAGTAATCAGGTTAATCTCCGATCAATAGATAGTGTTCTTTGAAAAGGATCTTTCCAAAACAATAGTCATTATTGGTAATAATTCATAACTATAAAAGATATCCCACCAATTAATGCCCCACCCTGTTGGGTGTTTAAAAATTCATGTCATACCTTTTAACTTTGTAAAAAGATTCGAATCTGAAAACTTTTATACAAATCTAGTTTTCAAATCGATGCTCATGCTTGAGCATCGTTCTAGAAAAGGGAATTAGAACCATAAAAAACCCGGATTTAATACAGAGGATCTATAAAGAGGGAATGCAAGCGTTGCAAAGGTCCTCATTAACAGACCAATGGTTCGAATAAATTCTACAAAATAGACCGAAGCTATTGCATAAAGAGAACCGTTTATGAAGGAAACTTTGTTTCGAGGCTTACCGTCTTGTTAGACAACGTATTAAACAGACGTTTTGAAGTTCTCCTGTTTGCAGATTAAGCAGACTTCATTCGTGACGTTTGTTTCAGTTGCCGTAAGTTCTTTTACTGCGACTTGTGCATATGACGTTATTAATGTGACGATGTTTGCGCTGTATAATTCCATTTTATTACTTTGTAACTTAAGGTTTTGACAATAAGTTTAAGTTTTATGTGGGCAACACAAAATCCAATCCTCTCGTATACATTTATTTATTTAAACTTTTTACACACAAAAAAGGTACAAAGCCGGACTAATGCCTTAGACATTCTCTACCAGTCAACCAAGGGTGGTGAAGAGATTCACATCTTCTGTATTAGCAAGCCAGCCTCTCGTTTCTGTACCCCGAGTGAAAAACTCTGATGAAATCATCTGATTTTCTATAAAAATACCTGAGTCTCTGATCCCTACAACCTGTGTAGTAATAAAATCTGCCAATACTCGTACTTCTTCACATTTTAATCATAATAAAGCGTACGCCACGCGGACGCCGCGCGCCGGCCGTTATCAGCGCGGTACAATCGTGCCCACTCTAAGTGGTTATCGAATAGCTTCCAGCGACCTTTCTGGATTAGGGGGCGGAATAGATCCCCCGGAACAGCGGCCATTGTGTTTCGTTACCGATCTGTGTTATTCCGGGCTGTATACGGACGACCGAAACGGGAATTCGGTCGTAATGCGTAGTGGTTATAACGGTACGCCACGTCCACGGATCTCGGTGTTTCAGTGGTTTTTCAATTTGTCCGCTTGGATTTGTGCTCTGTTGCGTCGGCTTAAGATACCTTTGTACGGGATATGGCGTAGTTTAACCATCCGTCTGTCAGACGAGATTGTGGGGTGAGATAAAACAAGTGCGTCAAGAGATCTCGAAGAAAATGATGTGGACGAAACGATTGCTTCCTTTATTTTTAATAGCCACTCATTGGTATAACATTGTTTCCTTTTCTTAGGCTTTCTTGGACTTGTTGCCTGTTCAAATTAGAGCATTATGAGTTAATTGCTGAACATTTTAAAAAATTATGACTACTTCAGGAAACGCAGTAGAATTGGCATTATAAAAGTTATACTAACATACAAATTCCGAATGTAACTTCTGCCAGGCATCTTGCTGCCTTAATTTCGAATAATTTAGAGACAATTTGGAAGGCCGAAATTGTCTCAACAACAACCCGAGACTGGAAGCTCTATTACACAAAGTTATTTTGGTAATGTTACAGCGCACATCTCTTGAGCTGTCCAGCTCAAATTCTATTTAGGTTTAAACTAAATCTTTGTTATAGGTACGGTTTGTGAGGTACTTTTGATGTTGGTTGGCGTTGTATTGGTCCAATATCATAGCAATTTACGTTTAAACACAATCTCTGCTAAATATTTAGCAATCCTTGGTAACGACTACGTCTATGATTTATTTATTTATTTTATTTAATACTTTAAGCACACAAATATACAGAGGCGGACTTTATGTCATAGGCATTTTCTACCAGTCAACCTTTGGATGATGCAGAGACCAACAGTGGTAGGTGCAACAGCGAGAATTGAGGAATAAATATTTCAATCAATCAACCCAGCCTATAACAGTCCACTGCTAGACACAGGCCTCTCCCAGGGTGCTCCACAACACCCTGTCCTTCGCCTTCCGCATCCAGTCGGATGCGGAAGGCGGTTTAATTTTTGTGACAAAAATTAAAATAAATAATAATTAAATAAATATTCCACTACTCTCAAAACGGTGAAGGAAAACATCGTGAAGACACCAGCATGTCCTAGAACCAAAAATTCGAAGACATGTGACATCTACCCGCACTGGGCCTGCGTGGTAGATTACAGCCCACTCCCTCTCGATGAGAGGAGGCCTGTGTCCCAGCACTATTTGCTGATTATGAAAATTAATATTTATTTAAATATAAATATATACCTGTTAATAACTATGTATAAATATAATATATACACATAATTATATATAAATATAAATACACATAAATATTCTAAAACAAATAAGTCAATCAAAGGAAAAACATTACCGTTGTGATGATACTGCCAGTTTAATGCGAATGTGCTCGGGAAGTTTAACTTTAAAGGCTTCTACATACTGGCGCGACTTGTCGCGCGACGCGACGCGACACAAAGGCACCGCTTGTAGCGCTACAAGCGGTGCCTTTGTGTCGCGACGCGTCGCGCGACAAGTCGCGCCAATATGTAGGAGCCTTAAAGGATAATCGCTTGGTTGCCATGATTAGGTTTATTTGACGTAGGTGCCTTGCCTAGAGATTCCACATGAAATATATTTTTAGATGCTTCTTCTTCATAATTATAGAGTCGATGATACTATTAGTGCGATCTAACTATCGCTGAGCAACATTTACGACAAAAAAAAAAAGAATTAACTAAAACCAGACCTTAAAAAACACTTTCTAAAAATGAAAATATTGAACCTGAAACCTGAAAAATCCACCATTAAATAATCCTCGTCCAAAACCACATGATTAATGCACCATTATGGACGAAGGAGTCATAAATACGGCGGCATAGCATCGTGCCTAGCATCCAGCTTGAACTTTTTGCTTTCCCATATAAAACACGTTTTAAAATACTCGACACATGAATTATGAGCTGCAGATTAGCCGCTTTTAAAATATTGTTTAATACCACACCCTTTCGTGGTGGAAGTTTCCTTGGGCGAATTAAAGGAAAAATAGTTCGGGTATGTAGGTAAATAGATATGAAAGATTATTCGTTGACTAATGTTTCATAGTTGCGTGCCAGGTAGGACTGTTATGATAAATGTAAGTTTTTAAGATTCCATTTTATAATTTAACCTCGTAAGGCCCAACGACCTAATTTAATGACAAAAAAATTTTGACACTCCGGCCCGAGACACTATTTAAAATCATTTAAATTATATATCTAATCATAAAAATATATATCGACCTAAATTTGGGTTGGGCCTTACGAGGATAAAGCAAAAAAAAAAACCGGCCAAGTGCGTGTCGGACCACGCACAATGAATGGTTCCGCAGTTGGGATGAATTTATCCCAAAAACAAACTTAACATTGTAGTTGAAAAACATGTTCTCCCATAGTTTGATACACGCCATTGTCAATTCTCCAACTACAAATGTAGGGTAGTAATTGCAAAAAAAAAAAAAATATTTCATAAAACCACAAATTAACGATTTTTTTTTCTCTACTTGTCCTATGAAACCTTACTTCTTGCCAAATTTCATGATTCTCAGTCAACGGGAAGTACCTTAAAGGTTTTGATATATTTTCGAGTATCAAATGTATGTCGCATAAATGGCCGTATTTCCTGAGAAAAAGGGTCTTGACAGACAGACTGACAGACAAACAGACGGACAACGAAGTGATCCCCTATGGGTTCCCTTTTTCCGTTTAAGGTACGGAACCCCAAAAATGAAAAGCAACTTAAACCAGAGACACAACCAGCTGAAAGATTTTACCGATGAGTTGGTAAAAGTCATGGGAATCTGGTGGATACGAGAAGCACAGGACGATGCCCTTCGATGTGGCCTAGATGTGTTGATGCTTGGAAGATGCCTGTGTCTAGCAGTGAACGTCTTGCGGCTAAATTATAATAAATAAGGAAATTGTTACACCAACACAAGTTTTTGATGGACAGGATTTTATACAAAAATAATATTTGTAGAAGTTCGTTTCCCAGTGAATTCTGAGTCAGCTCTATCCGTGGCCCACATGGCAGTAGCCAACATACGTAGGTACATAGCGCAGTAGGTAGTATATAGTCGAATGTGAATTTTAACTGGAACCACAAAAAGAAGATTCTTATTTCGTGTGTGTATTTCGGCGGGATTAAACGAACCCCCAAAAACACTACCTACTAGATTTAGAAGTCCTGTTTGGACCAATTTTTTGGGATTCCGTATGTAAAAGGTTAAAAAATGAACTCTTATCCATAAGCTTCAGATGTCTGCCTGTCTGCCGCGGCAGTTTTTATCAGTGCCTTTTATTAATTGCCATGAAAGAGGCATAATTATAGTCAGCAAAAGAGGTCTATGAAGTAATAGAGACACGGCGATGGACAATGGACATGGTATTTCTGTCGCAGCCAATTATACGTTTAGTTAACAGCCTAACCGTTAGAAGTAGCGCTCGCCGGCTGCTGCCGCGGCACCGCTCGCTTCGCTCGCTCGGCTCGAGCGCAGTTGGTCACAGTTCTAACCTAACCTAACCCATTTGATTGGGGTGCCCTGGCTTAGTTACTGCTACCACTTGGGCTAGCGCGTGGGACCACCACACAGTTCTAGTTGTCCTTCAGCTATTTAATTGGGTGCCGGCGTTTAATGAATGGCCTATGCGTCCAATTAACTGGCTAACTTAAACAGATGGCTGCGACATTTGCATTAAGTAGGTTTCACTCACATATTTTTTTACATTCACATTCAATCCAGCAAAAAATAAGGCTTGTCACAATTCCGTCTTTCGAATCTTACACTCTCTACAGTCGAGTGAAAGATACATGTCTTGTTGTTTGCAAACAAAGACACATAAATCAGCTAGTTTTAGACACGGGGAGCTTTAAGCCGCCACACGTTTCCCCGAAAATAATCTTATTCTAACCAAGAAACAACACCGAAAAATCACCGCAAATAATAATAAACAGCCGTTGTCCAGCAAACGGACAGAATTCACCCCCGGGGACGAATAAAAATAATATACAGGGGATCGGCTTAATCCTGTATGATAAATGGGGGTTAACAGCGGCGCGGGTGGCGGCGGCGGCGGGCGCGCGGCCTGGACACAGCAAGCACTATCGATGCTGCGTTAATTAAAATGCTCTAGTTTTGGCTCGTAGTGTAATGTGCTAGTGTTACGGAAACACCCGTGTGACTATGTTGTTATTTACGGTGGAGTAATGTGGTAGCTATGTCATTGGTGCCGATTCCCTTGTTCACAAACTAAACTAAATTTAAGTTCAGTGCATCTTTTACTTTCTATTTCATTAAGAAAAGGACAGACGAAAAATGTTAGTTTAGTCCTGTCAAATTAATCAGCGCCTTTCACTGCTCCATACAAGTTTAGACGTGATTAAAAACTTGCCTACTAAAATTACGTCGATTTACGTCAAGCGCTGATTAATTTGACAGGACTAAACTAAAATCTATCTTCTGTCCTTTTCTTAATGAAATAGAAAGAAAAAGATGCACTGAACTTAAATTTAGTTCAGTTTGTGAACAAGGGAATCGGCACCAATATCTGCCTAGCCTTTTCCCAGCTATATTAGGGTCGGCTTCCAGTCTAAGATGCAGTTGAATACCAGTATTTTACATGGAGCGACTGCCTATCTGACCTCCACAACCCAGTTATTGGGTAATACGATACCCATTGGTAAGACTGGTTGACGTGCTTCTGATGACCCGTAACGACTGTCATAGATCCACGAATGACAGCCGGGACCAACGGCTTAGCGTGCTTTCCGAGGCAGCGAGGGATCTTGGTATGTAAAGATGGCCACCCATCCACGGATCAAGCGCGGCAAGCGTAGCTTAACCTGATCAATCGACCCGTGCGGCTGTTATAACTTAGCCCCCTCAATGTAGTAATGTGGTAGCTATGTATTTCATGTTAATAGTGCTCATTTAATACAGACCTAGGTAAATGTACAGTGACTGTGAATGTGTGTGTATTCTATCTCCTCCGTGTAAAGAATCTAGGGTGGCATTCATTGCCACTAATAGATTGTCATCATACATCCATGCAAAAAAAAAATAAGATAGGAAAGAGCAAACTAACAAACACCACTATGCTAAACCTATTTCAGAACCCAGTCATAAGCTCATAATAAACATTAAACAATTTTACAGCGCTGTAAAATTACGCAAAACTTAGACATTAACCAATTCCCCACGTTTCCACTATCTCCGCTAACAGTTCGTAATTCAGCCTTCACATCCCCAGACTGTCATAAAACAAAATTTACCCTTAATTACAGTAGCTCATGAAACTATTTGTGTACAGGACTTATCTTAAGTTATGTAACAACGCAGTTCCAAAACAATCCAGTTTGAACAATGACTTAGGACATCTATTCACTGGAAGACACACACGCTAATCTCTATGTTGTTGTGTTAAGGCCTAGTTTAGTTTGTAATGTGTGTCAAGTAGACATGTATCGGCATTTCAGTGCAGCAGCGCGGTATTTGTTGGAGCAGGCAACAGTTGGAATGTGCCGTACTCCACTGGTCCGAAGGCAATAATTAGGGAATGCGATTGTAACATTTGTACTTCACTGCGGGAACTCCAAACCGTATTTGCTATATGAAGTTTTAATTCTCTGTTTGTTTAAATCATAGCTATACATACTGTGAGAGCAGTGGTGGCTCAGTTGTAACGGCTGCGACTTACGAGTTGTAGGTCGTAGGTTCGTACCCAGGCAAGCGCTTTACTTTGTGTAAATTATTTCATCACCACTGCTCTCAAAACGGTGAAGGAAAACATCGTGAGGAAACCGGCATGTCCTAGAACCAAAAATTTGAAGACATGTGACATCTACCAACCCGCACTGGGCCCGCGTGGTGGATTACGGCTCACTCCCTCTCACAGCGAGGAGGCCTGTGTCCCAGCAGTAGGAACAATATAGGCTGATTATGTACATATACTATTTATAATACAGCTCGTAGTTTTCCGACATTTATGTGGACGTATCCCGCACAAATTGGTATCAGAACGAAATTTGGTCGTTTCAGAGTAGTAAATTGAGCGGCGGACAAGGTTTTAAACATGTTAAAGTAAATATTGGGCGAATTGGTATTTTCCGTTTTTCCACGGAACAGCAACACTTGGGCGGCCATGTTCCGCACAGTTGATCGCTAATGGCGCACTAAATTTAAACGATTGTTAAATGAAGTCTCTAATTTCGGTTAGAATTGTTTAACTCCTATTGTTCCGTAATATATTGCGTTTAGTTAGTTTTGTTATTTTGCCAGCTATTTAGCCGTGATTTAGGCGCGATAATGGTGGCTCGTTAGCACTAATATATTGACTTCGGTGTTGTAATTAATGATATTACGTGATTTTAATGCGTACATAAGAAAATAATGCTTCATTGTAACCACGTACATTTATCAAACTGACAAACGACGGAAGAAAATAAATAATCGTCTTGCTAGTGCTTTGAAAATATACAAAATTCTGTTAGCATTATGCATTTTATTTCTCAGTAAGAGAATACGTTTGCAGTGTGCACATACCGGCAGGAGTTGCGTCACTACCGGTTTCCTCTTATAGAATAAGCCAAGCGGGACCATTGCGGGACATTTCAATGGGATTGCTTTAGTCCTTGAGTCCATGAACAGACTGTAAAGATAAATACAAACACCCTCTTTATTTTCTTGTGGTCTGATCAGAACTCAATCGATTGTGTGTAGTTGTTTCTTTTTAACACCGTTGGTAGAATTTTCTTACAGGTTTCTGTGAATTTTATTTTACCTTTAGACTTATAATTACCTACGTCAAATCGTTAATACGCACAACTTAAAACATTGGACAAATTATGCATAAATAGCAGAAAGCTGTTTATCACATTTTGATCGGGATAGGTATTGCATTTCGATGCAATAGACACAACAAGTTTTTTTTGTAGATATTTCTGTGTCTGCTCCATTACAACCCGTTACTAGTTACAATCAAACAAATTACTGCATAAGTAAATTTTCACTTCCAAACAAAACCCAAGTCCTGACAGGCTGCAAGCCCGGCCTGCAGTATTCCTCGCCACGTTGGTTCCCATTGTGTTTGCTTATCCACGTCCGTGAGAGGGCCCCTTGTCAAAGCGGAACTCCGGAACTCGTGTGATCCGGATTTAAGACAATATGGCACACCACTTCGCTTCAAGTGACAACGCTCTTGGGTCAACATTTAAATAACTGCGAATTTCCAGTGATTTTAGAGAGGCTTGTTGGATTCGGATATAATTTGAAAGGAATGTTGACTTTGAAATGTTTTGGAAGAGGCTTCTGATAAATTATTGTGTTTGAGTTCATTTGTTTATTATATGTATTTATTTAAAAGTACTGGTTAAATGGCGGACATAGAAAGATATGCAGGAGTGAATCAGGACAAGAATTGAAAATTAACATAGATAGGTAAAGAAGAAAATGGCGGGTTAACTCTAACTTAGTTATCTTTGTGATCATTTACACGATCCTTAAAATACTACTATTTTTTATTTAATGGTAGGTATTACTTCCTATAGTAAAAAAGATAACACAGCCTTTCCCTACAGTACCTATAACTTAATAGAATATTAACATAACAATGACAAATGACCGCGCGGCATCCCCGTAGCTATTAGTTCACAGGTGGATACTGGCCATACAGTCCATGCTCCCGCTCATTAATCCACCTTTACCACCCCCATGGGACAACAATATAACCACCAAAACAATTTAAACGTGTTATGGCAAAACACCGTGAACCATTAATCCAATAATCTCTAAAAAACATTCTGCCTTGTTAATCTAGTGGTCGGAACTTCGTAAGCGCGAATGGCTGCCGAGCCATAAAGTCTGGTTCGATCCCCAGGTTGGGCAAGATGTTTTTGGAATTTTCAATGTAGAAATGAATGTCTATTTATTTACATAACCAAATTACAAGATGATTATTAACATTAACTAAATTAAATTAAAACAAAGTTAAGCCTAAAAAGGCCCTCGAGGCATTGTACCGAGGATGCTGGCGGCATTTCCTCGCTGAATTGCAATGCTGATGCGTTGCGCGAAAGCCGCCAGCTATATAGAATGTATTTGTATGTGACAATATTAATTGAACGTAAGAACATTAATACACCCACAAAATATGTAAAATATTACAGTGATTTTAAACATTACAGTGAACAAACTTGTCACATAATTAAAACAGTGATTATTTTATTAAAACACTAGCTTGTTGATGAAAAATATTTCAAATAGGGTATTTTACTACATACGAGAAAAAATCTATAAATATATTATTGAGATAGTTTAGGCAACAAGGAGTCGGAAAATGTTAATTTTAGTTCATAAAATAACAAAATAATTTTTAAAATTCAATTCAACATTTTCAGTGTTTCTAATGTGTTAAAAACACCATGAAATAGTAGCCGCCATGTTATTACGTCATACGGCAGTGTAAACTAAAACGAGTCAACTGTCAACTGATAGATAATAGATCAGCGCATTTGTTTACATAGCCAAGTGACGTCATGACCACAGAGCAACATGACGTCCACTGCGTCCAGCGTTTTCGTCAAACTACGCGGGAAATTTGAAAATGTAAAATTTAAATGCATTTTTATGGCACTTCTCGATTGAATAAAACTTTGTGATTTTTTGGGTCTTATTAGCACTATAGAATTTAATTAAGACACTTTTCAAAAATGGGTGTAAGACCGACAATACTCTAATAGAGAGTATTGTCGGACTGGGATCGTGCCTGTCGCGTTGTTTGTCGCGGTTAGTATGTATTCGAGTCTACCAAACAATTAAAACTTAACAAACCCAATAAATCTCATTCCAATAGTGTCAAAAGTCCACGTCACCTGCACCAGATTTATTACAATAATAGTGGTCCAGTGAACTTTTAAATCACTTGACACGCTGGACATAAATACGGACGGTAAATTGACAGGGGACCTGAGTTGTGTTCGCCATCTTATAGAAACTGAACCCCAATAACTCTCCGCACAGATTCACGGGTTTTCAAACAAGGCATTTTAGTTATCGTTGCCATTTAACTGTGGCCACAGCTTTTTGTTTATTGATTTCATTCGTAGTTTGTGCAAATGTAAATACGTTGTTGGCAATTAGTTTGGTGTTGGTTAGAGTAGTTGGTGTTTGGCTTTATATTGTTGGGATTTATTGGGTTTTTAACAGATTTTGTTTCTATCTTCGTTAAAAGCTTGTTGGTTTTGGAAGCACCCGGTGAATGACCTCTGTCGTTTGTCACGTGAAACTTTTAAAATTTGACTTTGATATCAAAGACCACGCAAGTCAGTTCATTATTAAAATCTTTGCCCTTTTAACTTAAAACTTAGAATTAGTAAAAACGCGCTCAATTTTGGAGAGTGATGCTTACAAGCTTCAGTTTCCGATTGTAAACCTTCTCCACGCTATGTGCTGAAGCTAGTGATCATTCAGCTTGGATCGAAACTGGCAAAAAACGAAAGGAAAGGAAGGAAGAAGGCGACCAGTTTTGATACAGAATAATCTAAACTCCCCACTGAAAAAAACAGCACTGCTATTAACGTAGAATGGGCCATACATTAATAATTCCGACAAATAGCACGTAATGTGACCGTTATCACAGTGTTTACGAGCAAGCCATGCTGCTTTGCCAAATTTACTGTTCCCGCCACAATTTTACAAGGCAATCTACAAAGCATGAACGTAAGCCCTGATAGACTGAAATATCTGGATTAGTTTTGTGGTGTAGCGTGTGATGTAATGTAATGGAATTAATCTAGACTATTAGGGAGTCTCAGAACCATTTCAGGGAATTCAGTACAGAAAAAGGGCAAGAGAAATATAAATAGAATATACTGCCACAAAAATATATTCCCTTTAACATAACTGCTGTTTTTCAAAAACTTTCCATACCGTAATAAGTTCACACTTCCAATAGCCATAGTGCCGGCGAAAGAACACAGCATTTCAATTAAAATAAAGACAAGAACAACAAACTTACAAGGAGACTAAGTGGGTGGAGCGAGGATCACAGAAACAAAGTGGATGTGTCAGTATCCGCCTCTTATTAGGTTATTTTTAGGGTTCCATACCACACAAGGAAAAAACGGTAGCCTTATAGGATCACTTCGTTGTCCGCCTGTCTTTCTGTCTATCTGTCAGTCCTGTCGAGACACATTTTCTCAGGAAAGCGAGGTATCAAGTTGAAATGAATGTCAAATACGTAAGGTCTTTTTTTTGGGTGGGAAATAGTCAAATAACTTCTCCCGCTCTGGGCGGGAGGGTGTGTCGGACTCTTACTGACTAAAACCCACCCGCGTAAGGCCTACGGTCTCTTGGAGCTCTAAAAAAACAAGCTTCTGAGTAATTGCATAAAAACGGCCATTTATGCGACATATTTTGATACTCGCAAATAAATCTAAACCTCCTTGACCTAGAATGAAATTTGGTAAAAAACAATGTCACCACAAATAAAGGAAATAGTCCGAAAATCGTTAATTTGTAGTTTTATCAAGTTTCTCTTTTTGTAATTACAAACTTACATTTGCAGTTGGAGAATTGACCGTAACGTATATTGATGTATGCGAGAACATGTTTTTCAACTACAATGCTAAGTTTGTTATAGGGATTGTCGTAAATTCATCCCAACTACGGAACCCTTCATTGTACGTGGTCAGACACGCACTTGGCCGGTTTACTTTTTAAAGGGGCAAGTTAATAGTGACCAGCACTCCCCTCATTTTTATATTAGGCAAAAAGGATATCGATTACTACCTGTTTTCAAGGAGGGTCCCTAACTGGGTCTACAACCGGTAGCTAAGACCGACAGTAAGGGACATATTATAAGGGACTGAGGATCGAGGACAGTAGTTTGCAATTGGAAAGACAGTCAGCTATAATAGACTACCTGTTGATACAGTAGTAACACTTCTGCAGTTTTATAGCTTCAGATATGCTTAATTGCTACACAATAGTACATTATGTTACAAGTGTGCTATGTTGGTCATTAAACCGGAGGCTGTATTTTTCGCGCGAGCAATAGGCGTCCGCGATAGGGGAGCCAAGTGTGTAATGATCAATGCACAAGCGTTTCATACGACGTTTTTAACTCACTTGCGAAGAAAAAAAACAGACTTGTTATTCCATTGTATGAAAGTTGCCTAGGCCGCTAGGTATTTCTCTTTACACTTTGGTGGCCACATTGTAACTATCACTCGCGTTTCGTGCCTCGATTAGTATTTCCAGCGGGGGAGGGTGGTCAAATCTACGTATCTTATCTTATCTTATCTTCTTCCCTACGTAAAGTCGCCATTTTTGATAATAATTAACCATACAATGAAAACGTTAACAAATATTTATGGAAAATAGTGCGCTGATTTTGTTTTTTTCCGCGCGCCGTGCTAGCGATGCGCGCGAAAGTGTAAATAAAGGCACTAGCAAAACCGCTAAACAGCCTTATATCAAAAATATAATAACCACAAAATAATATTTTTAAATACGCAAATTAAGGTTAATAACTACCTAGTGAAAAATATATAATTAGATGAAATTTTGATGATTTATCATAATTATGTTACCTTAAATAGTTTAATTATTAATAAAAATATTAGAAAGAAAATAGGTTTATTTGTGGTAAACATAACGCAAAAAAGAACACAAACACGAAATAACAAGTGCGGGACTATATGCGTCTCATCCATGCAAAACGGCCATCGCTCAGCATAATGCTGCAACCCTATGCGAGAGACAGAGCCCCAGCACTGGATTTCAGCGATTGTTGACGTGATGACGTCAACCGTCATCACGTCAACGCATTCATTGTTTTACATATAAAAACTCTTGGAGGAGATTGAAAACAAAGTGTCAGACTCTTACTGACTAAACCCACCCGTGATCCTTCCGTTGCCTGTGTATTGCTAGAGGCCAGGTTAGCCCTTTCGGCCTTTCCCGTGACCCCGGCAGGCATCAGCCCTAGCAGACCCCGTCAGTTGTGCTGAAATCTCTTTGAGGCGCGCGTGCACCACAACGCACCGTCGACCCTGTCTTGTTCCTTATCAGACGGCGAGCTACCCATTGCTCACCGTCCGCAAGCCCGCGCCTACGGTAGCCGGGAATGGGCCTGGGATTCCCAACACCCAGGGCGTCTCATGCAGCGACTAGGCGCGTGAGGGTGCGAAATTTGCCTCTCCTTCACCCGTTCCACCTCCTCCTTCGCAAGCATTACTGATTCGCAAAAGGAGGTGATGGCTTCCCATGCCCTCTCGCTCCTTACCATGACCTCGACCAGGGCCGTTCGCGAGAGATCACGGCGGCCGATCGCCTCCACGAGGACATGGCGGTGCCTCGCCCAAGCCGGCAGACCTCCACCGTATGCTCCAAGCATTACTGCTCCGCAGAAGGAGGTAACGGAATCCCATGCCATTTGACTCCATACCATACGCGAGAGATCTCTGCCGCCGATCGCCTCCATGAGGACATACATGGCGATGCTCTGCCCAAGTAGGGCAGACCTCCACCGTATGATCTACCGTAACCTCCGGGCGATCCACATAATGGTGACGTTTCCTCCCGCGTTACAGAAACAAGAACCTCTCGAAGCAACCGTGTCCGGTGAGGACCTGCGTCAGAGGGAAGGTGATGGCGCTGTGGTGCCTCTCTAGCCACTCTTCAACGCGGGGACTTATTGCCGCAATTGTGGTTTGCCCAGCACTGGGTTGCGGCAATCGCACTCTCCATGTCACCATGAGATCCCGCCGAAATGTTTTACCACACTACGGCTGCATTATTTCGAGTTATGTTTTGATGACACAGTACGAGCTTGAAAAACTCCTAGAGTCTTCCAAGCTCGTATTGTGTAGCTAGACAAACAGGTGTAAACACTATGCGTATTTCGTACATATTAAAACAACGAGTTTTGGGTACGAACCGTGTCGTTTCTCATTCCAGGGATGGTGTTCCAGTATCGAACACAAACAGAACTCGCGGTGAACATGTTTACGATACCCCCATACCGGCGACACGATCAAACATGCACGGAGACCACATACACGACTTATTTGGGAAAAAAATTGAAATTGAATGAGGAACATGTGTGATGACATGAGGGATTTTGTTTTAAAGTGTATTATTCTAGTGATAGGACTTATGATGCGGAGGAATGATGATCATATGACAAGAAAAGTGATAAGTATGAATGTAAGAAAAGAGGCAGAACAGGCTAATGGATGGATTGTGTGGGAGATGAATTTTGTGATGAAGGCCGATAGAGATTTGTGAAAGATAAAGACGTGCTGTGCCAACCCCAAGTAAATTGGAACGAGGATGGTGGTGTCAAGGAAAATTACGAAAAGTATGGATCTGCAGACAGCCAAACAGATCAATGATGTTCGGTCAGGTAAGACAGCCAAACAGATCAATGATGTTCGGCCAGGTAAGACATTATTATACTCGACCCTGTAATAAAAGTCTCCAGATCCCACGGTATTTAATGCGTCAGAAAAATCCTAAAAACCTTGCGTCCTACGAAAAAAAATTGACAGTGTCTCTGATCAAATGCAATTTCCTAATTATTACTTCTCTTAGAGCAAAATTGCGTCTTTAGAGTCCCTTTTCGCCTCTCAAGATCAATTTCAGTAGTATGTTGTGTGATTACTTAATTCCACGGCTAGTGGGCAGGGACCCTCATAAAGATAAGACGGGAATGAGTGGGGCTCTTCTTAATTTATGAACAAGTGTCCTCTCGGGAGCCCCTGCATGTAGCCACGCTCTTACACGGATATCGCGACGTATAATAAAGTCTTACTGATGTTTATCTTCGTTTTTTATCTTAATGCCTTACATTGAACCCTTAAAATAGATTTCGTTTTAAGTTGTGAAGGTAGTAAGCTTGTGTAAAGGGTTCGAAGCTGTGACCGGAATATATTTTTATGAAAATATATTGAAATAGTTAACAAGGGATGTGGGGATGGTTTTCTACATTACGGTAAGCGAGATACCATCCGGCGACAATAGTGGTTGTATTTCTAAAAGAATGAGGGTTTTCATAAAACTTCACGCCACCAGTACTAGGCGCCATCGCCACTTTGACAAATGGTCTTCCATTTCGAAAATGTATATATAATATATGATGACGTTTATCATTCGTTTCATTCATTCGTTCATCATTCAGTCATGAATAAAGAAAAACTAGGCGCATTGACACTGGACAGTTCCTGACCTGACGTCTCACAGCTGCCATAAAACCCTCAATGAAAAAAAAATATGGTACTTAACATTTTTTTAACAATTCTTTACGTGATCGACACCTAGTTTCTTGTCTGATACTGCTGTCAAACTTATCTATGCATAAAATAAAATCGTAGCAAAGTCAAAACTGTACTTTGAATATTTTTGAACGAGTCTAATGCCGAAAATACGTATGTTATTTTAGTAGAACGAAGTCGCGGGCAGAAGCTAGTATTAACTAACCGAAATAACAACAGCCAATCAAATACATGGGTAACACGTAACATGAGTTTCATTTGAAACCATTCAGAAACAGGGGACTAGTTAGGGTTCCGTAGTAAACAAGGAACCCTTATAGTTTCGCCATGTCCGTCTGTCTGTCTGTCCCCGCTGTAGCTCAGAGACACTTAGTACTAGATCGCTGTAATTTGGCATAGGTATACATATTAATCACGCCGACTAAGTGCTAAAATAAATTGACGAAAAAAAAAATTTTAGCGTTTCATTTTTAGGGTTTCAAATTTTTTTCCGATTCAGTTATCACTGACAAAGTTGACTCTACAGTTAAAACAAAACTGGAATCAGATGGCGAATGACAAACTCGCAAAGCGAGAACGATTCCTCCACCCGATTCAGTGATAATAAACGTGATTTAATTTCCGTCATCTCGCAAAGAAATTCGTCAACGGTTGAGACGGACAGAACCCGTTGCTGGTACACATTTAAAGTCTTAAAACTAACAACAAGCAATGCGTTCAGCCATGGACGCAACACAAAACCCACGACCAAGCATTAAAACTATTCGTCTTTCCTGGTCCTAGTCATACGCACAAAACTAACACTTATTTCTCGTTACATATAAGTGTTAGTTTTAGGTATAAACGGTAAATGTCAGCACAATTATTATAATTATTCAGAACCCTGTACGGATCCAACGAGACGCACACAAGCGTTTAGCCTATAACACACAGCCTTACAATCTAAACGCAACCCTGCATCAAACACTTATAAACTAAAACCGCCGATACCTAACAAATGTACACTAGATCGAATTTTGCATCAAATCACGAGTGATACTCACTTACCAAATAAACGAGTAAATATTCAACGCATAGACATAGCTTAGACCTACCAGGAAGACGAATCCGTACACAAACACATATTTTTTTTAAGTATTATACTAGAGTTTAATGATAAATTATGTTTAGGGGCTTATGGTCGAGCCGAACGGAGCCAAACCTTGCATGTAATGTGGGGATGATATATTTTTCTCGTCTATCCCAAGGTGTGGGGTATCATTGGATGTGCCGTTAAAAATATTGCGGGTCTGTGAACATCACTTTTCGATTCAAGGATCCGCTTGATTATTATTAAGCATTAAAGTGTTAATTTTTGTTAGAGCCAAGTGCCCCCCTGCCAGCTAAATGGTTATTTATAGAAATGTGATAATAATTCATGGCAGTAGTACATATAATGAAATTAAAAGGAAAACTATCACAACTAAGTGGGCTTTACAAGTTAACAATTAATAGTCGACCAACTTAAATTTGCAGTTGGAGAATTGACCGTGCCATATATCGATGTATGGGAGAACATGTTTTTGAACTACATTGTTAAGTTTGTTTTTGGGATAAATTCATACCAACTTCCCAACTACGGAACCCATCATTGTGCGTCGTCCAACACGCACTTGGCCGGTTTTTTTTAATTTTTTTTCATTTATCAACAACAACGCCAATCATTTCAACAAAAGGGCGGATTATTTTTCACAAAAAACTCATGTTCTACATAACATAAAACCACGCCACTTATCTCCGAATGGTTAGACAGAGGTCAGGACTCCTCTGCCTAATACAAGCTGTTGTTTTGAACCTGCAAAACATTTCAGTAGGTTGTTATGAAACTCGTAAATAATCGTATAACAATACGATACCAAGTCAATAATCAATAATACTTTTTATTTTAGATTTTAAATTTTATCTTTACTTTTTATTTATTTTTTTTTATTTTTTTTTTTTTTTTTTTGTTGATTCGGGTCGAGAACCACTAACATAATTACCTCCTAAAATGTTTTGCAGGTCCAAAACAACACCTTGTATAACCACATTTTGCCAGTTATGTTTAAGTCCCATGTAATAGTGGGGGAGGCAATTGCCGTCAACCGAGCACAAATCCAGGCTCCGGGCTGCCACTGAGAAATTCCTGATGCCTTTGTTCAGTATTTTTTTACTTGTGCATAAAGTTTTAATAAATAAAATCCCAGTAAATAGCACTTTGCCCTACCTACAGGCTTAGCATGACTTTTATTTCTACTCTACTGTAGCATAGAAATTGCTTGTCTACATTTCTCGATAAAAATCTGTAATTTTTGTCTACCCTTAACAAAACGCTTCTCTACGGCTCTCGTGTTAAGCCTACTTGGAATCAAACCCAAGATCTCGTGCTCAGCAGTAGCACTTGCGACCACTAGACCAGCGAGAAAGTCATATCATGTTCCACGACGTGTTTTTTTTTATATCCAATAACTCTAGGGCTATATTCTATAAGTCCTAGAATGTGTGGGCCAATAATGCATAGTTTCGAAGATATCATAATACTAAAACTACCATCTCGATGTGTGTAGGTATCTAAGTTTCATTGATAAATTCGAGTAATTCATTTTCATTTAAACCAATCGTTCATATTTACATAATCAGCACATAATGTTCCCACTGCTGGGATACAGGCCTCCTCTCTGTGAGAGGGAGTGGGCCGTAATCCACCACGCGGGCCCAGTGCAGGTTGATAGATGTCACATGTTTTCGAATTTTTGGTTCTAGGACATACCGGTTTCCTCACGATGTTTTCCTTCACCGTTTTGAGAGCAGTGGTGATTAAATAATTTACACAAAGTAAAGCGCGTGTCTGGGTTCGAACCTACGACCTACAACTCGTAAGTTGCGGCCGTGACCACTGGGCCACCACTGCTCTCGTTCGTTCATATTTAAGGCTAAGAAAATGCAACGTTGTCATATTTCACGTAAGGGTGTTTTACATTAATAATCGTGACTTTGTCGAATTATTTTGTATGAAAATTAAAACAAAAAGCAAATGATACTTGAAAAATAATTCTTATGGCAGTTGATTCTTTGATATGGTCTCATTCATACCCTAGAGTTGGATATTAAAAAACACCGTGTATAAGTATTTCTGGCTAAACCCGATTTTCTTTTGCTCAACCTTCTAAGGCTAAAACTTCTTATATCTTCAACGATGTTCAGTGAAAACAAGATATTTCGAACTAATGACCCGTGAAAAGTCGTAGGTACGCGTGTATGACTGGAACTTCGCTGAAAGTACAAGTTTAGAAGCTTTATCAAATTCTGTTTCAAAGTTAAATCGGCAGAAAGTTAACAGTATGTAGACATATCGTAACATATAAGTCTGTGGCTTAGATCTAAAATATTATACCTTACCTAAATATGCATAATGTTCTATGTGTCATGGTCCATGGACTAGTGGTGAACCCAGGTAATGGATGCCAGAGAAAGTTAAAAGCACACGGGATATTTCAGTTTTCTCTCCGGGATAGCATTCTCTCTGTGATGTCTTTACTAATCTAGCAGATGTCCATTACTGCGGTGAGCCTGTGCTTGTTTACCATAAGGTAGCCTGCGTGCCTGTTTACCACCATACCAGTTTAATAACATCAAACGTTAACGGGGCGACGTCCTCGGGGTCTCTAGTAAAGATGGGCGTGCCCCAAGGTTCAATTCTTGGCCCTTTCCTATTTCTAGTTTATATTAATGATCTTCCTTACATGATGGCAAACTTATCGGATATAATTATATTCGCTGACGATACTTCTCTCATTTTTAAAATAGATAGAAAAAATCCGGATGTCTTACACGTCAACGATAGTCTGGATATTCTTTCGAAATGGTTCGCAGCTAATAATCTCTTACTTAATGCGAACAAAACAAAATGTATTAAGTTCTCACTACCAAATGTACCCCAAGTGGCTCTAAATTTAAAACTTGATGGCAAGCGACTAGATGCTATTACAGAAACTATATTTCTAGGAATTACTCTAGATTCAAAATTGCAATGGGGAGCCCACATTCAGGTAGATTAAGTTCAGCTGCATATGCAGTAAGAAAAATTAGACAGTTGACTGATATAGCCACAGCTAGGTTAGTATACTTTGCTTATTTCCACAGTATTATGTCTTATGGCGTTCTGCTGTGGGGATCGGCAGCTGATGTAGATTCAATTTTTATCTTACAAAAGAGGGCAATCCGCGCAGTCTATAGAATGGGTCCTCGTGAGTCCCTTAGAAATAAATTCAAAGAAATTAATGTACTAACTCTGCCTTCTCTTTATATCTTAGAAAGTATTTTGTACGTTCGCAAGAACTTATGTCTTTTCAAAACAAGAAGTGATTTCCATAATATAAATACACGTAGTAAACATGAAATTGTGATACCCAAATTTATTTAACAAAAACAAGCAAATCATTTGTTATCAACAGTATCCGCTTTTATAACAAGTTGCCAAAGTCAGTTACAGAACTTAGCGATGGAAAGTTCAAAACCCACATCAAACGTGTCCTTATCAAAAACGCATATTACAAGATTAAAGACTACGTTGAAGACAAGGAAGTTTGGCAATAATTCCTTCTGCACATGTGGCTTGTGGTACATCAGTAACGGCATAACTATGGAAATATCTATTAATGCTCCCAAATTACGATGTTTATTATTATTATTTTTAGACATACTTTTTTGACATTATATTTTCACTATTTGACATTATATACCTACAATTTATATTTCAGACTTAATATTATTAATATTATTTTACATGGATTCTTGTGTACGTTGTGAATGTGAGAACGTTGTAGGCTTAATAGACTAGATCTTTTTTTCTTTAGACCGTTTCCTTTCTCTTTTTTTGTTAAGTACTTCTCGACAGGCCTTTTTTTTTTTTTTTTTGGGTGGGAAATCATCAAATAACTTCTCCCGCTCTGGGCGGAGCGGGAGGGTGTGTCAGACTCTTGCTGACTAAAACCCACCCGTATTCCTTCCTGTTGCCTGTGTTGCGGGGGCCTCGGTGACCCATAAGTACCTTCCCGCGACCCCGGCAGGCATCGGCCCTAGTGGACCCCTACTTTGTGCTGACGACATCTCTTTGAGGCGCGCGTGGAATACGACCTGGTCCTTACCGGACGGTGAGCTACCCATTGCTCACCGTCCGCAAGCCCGCGCCTACGGTGGCCGGAAATCCGCCCGGGATTCCCGACGCCCTGGGCGTCTCCTGCGGCGGCTAGGGGCGAGAGGGCGCGAAACTTGCCTTTCCCTCAACCGTCCCGCCTCCTCCTTCGCGAGCATTACTGCTTCGCAGAAGGAGGTGACGGCTGCCCATGCCCTCTCGCTCCGTACCATGGCCTGAACCAGGGCCGGACGCGAGAGGTCTCTGCCGCCGATCGCCTCCACGAGGACACGGCGGTGCTCTGCCCAAGCCGGGCAGACCTCCACCGTATGCTCCACCGTGTCCTCCGGGCGATCCACACAGTAGTGACACCCGGACGTTTCCTCCCGCCTTATCCGACACAGGAAACCCGAAACTGCCGGTGAGGACCTGCGTCAGGCGGAAGGTGAGGACGCCGTGGCGCCTCTCCAGCCATTCTCGACAGGCCTACACTGTTCTCCCATACCTAATTTGTGTAATTTGAAAACATTGTAAAAGCCAGTTATTTTTAAAAAGAGTAACCGTGGAGTTTCTTGCCGGCTCTTCTCCATAGGAAATGACCAATTGGAACCGTGCACCTAGCTTCTGACGTTTCATAAGTGCCCATGTAGGTTTATGTGAAATAAAAATATTTTGATTTTGATTTTGATTGATCAAAATAAGTAAAATAATACCACTTTTCGATAAAGGAGGCAAGCATTCATTACAACTTTAAACAAACAGCAGGAAATTAACTTATCTTCTCGCAGTGATAGCCCCAATCCTTTCAGTAGTTTTAATACAAGTAGTCTTGTAAGTAAACATTGAATGAAGTTTCATATGTTACGTAGGACGGTATGATAAGATTGAAGCGGGAATTGGATTGTTGGACTAATTAATTACTTACAATTCGAGTGAGGACATAGTTTGGCCATGTCCGTCTGTCTACTCGTATATGTCTGTCTGTCTCCGGCTTAGCTGAGAAAGTCTGAATACTAGAAAGCTGTAATTTGGCATGGGTAAAAATTTGTAGGTCACGTAAAGTAGGGATGATATTTTTTTCTCGTCTATCCCATGGTAAGAGGTATCGTTAGATAGGCCGCTCAAAAATATTACGGGTTTATAAAACCCATTTTTCTATTCAGGGATCCGTTTGAGTAATATTAAGCTTTAAAGTGGGTACAAATGTTTGTTAGAGTCAAGTGCCACGTATGTTAGTGTTTACTAAGCCTACGTTTATTAAGAGCCAATTTATTATTCAGCAAAGATATGGTAAGATGCCTTTTTGCTGAGTGGAATCACAGACTGAACTAAGTGGCACATAGGTGAGAATTTCCGAGGTTTGAATTGGTTCTTCCACCATCATATCAGCCAAAAGACCTGATCAGACCAATGTTGTGTGCTCGGGGTGAAATGAAAGAGTGAACTGTATTATAGGGGCAATGATTTATTGTTTGGTTTTATGTTTTGGTTTTGGTTTATTACAATTAATACACTGAGTTTAAAAGAAGAATATTCTACGTCGTAGTGGAGGCTACTACGCCTTACCCACAAGTTACCCGCAAGTTACCCGCAAGTGTGAATAACTACTGAACATCGTACGCGAACGTCAAAAAACCAAATTAATAACATTTTCTCAAGGTGCACACTTAATTCCGTCCTCCAATTAGCGAGTGGATGTCATCTTTCGCGTCTCATTTATCCGGATTAGGCTTGTCGAGGGCGGCCGAGGCCGGTTACAGCCGGTTATAGCCGGTTATTGCCAGTAAAGCGCGTCTTGCCGGCTAATAGAGGTAGTGCTCTTAATTGAAGCCCTTCGCTTCTATATATGTTATCATTGTGCCCAATATTCTCTAAGCTCGTTGTTTTCCAAGTGAGTTTTATGCGAGCAATGTAATTAATGTAATTAGGTACTCATATAATTTTTTTGGGAAGAGGTGTCTTTGATGGATATTATTTTCGTAAGAAATTAAATGTTTATTCTTGCAATAATATTTGCTGTTTATGATTTATTAAAACTTAATCACGCCATTTGAGTCGTTGAAACGTCAACCGGTTACAACTGCCAGTCACCAGTAAGTTTATCATAAAAAGAACACGTGTGAAAAGTTAAAATCAATTATTATAATACTGAAATAATAATTTTAATGATCAATGCCTACAATAAAATCAGTTCGAGCCGCAAACTGAAAGACTATTATTTAAATAATGAGTTGAATTCACAGAAAACTGTAAAGCTTAAACCGTGATTAAATTAATCCACCTATTGGTTACCAAAGGCCCAGTAAAGCAATTTTTACAGCGAGTGCGGCACGCTTTAAAGTTCATTTACTGGGACACGTTTAATATTAAATTAAAATGACAGCAATTTCGGATACAAAGCGTCGTTTAATGCAAATGTTGCAACTATTGTGTCTGTGATTTATACCTGCACCCACTACACATAATTTAAAATGCTCGTAAAAACCGTCCCAGATTACAGCGACTAGCATTTGTGACACATAAAAGGCCAGTAATAGCCGCTGTAAATATTGTTAGTATTCGTACACGATGTCTGGGTCATTTCTCCTGAATTGTGGCCGCACATATGCCACGTATCTCGCGAACCATCATTTTTTTTGCGGGCATTACAGGGTTTTTGTTGTCATAAAAGTCAGCTTACATTATTCTGATGGAAGACTCGCAGGACGAGATTGAACTTTTTGGATTGTCCCATTTTTTTGGAAGTGGACACGTTTGTGACAGGGTAACATATCTTCGTGTAAGCACCACGTTGAAGTTACTCTAGTGTGTTATGAGTTATGGCAGTATCAGTTGTTGAAGACAGTGACAAATCAGTGCTATCCAGAACATTGAAACTAGAGATTTCTAAGTGACACAGGTAGAATGAGGTCCATTTAGTTAGACTTTGGACGTTGGCTCTTCAAGAAAACAGCATATTTAGCACTACTATAGAATAATCAATTATCTGCTGATTGAGCTTAATAAAATAAAACATTTTTTTTTAATTATGTTTTGTTTTTGTAAAACTTTAAGAAATAAAGGCCAGTAAAATTTTAGTAATTAATTGATATCGGACGGTGCTTTAAATTAAGTAAGAAAAAGGATAAGAGAGTCATATTTTAACTACACTATCCAACACACGCTATCCCAACAATTTCTAAGACCGTAATCTGGAAGCTCACACCGCGATTGATACTTAAACCGGCGATAATATCTTCTATGACAGTTTGTGTGACCATAAACGAAGCCATAACCACTCCACAAATACCGTTCAGAAGGGGATGATCATCGAATTAAACCCACCCGACGGACGAACGATAGCGGAACTGACCGCTTAAAATCTACTAATAGTATTGTCTCTGGTCTAACAGGCTAGTCGTTTTCATGAATAGAGCTATAGAATTTTTAATTTTATTGTAACAATACGAGTACGACTCTTATTTGGCAATATTTTCTGAAGAAAAGTAATTTAGAACGGATAACTGACTTTCTTGCCAATTTTTTAACAATCCGAATGTTCCGGAAACAACAAAGTATCAATCTATTCCCAATAAATGCTTCTTATAGTCCTACTTCAACATTTATTAACTAGTTCTGAACCGTGCAATTGTATTTTAAAATGTAACCCGTTACAAACTAAAGGAGGTCTAAGCCGAACTCCGTCGTTTCGCTCCCAGCTGCCGCTTGCAACATTGTTTCACATTCAAACATCGTGTAATTTAATTTATATTAACGCGTTAATAAGATTAGCTCTAATTTAAGCGTCCTGTGTAAATACTTTGATCTCGTTAGTATTGTCGCGGCGTTGTGTTTATTAAACCAGTTATATAATAGAAGACGAAAATCTCCGGCTAGAATGGAGTAAGCAAAAGGTAAATTGTTATTACATTTTGCCGTTTATAAGCCAGCCAATTTACATCATCAGCCAATTTACTTTTATTTGCCAAAGAGATACATGTTAAATTATATTTAATTCAGTATATTGATAAAGCAAATAAACAGTTTTACACGTCAACATTATTTTTTAAACTCTGTGAAGAAAGACCGATACAAACATAAGAGGTCACAGTGTCTTTTAAAATCCAGACAAGATCTTGATCAGGTCATTTAAGGACCATGCTGATTACTGTCTGAAATGGTCTTTTGAGGAGAACCACACAGATTGGAATAACTAAATACAGAAACTGACACAAATTATAAACTGGTGCTACATTGACAGAAATGGTTGCTGATTATGTCTCTTCAGACAGCTTTAGAAACCAAACTAAAGGATCAGTCACATTTTTAACTAAAGTCTCAAAAATGCCACCAAACTTAGAAATAAATCCAAATCTGGAATTCCACTGTCTACACAGGGACAGACAATCTAAAGCTGTTCTAAAAACAGCCTACTATTTCAGTATTCTGCAGTGAGGACTCATTCTAAAGTCTCAGCGGGGCCATACATATGATGCGCCAACTGGGCGTAAAACTGTAGCCAGTGTAGCAGAGTTAGATCACATCGACCGTGAAGCGATGTGGGGAATTAGAAAGTAGGTTTTGAAAGCTGGAAAATATTGTTTCTGGTGGTAATTGCAGTATCTCTACGTACCGTAGCTATAGAACAAAGACGACAAATATTTGGATAGAAGTCTTGCAGGGTTCACGATAACTGTTGTCATCCTAAAGTAGAATACTCACTGGAGTAATGAAATGTGTCACTTGTCATTTTGTATTATTTATTTTTATTTAACAGTTTAAGTACACACATATAAACAGACAGGAAGAAAGGAACAGAAAAATACGTACAAAGGTGATGCGTATTTCTAAAGAAATCTCTTCCAGCACACCTGCAATAGGACAGTAGACATAGAAAAGTAGACACCGTGTGTAAGAGTAGAAGAGAAAACAAAATACATAAAAACAAAATAAAACTATTCACTAATTTAAATATACAATAAGAGAATATACTAACATAAATACATACTTCTAAAATAAATATCACTAAAATACTTATATACTTATAATTAATAGTATAAAATAATAAATACATAATATGCAACTATGGCAAAGTGGAAAGATACTGTTCTTTCATTCTTCTTTTAAAAACAGCAACAGTTTGGCAGTCCCTAATGTCCGGCGGAAGTGAATTCCACAACCGAACCGCGAACTGTGAAAATGTTTTCTACGAGTACTAACATTTTAGATCTATGTACCATGCTTATGTGTGTGATGTTTCATTAAAATCGGTTCAGTCATTTTGAAAAATAAGGACTTGAAAATTTGTATGAAATGCCGTACGGCGTAAACGCTCTTAAGGTTTTGTGTAAATTGGCTGAAATATGACGATGATTGCTGAAGATGTCGGAAAAAAACAAGCCAACTGGGAGCTTTACTGGCGTACCTACGTGCATCGCGTAAACCAATAAGAGTTATATGAAAACGATGTATTACGGAATTATTCCTCAAGTGGGACATTTTCCGACATCCACGCGGGCGAAGCCGCAGGCAAAAGCTAGTGCAATATAAATTACGATTCTAATGCTTTTGGATTTCATTACCGCTATCCGCTCAGTAAATTCGAGTTCCATGTCGAAGAAACACTTACACTAAGTGTTTTATTGTCTGAAGTGTAAAGACATCTATTATCCCCACTTAAGTTCTTTAGCGCAATGTTATTAAGTTCCTACGTAACATAACATAACACTTGAGTAATGCTTTTTCAACTAAACGTACCTATGATATGTAGTGAAAGGATTTAATCTGCCATTTAAAATACATACAAAAAATAAAAAAGTGCGTGCCGAATTGAGAACTTTCTCCTTGTTTTAGGCACGTGTCCTACCGCCGGCGAATAACGAGAAGCGAGTAAGTTGAGCAGGCAACTAAAAACGAGTTGGCGAGTTACGAGCAAAGAGTGCGCGATGGTGACGAGCGATTACTCGCTGATATGCATTAATGCGTATGTACCGAATGTGTCTCAGCGAGGAACCGGTGGGCTATCAACGATTTTCTCGCTCAAGAAACGTACAAAAGATAAGTAAAAGAGATAGGTACATAATTATGTTAATAATTGATCGCTGACTGTTCACACCCCCGCCGCCGGCGAGTATTCGTTTGTTCCAGCGACAAGAGCTATCAAAGTTATGAGAGTTCTCGCTCAACGACGCTCGCTTGACTGGCAGTGTTCTGTCAGTCAAGCGAGCGTCGTTTCGTACGTTCCTTAGCGAGAAAATCGTTGATAGCTCGCCGGTTCCTCGTCGGCGGTAGCACAGGTGCCTTAAAGGGGATTGGAACCAATTATTGCTAACGATTAAATACACTGGCCTGCAAAACTAAGTACCTATCACGCTTTTAAAATTGCAATATCTTTTTAAGTATCAAGACATACTTTCGAAACAAAAAGGATTCGAAAAATTGTTTAAATTTGTACATAAAAACTTCATAGTCGGTAACCTTCTTATAAGAAATGATGCTGAAAAAACTTTAAAATCAAAAATAATCCTTTCCGAATTACAATTTTACCATTCATTTTTTGTTTCCATTTTTGTTTTAAATTTTTTTCTTGATCAATGAGTCTTGTTATACAGGCTGTGGCGTAAGTAGTGGTCCACCGTTCAGGATTCGATGAACCAGATAATTAACTATAACAATTAAAAATTTTAACCATTTTTACCCAAGGGTTACGAAAATATTTCGTTTTTATCTTTTATTTACGAAATTTCTATCTTTTTTTACAAATTTGTTTGTAGTTTGACGACAGAGGATGCTGTACTTGATCTTACCCAAGAAGTTGCTTCAAACTTAGATAAAAAAAACAAATGTATAGGTATTTTTCTAGATCTTTCTAAGGCATTTGACACGGTTTCTGTTCCCATTCTTACCTCAAAGCTGGAACTTCTAGGTGTACGTGATACACCACTTAAACTCTTTAAAGATTACCTCCGGAATCGCACACAATGTGTTAAAATTGATACGTACCTCAGTGACGAAGAAATTGTGACTTTTGGCGTCCCCCAAGGTAGCATACTGGGTCCCATATTATTTCAAATCTACGTCAATGATCTTTGCAGGTTGAGCATCCCAAACTGTAAAATCTATGCGTATGCTGATGATACCGCTATCCTTGTGTGTGGCTCGACTTGGGATATCGTTAAGGAAAAAGCAGAAGCAGCAATGTCGGTAGTAATGAGTTGGCTCCATTCAAATTTACTCACGCTTAACCTCGACAAAACCACCTACATCCCTTTTTCAATCCGGCGAAATTCCTTACCATCCCACGAATTTTCTATAACTGCTCACTCCTGTTCAAACCAAGCTACACCCTGTCTCTGTCTAGCACTTAAGAGAGCTGAATGTGTAAAATATCTGGGAGTGCAGATAGATAACGGACTTAGATGGGATAAACAAATTGTTGCTCTCACCACTAGAACAATGAGACTTATACACATATTTAAAGCTCTCAGGGAGTCTGCAAATCCTAGCACACTAAAAATGGTATATTATGCCCTAGTCCAATCTGTCATTGGGTACTGCATCACCGCATGGGGTGGTGCTATCAAAACCAACTTTATTCGAGTAGAGAGAGCACAAAGAGCAATACTTAAAGTGATGACAAGAAAGCCCTACAGATATCCAACATCTGAACTGTACTCTAACTGCGAGGTCCTCACTGTGCGTCAGCTCTTTGTGCTCAAATCAGTTCTAAGAAAGCACACTACCCTCCCCAAATCGGACCCAAGCAAGCGAACTAATCTCCTCCCACGTATTCAACACAAAACCGCTTTCGCTACAAAACAGTATTACATTTTAAGCACTCTCATTTACGAAAAAATACATAAAAAACTAAATTTACTCGATCTAAATTCATACTCAGTTAAAAATAAAGTAACAGAGTGGTTACTTCATAAGGACTATTCCTTTACGGAGTCTTTACTCACTTACCTCACATAATACGAGTACACTAAATCTCTCAATAATACATACATAACATACTTACCCATAAATACACACACACACACGACACACACACACGCACACACGACACACAAGTAAACATATACACACACATCTACCCACTGCACTCATTAAACCCCTTTTACTTAGTTAGATACGGAAATATTATAGTAGTTTAGTAGTTGGATCGACATCACTACTCACTTTTTATCGGATTGTATAAATCATGTTTGTATAAATACTGTGGCCGAACACTGTCTCCTAAGATACAGGTCACCCTAGTTTGGGAGGCAGGGTTTACCTATTGATTAACAGATCTTGTAACATAAATACTATTATCTTTGTATTCTAAAATATGTCAGTGTAACTAATTTTCATAACTTTATGTTGTTCCTTGTATCTGTATTTATTGGAAAAAATAAACATTTATTATTATTATTATTATATAGTTTCAACAAAAACCATTATTTTTTCATTTTGATTTCTGTTAATTACTGCTGAATACTAGAGCTATCATGATAAATTATGATTTTTTTATGTAAATTCAGCTCTTTTGAAGAAAAAGTTGGTTCTTCTCTAATTTTAACCCTAATTTTTAAAACACCTTCAAGTTCAAGAGCGATTTTTGTAAAACAACGTACTACATTGTCAGTGCCCATGCATTTAATAGTATGCCTACTAAATACCGATTTCAAAATGATATCACTGTAACAGATCCAATAATTTAACAAAAAGATATTCAATTTTAATTGAAGAAAAGAAGATTTTCATGAAACTACTTTTTTAAACTTTGTTGCGTTAATACTATTACAAAACGTATAAAAACTCAAAAAACGGATACAATGTAACTTTTTACAATTCAAATGTGATTTGTGTTAAAGCACAAACATGTCAAGTAAAAAAACCCTGACCCTTTTTTTACCTGAGACATGTTTGTTTTGTTAACAAAAACCGGTTGAAGCTCTCGCAATCGAGTTACGCACAATAGGAGTGATAAGGAAGAGATATGGTAGGGTATTGCTATCTCTTTCATTACTAACGTTGAAATCTTCAGAAATCTCGAAATGATTTAGTACGATCTCGTCACTCGTGTCGTGCGTCGTATGCGTTTCGTTTTTATTCTGCCTGTGTTTACCTCCGCCATTTTTTTACCCCTGCCTGCCCCCGGACTCTGTTTAATTGATGGCTGTCCCGCTCACTACGCTGTTAGAGTACGAGAGCACCTTGATACAGCGTATCCAAATAGGTGGATAGGGCGCTTAGGTCCAATATTGTGGCCACCACGCTCGCCAGATCTAAATCCCCTAGATTTATTTTATTGGGGTTGCCTAAAAGAAAAACTCTATAGCAAAGAAATCACCAGCATTGACCAATTGAGGACTAGAATCCAGGCAGCAGCTAGAGAAATCAGCGAAAGCGGGTTTGCCCGACGAATTAAACGGTCGTTTATTCGACGTTGCAGAGCGTGTATAGCTGCGAATGGTGGCCATTTTGAACATTTTGTTTAATTTTAATGATTGTAATTATGACAAAGATTAATAATAAATGATAAATAAAGTGTTGTTTTTTTTTAATTCTTTGTTCAAATACCTAAAGTAACAAGTTAGGTCTAGATAACTCTGCAATAGTAGTTTTTTTATACAAATGGGCACTGACACTGTAGTGTATTTTTTTGCAAATATCGTAAGTATTAACGCAGTAAAGTTTAAAAAAGTAGTTTAATGAAAATCTTCTTTTCTTCAATTAAAATTGAATATCTTTTTGATAAATAATAGGATCTGTTATAGTGATACCATTTTGAAATCGGTATTTAGTAGGCATATTATTAAATAAATGGGCACTGACAGTGTAGTACGTTTTTTTTTTTACATTAATCGTCCTTGAAGTTCGATGGTATGTAAAAATTAGGGTTAAAATCAGAGAAGAACCAACTTTTTCTTCAAAAGAGCAAAATTTACATAAAAAATCGTTATTTATCATGATAGCTCTAGTATTCAGCAGTAATTAGCAGAAATCAAAATGAAAAAATAATGGTTTTTGTTGAAACTACAAACAAATTTGTAATAAACGGTAGAAATTTCGTAAATAAAAGACAGAAAGGAAATATTTTCGTAACCCCCCAAGGGTTACGAAAATGGTTAAAATGTTTAATTGTTATAGTTAATTATCTGGTTCATCGAATCCTGAACGGTGGACCACTACTTACGCCACACCCTGTATATAAAAGCTAAGTTAGACAACAGCACATAAACTTATTTATCATGCCCCTTTCACAAGAATGTGTTAGGATCATGACTTTTCTGGAACTAGGCATCAGTATGCGTCGTACTGTAAGAATGGTGGGTGTGACGTTACGAGCGGTCCAAAAGGTGAAGCGAAGGTACGAAGAGACTGAAAACTATTTGAGGAGACCTGGTAATGGCAGACCCAGGTGTAGTAGTGCCCGAAAAGACCGTTATATTGTTTCCACTGTGTTGAGAAATTGCCACCTAAATGCAGTTGAAGTCCAGTAACAGTTTCTTCAGACCCGAAGGGACTACATTAGTGACAGTACAGTGATAAGAAGACTGGCTGAAGCAAACCTGAAACCCCGAAGGCCAGCGAGTGGCCCCAAACTCGAGAGAGAGCATCGAGTACCGAGACTGCGATACGCCCGTGAACACATACAGTGGGATCAAGAAGAATGGTCAAGAATTTTGTTTACAGATGAGTCTCGATTCTCACTTTACACTTCTGATGGAAGGCGAAGTGTCTACAGGCGACCTGGTGAGCTACACCTTCAAGCCAGTTTCTCAGAAAGAGTCCACTACGGTGGAGGCAGTGTACATGTATGGGCTGGCATATCTTCAGAAGGTCGCACAGAGTTAGTGGCCATAGAAATGGCACTCTGACTGGAGAAAGATATGCCCAGGAGATTCTCAATGAGTATGCAGGACTGTATTTAGTAAATATGGATGATGGATCGATGCTGGTGCATGATAACGCACGGCCACACACGTCTCGGATCGTGCAAGAGTATATTCAGGAGGTTGGTATCAGCGTGATCTCAACCCGATTGAGCACGCCTGGAATGAGCTAGGGAGGCTAGTCAGAAGCCGCAGACCACCACCAACCACCCTCAGGGCACTAAACAAGCCCTGATAGAAGAATGGGAGAATATTCCCCAACATCGGCTCCGTAACCTCGTGTTCAGTATGCCAAATCGACGCTGTAAGCAGAGCTCGAGGAGGCTATACCAGTTATTAAAAAATAAATAACATATAAAACATACTTGTAAATGTTAATTGAGTTTAATACTAAGCTAAAAATTGCCATATTTATTGTTTTATCTTGTTTAAGATTTAAAAATGTTAGTAATGTATAATTTACTATAGTTTCAAAGAAAGCTGATAAAAATTGCTATAGAACGTTTTTTATTTTAAAACTCTTAACTTCTACAGTTTAGAAAAAAAAAAAGAAAAAAGTGTAGTAGGTACTTAGTTTTGCAGGCCAGTGTAGTTCCTAAATCAAAGCAAACCATCAGGCACATCACATTGATTTCATTGGCTGTTCTGATTTCAGTTAGCCAATCACAATGATTGGCAGTCTGATAGCTCTTTTTTGTTTTGATTACGGTTTCAGGAACAGGGTGGTTAAAATTCCTAAGGGCCGATACACACCGGAACGGGAGAAGCCGGCAGCGGCCGGCAACGACGCAACGAGGCCGGGGCGCCACGGCATGCGGCAGGCGCGCGCGGCCTCCCGGCCCCACGCGCCTAGTCTCCTCTTGACCTGTTTAGTTTCTACATTCGGCAAGGAAACTCGTGCGGCCTCGCGTCGCCGCGGGCAGTATCGTTGACAAGACGCGCGTGGCTGCGCGACCTTTTCGGGCTTTCCAAATTTAGATCTTTATCTACCTATTTATAATTATGTAGGTAGATAAAGTTTACAATTATTTCACACTGAAAGTGCTCGCCGCGCCGCCGCCGCTACCGGGCGCTGTTTTCCCAGTGTGAATTGGCCCTTAATCTTTATTTACAGAAAATGTTGGCTTAGCTTTTACTCAGATAATTATATATTATCAACATAATTAATAAAAGTTTAAAATCAGTCAGTAACATGCATTTCTTTAACATCATGAGTAGGTTCATTCAACGCCCACTCCGTCACGCTCTTCCATTGCTCCATTCCACTGAAATTATTTCACAGTTCGGATACACGCACTAATAACAGTAGATATTTTAATTAACCATTTGGTGTAATGTGACCTCGTATCCAGTCGCCAAATAGCGGTGCTCGCCATTATTTTGACAATGGTGGCGCAAACGAGCGCCAACCATTACTTAGCTGGCACACATTATAGCGTATCTGCGATGTACCTAACTTGTTTATAACTTTGTTCCTATTTAGTTTTTGTACCTACCTACAATTAGTCTGCAAATGGAACCAGTGGAAAAAGACAGGTAGGTGGAGATCGTTTAAGCTTTTAGCATTAAAGAAGCAGAGGCTCCTACAAAATGACCTGCCCGAATTAGTGACCGATGTGCCCGTATTTAATGAACGTGTGCCCATTGTATTTCAAAATGACGGCTGTCCCGCGCATTGGCGATTGACTGTGAGGGAATATCTCGACAATGTGTTCCCCAATGCATGGATTGGACGCGATGGCCCTATTCCATGGCCGCCACGTTCCCCAGATCTAACTCCGTTAGACTTTTATGTCTGGGGACGTGCCAAAGAGTTGGTATATGCCACGGAGGTTCCAACTAGGGAGGTATTAGTCCAACGCATAGAAGCGGCATTCAATACTATTAAGGAGGAAATACGACTTCGTACAACAACTGTTGAAATACGAAACAGGTGTCGGGCCTGCATTCGCAATAGAGGCCAACAATTTGAGCAAGATTTGTAACAATGATTAAATAAATATTAAAAATGCAATTTTGTTTTTTTATTTCAAGTAAATCCCACGAAAGATACAGATATGAGACACGAATTTACTTAACCATAAGAATGAGATAGCAGATTTATAGGTTTGACAGGTATCATTTAAGAGATTTTTTTAAAATCATAATTTTGAATATTAGCCTTAGGTGACTCGATTCACAATTCTAGCGAATTCACAAAGTTGTTAAAATACTTTTATGGCATGTGGCACATCATTAGAAAGAGGATACACTGGAGAATTATTGAGGGAGTTGGAAGATCCCGGTCGCTTTTGGTTTTTTTTTTTTGTAGCCTTATAAATAGCTGTAACATGTACAGCTTTAATTTAAGTTTTACCTTTGCGAGTGAATTAAAAAAATAACTAGGTGACTAATAACACTAATTTTGTATTTAAAAGTATTCTTAAACAATACACATCGAAATAAAATTAAAATTCAGAGTCTACGCCTTATATTTTTTTTTTAATCTGTATTTGAATGTAAAATTTGGGTCTTTTTTTGGAAAACAATAAAAAGTCGATAAAAAAAATCCACAGAGCATGAGGGGTGTTAAGGGGTCTGAAAGGCTAGCGGATGACTCCTTCAGTCGACCATTTCAATTTGGCACACGATGCACCAAACACCCTGTATATTGTAGCCTAAGGTCTGACTTGGCTAGTTCTCATATAAGAATTATTATGTACGATGGCTAGTTTCTACCAGCAAGCCAAATTTTCGGAATGATAAAATAAGAACCGAGAAGTAACAGGTTTAGAACTTGCGAAGGCTATAATATAATTCGTATATGAAAACTAGCCAAGTCAGACCTTAGGCTACAATATATAAGTTATAAGAAAAATTATATTTTATGTTGTTATAAATAAATTTCAGGACTAACCATTGAACTTGGCACCCATTTAGATCTCACTTCTTTTGTCGTTGAAGTCAACAACCAAGGCATATATCATAATATTGAACTTGGCTCTCATTTCACATTTATGTTTTTGATGGGATATCATAAAAATCATAAATACTCGTATATACATATAAGTATTTTTATTATGTTCGATGACTAGTTTCTACCAGCAAGCCAAATTTTCGGAATAATAAAATAAGAAGCAACAAGTAACAGGTTTAGAACTATCATAAGAATATTATATAAGCATTTTTTTTTTAAACCTATGAATTTCGTAGCATAAATCGCAACCTTATAGGTCAGTTATCGAGAGACAACCGGACAGCAAGACAGCGCTCGCGTTTGTGAGCGCGGCTGCTACTCGCTCGGACACATTTTCGTCAAGGTTTTATCGCACCGCTCCCACCCCGCTGCTCCGGCGTGCGACGCGCGCCGTGTACCGAAATGCCTATATTATTTAATAATTATTTATAAGTATTTATAAGTAATGATCTTACACTATTGATGTGCGTTAAATATTGAAACAATAAGTAATACTAAACCTCAGTTAATAACGTAATAAATACGAAAGTCGACTATACTCTTAGTTATAAGTACTAAAACGGAAATATTTGAATTTAAAAAAATTAAGGGTGGTATTCACCTCGTTATATATTCACATAAAGACCGGCTGTCATAAGTTTTGATTTGTTCTTAATAGAATCTATTAAGTGAAAAATTATAATAAAATGATAAAAATTTACCAGTTTCTGATTTATTCCTTTGTATTCACCTAATTACCTATCTGCATGCCAAATTTGAACTTTCTAGGTCATCTGGAACTGGGTTAGAGTTTTAATCTATAGGTCAGTCAGTGATAAAAATGACGAGTTTTGGATGTTAATATCTAAATAACCGTTTGCAGTGGCGTGCAGTGGTTCTCCACGAAGGGTAGGCCATGCAAATAGACACCAAAAAAAAAAACCAATTCGCGCAACATCCCAGCGTCGGTCAACATATGGTGACCCTCAAAGTAGTCATCATTGATTTAAAAAAATTGGAAAAAAAAACATTGAAAATAATTCTGTAAAAACAAAAGTTATAAATACAAGAACTCTCCACATTATTCAAGGTTCAAAACACGATTTTCTGCCGATGCAAACAGAAGAAAGATTCGGCCACCTCAAATATCATAACCAAGTGGGTGGGTGATAATTACACAACACTTCACTTGCAAGATATCCGAAGTGGCCTTTAAAGGCCCTATTTCATGTGATTCGCATGTATAAATATATTTAATAAGCTAACTATGGGTTTGAAATTAGTGAAAAAATCAACTCATTTATAAATTAAATCTACGCGCCTATCCTTTTTCAAACATGATTTTAAGACCACGTCATAAAAAGTAGGCTTACGTCGTAGTTCGACCATTAATTCTTTTTCTATAGAAATTAAAGATAGATTTGTGAGTCGTTGCTGACTTTGTGTGTTTCATAGATAGGTGTGGATACGTTTTAAGGACGAAAATGAACGTTCTGCCGATGCGCGGCTTGCTGGGATAGTAACAATAAACTTCGCCAAACGTAAAGCTTCTGAAAAAACTGTATTTAAATGATTTTTTTACAAATTTTGAATGATACTATATGCTACAATTCGTAAATTCAGGCGATCTATAAATACAGCGCAGTTCATTTTTTAATCTATCAAAATTAAAATTTGCCTGATAAGTATTAGTGAACTCTCTGATTTCCTTTTCAGGGAATTGTTCACTATATTTACTAAAATTCTTTACAAAGAATTTTATTTTTTTAATATTCAGATAACGATCTCTTAATTCGCTAAGTATATTATCAATTATTTCGGTAAGAATTCGCCGATAGTGTATTTTTACATCATCGACATTGCGCTTTCTTTTAGGTGGTCCGGTTATGAGAGCAGTTGCATCATAATTGATCTCGAACCTGTCTCTGTAACGAGCTACAAATGACTCGAATTGATTTATCTTTTTAACACAATACGCGATGTCACAAGTTTTTTTCTGTATAATATCGTATAATATATCGAATCGTGACTTCCATCTAAAAATCGATGATGCAGATATTAGGGTAGACGTGGAGGTGGCAACAGAGTTTGAAAACTTCTTCACTAATATTCCCTTTTTAACAACCAAAACTCTGTCATCGTCGTCCTCCACTTCTGCTTACTCAATACTAAAAGACTGTGTACCAGAATGTGATAAACACTTTAAATTCACAGTTGTTAGCCCTAAAGACATTTTGGAATCTTTTAAAGAACTTGATGTAAAAAAAACTACTGATCTTTGGGGATTATCAGTACTTACAATGTCTTCAATAATTGATGTTATTTCACCCTTTTTAACAATTGTTTTTAACTCTTGTATTGCATCTGGTATATTTCCTGATCTGATGAAACTTAGCAAAGTGATTCCACTGTTAGAAATCTGGCAGCACAACTGATCCCACGAATTTTCGGCCTATTTCGATATTACCTACATTGAGCAAAAATTTGAAAAAATAATTTTAAAACAAATGTTAGGACATTTCAATTCATGTAATTTATTTCATCTGAAACAGTTTGGTTTTACGAAGGGTCGTTCAACTACAGACGCGGGCGTGGAATTGCTGAAGAGCATTTTCGAGGCTTGGGAGGAGTCGCAGGATGCTCTTGGCATTTTCTGCGACTTGTCTAAGGCTTTCGATTGCGTCCATCATGATACTCTCATCAGGAAACTGCACCACTATGGTATGAGGGACAGGGCTCTCGACCTTCTGACTTCCTATCTTAATAATAGAATTCAGAGGGTTGATATAAATGGCAAGAGATCTGCAGGATCTGCGGTCACTATGGGCGTTCCGCAGGGTTCAATTTTAGGTCCATTCTTGTTTCTAATCTATATAAATGACTTACCTTATCACATAAGGGATAATCACAAGATTGTATTGTTCGCAGATGACACTTCCCTCATTTTTAAAATCAAACGACTGCTGGTCAACTTTGAACATGTTAACGATGCACTCTCTAATGTTGTCCATTGGTTTAATGTATATAATCTTCTCCTGAACGAAAAAAAAGACTAAACTTATTAAATTTTCAACGCCAAATGTCAACTACCAATGTTCAACTTAATGGAATAGAGTTGGACCCTGTTGAGTCGACAGTTTTTCTTGGAATAACAATTGACGCTAAATTACAATGGCGCCCACACATAGAAAAATTGTCAGGAAGGCTAAGTTCGGCCGCCTATGCTGTTAAAAAAATTCGACAGATAACCGATGTAGATACGGCCAAAATTGTTTATTTTAGTTATTTTCATAGTCTTATGTCATATGGGATTCTTCTCTGGGGAACCTGTGCGGACATTAATACCGTCTTTGTTTTACAAAAAAGGGCTGTTCGAGCCATTTACAACCTAGGTCCAAGAGATTCCCTTCGAGAAAAATTCAAAGAAATAGATATTCTGACTGTAGCCTCTCAATATATATTTGATAATCTTATGTATGTACACAAAAATATATCAAATTTTAAGAAAATGTCCGATATCCACAGTTTAAATACCAGGAATAAACATAATCTTGCTGTACTTCACACTCGCCTCCACAGAGTAGGCAACTCGTTCATGGGTCAATGTATACGCTTTTACAACAAACTTCCTATTGCTATTCGAAATTTACCCATTAAACGATTTAAAAGCTGTATTAAAACCAAACTTTGTAAAAAAGGGTACTATAAAATTTCAGATTATTTAGAAGACAAAAAAGCTTGGGATTGAGCTGCTCGCTCTGATAAGCTTTGTGCTAAAACTTTTTTTTTAATATTTTGTATTATTGTATTACATAGTTAAAATAAATGCATTTGGCGTTGTTGGTAGGGTAGGCTAGGCCTAATTGCCTATGGACGGCACGCCCCTGAGTCCGTTTGGATCTCAAACGGACTCAGGGGCGTGCCGCCCCTGAGTCCGTTTGAGATGTGTTTATGAAATTTGGAGCACATATGTATCTCGCAAGTCTCAATATATGAGCCAAATTTGACACGTTCATGTCGTTCGTCAAATCGTTTTTGAGTTATGAGTGGGTCAAAAGTGGCTCCAAATGGTTCGTGTAATATTAAAAACGGTGCTGCTCGCCAGTTCTGTTACTTGAAGGTTTTAATCGTTAAAAGAAATTTTTAGAGGTATGTTCGTGATTTTTTTATATCGTATCAAATTAGTTGTATCATGTTTTGAACATACTATCTACCTAGCATATACCCTGAAGAATATCGTGTATTTTCTGATGTTTTCCGGTGTTTACTGCAGGGGATCTTTTAGGCATTATAAAACTTATAAAACTTGCGTTTAGCTCCTGTAGTCCCCTTAAGACTAGAATCCTGAGTGCAGCGAGGGATTCAAGCTCGCTCAAGATGAACACACTTTTATCTCCGAGGAGAATACTCTACTTTTCGCACCTACTGCGAGTTATGAGGTAGTTGCGAGGTAATAACAAAATAATTCAATTTCGAATTAGTAGCTTACGAATCTGTTAGATAACCGGGGAATACCCAATTATGTGCAGTTTCATACAGAACTTTTACAAACTCATCCAATTTTATCAAAAACACAAAAAATGATATCGTAAATAACCCAAATCCAATATTCTAACTCGGTACGCGCCACAGCAACGGATCAGCTGTTGCGATGACATGCCGCCATTATAATGTAGAAAGAGCGTTTGGCCGAGTCTACAATGCAAATAATTCAAAGAATTGAAAAAAAACTTTTTTTATTGTTGTAATTATTTTTTCACTTCTCATGTTGTAAAAGGTCGTCTTTATGTTGTGCGTACGAGATATAAAATCGCGTTTTATGCATAAAGTATTTTTTTTTTCTAAGACTAAGTTAATCAGGCCCAACAGGCCACACGCACAATAAAACATCGCCGATTAAAGTCGTTATTTTATTTCATTTGCTTTAATGTATATCATTTCTGTGTTTTCTATCATTAATTTAATCAAACCAGATAAAATAGCTGTAATTTATTATTCAAAAACGCAAAGAAACGTTTTTATGACTTGGCAGTATGAAGTACCCAAGTCAAAGACAAAAGTTGAAATTTTTTTTTTTTTAATGTTTGCTGGCTGGAGCCTGCTCTTTAATTTTGCAACATTTTTGAACAGTGAAAAGTGATTAAACAATGGAATAGTTTTATATACTTTATGCCTGTTTCATTTTCTTGCGATCGAAGGGAAAAGCAGAGTGCTTTTCTCTCTCTTTTCTTTTAATAAAAACCATTTAAAAAAAGGCTTATTTTATGCACTAGTTGTACAATCTACTATTGTTTCGACTATTTATTTAATGTTACTTATTATACCACTATAACATCTCTATTATATTGCGTAGTTTCATTATTTTGATCTTCGACAGGTAACTAAAACCTATACAGTGAGAACTCTTTGGTCGAGCTGTACTTTAATAGTTACATTTTTTTTTTGTTGTGAAAGTTTTTTAGTTGATGACACAAATTCAAATCACATGATGCACCAGCGGGTCATTATGAAATCCAGTACAACAATAATGCCCGGCTAGAGCCTAGGACTTTAATGACAAATTATTATTATTTTTGTAGTGTTTTTTTTTTGTTTTAGTTCTGGTTGGTTTTGCAACATTTACGGACCGAAGCCAAGTAAATGCAACGTGTGGTGTGTTATAATGTTAGTGTTGTGATGAGGACCTACTTCGTTTTTATCTATTTGCATGAACTTTCTGACGATTCGATATGTTTTTATAATTGCAGTTTTTTATAGAGGGACCGTGTGTAACGTTTGAAATAATTATAATAATCAAATGACCCAATTTCATTTAATATAACGATGAAATGATATAATGAATTATTGATACAATTTCATTTTACCTAGTTTTAAATGGTATAATGAACCTTTTCTATGATGCACATTTGAATTAATATTCAGTTACTATAATATTCAAAATCTATAAGTAACGTTTAGTATAATTTAGAAACGTCTACTTTGCAAAACAAAGTAGACGTTTCTAAATTGTATGTAATGTATATTTCTAGTTTTGCAAAAACTGATTATTGAATCATTTGGGTTAGATGAGGTGTTATAACATCATCTAACCCAAATGATTCACCTGTTATCGTAAATATTTGTAATAGTCGGTCGATTCCATTGCTGTTATGGTGTCTGTGTTATTTACTACATAGGTCTGTTAGCTTGTATCTGGTAACCCTACTTATTTAATCAACTAATAAGCGTATGTCACATTGACATATTTCCTTAAATTTCCTATCTCAGTGGTATGTCACTCAATTGATTATTCGTTCATAACATTAACTGTCATTCGTTCATGACATTCACTGTCATTCGTTCATGACATTCACTGTCATTCTCTGTGGGAGATAACTGACAGCCGGCCTTCTTGATCGGGACGTCGAGCAGTGAACACGCCTACATTACCAGCGTAACAAATTGGTGGGATTATAATTTAAATCTTAGCAAGTAAGAACAGGACTTATTATTTTGGTGATACACAAGTGTTCTAACAAATGTTGTGGAAAAGGTAATAAATATGTTTGTGTTTAATAATGTTTCGTTTTCTATTGCGAACCCCTTTATTTCTGACCTGTAGCTTATAGGTCGTACCTTGCCACATATGATATGAAGTGTTTTACATTTATCCAGACCAAATTGCATGTTTATATCTAGGCTAAACTCTGTTGTAGCTTCCACCAGTTTTTTATATATTTTTCGGTTTGTGCATATAGTTTAATATCGTCCATGTAAATGAGATGTGAGTAATTTTTATTTTTATATATTTTACATATCTCGGGACCATAGGGTCCCGGACCTTTGAAAGGCGTACGAGGGGCCGAAGCCTACTCGCAGAGGCAATTTCAAGTGGAATAAGGCACCAAACCGACGATTTTCCCCATGTTTGCGCTATGCAAGTGCACCTAAGGACAACCCCCGTTTGGTGCAGGACTATTGCAGAACATGGGAATAAAGCATATTGGGCTATGGGTTTGGAGACTATAGTGGATTGGTAACCTAAAACTACGGAAGGACTATGTCCCCTGCCTGATCAATGCTATGTAAAACACGGATAAAATAGCAGGGGGTGACATGCACACGCAATAATGGGCCCCTGAAAACCACGGACCCTATCTCCCGGGAGAAGTCTTGTCTTACCGAGCTGATGAGCAGTAGCGACCTACTGCCCAACAGCTCGCCACATGCTGCCCTGCGGGTTTCTCTCCTCCTACTCCTTATCCTAGACTTGTTCCGGCAAAATAAACTCCCTACACACCTAGAGATCGGAGCGCGCAGGCCCGACCACGACGTCTACGTAGAGATACGGCAGTGGGGTACTATTACTATTATGTCATGCAAACCTAACCCAAAAAAGTAGTTTATGCACCAAGGGGATAAAGCAATGTCTTATGTCGCAGGCGCCGTATTGAATTCGAGCGTAACGAAGAATCCTGAATGCAGCGAGGGATTCAAGCCCGCCCAAGATCTAGGGACCTTTCAATTTCTCTTTCAATAGTGATTTGACTCCGGAGTACAGTCGCCAGCATAATTATCAAGTTACCACATTTTAAGGTTTAAAATCATTTGGAGAAATTTGACAGTTTGTGGTAACTTGATGTGCTGGCGACTGTACTATGGTAAATGTTTACATACGATTTTTACTTTATTTTTTTTGGGTGGAAAATTATCAAATAACTTCACCCGTTCTGGGCGCAGCGCGAGGGTGTGTCAGACTCTTACTAACTAAAACCCAACCGTATTCCTTCGGTTGCCTGTATTGCCAGGGGCCTCGGTAACCCTTTTGGACTGCCACGCGACCCCGGATACGATTTTTACTTGAGGTTCCAAATTCAAATCTCTTTAATGACCAGCGGGTCATAATGAAATACAATATTAATCCCTGACTAGACCCCAGAGCTCTAACAGCTGTTTCTACATAATCTGTGGCGGTAATGGCAATATGTCATCACAACAGTTGATCGGTTGCTGTGGCGCTTATACCCCCGCGTTAGAATATTGGATTTGGTTACGATATAATTTTTGTTTTTCTTATTATTTTTTTGCGGTCGGAATTCATTACAGCGCCCGTGACTTAAGGCACTGCTTTATTTAGTGAATAATCTACTATTTTATATGGCAACATTATCGATTTACAAAGCACCTAATAAACCACCTTTACTAAACAAATTACCTCTACCACGTTCAATTCGATAGAACAGCTTACCACGACACAGCAGAAAATATGTAAATTTTGTGGTACATACGTAATTAATTTCATCATCCGAATACTAGCGCATAATGATGTCATTTTAAATGCTCACACCCTCTTCGAGATTATTAATTTTGTCAGCGGCCATTACACACTTCATGAACCTTTTAATATACAGGGTGAGTTATTTAACCAGCGTTACTGAAGGCTCTGTAGGTACCATAAGTGGTGGAAGGATTTGTTGTCAGAAATGAATCAAAATGTTTCCAAAAATTTGAATGGGCAAGATTTTATTGTTTTACATAGACTCACACATAATAATAATCAATCAGAGTACCGTCTACATGAAAGAAAAGAAGACATGGGTAAGTAAAAAACGAACAGTAAAATTAAAGTATGTTTTGTAAATATTGGAAAAATACATTGATAATAAAATTAAACGAAATACCTAAAATACCTACTTCCTATCTGTTGAAAGTTTAAGAATTTCCAGCTAGCTGTCAATACTGCCATTGTGATCCCTATTATATAAAACCTCACACTGTATAATACAACTTAATTAATTAATTCGGTTATGACCTCCAGTATAAGTTTAATGTCTTTTAATATAAAGGTAGCCCAAGCTTTGTATTCTTGACTGATAATATGGAATAAATATCAAAATTATTTATTTTATTCTGTAATATTTATTTAAAGATAGAGAGAGCCTTAGTTTTTGTTTACTTCAGAGGGTAAAACGCCAACGTGAAAACACTTAAATTCTCTATAAGCATAACAAAGAATAATGTCCCCTATTTATCAACATAAAAATACAAAGCGGAGAATGTGACTGCAAGCCACGCTACCCACTCGTTTTGATGGGCTAGGCGTCCGCAAAATTTCTAGTGCCTACCGGCGTTCCTGTCCTCGGTCCAAAGCACCGAAAAGTTAACCAACAAAATCTCAGCTACTTCTCAGATTGAGTCTGAAGTGCCGTATTTGACCGATGCGGTGAATGCCTGGAAAGTGGCTTGCCCGGATACGGTTCAGCCTAAGAACCCGTCTTCCCTGAGACAGTAGGACGAGCCGTTCTGCAGGTTGTACGGAATAAAATCATTAATACATCCACCAATACTGCTAAGTGGCTGCCCGCCTGCTGGCTGTGGGTGAATGGGAGTCAAGCCTCTGGCTTCAGGTGCTACCTTCACCCAACATAGGCACCAACTTCTACGGCATTATGGCAAGACGGAATGACCTTAATGCCGTAGAAGTTGGGTAGGCCTTAAGAGTGAGATGCAACCTGTGTTGACACCCTCGCGCCTTCCCATCTTCCTAGCACATCGGGCTGTTCTGGGGCGGCCGCTGCAAGAGCAGAAAACCTCAGTTGGCGCAAAAATAACAACCTTATGGGGAGCTATATGTTGAGCCGTTTGGGGTTAAAACACCAGGGCCTTGGGGTCCGAGTACTCATCGAGTATTTCGGGACATCGCCAAACGGTTGCTGGAGTCTTCGCGTGACCAGAGGGCTGGCCTATTTTTAGCCCAAAGAATTGCCATCCAATGTGGTAATGCTGCCAGTCTGTTAGCCACTTTTCCCTGTGACAGCGATGCGGACGAATTTTTTGACACCCAGTGAGCTCTTCCCCTTCCTTTATATATATATTAGTTTTAGCTTGTGTATTTGTGTATTTTAATTAAGGCTTTCTTAAATAACTTTAATAATAAGCGGAGAATGGCTTGAACGTTTGCACACCAGATTGTCACACCAGGGTGACTAACAGGATTATTTTTCATGTTTGTCACACCGCTAATATTTCTACACCATGTAGCAATTGTCATTATCAACTAGTGCAGTAAAATAAATGTTTGTTTCAATAAAAAAAAACATTGATTTTATTATTTATCATTTATTTGTTCGATATAGTTGTCATAGCTGAGACTATGGAGGACCTCAGTACAATGCTCGATGACCTCAGTAGAGCTTCCGAAAGAGTGGGTCTTAAAATGAACATGGACAAGACAAAGGAAAAGACAAGAAAAAGGAAATCCGTGTTTAACAAACGAAGTCGACAAATACTACACAATTAGATTTAAGTAATAAAATAACAGCATAAGTCGGACGTACATTAAAAAAAACCGGACAAGCGCGAGTAGAACTCGCGTGGTGAGGGTTCCATACAATGAATATGTTATAAAACAAAAAATTGAAAATCATGGTCTCCCATACATTCCAACTGCAAAAGTAAGTCTATACGCAGAATATTAAGAGATTTACCCTATTATTTTGACCACCATAGATTTCTTAGAGATTTCCTGTAATCTATAAGTAAAGAAATATTTTCTGTATTTTTTTCAAAATTCTAGGCTCAGTAGTTTCGCAGATACATCGGTGGTACATTTTCATCTATTTTCTGCTTTAACGCTGTTTATTTTAAAAATGTAAGGAGTATGTAAGGAGCGTAGCAGGTGGCGTTCTATAGTTTCTGCCCCACGGGAAGAAGACGTGAGTTTATGTATGCATGTATTTTAAAAATATAAAAATAAATATTTGAGACCCTCATAATGAGCCCTTTCAATTGATATGTCACACGGTACAGTTTACAAAACTTTTTCTTTTTTAATTTTCTAGTTTGTATAATAAAAGCCACCCTATTTGTGTACCATAACTTAATGGGTCCAGTAGATTCGAAGCAAATCGGCTGTGACAGACGGACAGACAGACAGACACACGAGTGATCCTATAATTAAAGGTTCCGTTTTTCCTCTTGAGGCACGGAATCCTAAAAAGCAGCCAAGCGCGTGTCCGACTCGCACAAGGATTTCATACCACCGTACAATATTTAACACTAGTTTTCTTTTATACTTTTGTTAAAAAAACGCCGAAAGAACAGGGTTTCTTGTATGGGGATGGGGACCCCTTTAATTTATTATTTTATTTTTATTATTCTTGTTATAGCGGCCATAGAGTAATACACATTCACTGCAATTTCAAGTGTATTTCTATTACGGTTCAAAAGATAAAGCCCTGTGACTGACGGACGGACAGCGGAGCCTTAGTAATAGGGTCCCGGTGGCACCCTTTGTGTACGATACCCTTAAAACACAAGCACAGTGACGGGTTCCGTAGTTGGGATAAATATTAACGCATGCACAGTATTGATTCCACCGGCTGCAAAAATAATGGTGTATTTCCTAGTACAAAATGTATTCTTGAACTATGAAAGGCAAAGTTTTTTCTGCAGTTGTAACCAAAAATATTCCATATCTCAAAAAGTATTGACTTAAATAGCAAAGTCACTAAGAAACATTATAATCTTTTTTTAGGGATCTTACAAGCATATGTGCATTGTTTTTTTTTTTTTTTTTGTTGCAAGGTTTTTGTTTCTGCTATTTGTCTACGGAACCCTAAAATACAGGGGCACAGTAGTTAGGATCGCCACATACCTTTCAACTTTTGGGTGTCGTAGGTAGCTTCCCCCCTTGTCCGTGTGGTGCCGGATGTCCGTGTGGTGACGGACGTAAAGAATAGTACCATCCCATTTCTTCCCGTGGGTGTGGTAAAAGGCGACTAAGGGACTTACTAGAGAATGGGCAGCAGCATTCTCTATGCATATTGACACCATACTGCGATCGCCAACCCGCCTGCCAAGCGTTGCGATTATGGCAACCCCCCCCCTTTATTGGGGGAGGCCTAAGTCCAGCAGTGGACGTCTTTCGGCTGAAATGGTGATGATGATGATGATGAGGTAGCTTCCCTTGTTTTCACTCTTGAGGATCAGCTGAAACCTGATCTTTCCCACCGCAATGGACAGCTTTATGAATATAGTCCTCCTGACCGTGATTCGCTCATGGTGGCCAATCTAAGCGGATGCCCACGACGGGGGAGATTTTATAACGCTTAAAAACGCTGTAAAACACTTAATTTAATCTTAGTAATATGTCAGAATCATCATCTGCCTACCCTTTTCCCAACTACGTTGGGGTCAGCTTCCAGTGTAACCGGATGCAGCTGAATACCAGTATTTTACATGGAGCGACTGCCTATCTGACCTCCACAACCCAGTTACTGGGTAACACGATACCCCTTGGTAACACTGGTTGTCAGACTTTCGGGCTTCTTCTTCTTCAGTAATACATCAGAATGTTACGTGGAATATACTTCTCAAGTGCTAAAAGACTTCAATCAAAAAATTATCCGTTAATTATAAAGGACATCATCTTTTTTGGTCCAAATATGAAAGTTAATAAAAAAATATGCTGTATTCCGTTAGAACTTGTCCCCCTGAGTATTTATTATTATGACACCAAAGCTGGGAAGGTCTCTGTTATTATATACATTTCGCAACAGGCGAAAATCTCTTTTGAACCTGCCGTTGACCACTTCAACCACCCAACGACAGATTGTTATCAGTCTGGACTTATTGGCCTGATCCGTGGTTAGCTGTGTCTCATTTGGATACTTTGTTTCAGGCATATGTTGTACGTATCCGCAAGATTCCAGATGTCTTGCTGAGTCTCGAAAACCACGGTCCAGAATAAAAACATCTCCACTCCTATAAAATCAGTGGAAGGCACTGTCAGCATTATTAAACATGTCATTCATTATATCTGCGTCAGACGTGGTGGCAGCATATGGTCCGTTAACTTCGATAATGTGTCCATCACAAGAAACCAAGAGGAACGGTTTTAGGAGGTTTCTGTATTTGTGATGGCTGTAAGACTTGCGTTGGAAAAAATAATTTCCACTTTTTTGCAGATAGATGTACGTGCCATCACAAATCGTGATCGCTTTCCTTTCATCTTCTGGGCTCGATGGGTTCCCAAACAGATTGTTGGGTAGAAAAAGGTTCCTTTGTGCTACATCCTCACGGGAAATATGGTCAAACCCAACATTTAAGGGCACAAAATCTTCTAACAGAGTGTTGCGTCCGATTTTTAACCACGTATGAAACGCTGTTTCGCTACATTTAAAAATATTAGCAAGCCGCGAGTTCGAGTCACCTGTTCTTAACTTGACTAATACTGCCGCCAGTACGGTTCTTTTATTCTTTTTAGTTCTCAGACTTGGTAAACTGTCTAATAATTCAGTAAACTGATCTTGAGTCAGTCCTGTCCAAGTATGAAACTCGGCCGGTGCTATATTTTCATACTGCTCAAAATCAAGTATTTCCTCTAAACAGTTCTGGCGTTTTATCCAAGATACGGAGAAAGGTCGCACTTCTATTCCTTCTTTAGTTCATCTCAACAATACTGATGTGAGTTCAGGGTGCTCAAATTCACCGTAGGCGCGGGCTTGCGGACGGTGAGCAATGGGTAGCTCACCGTCCGGTAAGGACCAGGCCCGGGTGCAAATGCCTTTGCCACACATGTAACTCTAAATCATACGTCGCTTCTCTTAAGTTTAATGATAGGGATATATTAAATAAGATTAAAAAAAAACTTAACATATTCAAAAGTACTGACCCTGACAATATCCCTTAAATTTTTATAAAATGTTGTGCTGTGGAAACAAGCAAGAATAAGTCCTGTATTCAAAAAACGCGACAATTCGGATGTCAAAAACCATCAACCATTCTTCCATATATCCATTCATTCCTGCTTTTCAAAGTTATTTGAATCTCTTGTCAGTTCTGTAATCACACTCCACGCAACATTATACATCTCCCCTCACCAACATGGGTTCATGCACGGTCAGTCCACTGAGACAAATCTTGTAGCATACTTAAATGACCTGTCACCCGATCTTGATAATGGAAAACTAGTGAACGCCATTTATACAGATTTTACTAACGCTTTTGATAAAGTAAACCATCATCTGCTTTAAAAAAAACTTAACTCATTGGTATCGGTGGTCCTTGTTACGTACGGCTTGCATCGTACTTGTCTAAAATATCTCAGTTAGTTGCAGTAGGTGGGTTCACGTCCGAGTACTATGTCAAATCTGGAGTTCCGCAAGGGCCCACTCTTTTCCCGGTACTCTTTTTGATATTCATAACGATGTTAAATCAAAATCAAAAAGTCATTTATTCAAACTCAAATACAAAATGATCTTGAAAATATTAACCGCTGGTGTACCGATAAGTTATTGATCCCTAACGCCACTAAATGCCATCAAATCACTTTTACTTGAAAGAAAAATCCTTTGATATTTGAATATTCGCTTACCAAACTATGTAGAATCAGTAAGTGAAATCAAAAATCTAGGAGTCTAAAAAAGTGATTTCTTAAACGTAACGCCATCAATTTCAGGCGACCCCAAACTAAATTGCTTCTAGTCAAAACACTAATAAGAAGTAACTTAGAATACGCACGTACAGCGTGGATCCCGTCTTTTGCTGTTCACTTTCCATGCATTGTACATACTACAACGTATGTTTACACGCTCCTTGGGGTTTAGCACTTGCGATATTTTTCATAGATGCCCATATAACCAGCGACTTTCTTTCTTCAAAATGACTTCTCTCCGTAACCGTCCGTGATGCTTAGTATTTCTTTTTTTCACAAAATTGTTAACGGAATGATTGATTGCAGTCACCTCCTAGCAGTGGTTCCCATCACAGTTCCACGTAAGAGACCCCGCGCTGTCCTAACACATTTTGTCCTCCATTCTGCTTGTCCCAACCACATGCTAATAACAAGTATTAACCATTACGATTATGCACAACAAAAACTGAAATTCAAACCTGGACATATTTCATGACTCCTTGGTGGTATTGGGAATACAAAACTTGACAAAAAAGACTTTTACAAACACGCACGTCACGCGACGCGACACAAAGGCACCACTTGTAGTGCTACACGCGGTGCCTTTGTGTCGCGTCGCGTGTCGCGCCTGTTTGAAGGAGCCTTTACCATTTAGTCACAAGATTTCTGTTTTATTAGAACTATGTATTTGAATTCTGTGTGTTATGTTCATGCCCTTCATTAATTTTATTGTGTTGCGTTTTGTTTTATTGAACTTAATTAACTTTGTTAAGTCTAAGTTTAGAAGCAGCTGCTATCCAATGTCTTCTTTAGAGTTCCGTAGTCAACAAGGAGCCCTTATAATCTGTCTGTCTGTCCGCGGCTTAGTTCAGAGACTCTTCTTCTCTACACGTAAACTGGGGATGATTTTTTTTCTCGTCTATCCCGTTGTGTGGAAAGACGTTGGAAGGTCGCTTAAAAATATTGCAAGTGTGTTACAACCATTTTTGGATTTAGGGATCCATTTGCGAAATATTAGGCTTTACAAGTTAACGAGTAACTGTCGACCAACTTACATTTGCAGTTGTAATGTATGGGAGAGCATGTTTTCCACCTACAATGTAAAGTTTGTTCTTGGAATAAATTCATCCCAACTACGAAACCCTTCATTGTGCGTGGTTCTACACGCACTTGGCTGGTTTTTTCTTTAAATGTTATTACACCTATAATTAGCAGTATACTTTTCTTAAATACTTTTGTAAACCAATATTGAAACATGCTGTGGTTAGTGTTCTTTAATAAATAAATGAGAAAGTACCTACCTATTCCAAAACAATCATTTTAAAAATTATATCGGGTCTGTGGCGGCATCTACATCGCCACATGCGAACTACGCAACACACTGACGTCACGCAAAATCCTGCATCACGTAAGCAGAGTATACCGCGCAACTAGCATATATACAACATCCCGCCATCAACTGTCGGGCAGTTGCCCACCAGACACGACACCCGTCTGGTCGGAGGATCCTCCCTTTTATGAGTGAACTTTACACCCTGTTCCTCATGCCTCTATAGGTCCTATAAGCTCGCTTAATTTGGTCATACGAATTAGTCCCCGAGCTACGATAGTAAAACAAGTCTCCTTATTGCTGTCCGGTTCCCGGTTTAAAAAGAAAAGTAAGAAAACAAACATTTGTTACTGTGTTTTTTAGCTCTTTCACAATTGACTCAAGTCTAAACATAATATTTGTATCAAGCCTTTCTTGCTTAATGAAATCAATAAAACTTATCATAACTAAGCCCGTATCTACTTTACCAAACAGTGTAGGTATGTTCAGTTTAGAGGTCCTTTGATATTGAAATCACATTCAGTCCACGGTAACGCAGTCAGTTTGCCTGTGGTGGCATCACGACTGACACTAATTTGCACGAAGTATGACACGGCTGTCGACCGTTGACGGCTACTGTCGTATAATGTCGGCCCAAGTTTACGTACTTGCGTGTTTGAACGCTCGCCACTACTAACAGGAATTGAATTCAAACGGGTTCTAATTTTAAGTAGGTACGTACTGACCGACCTATATACTCAAACTCAAACTCAAAGCATTTATTTCAGTTAAGTAAACTAATTACAGGCACTTTTGAATTTTCAAAGAGTCTGTCAGTTAGTCAGAGGGTCAAAGCTAATTGCCCATTCCAAAACGTAGACCTCTATGGAGAAGAACGGGCGAGAAACTCCAAGGACACTCTTTTAAATCAAGATATTACAAATCCTAGGTAAATTATTCATTGCTTCTTTAGGTGAGAACAATGTAAAAATAAATAAATAAAAAACAATTCAGAATATAAGATGATGATGGGATTAAAAGATTAAAAATAAGCTCAACGGCGCCCGTTCACGAACATGACGCGTGGAGCCATCCAGCTCAACCATTTTGTAGGGAACCGAATGATCCAACACACGCGCCACCATCAGCGAGGCATTTAAATAACATACTCTCAACTGTCAAGCTTTTTCAAATCAACATACATCATAAACGGCTCCATGGTACTCACATTTACAAAATTGAAAAAATGCCTCTAAATTATACAAAACTATAGTTTGCGATGCACTTGAAAGATTAATAAAATGTAAAATCTGCTTAAACACAACTGAAAAGAGAAAAACCGGCCAAGTGCGTGTCGGACCACGCACAATGAAGGTACGTTAACCGTTGTCGCTTCAAGAAAATGTTCTAAGGAGACTGTCCTTTCTCCTGTGAGGCAGCGAGCCTCCTTTCCGGATTGCCGCCATGGGATCTGGAGGCAAAAGTCCTCGCGCACGTAAGGGAGTGGCGCGAGGCGATTCGCCGGGGCGTAACTCCGCTGCCGCGAGAAATCACGGCACAGCAGACAGAGCTCCGGCGGGATCTCATTGTGACATGGAGAGTGCGATTGTCGCAACCCAGTGCTGGGCACGCCACAATTGCAGCGATAAGTTTCCTCTTTGAGGAGTGGCTAGAGAGGCGCCACGGCGTCCTCACCTTCCGCCTGACGCAGGTCCTCACCGGACACGGCAGCTTCGTCGGATAAGGCGGGAGGAAACGCCCGGGTGTCACCACTGTGTGAATCGCCCGCAGGACACAGTGGAGCATACAGTGGAGGTCTGCCCGGCTTGGGCAGAGCACCGCCATGTCCTCGTGGAGGCGATCGGCGGCAGGGATCTCTCGCGTCGGGCCCTGGTACGGATCGAGAGGGCATGGGCAGCCGTTACCTCCTTCTGCGATGCAGTAATGCTCGCGAAGGAGGAGGCGGGATGGTTGAGGGAAAGGCAAATTTCGCGCCCTCTCGCCCCTAGCCGCCGCAGGAGACGCCCTGGGCGTCGGGAATCCCGGGCGGATTTCCGGCCACCGTAGGTGCGGGCTTGCGGATGGTGAGCAATAGGTAGCTCGCCATCCGATAAAGACCAGGCCCGGGTCGACGGCGCGTTGTATTCCACGCGCGCTTCAAAGAGATGTCAGCATAAGTGTAGGGGTCCACCAAGTGTAGGGGGGGTGCAGGGCCGATGCCTGCCGGAGTCGCGTGGATGTTCGAAAAGGTTACCGAAGCCTCTGGCAATACAGGCAACGGAAGGAATACGGGTGGGTTTTAGTCAGTAAGAGACACACCTTCCCGCTCCGCCCAGAGCGGTGGAAGTTATTTGATAATTTCATACAGAAATAAAAAAAAGATAATATTCACTACTTCTAACATTCGGTAACTAGAATCTTATGCATTTAGTTTTCTTCTCATTTAATACCAAATTATTTACAGTAAACCAATTATGGACCTTAAGCATAGCGTCATTTACGTGTGCAAGTACAAGCTCCTGTGCAAGTCTGTTTAATGAAGAGAGAAAGAAAGAGCCTTTAAGACCCTATTACAGAAGGTTCGATCCTTGTTTTACAAAAGCTTTTATTGTTGAACAGGATGTCGCCTTTTCCCCTTTCTTCCTGAAAGTCTGATCATCAGTGATCGAATCAAGCCACAGTCACACTAACCCAAATCTGTTGTTAAACTTAATGATTATCTAATTTGATTGGTTGACAAATATTTTTGTCAACCAATCAAATTAGATAATTTAGAAAATTAATAAATTAAATAATAATAATAATTTAATTTTAAATTAGATATTTCATTTTTGTTATTACAAAAGTCGCGGACCCCTGGCAGATGTGAAACACTGTGGAGTAGAGGCATAATGGCATAAGAGAACGTCATGCCATTTGCCGTCACGCCATACGAGTCGAAATTACCCCCAAGGCGCGCCTATAGATGTTTCAAATCAAAAGTTCCCATTAACTTTTATTGTTTTTATTTGATAAAACTTTTCTGTATCTAAAATGGAAAACCAGGGGCGAAGCTACTGCCGCCAAGCTACAGGGGCCCCCATACAATATTATCAAAAATCTCAAATTCTTATAGATGAGGAGCCCGTAATGAATGAATACCTAATACGTAAATAATAATAATTATTATTTATTTATTTTACCAAAAAGTATATTTTTTGGTGAAATAAACGGAACACATAAATACACATAAAAAGAACGGATCACACATACTTATAGGCTAGTAATTGGGAGTACATAATAAGGGAGCATCTGTAGCCGGAGTAGGACGAGTCATGTATCTCGGCATACAGCGCCAGACCCATCAAAACTGACAATAATACATATACAAAAAGATGCATTAATGAATGTTCTTATACAAGAAAAACTGAAAAAATACAAACATGAGTGTGTCTTTGGGTGTGTGTGTGTATGTGCGCGTGATTTTGTGTAAGTGTTGAGTAGTGAAAGGTGTTGGGGTGTTGGGTAGCGTGAATACGTCTTACCGAAAAATAAAACTGTTTATTTGACTAAAGCATTCAATGAGCTATCTCTGAATCCTCATAGGGAAGGGCAATTAGGTAGTTATGCACCTTCTTCTTACATAGTCTTCTTACATTAAGGGCTGATAATGATGAAGGTCTCGTGATGGTGCAAAGGAGGAAGCGCCGATCGCAAACTAACACAGGAACCGCTGTGGCAAAGCTCCTACGGGGCCCGAAGTGAGCCTGCGTGCCGCTATGCCGAACACACCGGTATACATCTTCCGCCTGCACTACACCACTAAGTTGGAGGACAACGTGGAGTACGTGCGCTAAAAGACAAGGTACAGGTCGAGGGTGCAGGAGTCGCGCCGCAACGTCAAGTTTACGGCGTTCCTGGTGCGCGTACCGAATCGTTATCTGCCCCTCGTCATGGAAGAAGGCTTTTGGCCACAGGACGTGGAATTCCGTCGCCTCCACGGATATATTCCACAGGGCAGCACATAGTCAAGCTAGTGCAAAGTGAAGTACTAACATAGTCTTAAGTCTTTTTTATTAACACAAGTTTTTGTTTACAATAAAAATATGTATGTTTATGTTATGGTATTTATCTATGGGCCTGTGTTGCCTGAAAATAAATGGATTTATTATTATTACTTATTTGTATGTCTCTCAAATTGCCTAACAGTAGAAACTTGGCAATACTGATAGTGTTATTGTGGGGAACAATATTGGTTTAAAATTGCTCACATTCAATATCGCTCGTTGAGCAATTTCTAAGCTCTTGATGGTGGTTTTAGGAGCTCCACCACAGGATAATATACAGTATGAAACCGACTGGCAGAAAGCTAGGTATTTTTTTAAAAAGAATTGCATCTGTGATTTGCCTAAGATTTTTGAAGACGTAGATAATTTTACGTACCCTAGAATACGACAGCTTAATATGCTGTTTAAAGCTTTTTGCTGAACGTTTCCACTGTCAGTACGTGAACCACTGCTGCATAGTTCACATACTGACTAATGTTAAGATATTATTCTAATTTTGTTTATCTATTATAAAATATTTTTTTTTTTTTATATTAATGTATAGTTTTCACTGTAAATGTAATTCTTTAATTTAATTAATAATTTAGTGTAATTGTATGATCCGATGTTGATTGAAATAAATAAATAGTAATAATAATAAGCTAGCAACACTCACGTCAACAGAACGTCAAAAATTTGTTTTCACAATTTCCATATTTTTATTAATTTTAGACGCAGTTTTTTTTTTGTTTGAGAAATCCAAAACAAGCCTGAAACTCATGATCGCAATATAATAAAAACAATTCAACAACAACAGCAAAATCAATTAAATATAATAAAATAATACCGAATCAGAGGACAGTGACATCTGTCATGTCATCTCCGACAAAACAAAAATAATGAACATGAAAATCAAATTTAAAATATGTTGACGAGATCTGCTGCACGAGCACGCCCACCACCTCCGGACTCTTCGCTCAGCTCCGCCTCGCCGCCGCCGGTACCCAGCCCCACCGTGAGCGCTGTGACGACACCGGCCGCGGTAGTAGCGTCGAGCTCGAGCAACGAGTATTTTTCCCCGCCGACGTCGCCAACACCTGTACGTCGGCAGGGTAGATAGGCCGGCCACCGAAGAGTTTGGGACTTAGGGGCCATCCGGCCCCGAGCCGGGTCCCCGCTGCCGGTGGTTGTGTGCAGCGCATGAGATGGACTCAGTCTATGAACGAGAACGTCATGCACGCATATTACGGGTCTACAGAGGGAGGAACTAACCTCACTGCGTATCGTGTTAGGATGCTGTCTCTGTTTCAGAAACTAGAACCAACCGTCAACGTCTCGGCCCAACGATTATCGGATCAGGTGCGTGTTATCCAACGCAATCATAGGTTGGACGATGCCTCACTTGATAGGCTACGCTCAGAGGTACTGAGCAACCCTATCGTCACAACTCCGGCACAAACCGCGGCACGTGCGCCAATTATTGATGCAATCCCGCTGCGGTCCAATCACAGTGTCGAAGAGGAGGATGTTAGAGTTGCCACAGTAAGTAGCCAGTGCAACATCCGATTGAGGAGCGCACTGGAGGAGGCGTTTCGCGAGTATAGGTCCACACCGACCGAACTTAGACCACGATTACCACGCCTACCTATGCACAAGAAAAATAGGGCGCAGGTGTGTGTTTTGGACTCGACCAAACCCAGCCGTACCAGCTTGGCAGTGCAGGATCCAGCGTCGTGTCGATGGGGCCAGGGTACTCATCGGCAAACTATACTGCTTCAGGGAGGGCAATACACGACCGCGAGTGATGTGCTTTGTAAGGCGGGCATTCTCGGGGACTGGAATCAGCCCTCGAGAATACATGGCCCGTGTCACAGAGCGCATCGGCTTCCTGAAGCAGAAAGTTTATTTATTTATTTATTTAATACTTTAAGCACACAAATGTACAGAGGCGGACTTAATGCCGTAGGCATTTTCTACCAGTCAACCTTTGGGTGATGCAGAGACAAACAGTGGTAGGTGCAATAGCGAAAACTATGGAATAAATATTTATTTAAATATAAGGATATACATACATATTAAAAACTTTAAATATATACCTAATTATACATAAATATAAGACCTAATAAATACACATAAATACACGAATATACTAAAACAGATGAGACAAACAATGGGAAAACATTACCATTGTGATGATACTGCCAGCTTCTTACGAATATGCTCGCGAACTTTGACTTTAAAGGATAATCGGTTGGTTGCCATCCTGATTTCCTGGGGGAGCGCATTCCACAGAGAGATAGACTGAACGAAGAAGGAAGAGTGAATGAAGTCAGTGCGGTGAGTGGGACATTGAAGAAGACGATTGTGTGATGAACGTAGGTTTCTACTGTGGTTCGCGCAAATGTACTGAAAGTGGGGGGCCAGATAACTAGGGGAAGAGGGCGAGTCAAGAAATGAAAACAATGTGGTCAGCGCCCTTTGCTCTCTGCGCTGACGTATGGGCAACCACTTTAGAAGCGACCGATGCGCAGAGACATGATCATATTTACGCAGATTGAAAATGAATCGAATGCAGCTATTGAGAAGACGGTCAAGTTTGTCGAGGAGATCCGCATTCAGGTCGTAGTAGCACACATCACCATAATCGATAATAGGGAAAATTAAGGACTGCACAAGCATTGTCTTGGTATTTGATGGTAATAAATGTTTTAGTCGGTATAGAGCCCGCAGCGTTCCAGTAACCCTCTGGCTCACCCTAGTGACTTGCGTACGCCAGTTCAGGGTACAATCGATGTGCAAGCCTTTCCTTCTCTCTCTTCTCTCTCGTCTTTGACGTCAGTGCTAAATGGAAAGTTTGTGCATGGGCGAGCCGTATTCGGCGGTATAAGCAACGGGTCGATCGATACACGCAAAATCGCATGTTTCAGAGCGATGAGAGGTGGGTATATAGAGCTTGGGAGCGACCAGAGCAAAATGTGACAGACATGTGCCGCCCGGATGATGCCGCCACGAGTGCATTTTGGCGCAGCATCTGGTCGGCGCCTGTCTGTCACGCTGAGACTAACTGGATGCGGGATTTCGAGAGAGTGTGTGGAACTATACCAGAAATGGAAGTAGTAGTCATTGCGCCATCAGACATAGCCAGAGCGGTCCGTCTGCTACCGAATTGGAAATCACCGGGAACGGACGGACTTCACAACTTTTGGCTGTGTAGTTGCTATCTAGTTCACAAACTTGCCTGGCTTCTCAGTTCCAGTCATTCTTAGAGGCTGGGTCGCTACCGCAGTTTCTAACAACAGGCATTACCCACCTGCTCCATAAGTCAGGTAGTCCCGCGGAACCCAAGAATTACAGACCGATCACATGTTTGTCGACGGTCTTACAACACAACTTCTTACATCCATTTTGAGAGCGAAAATTAATACTCACATTGACAAAAATTCGATTGTCTGCCTCTCAAAATGGTTGTAGGAACGGGTCCCGCGGTACTAAGGAGCTACTCCTTATCGACATGGCCATTAGCCAACAGGTTCGTCGTTCCCGTAAGGATCTGTCGACTTGCTGGATTGATTAGAAGGCCTACGACTTGGTGCCACATACATGGCTCATGAGGGTGCTGGAGTTATACAAGATAGATGCAACTATACGCACCTTCCTTGAGTCGTGTATGGGGGCAATGGAGGACAGTCCTTCGCTATCTAGGATGTCGACAGATACAGGGAAATGATGAACCTGTATGGATTAAAAGGGGAATATTTCAGGGCGACAGTTTGAGTCCACTTTGGTTATGCTTAGCCCTGAACCCTCTAAGCACACTGCTGGAGGATTCGGGTCTAGGCTATCGGTTGAGGAGAGGTGGTCAGGTCATATCTCACCTCCTCTACATGGATGACTTGAAACTCTTTGCCCGCACCAAATTTCGACTGATGGAGCTACTGAAGGTAACTGAAACTTTCAGTGGCGCCATCAAAATAGAATTTGGTGTGGACAAATGTGTAGTCATGCAGCTGAAGCGAGGGGAAATTATGGAATCCGAGGGAATTGAATGAACGAATGAATTGAACTTTCGGATTCCGTACACCTTAGATCCCTCTCGTCATCCGAATGCTATAAGTATTTGGATATGTCGGAAGCGTTAGGCATCAACGTTACTGACATGAAGCAATCGTTGAAGGAGCGCTTTTTTGGTCGCCTGAAGAAGGTATTAATTAGTCTTCTTTCAGGCGGAAACAAGATGCGCGCCTTCAACGGTTGGGTCATGCCGGTTTTGATGTACTCTTTCGGCTTACTCAAATGGGCTCAGACCGAACTCGATGGCCTGGATAGGAGGGTCCGTACACTGTTGACCGCAAACCGGATGCATCACCCACGATCTTCGGTGATGAGACTGTACATCCCGCGGAAGTGCGGGGTTGAGGCTTTTTAAATGCGAAGACCCTCCACAACCGCGAGATATGCAGTCTCAGGGAATATTTTTTGAAAGCCGATGTGGGTATGCATCGTGATGTGGTCGCAGTGGACAAGAGGCTCACCCCTCTTTCCATGGCTAAAGAGAACTGGTGCAAACCTGTAGTACTTACCACGGATGACCGCAAGGAGATATGGCAAAGCAAGGAGCTACACGGGCGCTTCTATCGGGCTCGTCATGAGCCTGATGTTGATTTCTTAGCGTCCGTATCCTGGCTATGTTTTGGGGACCTTTTCGGGGAAACTAAAGGTTCTGTCTGTGCAATTATGGACGAAGTTATCTTGACGAATAACTACCGGAGACATATTATGAAGGACGGGACGGTTGACGTGTGCCGGGCATGCCACCGTCCAGGTGAGTCTATCAGACATATAGAGATAATATGTCTGATAGACTATAGATATTATCTCTGGTTGTTCTCGTTTGGCTAACGGCGAGTACTTGCACAGACATAACCAAGTGGCTAGGATTATTCATCAGCAACTTTCTTTGACATATAAACTTGTGAACTCTGAGGTACCGTATTACAAGTCTGTGCCTGACCCAGTTCTCGAAAATGACCATGTCACGTTGTACTGGGATCGGTCTATCATTACTGACAGGACTATTGTCGCCAATAAGCCTGATATAGTGGTGATAGACCGATTAGCGCGCCGCGCAATGATAGTCGATGTTTCCATTCCACATGACGAAAACCTCGCGAAAGCTGAGAATGAAAAACAAATCAAATATCTCGACTTAGCACACGAGGTTGTTGACATGTGGAATTTGAACTCGGCTGTCATTGTGCCGATTGTCGTAACGGCCAATGGCCTGATGGCCGAAAGCCTCAACGAACATCTCTCGAGGCTCTCTTTAGGCGGCTGGATCAAGGGCCTGATTCAGAAGGCGGCTCGCATTGTGAGGAGGTTTCTATCTCTGGAGCCCTAACCACCGGTAGCTTGGACCCTGCTCCTGACACCGGCGGACCACTATTTTTTATATTTTTAAATGTTTTTTTACATCTTTTTTAAGAAATATTTAAATATATATTTTATATGTAAAAAAATGAATAAACGAAATAATAATAAAAACTGAAATGACATTCAACTGTAATACCCAGGTATTTTATTTCATCAACGCACTCTAGCGGTTTGCAACTGCAGTATGTTATGGAGACACATTTGTGTGAAATAATGTGGTGCTCTTTATTGATTCCAGTTTTTTGGCGGATAGAAAACGCTAGGTTTTCAAGGTTAAGGGTTAGGATATTGCTATGTAACCACTCCTGAACCATGCCGAAACCAACCTGGGCAGCATCGATGACCTCAATCCAATTATCGGCAGAGAAGAGAAGAGCAGTATCTTCCGCATGTAGGATTATTTCGCCTCTTGGTACACATAGGTCTGTAAGATTGTTGATATATACGAGGAATAAAGTGGGTTCCAAGATGCTACCCTGTGGAACTCCGTATGATACAGGAAGTTCCTCACTGCAGTGGTAACCCACCCTTACATGCTGATAACGTCCACTTAGGTAACTCTCGAAAAGCTGAAGCTGAATTCTCCTTATGCCAAGTTTTTCTAATTTTCGTATAAGTAAATGTATCAAATGCAATGAAAATATTAAAATTAACGTGATTTGCTTATAGCTTACTAAGGCTTCAAGCTAAAGCACGGTTCAACTCTCAAGCTTTTTTTCATTAATTTAGAAAATCTAACCGAGTACTAGTAACTACGAGTCAAAATGCTCCAATTTTCGAACTCGCTTCGCTCGCTCTTACACTCTCTTAGTTAAGTCAGGGTTCTCCAAATTTCTAGCTAGCTTCGCTCGCTTTGCATTGTCTTAGTAAAATTCCAATGAAATCTTCACCAATCACGGTTCAGAATAGCTCACCTCGCTCTTAATAAGTTTACAATGACAGCTTAAGGTCCCGCCTCAGGATGCAATTTTATTGATTTAAAAAAATATATTTTTGAGATTCGCTACAGTCAGATAAAAAAGGGACCCCAACCTACCTTGATACAACACCCCTTTACTACTAACTACGCCTCTGTGGAAAACTCTTCCAGAAACCAGGGATGAGTTTGAATCATAATCTATCCAAATTATTTGCATTCTCTAAAATGGAAATCAAAAGCTGTACTATTCATTGGCAGTGTTGGAACAAGTTTAACATTAAACAGCGGCCAATCGCGCTGCGGCTGCATTGAATAGTGCGGTGCTTATTTGTTATTGTTGGTGATGGAGGATCGAGTCAATTTTGCAGCGAGCCAAATCGAAACAACAGCTATTTAGTACTTTACTGTTCTATACAAACATCGCGTGTTATGGAGATAATTGAGCGCTTAAAGCGCTTAGTAGGTTTTGGTGCAGTAAGCGTTATTGTTTCAGACAGGTATTTTGGAATGTTAGTTAGCTGGCATTTATGTAGGTAATGGTGGTACAGCTTGTTGTAAAACACCTAAGGTAGGTAAGCAGGGACTCGAGCAAAACACCATACCAATACAAGTGTGGTATTTAGCTACAGTAAGCCCTAAAATAACATTAGCGCATTCCCCATATTATTGTATTCCCCGATGAATAAAAAAAAACCAGCCATTTGCGTGTCTGACCATGCACAATGAAGGTTTCTGTAGTTGGGATTACTTGGGAATTTATCCTAAAAACAAACTTAACATTGTAGTTGAAAAACATGTTCTTCCTTACATCGATATACGTCACGGTCAATTCTCCATCTGCAAATTTAAGTTGGTCGACTATTACTCGTTAACTTGTAAAACCCATTAGAATTTTTTCACATCTCTATAAACAACCATTAAGCTGGCAGCATGGTTGTAGGACACTTGACTCTAACAATAAATAGCACTTTAAGGCTTAATATTACGCAAACGGAGCCTTGAATCGAAAAATGGTGTTTACAGACCCGCAATATTTTTGAATGGCCTATCGAACGATACCCCACACGATGGGTTCGACGAGAAAATATATCATCCCCACATAACGCGGAGGTAAAAAAATATTTTTCTAGATTTTACTACGTTAAAAAAAAAAACAAGTTTTTATTTTAGCAGTTTGTCGGCGTGATTAATATGTATACCTATGCCAAATAACAGCTTTCTAGTACTAAAAGTCTCTGAGCTACAGCGGGGACAGACAGACAGACGGAAACTATATGGGTTACTTGGTTACTACGGAACCCTAAAACCGGTGTTTGGAACACCCATATTTCGACAGTTACCTATATCGAAGTCTCATGTAATGAGCTTATTAGGTTCTATCAACAAAACCACACTTCAGACAGCTACTTAGAAATTCCTGATGGAATAATCAAAATTTGTCTTTCCTGAAAATCGAACCCAGAATCATATGCTCATCAGTCGACGTAAAAAATAGGTTCCTACCTAAACTTTCTACTTCAAAGCAGGATGTTAGGTTTCTATCCATCATCCTGCTTAAAAGTGGAAAGTTGCGTTGGCTGTTTGGTTGGAAGTGGCGCCTTAATTTCTTAGCATTATGAGTGGTTTTCCAAGTTTAAATTTTTTCATTCAAAAAATCTACTGACGTGCGATTGCCCGTTCCTATCGAGGAGAAAAATATCGTGAACACCATGTATCCATCACATAATTAAGAACGTTTACATCTAGCGTGGACGTCAAATTTAGGTAATTCTTCGCAAATTTCACTCACACAGAAACGGGCGTAACTGCGTACGTAGAGTTGGCGCCTTCGCTGTCTTTATAGGTAGACTTACCCACATTGATCCGTTCGCTTTATCCACTTTTGTTCGCTAATCCCACTTCAATTTATTGATACTTATGATTAGTACACACATACATAAACTCACGCCTTCTTCCCATGGGGGTAGGCAGAAACTACAGAACTCCACCTGCTACGCTCCTTGTATACTCCTTTTGATTTGTAGTTTATAGTAAATAAATAAATAATTATACTATATTTAAATGAAACAGTTTAGTTATACGCATCTTGCTGTGTTTATTTTACATAACAATTTAATAAATGATATTTATTTCTGTAAGTAAATGTTTTAAAGACACTTTTATGACCATTCGTTTTATCCATGGTTCCAGAAGAAGAGACCGACGTAGTATTCTGAAAAGGTATGAGCGCCGTTTTCTTCATTTTGGTTTTCAATTCTTTCCGTTCTTCCCTCATCATTTGAGTTTTCTTTACATTGCCTGAAGTTAAACCATAGTGAAACCTGAAGTGGCACCCTGGAAGACGGCTACGGGAACTCTGTAATAAAACGACGCAACCCCATCGAGTTTGGGCTCGTTTGATACATCTTGACATCAGCCGATTAAGTTGGTCGACTATTTCATAAAATGAAAACATATTAATTCAAATTAATTCAAATTAATTTATTTATCTATCACAAAGTTCTTAAAGTTCTATACAAGTAACATGGTATGAAATTATCACTAACAGAGGACTTAGACAGATTAAACAGCGGGTCCCAAACCAGGCACAGCCTGTATCTTGGTGACCCAAACACTGCACAAAGTTAAAATTTAATGGGTTCTGCTAGCGCACGATTGATATGAAATTCATAAGTTCATTACAAAATTTAGAAAACTTACAATACTGTGAATACCAAGAAAAATAAAATATATGTATATAAAACAGATTATCATACAAAAACAGTTAAGGTGAGTAAGTGTGTGGTGTAAGTGTGAGTGAGGGTATGTATTCTATCAAAGAGTATGTATTAACATGTGCTGCAAAGTAAACTTTCTGTTTCTTCATAAGTTCGGCCCAGTAACCATTCTTTTAGTTTATTTTTGGCCTCAGAGTAGTTGTTTGGTACCGTGAATTTTTTACTTATAGCATTAAACACCCGTATGGATAAATACGACGAAAACCGGGTCGCAAAGCGGGTTTTTGTTTTTGGAAGGGGGATTCTTTCAGCTGTTTTCCTACCCCTCTTACTGCAGCTAGAGCGTTGTGTGTTAACTTCAATGAGGTTTAAAAGTGACCGTAGGATGAACAACTGACGTACGCGTAAAACCCCAGATTCCGTATACAGTTCGTCCGTAGAGAAACGCCGAGGCTTTACCAGGAGTACCTTGAGGACAGCCCGCTGCACCCGTTCCAACTCCAGCATGCATGTCTTGGCAGCGCTGCCCCAGTCACTTACACAGTATTGTAGGACAGATTGGCATTGAGAGATGTAAACCTGCAAACATATATCCTTAGTAGCGCTGACTCGTAAGAGTTTCGCAATGTAAATGAACTTGCGCGTCTTTTTTGCGAGTGTTTGGATTTGTGCTTTGAAAGACAGGTTCTGATCAATTATGACACCTAGATATTTTGTGGTTTCTACTCTGAAAATGGCGTTGCAGTTGCAATCAGTAGCAGAGATGGCTGCTGCTGTCAAGACGTTGCATTTGCTGTTGTGTATTTTTAGTGTTTCGATGTTTGGTCTACTAGATCGAGTGACGTGAAAGGTCAAGAAATTGGTTTTTTTCAAGTTCAATGTTAAGAGATTTTGCTCCAGCCATGTTGCTATGATACTCATTCCTTTTTCAGCTGCATCCAGAGTCTCTTCAAAAGTAGCTCCATGAAAAATAATAGCAGTATCATCAGCGTAGCAGATGACATCCGACTGTACAATATTAAGCCTCAGAATGTTGTCCATGTACATGATGAAGAGGGTAGGTCCCAAAATACTTCCCTGAGGCACTCCGAAGGCAACCGGGAGACTCCCACTGACGACATCCCCAATTTTGACGAGCTGGTGTCGACCAGACAAGTAACTGTTGAACCAATCTAAGGACAGGCCTCTGACACCAAAGGACTCTAGTTTTCTTAGCAGTATAGGAATAGAGACTGTGTCAAAGGCCTTGGCGAGGTCTAGGAAGACACCGGCTGAACGGTGGCCCATGTCGATGTTTGAAGAAATTATGCTAGTCAGCAGACTTACGGCTTGCTCAGTAGACTTCGTTCGCAGTAGATATCTATAATAACCATATAATTTTTTTTAACAATACATAGTTTGTTAAAATATAGGTTCGTTTTATATCTTCGAGCAATTGAACAAGCATACAACAAAATATTATATGTAAATTAGATAGAAATGACTAAACTAGTTATTTAACATCATAAATACTATCGTTGTACGCACGGCAAAGGTCAACAGCGGTCAGACGGATCTTACATTACTAAGTGACTGCACGCAAAGGGCACCCCCTGTGGGGTACGGACCTTGGCTTAGGGTGCCGCTGTGGGGCGGACAGCAAGGTGGGACAGCCTCGATCAGAACTGGATAATTATTATTATCAGAGGAATTTAAAGCTACGGTGCGGGCTGGCACTTCATCGAGCAAGGGTCGGGGGGACGATTATGTCGGGGTCTTTGCGAGGGACCCCGGTGACGAGGTCAGAATGTCGGCTTGTGTTTGTGCACTGTACTCTTAGCCCTACTGCTTTCCTGGAGGAGGGTAATGGGGTCATCGGGATCGGTGAGAATTTGAAACGATTTGCGCGTAGAATATTATTAAATAGTAGTTTTAAAGTTTTTTTGAAAAATAATAGAACGAATTTTGTTGAAATTTTAAATTACAAGTTTTAAAGAAGATGTTCTTCTATTACAGTAAGCTATTATATATTATATTAAATTAAGAAAGATACATTGGTGAAAATAAATATTTTATCGACCAAAATTTCCTGATAATTTCGCATTGCTTGGATATTAATTTTTCTTGTAGGTAACCTAAAACAAAAAATCATTTTAACTTACTATTTTACTAAGGATCTTTGCTTTAAAGATAAAAATGTTTGTTAGGTTGTTCAGTGATTTTGAGCTTCTAAATTGACGCTTGAAGTGAAATTATGAAAACCTCTGTTTAGTAATCTTGATAGAATTTACAAATAGGTACTCTATTAATCTACAAATTTTCCTTACTAACTATTTAAACAATACAATTTCCTGATGATGATTGAATTAAAAGATAATTAGTACTTAATTAATTTGTTTTTAAAATACTTTTTGATAGATATTAACAGGTTTGAAAAGTATTTGTTTCGAGCCAAATAGCGCACGGACGGCGTAAACGCTTTAAATGTATCTGTCATTACTTCATTTTTAGGGTTCCGTAGTAAACAAGGAACCCTTATAGTTTCGCCATGTCCGTCTGTCTGTCCCCGCAGTAGCTCAAAGACGCTTAGTACCTACCTACTAGAAAGATAGATAGATAGATAGAATACTCTTTATTATGTACACCATAAAAATTACAACTATATATGTAGAAATTTTACAGGTGACACAATGGGCGGTCTTATCGCTAAAAGCGATCTTTTAAAGACAACCTTTGGATGGATTAGGGGGGAAGGGAGAGACAATACTGCAGGTAGTCTGTGGTGTACCATTTACATATATACAATAAATACGTACATAAAATATATTACAATTATCTATATAATATATTCAATAATAATTAATCATAAAACTAGCGCTAAGAATCAAAACAGGTGCAAAGAGCAAAGAAAATAAAAAATATGTTTAAGGAGAGAGATAGTGTTTTTTTACCATAATTTTAAAAATGGACAGAGATTGAGCACGCCTTATCGACATGGGCAAGGCATTCCACAACCGTAGAGCTTGAACCGTAAAAGATTTATCATAGAAACTGGTGGAATGCATCGACATCTCTAATCTCAAGTTTTTCGATGATCTCAGCAGGCTTAGCATGACACTCTCTATTTCTTCGAAGAATAGACAGGGCTCTTTCTATACAAAGTGACATTTCGTTTCTCAGTTTTTGACATCTCACCGTAGAAATCCCTCTACAATCTTTAATCTTGTCTTCCGTTTCTAGCGATCTTTGTCTAGGTCCTTTTTAATGTAGAAAGATTTCTACGGCGGGATGTCAAAAAAGGAGAAACGAAATGTCACTTTGTATGGAAAGAGCCGTGTCTATTCTTCGAAGAAATAGAGAGTGTCATGTTAAGCCTGTGTTCAAGTGTTCAAGTGGCTTGTTTTAATACACTATGCGTTTTTTACTAAAAAGATGGGGTTGGATAGATGTTTTAGAAGATTGAAGATAATAAATACTACAGCCTAGCTATACTGATGGATCCGCGCTACACCTTTTTTTACACTAGTCATTGTACCTACCTTTGATAAGATGTGCCTTTCTAGCAGAATTATGTAAGGAGTGACGAGAACGAAAGGTCAAGCAGTGACGGTGAAGTTGTCCAAAAAACACAGTCTTCCTTACAATTCAACAACGAAGACTAATGCTACGGCTACATTGTCACGATAACGCGAAGTTAACTTCGCGCGCTGTCTCTCGCATACCGCTCGACGTCTCGCTGTACAACAGAGAGCCAGGCACGTATACAGAGGGGGGATAGTTGGGATTTATTCCCCCCCGAAATCTGACTGAAAATAAAAAACGTTTTAAGCCATCTGTTTATTTATTTGCTTGCGTGTTCTTTCAATAAGTAGGTAAAATAAAAATATAGATAGATCTTGATCTGATTATGTAAGCGACGTTACTAGTAGCGCCATCTAACCTATTTAGAGAGAAACCGAGAACGAAAACAGTAATGAACGACATCTATCGTCGAGTAGAAAAACTAATAGTAGAAAGATCGTCGCGTTGAGTAGCGAAATATCGAGAAGCTTCCATAACTTTCTGCTACCAGGTAGTAGATGGCGCAATATTTCACATTGTTCCAGAATACGAAAATGTAGTATAAATACGGCGGGGGTGGGAGTCTGGGAACCTGCATGTCAGTTTATTTCGAGAGCGATTCAAGTGAGAATCGAGAGCGACAAGCGAGAAGAAAAGTGAAATACCTCTGCAATAGTGACAGTATAGTGCAATAGACCAGTTTATTTTGATATTGGTTTCAGTTTCATAGAGAGTAGAGTAAATTCCTTCCGACTTGGTTCACCTGATACTTTGCCCGTGCCGTGAAATAAAGGAAAAAAACTTCAAAACCACTGTTTTCATTGGATTCGCCAAATCGCCAGTCCGTTACGTACGTGAGATAGTGTTGGACAATTTTGGACCTGCAGACGTCATAATTTGTTGGACCGTTCGCCCTATCCATCACAGATTACTTAAATAAAGTAAAGTAATGTGTGAAATGTGAGTGCTTCTTGATTTGTGCTTGTTTGAACGTATATAAATTGCTGCTGCTAAAATGAAGAGAATTGACAACTTTTTCAAGCCAGTGGCAAAAAAAATTGTTACTACTAGCGAGGAAAAAACTACTCCAAGCATGGCTTCTGCTGTTGATAGTAGACAACTAGAAACAACTTCGTCAAAATTTACAGAAAAAAATGTGATTTCAGCCGAACCGGCTGGAAGATGTAGAGATGAAGGAGAATGTTCAACTTCAAAAACGTGCAGTTTAGATACAATGATTATAAGTGAAACTTTTCCTGATATCGGCGTGGTTTCTAATGCCATATATAACACACAGTATCCTCCTCTTGTACTCACAGATGAACAGAAAAAAAATATTATTACACAGCCGTTTGTCCCAGATGCGTCATTTTCGTTTCCGGCTAGTAGCTTTGGAAAGAGGAAACTTAGATTTCGAAGAGAATGGATGGGATCATGGGAATGGTTAACATATTCGCCGAGGAGGAATGGTGTGTTCTGCAAATATTGCTTTGTCTTTTCATCAGGCACCGCTGGAAAAGGTTCCCACCAAACACTTGGAAGTTTTGTCAGCAAACCATTTGATAATTGGAAAGATGCAACAGAGAGATTTCGCGAACATTCTGCTGCTAAATATCACCAGTTTTCTAAGTTATGCGCAGAAAATTTCTTACGCGTAATGGATTCAGCAGCTATAGACGTTGCATCGCTGCTTAATGATCAAAGGCTCAAAGAAAAGGAAAGAAATAGAACAGCACTAAAACCTATAATCGAAACTATCATATTCTGTGGAGAGCAAGAGTTGCCGCTTCGTGGAGACAAAGACAGTGGACCATTGACTTTAGAAAAGCCACTTGGTAAAGATGGAAAATTCAGGGCTCTGCTACGATACCGAGCAAGCTATGATAATATCCTGAAAGATCATATCATTACAACCCCTAAAAATGCAACGTATTTTAGCCCTATTATTCAAAATGAAATAATAGATACTTGCGGAAAGATAATTCAGAAAAAAGTTGTGACACAAATAAATAGTTCAGAGTGTTTCGCGATTCTTGGCGATGAAACTTTAGATGTGAGTGGAACTGAGCAATTGTCTTTATGTGCGAGATACGTTTATAAAGGTATTTTGAGGGAGGACTTTCTCAGTTTCATTGAAATACACGACCTAAGTGCCGAAAATATAAGTGCAGAAATTTTAAAGAAATGTCATGAGATTGGTTTGAATCTCGATAAACTAGTTGGTCAGGGGTATGACGGAGCTGCTACCATGGGAGGACACATCAGTGGTGTGCAGACGAGAATCAGAAAAGAATTTCCTAAGGCCACATACGTACATTGCTCAGCACATCGTCTGAACCTAGTTCTTTCAAAAGCTCTTTCAGTTCCCGAGGTGAGAAATTCAATAGGCGTTGTGAAGGAAGTCTGCAATTTACTTCGCAACAATGCAATGGCCGGCAAACAGTTCAAGGAAAATGTGGAAAAGCTCACACCAGAAAGTAAGAAAAAAAGACTGGTCGGCATGTGTGACACTAGATTTATAGAACGTCACGACTCTATAAATGTATTTGGTGAGTTACTCGAACCTATTGTCATTACATTAAGAGAACTATCCTACACAAACGGAACTGTCGCCCAAACTGCCTCTACACTCATAGCTGCGATGGAAAAGAGTAGTTTCTTGATTTCTCTAAAAACCTGTGAAAGATTTTTCAGTTATACTCTCCCACTGTCAGCATATTTGCAGAACCCTACACACGACCAAGCCTCTGCTATGAAATTTTCCGATGACATTATCGGAAAACTAAAAGAGATACGTGACGATGTTAACCCGGTATTCTCAGAAATATATAACGCATGCTGCAAAATAGCGAAAGATGTCTTGCAAATAGAAATTCAGCGTCCTCGAGTTACTGCCCACCAAACTGCACGAAGCAACCCTCCCAGCGATACTGCTGAAGAATACTTCAGAAGAACTATTTTTATACCGTGCTTGGACGATTTGATATCTGGCATGAATGATAGATTTGCGAATCAAAGAGAGCTGCTTTCTTCTTTAGAAATTATTCTTCCGAAAAATGTGGACGAGAGGAAAATAAGTGAATTAGAAAATATGAAAATTTATTGGGAAGAAAGTGTTGGAGAATCACTAATAAAAGCAGAGTACAGTATGTGGTGGAAAAACACAGATAAGAAACCAGTCGAAATTATGGAAGTTTTAGACACGTGTGACAAAGTTTTCTTTCCTACCATTAACAGGCTAATACATATTCTGGCCACCCTTCTGGTTTCAACGGCATCTGTGGAGCGGTCATTTTCATGCCTAAAGAGAATAAAATCCTTCCTAAGGAATAGAATGGCGGGCGAGAGGCTTACTGGTCTCGCTCTATTGTCTATTCATTCCGCTTTGGCGCCAGATCCTGATATGGTACTAGACGTAATGGCTGCCAGCGGAAACAGAAAAATACTTATATAATTATAGTATAGTACAGTGATTACAGCGATTTTCACACAGTTCACATGGTTGTTTCAATGTTTGTCCCCCCCCGAACCAAAAGTCTGGATACGTGCCTGCAGAGAGCATGCGAATTGTAGTTCGCGTTAACGCGACAATGTAACCGTAGCTTTATAGAAAACATTTTGGAGCTGCTACGGGGAATTGCCAGCAGCAAGGCTGTAGAAGAAACCAGAACTCCAAATGCATCAGGACTAAATAGATATCCGAATGATTTTTGTTTAGTGATTTTTGGCGATAATTATTACAATGTTTAGTAGATGCCAAAGTTCTGATAATGATTAGAATAAATTTTATTGTTAAATAAGTAACAACTAACAAACAATAAATAAATTTATTATTTTAGTCAGAACAGTTGAAGATATTTTCTTGTATCTATGTAGGTCATTGTTTTTTTTTCTCATTTAGTTTTAATCTTGGTCTGGCAGTTTGAGTAATTTAAGCGGCCTACCCAAATGTCCTTTCTTTGGTATTGTTAGTCGAATCGTTGAGCTCCTTAAGTTCTGAGTTGAGCTGCACGATTACTGACAAATGCGTGCACTGACTGGATAGGTCCACTCATTCTGTGTAAGAACCACAAAAGACCTCAAAAGACCATGTCAGACACCAATCTACATGGTCTTCACATGATCTGACTTAGATTATGTCTGGACTTTAAAAGAGACTGTGACCTCTGAGTTTGTTTCGGCCTTTCTTCTCAGAGTAGTCAGATAGGAAACGCCGAGCTCATCTAGTTTTTGTTTCTAAATATGATTGACGTGTAAAAGTATTTGTACAAACCTACTTACAGAAAATAAAATCATTTCATTTCATCGAATGTTCGGCATTTGCACCGAATTTCGGCCGAAGTTCGGTTAAACCGAATGTGAAACGATTTTTAGCCAATCCTTAGTAACTACACAACATACGATCGAAGACCCTAAAACAATTATAAAAAATACTTTCTGTTTTGTTTTATCAATTTATCATGTTAAGATATCGATGTCGCCTCATCACTGGCCATCACGTCTGAGGAGATTCGCTAGGTAGCTAATTTAGCCTCACACAAGCAACACTACTGTACCAATTTGTATTTGTCTGGTGGCTGAATCTCGAAAATGATTAGAGTACCTGTGAACTCCGCCCGCCTTCTGCCCGCGACTTCGTGAGCGTGGATGTCGTAAAACAGCATTGTTTCGCTTAGGGACGATGTATCACCATTCACCTCCATTGATAAGGGAGAATCTTTCGACCAGACCTGGTGATTTTTTCTAGTTAAAAGCTGCCACAAAACTTGTCTTTTTATGTAAACGCTTCTCTATAGAAGATGTCGTTTTGCATCCTCGTCAAATTCAAGGAGGTAACTATGCTAATGATTCTTGACACAAATCAATAATAAAATAAGTAGGCCTTCTCTTTCCTGTTCCTGTGTCAAATATGAGCAGCCATTGTGCAGTATTTCTGCTAATTCTACGGGATTGTAACGAATCTCCGAGGCGTACTCCAGTGGCGTGCCTAGGGTTTCAAAATAACGCAAGCCCAATAAAATTTTAACCGATTTCAAAAAAAGAAAGTTCAGTTTTCGACTGAGTATGTAGGTACCTACGTATCTACGTATGTATCATCGCAATTTTCTCATAAACTACTGGTTAGGTACAATAAATTCTCTATCGAGCATTTTAGTAAGGCATGCGGCTTTTGTGCTTATATGAAGGTACCGCCACTGGCGTACTCCCTGTTTATACGTTCCCCATCGGCTATCGGCGAGGGCAGGCCGTATTTAGTGAGCGGGTTCATTCCTCTACTTATAACTATGTCTTGAATAGCTAGTAACGCTCTATTATGACCATTTTCTCGAACTCGGTCAGGAATTTCACCACTGCCTTATTGTACATGTCTCAAAAAATTACAAAACTTTTTGCCTACAAAGAATGAATAAAACAAACAGAATGGCATAATTAATTTACCAAGTCTTGACGCGATCAAAAAAAACTATCCGATCGAATCCTATTGAATGAAACGGTACAAATCAAACGCGGAAGAATTACGAAGTAAAGTAACGAACAACACGTTTCTTGACTTCGGAATATAAACCGAAAGAATGAACCAACCTAAAAACCACGGATCACATCGACCGTATACCAAATACACGAACAAACCATTCGACAGTGAAGTAGTCAATACACATGCACTTCTTAACTCTTCAATCGAAACTGTTATAAAAGCGCTTGAGCGATGGTAATTCTTCGGTGGAAAATCGCCGCGATTCAGAAAATGACCTTAAAAGAACAACGCCATCTATCGAGTACGAACTCATACTGTCAATCTATTAGGCATGGGAAAACGTGAGAACAAACAGTTTGTAAGCTATGTACTACATAAAAATATTAATTCAAAGAATAAATATAATTTTAACGAAATTAACATTTCATTTCATGTTAAATTAATTATTTTTTAATGATGGGTAGCGCCATCTAGCGCACTGCAACGAAACTAATTGCCAACGCATTTTGAAAATTATTATTAGCCTAACTTTTGATTGGGTCATTGGGTGTTATTATTCTAACCACATTATTCTATTCGCAATCTTTTTTTAAGTATGCGTGTGAAGTTCACAGTTACATTTATGAGAATTATGGTTATTATTACATTTTACCTTTGTTAGTACCATTTCCCGTCAATAGATGTCGTTACGTGACTCAAAATTTTGTACCTAATTAAATTCTTCTTGAACACTTTAAATGAATCATACATACCTATCTTTTGATTGAGCGAAGCGATTGCGATGAAACAAAAACTAAAATATATTCCGATTTATAAACAATATTTGAGTATGAAAGTATATAATTGGTTTCGTACTTTTGACGTGATACGCGAACAAATCACACATCTAAACAGAACAACAGAAAAACAGATAAACAGACAAACCGACAAACAGGCAGAAATTTCAAAAATGATAGATAAGGCATCTGTTGGTTATCCCCTAACACCCCACTATTTCTTTTTGGAAATATTTTGAATGTACAGAAACAGCTCGTCTACACATTTATTATATGTATAGATATTAGATAAATATACATATATATATATATATATAGATAACTATTTTATGAACTATAATGATACTAATATATTTTCAATAGACCTAGAAATAATATAATTCAATCATGATTCGAAAGACACGTAGCGCCATCTATTATCTTAGGAACGTTATTGTTGTTTTCCTCGGTATGTCCCATAAAGGAAAGTAATATATCGGGTAGTATGTCCGTATCTGTACCCCTGACAACGTATATGCAACATTTCAGGATGATGAGTTCAGTGGTTCAGGCGTGAAAAGGTAACAAACAAAGAAAAAAACTTACTTTCGCATTTATAATATTAGTATGTTATTGAAACAATAGTCGTGGTACTAGCATGCTGCTGTGCCCCACTGTGTGGATACCAAATCAACAAAGACAAATAAATACTTTATTATTATGGATTCATACGACTATGGCTAAGTATAATTTCAGACAAGAATGTTTTTATTTTTTCAATTTGTATTTCGCTCACACATGTTCATTTTTTTTATCTACCGCCTGAAATAAACTTTCTTAGTTGGCAACATTGTTGCATTTGTTGATCTCTCAACAAACCATCTCAAACTCATTGTCTGAGAAATTGTTATCCATAACCAAAATTCATAAAAAGTTATTTGCTGGTCTTTTTATAAGATGAACATGCAGCTTGATGATTTTTAACCGTGCCTTAATTAATTTACTAATGTGCTTAATTAATGTGCTTAACAAGTTAGTGTCAAAGTGAAATAAACACATGAAAGATTGGACGATTGATATGCATTTGTTTTCATTATGACAAAACGCCGAAGAATACTTCACGCGGACAAAATAATCCAAAATATTATGAATGTGTTTTGTTTGTTAATGTTCCTGCAGCTAAAAGGTTAGTCCTTATTCGTTGTTATTGCTTATTATCGACTTTAAAACGAGTACGCATAGTATTGCATTACTTATCACCAAAAATATGAACTTCTTGACTTATTCTTGAAAGATAATTAGTTTGTGATTTATCGAAAGATTTTTATTGTTTCTACAAGACATCATAATCATAATTTACAAATGAGTATGTTGTTTATTCGTTGATCTATGTCACTTTGTTTACAATTGACATCATAACATTCCTGCAACTTTTGACGAGAACTAAAATTAAACCATCAAGTGGGATTTAAAGATAACTTACCGCTGCTAGATTCTTGTGTTGTTATTTTACTAATTATTGACATGTTTTCACACATACAATAGAGATTATTGTATTATTTAATAGTAATTTAACATTTCGTTTTAACAAAATGCCTGACTTTTGATTAACATTCAATAATGTTGAATTCAAACTATTTATGTAATGTGCAGAACCACATTATGTCAAGATTTATGAAACCAATTTCACTGCACTTGCTAGATTACTAACTAACTCTTAACCTCAGAAACCATTTAAGACAATAATCATAAAATACTTTAATTAATTACATAAACAAATGTTTCAGGTTTCTATGCAGTAGTTAGTAACCCAATATTATTATACTCAACTGCATCAGACATACGTGTAGTGAACACGTCGAAGCTCAGTAAAGTGAACACTATAGTTAAAGACTTGGAGCAAGGGTCAGCCGTGGACTTCCTTCACAGAAAGGACCTTATATGCTGGTCTGATCAGACTGCAGAATTGATACAATGTATGAGTTATAACGAGACTCATGTAGGGGATAAGGTACGTAAATAATAAAATTATAATCAATAAATAATAAATAGCCTGTGATTTGTGCGCTTAAGAAAAATAGTCAGATCAACCCTTAATTCTCAAACAAATTTTGTATTTAAAAACACTTGTTATTTTTACACTGAAATACAGCCAAAAATATTACAGTAACATTGACATTGTGCTTAATATAACTGGTGAAATGCTCTTGAACCTCTGCCTATCCCTTCAGAGATTTTAAATTGAAAATAAACTAATGTTGTTTATTACAGGTTAGAATAGTATCAGAGGGACTAATAACACCAACCGGTATTGCAATAGATTGGTACACAGATAAAATATACTGGACAGATGGGGAGACCAATAAAATTGAAGTCATTAGTATAGAGCAGAGGCATAGAAAAGTACTGTTCTGGTCAGAGGTAGACCTTGCTCGAGCTATTGCTGTTGCTCCTAAAGAAGGGTAAGATGACAACTTTATTCATCTATGCATTAGTATGAATTATTTTCCATTCTTCCAAACCGATACAAATATAAAAATACTCTACTAATAGCTTGTTTTCCTCTGTATGATTTTTTTTTATGTGTGTTGATTTATTTTACTATCTTTTCCCTGTCTAACTTCATTGTATTGGTTCACCAGTATTAGTCCGTTCTTGTAGACTTGCTTGTAATTGTGTAGCCTCTGTTGGAGATCCAAAAAATTTGTAAATCTCTCTATTTTCAGTCTCATGTTCTGGACAGATTGGGGGGAAGTACCCAAAATAGAGAGAGCTGGCATGAATGGTGATCCAGCTACACGTAAAATTATAGTCAAAGACCACATAATCTGGCCAAACGGTATCACAATAGATTATGACAACAACCTAATATACTGGGTGGATGCAAAGCTACATTTTGTTGATGTTATTGATTTTAATGGAGAGAAAAGGAAAAGTATTGTTAAAGAGGATCTTGTGTATCCATATGCACTTGCGTTTTTTAACTATAAGCTTTATTGGACTGATTGGAAAACATGGTAAGATTTTACTTATTATAGCACTAGTGATGCAAATAGTGATCTAAAAATTTATTATCACTTTGTCAGTTCCGTCTTAACATTTGATATTGTTTGATTTTTATATAATATACTTTTTTATGGATAAATTTTCTTTACTAATCTAGATTAAATCTTACTTATTCTCCTCATTGAGAATATTTTTTTTAAAGTAAAACTATATTATTACTTCCCATTTAAGGTCAATTCACACTTGGGACATATCAACAACAGGCCCAATGAAGGAGATAATTAAATCCGACCCAGTGCCTGTAGACTTAAAGGTATATGATGGAAGCAGACAAGTGATGCCCTCTGGTGACTATCCATGTAAGGAGAATAATGGAGGATGCTCACATTTGTGCCTTTTAGCACCTACCCCACCAGGTAATAACTATTATTCTTCTTAGTATATTGATGAGAGAAATATAAATTGTGTGTATTAGCCCAAAACTAAGCCACGAATATTGCATTATCAGTGGCATCCATGACTTAAAATGTTATTAATCATTTTGTTATTTTCTTTTGATCCGATCCAGCCTGTCCCTTGCTGTCCTCCCCCAACTACATCTTAAGCCGAAGTCCGTACCCCACTGGGGGTGCCCTTAGAGATTAGTTGCTTTTTTGTAAGTGTTATGCCCTGGCTGGAGGCCTTAATTTATTGAGGCACCCATAGAAGAGTCCGGTTTAGCAGACAACAACCTCTTATGACAGAAGACATTTGAAAAAAGAAATCTAATTACTTATCAAGCTTGGTATTTTTCCCCAGTTCGAAACAAATGCTTTAGCTAATTAGCTGCTACAACAAACTGTGTTTGGAAATGAAATTGTTTATTCTGTATATAGGATATCAGAATCACTTTTACACGTTTTTTTTTTTTTTTAATAAGCTAGATGGAGTCGATATTTTCTATCTGACTACTCCTGAGAAGAAATGGTGAAACAAACTCAAATTGATGTTAGAATCTATGATGATTATGTAATAATTGCGTATCAATACCCATCCATCACATCAGTGAAGTTTCACTAACTACTTCATAGCAATTGTTTTATTTATACATAACGATTTTATATTCAACTGTACACCACGGACTACATGCATATTGTTTCTCTTTCAAGTCTATCCAAAGGTTGTCTATAAGCCCAGGTTCGCACGGGCGTATTTTTATCGCGGCGTTTTTTTCCCTCGCATTCGATTTTCAACTCTGGTTATTAAGACGAGAGTTGCGAATCCAACAGTGTTGTATTTTTAACTCTCGGCGCGACATAGAGCGTTAAAAATCCAGTGCGGACCCGTCCTTAAGGCTGCTTTTACAGCAGAGATGTGCTATGCTGCGAAGCAGAGGCGGCGTAAGGCGTGGGCGGTGTGGGCCACCGTCCACGGCCTCACGGTGCAAAGGGCCTCGCGCCTCGAAAATAAATTGGAAAAAGTATGGAATATCCAAAACCACATGCTACAAGGTTTTTCTTATAATAATACATTAGAATTCATTCTCAACTTAAAGATATTCAACTCTTCGGCGCACGAAATTAATGTGAATGAAATAATCGATATTTCTGATAAGAGCAGTGACTTCCAACCTTATGAGTTGTATGAGGAGTTACAAAATATGATCCTAAATTTACCGAACTCTAATAAAGACGAGAAACATCTGCTCCAATATATCATAGAGAACGATTTGAAAGAAATTTACCCAAATCCATTGTCATTAGAATTTTGTTAACATTACACCTGTAAGTAGGTACTGCTTCCGCTGAAAGGAGCTTTTCAAAATTGAAACTAATTAAAAATGATTTAAGAAATACTATGGGTCAAGAAAGACTTTCAGCTTTGGCAGTTTTATCTATTGAAGCAGATATCTAAGATAAATTACGAACCAATCCCTAAGGAGTCCAATAAAACCAAAAGTAGAAAATTTCTGTTAGTTACATTTTTTCTCTATTATTTTCATTTTTGTTTAATTTTCCAAAGAAGTATCAGTAAAAAATTAGGTGTGTTTCTTAATTAATAAAAAACTTAGTGGTTTTTTATTTTATATTCCATTTTGCACCATCAGAGGGCCTCGTGAAATGTACCTTGCCCACATTATATTTAGGTCTTGCGCCGCCAATGCTGCGAAGATACTATGTGACCGTTTCTTCTAACGCTAAGCTGTGTAGTGGAGCAAGTAAGATGTACTACAAAGATGGCTACGCTATTTGGACCAATGAATATGATTGGTGGATATCAAACGCATCCATAGCAACGTCATAGCGGCATAGCACATCTCTGGAAAATCAGCCTAAGTGTCTAAACACACTATGTCGAAGTTACGCGACCGAAGTTCGGCGTCTGATTTTACGTTCCGACGTATTCGGCTGATATGACACACCATAAGTGCCGAACTTACGCGGCAGAAATTCAGTTCCGCAACTTTGTGTGTGTATTTAGTGTCTCGAGCGCTCAAACTTCGGTCGAACCGAACCGAACTTCGGTCGTGTATAATGTGTGCTCACAGAATAAGTTGCCGCTGAACTTACGCCCGACCGAAGTCAGGCTGTACGCTATCCCGCGACGTAATTTCGGCATAGTGTGTCGTCAGTAACTCAAATAGCATTGCAGGCGTAATTGTGCAGAACTTCGGTCGCGTAACTTCGGCGTAGTGTGTTTAGATACTAAGGGTCGCTGTTAGCGATAAGATTCGCCCCGCCCTATGCAAAAGTTCTAAATTGTAATTAGGTATGGTCGTTTTTTTTTAGGGTTCCGTAGTAAACAAGGAAACCTTATAGTTTCGCCATGTCCGTCTGTCTGTCCCTGCTTTAGTTCAGAGACACTTAGTACTAGAAAGCTGTAATTTGGCATAAGTATACATATTAATCACGCCGACAAAGTGGTTTTTTTTAGGGTACCGCCCTTGCACGTAATGTGGGGATGATATTTTTTTTTCTCGTCTATCCCATGGTGTCGTTGGATAGGCCGTTCAAAAATATTGTGGGTCTGTAAACAGAGTTTTTCGATTCAGGGGTCTGTTTGCGTAATATACTAATTTTTGTTAGATTCAAGAGTATGTACCAGCTAAATGGTTATTTATGGAAATGTGAAAAAATTCATGGCAGTAGTACATAATTATACTGAAATTAAAAGGAAAACTATCACAGCTAAGAAGAAGGAATTCATGGCAGTAGTACATAATTATACTGAAATTAAAAGGAAAACTATCACAGCTAAGAAGGCTTTACCAGTTACCGAGTAATAGTCGACCAACTTAAATTTGCAGTTGGAGAATTGACCGTATATCGATGTATGGGAGAACATGTTTTTCAACAACAATGTTAAGTTTGTTTTGGGATAAATTCATCCCAACCTTCATTGTGCGTGTCCCAAATAAAATGTTTTTCTTTTTTTCATTTATGCACCCAGGCTACCAGTGCGCCTGTCCAACGGGCTCAAAACTCCGCGAGAACAGCAACACAACCTGCTACAACAGTCCACAGTCAATGCTAGTCGTGGCTCAACGCTCCGCCATATCTAAAATATCATTAGACTCGCCCGACTTCACGCCCTACACGCTGCCGCTCAAAGATCTGAAGAGGGCACTCACAGTGGACTTTGATCCTAAGTTCGAATATATTTACTGGGCTGACAGTTTGGTAAGTTATTCAATACAAACCGTGTGCCTGATGGGATTTTAAAATATGACAATCTTTCATCCCTTTCTTTTGAAAAAACCCTTCCTGTGGTGTCCGATTATTTCTATATCAGGGCTATTAGCACGTTTGCTCACAGGCTCACCAGCACATCCAAGGTCCTCCTTCTCGATACCAACACGTCCGTCTTCCCGCCAATCCTCCTGACTGACAGTTGACATCCGTGACAGCTACCTGACACTTGTGTGTGTGAGACAGTGTTTACATTATCTACTAAATAGATACACTACATCCCTTTCTTATTATAATTTTATTTGTTTTACACAAACCAAACAAAACCCAAATCTTAAAGTTATTTATTTGAATTATATTACTGTAATCAACTCAAGTTTTCCAGTAAAGATATATAAGGTTTATAACTGAACTGCCAAGTCTTTGTCATCTGCTTTGTCATTATGGACTGACTGCCACTGACCTTCCACCCTTTTTAAGTGAACAATATTTCTCCTCAGCGTTTGCCCAGTTTCCTCATTTCTGACAGTAACATCTCCTCCAATAACTTGTTCCACTACATGTGGAGTGGGATTAAAATTGCTGGATAGTTTATTAGATCTTTCCATCTCTTTTATGTAAACCTTATCGCCTTCTGTAACCTCTGGATCTGAAGCTCTCCTCTTCCTATCTCCATATTCCTTTCCTTTTTCTTTTTGCAATTTATCCCTGTCTCTGACTTCTGAGTCGTCTCCTTTTTCACTTATATCTCTTATCATAGGAATTTTGTCCCTATTCAGTCTCTTAAAGAAAAGTTCTGAAGGCGTCTTTCCCGTAACCGAATGTGGGGTTGAATTATACATCATCAGATATTCGTAGAGAGCTTCTCTGATGTCCTTGTGTTCTATTTGGCTAATTTTAAGCGCTTTATTATATCTCTGTTTTGTCGCTCCACTTCTCCATTCATCTGGGGCCAATAGGGAACTGTATTAAAGAGCCTTATATTACACTCTTTGCAAAAAATCTTAAATTCCTCGCTTACAAACTGTCGTCCATTGTCAGCGGTTATAGAGACTGGGTAACCCAGGCGGCTAAAAATTTCTTTCAACATTTTTATTATTTGAGAGCTTGTGATAGCCTTGGTTATTTTAATCTCTTTAAAGCGACTATAGTAATCAATGATTACTAACAGGTAATCATTATTTGGAAGAGGGCCTAATAAATCAATAGCGGTGTCGATCCATGGCTCTGCTGGAAGTTCCCGTCGTTTCATCGACGCAGGTGGATTAGGTAGCCCCACTAAAGTACATGCCTTGCAACTCTTTACTAGCATCTCAGCATCTTTATCAATCTGTGGCCACCAAACTTTGGTTCTTAAACGATTCTTGGTTGCTACGATGCCTGGGTGACCTTCGTGAGCTGCATCTAATACCATTTGTCTCAGTTTCGCAGGGATCACGATTCTGTTTCCTCTCAGTAGAACGTTTTCATGGAAACATAATTCATTTTCAATTATTTTGTAATTCTTGACCGATTCATCCCATTGGTTATTATAAATTCCCTTCTTTACAGTGATGATATCTGGGTCCACAACCGAATATTTGACTATATCTCGTATAGGTATTGCTTGTGGTCTTGCTAATTGTACAATTTGATGTACATGATCATCTACTACTGTGTCAACAGTAGAGCGTATGCACAACCGTGATAAAGGGTCTGCAATATTTGTTTTTCCAGGCTTATATTTTATGTTATAGCGGTACGCTTGTAACCTTAAAACCCATCTCTCAACCCGGGCGCAAGGTTTCGATTTAGGACTAAATAAGAACTCCAATGGTTTGTGATCGGTGACTAAATCAAATTGTTTGCCGAAAAGAAAGATGTTAAAATGTTCAATAGCCCAGACAAGAGCAAGGGCTTCTTTCTCAGTCTGGCTGTATCTTCGTTCACAATCTGTTAACGTTCTGTTTCCGAATGCTATAATCCTGGAACCATTCTCGTCAGTTTGTACTAGTACTGCCCCAAGTCCAACTGGGCTAGCATCTGCGATGACTTGCGTACTGTCCATCACATCATAATATCCAAGAGTTCTTATCTTGGTTAAAGCTTCTTTTAGGTTTTTAAATGCTTCATATCGTTTATCTGTCCAAAGGCTTTCTATGCTTCCTTTTTTTCCCAGTTTTTGTCTTAACAACTCCTTTAAAGGTTCACATCTCGTGGCTAAATTAGGTATCCATTTATTAACATAATTAACTAGTCCGAGGAAACTTTGCAGCTCGTCAATTGTTTTTGGAACCCTAAACTTTGAAATGCTATGAATGTATTTAGATAATGGTCTCACTCCCTCTGGTGATAGTTCATGGCCTAAAAAGTTTATTCTTTCCGCTTTGTGTATACATTTATCTTTATTAAGCAAAACATTGTTTTCTTGTAGGATTTGCATTGCTTTTGACAGTCGTAAATCGTGATCAGTCTCGTTTCCAAAGATTAAGATATCATCGATAAAATTAACAACGCCTTCACATTTAACCAGCATTTTCTCTAAGATCTTTTGAAACAGCTCAGGTGCACATGTAACTCCAAACATTAATCTTTTGTATCTGTACAATCCGGTTGACGTTATGAATGTTGTGATATGCCTGGAATTAGGGTGGAGCTCAATTTGATGGAAGGCGTTTTTTATGTCTAGTTTAGAGAAATATTTAGCTTTTCTGATTTTGGGCAGTAATTGATCCATACAAGGTAGCGGATGGTTCTCTCTGAGTATCGCTGCGTTGGCTCGCCTCATATCGACGCATAACCTGACATCCCCATTATCTTTCATTATAGGTACTACCGGGGAAATCCAAGAGGATGGTTCATGTACCTCCTCAATAATATCTGCATGCAATAACTCCTTTATTTTTTCATTAATTTTATCTTCGATGGGAATTGGTATTCTCCTATAAGGTTGCGTTACAGGTTTAACAGAGTCGTCAATTGGTATCTCAACCAGAACATCTTTAAATTTGGGAAATGGTGTTGGTTCCTGAATTTGATTGATACCGGTACCCAATTTCAATACTCCCAGTTGTAATGCTGTATCCTTGCCTAATAAATTTCTCGAACCATTTTTTATTACATATATGGTACTTTGTTCCATTTTTTCATTTACTCCTATAGTTGTTTCGAAACTTCCCTGGACAACCAAAGGTGTTTTACTGCCATAAGCTACAAGAATTTTATTCGGTTCTTTAACCTGTTTGCAACAAATTATTTTGTTACTCTTCAAGTAGTTCCAGGCATCTTCAGATATTAAATTTAATTTACAACCTGAATCAATTAACATCTTCAGTTTTATTCCTCCAACTTCGCATTCTACCGTCGCATCATCATTCACGTTGAATATATATTGTACCTCTTCATTTTCTAAAGAATTTATTGCGTTGTCCTTACGTTGTCGTTTACTATATCTAGTTCCTTCTGGTTTTGGTTCGAATTTCCGTTTGTTTTGCATTTCTTTCGATCTACAACATCTCTGGTAATGTCCTATCTTACTACAATTGTGACACTTTTTTCCTTTTGCCGGACAATTCTAATCTTGAGGTTTGTGTGCAACACTCCCGCATCTACTGCACTTGATTAATTGTATGTCGCTATTTGGTTTATTCTCTTGTCTTCCTCGTATGTATCTCGTATTTTTGTTTGCAACTGCATTAACTTCATTTGTTTTAGTTTTGTCTCCTTGTGCATAATCTTTTAGCTGATAATTTACTACTTCCAATGTATTAGCTTCAATCACCACCTTGTCCAAAGTAACTTCGTCCCCCATGATCAAAATCTTTTTTTTTCAACTCCAAAGAGGAACATCCTTCTATAATCTGGTCAACTATCTGTTCATCCGGTTTTTCAAATTTACATTTTGAGGCTTGGTCTCGAAGTTTAACTACATATTTGTCGAAACTTTCTCCATCATTTTGCTTGATAAGGCGAAAAACATGTCTTTCATATGTCTTGTTTTGCTTTGGTAGAAAATAATTATCAAGACGGTCGACAGCAACTTTGAAAACGTCGACTCCCTCAGACTCCTCAACGCTTGCTCCTGGTATGTTATAGAATATCTCTTGAAGGCCTCCTAAAAACAGCAGCAGTGCTCTCTTTTTTGCAGATTTCTTAGTGTCAGTAGCCTCAAAATAAATTTTAAGAGATCTCTTCCACTTTTCCCATTTTAACCCTAATGAAGCGGGGTCTCCCTCAACGTCTAACTTTTCCGGAGGCGGTAATAAGCTTGACATGATGTGTCCTGTAAGGAAAACGTTAATTTAAGGAATGGTAAATGCGTCCAATTTAATGGATACCCATGCGTCCAATTTAATGGATGCCCATGCGTCCAATTTAATGGATGCCCATGCGTCCAATTTAATGGATGCCCATGCGTCCAATTTAATGGATGCCCATGCGTCCAATTTAATGGATGTCCAATGCGTCCAATTTAATGGATGCCCATGCGTCCAATTTAATGGATGCCCATGCGTCCAATTTAATGGATGCCCATGCGTCCAATTTAATGGATGCCCATGCGTCCAATTTAATGGATGCCCATGCGTCCAATTTAATGGATGCCCATCTACCACGCGGAAACAATGCGTACTGGTAGATGTCACATGTCTTTGAAGTATTGGTTCTCAGACATGCCGGTTTCCTTACGGTGTTTTCCTTCACCGTTGATGAACAGTGGTGATGAGTGAAAATACACAAAATGCCTGCCTGGTTTCGAACCCACGACCTAAGTCGGGCTAGGCCACCACCACTGCTGGCTAAATTTAACATAAATCACATACATCCGATTAAATCAATGTTGTTTATTCGTTTATTTATTTAAACTTCTCGCACACAATTAAGTACAAAGGTGGACTGTATTGTTGCTATGTATCTTTTGTGTTTGTTTGTATGTATGTATATTTTTTTTGTTTAATCAGATATCAATCAATGAACACCTGTATTACTCTGGATGTATACAATACATGTTATAGAAATTGATTACACATTAAAATTACATTGATACTTGTGGCTTAGTGACCTGTGCAACCATAATTTAGCTATCTAGTAACATACCTATTCATAATAATTTACTCCACCTAATTAATGCTATTAAATCATACAGTACCTAATTATTTGTTTTATCCTACATTGCACACATATTATCACACATTTTATTACTTTTCTTTCATAGTATCTACATATATTACTACCAATTTGATTGCTAGGTAAGTTATAGAAATTAGTAGCCTCCATAAGTTTTAGGACTTACTAGACTCATTATTTTTTTTTTCCAAGCTACTTGATTTCATAACTTCAATGTTTAGGGTCATTAGGACTGCAATTTACACAAATCCAAATCACTGTGTAAGCTTGTATTTCAGCAAACATGTGTGATTTTTTTTTTTTCATGGATAAATATACAGTCAAATAGACATTCCATAAAATGGATTGATAGTTTAGCTACACTTCACACAGTCAGAGATATTTGAAGTCATGACTGTAGTCATTACACACCAAACCAACACCAAAGTACTATTATGGTTCAGACGTTGTCTTAATTTGCCGCTAACAGCAAAATGAAACTCATAAGCATCTAATATGAATACAAATAAATCATCATCAATTTATCCTTATCCTAGCGACTAGAGAGGTAGTTTCTTGAGCAAGTAAATTGAACTGTACTATCTGTGTATTTGAAAGCTCAGTACTTCTAAAAATATGTGATTCTAGATTTTTTTTTTTTTACTTTATTCTTTTGGATATGGAATGCATTCATAATATGGTAGTGAGAATTCTTGAATTATGCAATCCATCATTTCCAATACTAACAATAACTTGTGGCGTCCCATCACAGTTTGAAGATTTTTTATATTTTAAGTACCTACTGACTGCTGTAAGTAACCATTTAGTTTTTTTGTTTTTTTAGTTTTTTATGTGTTTTTAGTTCTGTCATCTATCAAAAAAATAAGAGATTTCGATTTTCCGGTCAGTGGGTCGTCTTAGGGGCGGTTTCCCTTCCGTAAAGTAGTTGGTTATTTTGCTATTCCAATTTAAAACGCGGATTTGCAGTAATAGCCACACACTTCCTACTGTTGGTAAATTGGTAACCTCAACGTGATAAGGTTTAGTAATAATTAAATTAAAATTAACAGAATCCTTCCTTCTGCTTGAAATACAAGCCAGTAGTTAAAGAATGTACCAATTTACATTGTCATTATCATTATACACATATGTATGTATACAACTTTTACTAGGTAATATTATTTAAGTTTCTGACCTTTATCCTCGTCGCCACTTGTGGTGTCCGATTATTTCTATATCAGGGCTATTAGCACGTTTGCTCACAGGCTCACCAGCACATCCAAGGTCCTCCTTCTCGATACCAACACGTCCGTCTTCCCGCCATTCCTCCTGACTGACAGTTGACATCCGTGACAGCTACCTGACACTTGTGTGTGTGAGACAGTGTTTACATATCTACTAAATAGATACACTACACTTCCTTAATGCTCTTTCTTGTGCTAAATTTTATGCTTCTTGACCTATATCCAGCGGTTTAAGCTGTGCATCTACTCGTACTCATATTAAAAGACTTGTAAAGGAACATTATTTGTCATTGTGATCTGGTCCTTGTAACTGTAATTATCAATAGTCTTAATTTATTTTCGTTGCTTATACATTTAGTATGTATGTATTTATGTACATAATTATATATTATTTAGGATATTTATATAGACTGCCAGCCAAAAGTTTGAGACCACTTTACACACGCCAGCAAAATATTTCAAAAGTACATACGATAAAGAGCTAATTTGAACACCTGCATATTCTATTGTTATTAAAGAATTTCCAAGAGTCATTCTTTTTGTATATTTTTAAGTTATCATCAAAAATAAAAAAACTAAGCAGAAAATGCCAATGTTAGGTTAAAAGAGAAGTATGATGTAGCTAGCTTTGAAGCCTTAATGTAGTGGAAAAAAGATTAAGATGGCTGTTTCATGTTCATAGAAGGCATATTGAATTATAAACTTCGTCATAAGTGCTTTAAAGTGAAAACGAAACAGCGCTCGGAAATTTCCAAGTTGCCGTTTCATGACTGCGTTGTTCATGCAACTTTGCACTTTATGTCACACACTTATTTATTTACACATTAATGGCAACAGCTAGTCCTTTGTTTTTTCTTTTTCAAGTAGTTCATTTTGTTGTTATGCAGTGTTGTTGTTGTTATGCAGTGCGAGCAACATTGTAATTATGCTGTAGTATATAGTAATTTTGTGTAAATGTCCTTAGAATGTATTTTTTACTCTGTATTTTATAAGTGGAGACCTGTAATTGGCTTTCAGATTATAGTATTGTCGTTGATCTGTTTGTTCTAGCTGTAAGTCTCCCATGTTATTTAAATAAATTAAATTAAGCTCTTTTTAGTTTTTGCACCATTTTTACTTTTTATTAACTGTAAATACTTTTGACTTTTTGATAAATAAATACATCTTTGTTTATTCAGGCTAAGACGATATCCAGAGCGCGTCTAGACGGAAGCGAACAAACAGTAGTAATACACAGCAGTGGAGTGCCTGACAGCATTGCTATCGACCCTCTGGCTAGGAACATCTACTGGACAGACCCCGTCACTGACTCCATCAACGTGGCGCGGCTCGATGGCAGTTCTAAGAAGGTATCATTATCAAAATGTCTACTAAGAACAATCAGAAATTGCACGTATGTTTTTGGACCGACGACATCTAGTCATATTCCGTTCGATCGGATTAATTTGTCGTAGGTTAAGTGTTCGCAAGTGTGACAGCCACCCTTGGTTGTAAAAATCCTGATTGAAATCCCACACTGCCTAATTTGGAGATCGAAGCGAGGACCCCTCCTGACTTCGATCTCCAAATTGGGTAGTGTGGGTTTTCAATCAGGAGTTTTAGGAGCAGCCTGGAGTATGAATTTGTGCCCGGTTGAAGGTAATAGACCAGTACCCTCATTGCGTAACACAAACACAATCAATCAATCACAATCTTAATGATTTTGAAGTATATATATTACTCATCCATTGCTTCATATGTTCGTAAAATGTGTTTGCTCAGCAACGTAAAATTATATCCAATGCTACTGTGTGTTACGCAATTACCCGGCAGAGGGCGTGCTTATTACCATAATTCTGTTAATTGCTATCGACAAGAACTCTTATTACATACATGAGACTGAAGCACAACTGACACAATGTGAGTGTACCACAAGTCGTCTGTCTCTTCAGAGAACACAACCTTTTTTTTTTTTGGGTGGGAAATCATCAAATAACTCCTCGGTAACCCCTTAGTACCTTCCCGCGACCCCGGCAGGCATCGGCCCTAGTGGACCCTACACTTGTGCTGACGACATCTCTTTGAGGTGCGCGTGGAACACAACGCGCCGTCGACCCGGGCCTGGTCCTTACCGGACGGTGAGCTGCCCATTGCTCACCGTCCGCAAGCCCGCGCCTACGGTGGCCGGAAATCCGCCCGGGATTCCCGACGCCCAGGGCGTCTCCTGCGGCGGCTAGGGGCGAGAGGGCGCGAAATTTGCCTTTCCCTCAACCGTCCCGCCTCCTCCTTCGCGAGCATTACTGCTTCGCAGAAGGAGGTAACGGCTGGCCATGCCCTCTCGCTCCGTACCAGGACCGGACGCGAGAGATCTCTGCCGCCGATCGCCTCCACGAGGGAAAATGACAAGCTTGACGTTATGATATGTGATTTTAGGTGATAATCCACAACGAACTATACGATCCTCGCGCCATAGCTCTCCATCCAACCGCCGGCTGGATGTTCTGGTCAGATTGGAACGATAAGAAGCCGAAGATAGAACGAGCCAACTTGGACGGCAGTGGCCGAGTGCTGCTGGTCTATGAGAAGCTCATGTGGCCCAACGGCATCGCACTTGACACAGTGAAGAATAAGCTTTACTGGGGAGACGCGAGGACGCATAAAATTGAGGTAACATTATAGAAAATAGGAAGTCGTCAGGTAATCAGAAGTTTGAAAGTCTTGCCTCGGGGTCGGATAGGCAGTCGCTCTATGTCAAATACTGGTTAGACAGGAAGCTGACCCCAACTTAATTGGGAAAACGCTTGGCAGATGTTAAGACGCTGACAACACCTAAACCGCGGTCATTGTCAGATTGCATAGAAAAAAAAGAGAAGCACGATGACACAACGCTTGGAATTTATTTCAAAATATGAAGAAATTATCCATTTACTCAAAATTGAGTTGAGTAATCGAAAATAAAAAACAACCAAGTTCTACATTCTAATAAGACGTTCTTGTTATTAATTAAATACGTAACGTATGTTGATATTTAATACAGATATTTTGCATTAGACGTCAAAGTAAGAGGTTAGTTTAACGTTAGTTTATATCGAGATTTTTTCTCAAAACGTGTTTTGGTGACAACCAAGTTCTGGGAAATATGTTCAAAATTAACATATTTTTTTCCGCTACCACAAACTATACAGATTTGGCAATTTTTTTCTTAAGACACGCCTATTTTTGTCAATTGGGTCTTGTCAGCGCCTTAAGAGCAGTGGTGGCCCAGTGGTAATGGCCACAACTTACGAGTTGTAGGTTCGAACCCAGGCAGGCGTTTTACTTTATGTAAATTATTTCATCAGCACTGCTCTCAAAACGGTGAAGGAAATCACACATCGTGAGGAAACTGGCATGTCCTAGAACCAAGTATTCGAAGACACGACATCTACCAACCCGCACTGGGCCCGCGTGGTGGATACGGCCCACTCCCTCTCACAGAGAGGCCTGTGTCCCGGCAGTGGGAATATTATATAGGCAAATGATGTTATGGAAAATAAGAAATTGACATCTACTGTGATTCTGAACGAGTTCGGAGCGTATGATACCTTACTAACTGTGCTAACTGATAAATGTTTTCACTAGATATGCTAGCACTTCACTGAACGAATTTGTCCAAATATTTGTGTTATGTGAGTACACATAACACAAACATTTGGACAAATTCGTTCAGTGACAGAAACTTAATTGTTATTTGTTTAGATTGTAAGTATACAATCTATATAAATAACAATAAAGTTTCTGTTTGTAATGTCAAAACAACAAATTTTTACTATGAAAGAATATACGATACTTATATTATTTTTTTGTACGTCTGTTCCGGCTTATCTCCGTCATTGCTAAAGCGATTTTGACGGGACTTTCACTGGCAGATTTTTTACTTTAGAAAAAGCCACGCGGGTGACGCCGCGGGCAGCAGCTAGTGTAAAATATATCCTATCGTCATTTGAACAAAGATTATTTGCAAAGTAACGCCAATATTTGTACAAATACACCACGAGAGTTCCAATATGCAGGACATCTTTTGACTAATAAATTCTCCTAATCTCACAGGTATGCAACATGGATGGAACAGAGCGGAAAGAATTACACAGCAGTGAGATCTTACACATTTTTGGTCTTACTTTACTGGGTGAACACCTGTACTGGACTGATATGCAAAAACGGACGTTAGATAGGATTAACAAAAATACAGGTAAACATTATTTTTTACCTGCCTTAAAAAGGAGGTTCTTTATTTGATGCGTATGCACATGTCGCAGCCATCTGGTTAAATTAGCCAGCTAATTGGACGCCTAGGCCGTTCATTAAACGCCGGAACCCAATTAAATAGCTGAAGGACAACTAGAACTTTGACCAACCACGCGCGCCGACGTGGTAGCAGTAACTAAGCCAGGCCAGACTACAGGTACACGCGGCTACACATCAAGCTATACATTTCCAGTTAAACTATACAATGCGAGATTACTGATACTATTTCGACAATTACTGATTGACGAAATAAAAATAGTTTGACATGACGAAATTATAAGGGTTCCTTTTTCAATCTGGCTACGGGACCCTAAAAACTGTTCCCTCATTACTTGCTCTAAATTTACAGGTCTAGAACGTCAGCCAGTGATCGAGCAGATGGCAAACATGATGGGCGTGAAAGCGTTCCGCCTCGGAGAGTCTTTGGGTTGGAACCAATGCGTCGACAACAATGGAGGATGCTCACATCTCTGCCTCAACACGCCCGACCGCTACGTGTGCAGTTGTCCTGTTGGTGAGTGAAACTAGTAAGATTGTTGCCAAAAAAAGAGGCAAAGAAAAAACATTAATGTATCTACAAAAAACAGAAAAATAAATGTGAAAAACGAACTTAAACTAAAAACAACAGTACCAAAAGTCATTTATTCAATCTGGGCTGAGAATCAGCACCTTTCGAAAGTCAAAATTACATAAGACAGTCCCCCAAAAACGCCCACCCTTCACCACTTCCTAGTGCTTTAGCTGGGAAGAAGTGGCGCAACAAACTCCCCAGCAGCACCGCTATCTGTTCAACGGACTTTCCTCTTGCAATATAAGTAAAACAATAAAAGGTAGAACTGAATAATAAAATGTACTGAATTATGGTCTGTTCCAAAAGTATCTGTTGAATGTGTAAACTAACCCTGTTCAGATAAAATTCTTACACATTCACCTCTATTCTAGGTTTTAACTTCATATCTCACCACTTTTTCCAACAAATTGTTGGAAGAACATTAGATAGTTGTAATTGAAAAATCATCGACAAAAATTGAGGTTATAAAATTAACCTCAATTGTCAAATGAAAAATATCTTTAAGGTGATTTAAAAGGTTTAAGTATTTAAATAATCGAATTGGTGATCCATTTGTTTACATTCTAATCAGATACTTTTGGAACAGACTATAGACACTATATCATCCACCAGATAAATACAAAAATGCTATAGAATTTGTATAAAATTATATGCCAGATAAAATAACCGGAATATAATATAAAATATATTATATTCCGGTTTAGATTACAAAACACAGCACAGCCCTAATAGCACCTTTCATCACTTTCAGGTCTGGAACTAAGCAAGGACAGGAAGACTTGTGTGGAACCTGAAGCGTTTCTAGTGTACAGTCGCAAGAATGTCATTGGTCACATCAGTATTGAGAACGAGGAGAATGACGTCGTACTGCCTCTCAAAGACTTGAAAGAAGTCAGGTAAGTGCATCACACATGATTCATTTTGGTCATTTAATTTGGACTCACTACCTGGTACTGCGTAATCGTCCTGCCCTAAATCCAATTTATTAAGAGTTGGCACGATCTCAGAGACTTATGACAACGATTTAATTTAAAAATATGTAAAGTTCTTTTTAACCGACTTCAAAAAAAGCTGGAAGTTCTCAATTCAACTGTGTTTTTTTTATGTTTGTTACGCGATTACTCCGCTAATTATGATTATTTTTTGTTGATAGTGGTAACTTCATTATTATGATGTCAAAATTATACAGGCATTAGTCACCTGAAATTGGTAAGGGGGAATTGTATTTCAAATTTGTTCACTTATTTCTCAAATCATGAATCGGTTTCATTGCGAAAATACTTCAGTATGAGTCCACCTCAGTGGGTGAGTTTATCAACAGTTTGTTTATAAATATTGTTGTTGTTTCAGTGCTTTAGCAGTGCATGTATCTGGCAACAAGCTGTACTGGTCAGACAGTAAAACTAAGACTATCAACCGATGTTCTGTCAACGGATCCAACATGGAGAAAGTGTTGGAGTGGATGGGGCTGGTTGAAGGTATGTGCAACATGGTTCACAACACTTTTTGGTTTTTGGAAAGTTTTTTAGTTCTAGTGATAAGTGTTTTGAGCTAGATGTCCAAGAAAATCAATCTTTTTTACAATAAATTGAAAAGTATTGAGACAAATTTTTAAGTTAAACTATTATGGCTTTCACTACATTATTATTTTTAGCCTATCTGTCCCACTGCAGGGCATAAGCCTCCCTTTCTCCTTTCTACTCCTCTCTGTTTCGAGCTAGTCTGGACCAATCCTGTCTGGAGGCGGCAAGCTGTTTCATTACTTAAAATAATTTAATTATTCAAAATCAAGTCAAAACGTATATTTCAATTAAACCATTAGGTGCAGCACAGACGTCAGACTTTTTGTGCGGTGGAGTGATTAATGAAAGTTATAAAATGTGATCACATTGGTGTGTGCCGCAGACTCCTTCGCAAAAAAATCTATCGTCTGTGCTGCACCTTAAAAGGCGCTTTTGAATTTCACAAATTACACGAAAGAATGATTCTAGTTACCCGTGTACAAATAATGGCATTACTCTTTGTAATTTTCGTTGAAGGTCCGTAAAGCTAAATGATCAAAAGTATAATTTTCCATATTAGGTATAGCAATAGACTGGTCGGGACAGAACATTTACTGGACGGACACGGCGACCCAACGAATTGAAGTGGCGCGACTGGACGGTTCCAGTCGAAGGGCCCTCGTCTGGCAGGGACTCAAGAAACCTAAGAGCATTGCTTTAGACCCCAAGAAAGGGTAAGTTTTTAACTAAAGCCCGATTTAATAAAACTTTTTGCTGTTGGCAATACTGAAAAACTATGAATTTTTTTGTCAAGTGTGTAATCAATAACGATTCATTTTATCTCATATACAGGGTGATTGGAAGATGGGTGCAAAGCTTTAAGGTGAAGATAGTATAGACAATTTAGAACCATTTAAGCCATGGTTGTCTTAGACGAAGTCTTACCAAATTTTTTTAACCAAATTTTTAAGTTTTTTTTTGGAAATTCTCAAAATTGCATAACTGCATAAACTGCATAATTATGGCCAAATTGAATGATAAATGAATTATTTTTTTATTTATTTAATTAAAGTAATGTGTAAGCAACCAAGCAAAACATGTTTTAGGCTTCTGTGTCATTAGACATTTTTTGACAGATATTTAAAGCTCAGAAAAAATAAAAAAAATTGTACAATACGTCTTTTAAAACTTATTTTAAAAAAAAACGGAGGGTGCTTTTTTTGTTCAAACCTTTTTGAAGACATGCTTGATAATCGCTCTTTCTTTTGAGGTATCATTTATGCGGATATCTTACAAATTATTGAAATTAGGACCTACAAACCAATTCGAGGGAGAAATTTTAAATTTTAGGCAGTCTAACAAAACACAAAATTTTTGCTTAAAAGAATACTTTATGTGCTCGAAATGATAACATTGTTCAATTCTAAGAATTTTTGGCACATGCAGGAACCAATTGAGGGGAACCCATTGAGGGGATTCTCTAAACAATGGCCACCGAGCGCGGTGCGACGGCATTTCCAGGTAGAACGCCCAATGAATAGCAAAAAGCGATAAGAGTTGGTTTTTACAGCAAAATGGTCTTAGTTACTGAGGCAACAAAGTCGTTTTTCTTTAGTCAGGGTCAGTCGGTCTGTGATGAAGCCGTTACATCTTTTACTTATTAGTCAAACTACTGCCCTTGTGAGTGGACGTTGTCGTGTTGATTCACAATTTATCGTGTTCAGTTGTAGCCCTTTGCGTTCCTGCACGTGTTGTTTGCGTTAGTTTTGAACTTTTTTGTTTCACCGTGTCCAGTCGTAGCCTCGCGCTCCTGCACGTGTTGATTTTTGACTTAATTGTGTTGAGTTGACATTTAGTGCGCTCCTACGCCGTTTTTCTTAATTGTTAAGTGACTATGGCTACTTTTTCCAATCAAGAATATGCGGATATCGTATTTATGTACGGTAGAGCAGACGGCAATGGATCTTTGGCGCGACGGATGTATCAAGAGCGCTATCCGAATCGCAGGATACCGAATGTCCGAGTGTTTTACAACACGTTTCGTCGTCTTGCCCAAGATGGGTTTCAACGCGTGGAACCTGGAGTCAACCCGGGCAGACACGAAACTGCCGTCGACGAAGACATTTTAGCAGCATTTCAAGCGGATCCTACTACCAGTACTAGAGCAGTAGCTCGAAATTTAAACATTTCTCAATGGAAGGTGTGGCATACAATGCACCAAAATGATAAGTATCCGTTCCATGGCAGGAGTGTGCAAGGTCTAGTAGAGCAAGATCCTCAAAGAAGAATTCAGTTCTGCCGTTTCCTCCTCAACAGAGACATCAAAGATGCGTGGTTTCTGAAATCAATCTTGTGGACGGATGAAAGTAAATTTTCAAGGGAAGGATTACAAACTTTCACAACATCCATGAATGGGCCGACACAGACAACAATCCACATTTTAAGAAGCAGGTGTCATTTCAGAGGAAATTCTCTGTGAATGTATGGGCTGGAATAATTGGCAGAACATTGATTGGGCCCCACTTTTTGCCTGATCCATTGAATGGCGAAAATTATTTGCAATTTCTGCAAATTGATTTACCACTGCTGGTAGAGGAATCAGGTGTCCCGATCTTCGAAAGAGACCGAACAGTCATCTTTCAGCAAGACGGCTGTCCAGTGCATTGGACTTTAAATGTAAGGGAACACCTCAACAATTGCTTTCCTGATAGCTGGATCGGCAGGGATGGACCCATCCCTTGGCCCGCTCGCTCCCCAGATCTGACCCCGTTGGACTTTTTCGTGTGGGGCCGGGCCAAGGAACTGGTGTATAACAACATAGAAATAAACACTAGAGAAGAATTGATACAAAGAATAAATTCAGCGTTTGAGACAATGAAGCAGGAGATGATGTTGAAAATAACGACTACAGAAGTTAGAAGACGGGGCCGTGCTTGTATTAGGAATCACGGCCGTCATTTTGAACATGAAAAATAAATAATTTTAATTCAAATGTTGTTTTAATTAGTCTGCCTAAAATAAAAAAAATCTCCCTCAAATTGTTTTGTAGGCCCTAATTTCAATAATTTGTAAGATATCCGCATAAATAAATGATACCTCAAAAGAAAGAGCGATTATCATGCATGTCTTCAAAAAGGTTTGAACAAAAAAAACACCCTCCGTTTTTTTTTTTTAATAAGGTTTAAAAGACGTATTGTACAATTTTTTTATTTTTTCTGAGCTTTAAATGTCTGTAAAAAAAATGTCTAATGACACAGAAGCCTAAAACATGTTTTGCTTGATTGCTTACACATTACTTTAATTAAATAAATAAAAAATGAATTCATTTATCATTCAATTTGGCCATAATTATGCAGGTAAGACTTCGTCTAAGACAACGATGGCTTAAATGGTTCTAAATTGTCTGTACTATCTTCGCCTTAAAGCTTTGCACCCATCTTCCAATGACCCTGTATAAAATGAGACCTCAACCGGTCTCAGTGATTTCAGAGTAGTCTGGTATAAACGTCAAAATCGTCGTCTATATACCATCTACGTACATTAACAACAGAAAAACCTGCCAAGTGCGTGTCGGACCACACAAAATAAAGGGTTCCGTATTTGGGATGACTTTATCCCAAGTACAAACTTAATATTTTACTTGAAAAAAATGTTCCCCATGCATTTCAACTGCAAATGTAAGATTGTACGCACAATATTGAGTGATTATTATTCAAAGTCAAAATATTTATTTCAAATAAGCACATAAAGGGCACTTTGAACGTCAAAATTTACAAAAAAATTAGAATTGATACTTGTCGCCCCTTCCAAAAGGTAGTTTCGTATGGAGAAGAATGGGCAAGAAACTCCACCGTACCTCTTTTAAAATTGTTTTGTACAAGTCCATTGATTATATTATAACATGTGAAGACGATGCATGTAGAATAAAATTACTATACCACAATAGGTAAAAATGAAGCAATGGCAGATAAATTAATTCTGTGATAGATACATGGTGTTCACATATTTACAAACTTTGTAAAAGTACTCGTTTTCCTAAAAAAACATTGAGTAATAGGTAGGTGTTGACCTATAAGAAGTCTATGGTGTTAAAATAACATGGTAAATCTCACAATATTGTGCGAACAAACTTACATTTGCAGTTGGAATGTATGGGAGAACATGTTTTTCAACTACAATGTTAATTTTTTTCCTGGGATAAAAAACATGGTAGATATTCATTGTACGGAACCCTCACCACACGAGTTCAGCTCGCTCTTATACGGTTTATTCCTTTCGAGGTACGGAACCTTATAAGATTAAAGATTATTACTTTTACGTTTATCAATTCGATATAATGTTCGGCTCGAAGAACAAAAAGAACGTCTGTGATGCATTGTGTTGTGACTCCCAAAACAAAAGTAGTTTAGTTTGTTTTTTTTTAGTAGTTTATTCTACAGGTCCAACAATTAACACACCCAGTAGGGACACTTGACAGACGATTCTAAAGTTATCCTTGTTCCAGCTACATGTACTGGTCAGAACTAGGCTCTAAAACCATCAAGCGAGCCGGCATGGATGGCTCGTCACCTACAGTACTCTTCGAACAAGTGGGCAAGGTGCACTCCATAGCCATAGACTATGAACGACGTGCCATCTACTGGGCAGCGCTGGACCCTCCCGCTATTGAGTTCGCGTTTCTTAATGGAACGGGCAGGAAGATCTTAGTGAGCAATGTATCCATGCCCTATACGCTGGCGCTGTATAATGACAGGATATTCTGGGGTGATTGGAACACAGGTATGTGCTGCTCTTTTAAATTTAGTTCCACACTAAGTATTACTCATATTCAACAGAAAACTCACAGGCAAACTCGGAACAACTATCTGTAGTTCATACAAATTTTCAAGATACTTAATGTCGGCAGAATGTCTTGAATGAATTAAAAGGAAAACTATCACAGCTAAGTGGGCTTAACAAGTTAACGAGTAATAGTCGACCAACTTTAATTAGTAGTTGGAGAATTGATTGTGGCTATATATCGATGTATGGGAGAACATGTTTTTCAACTACAATGTTTAGTTTATTGGATAAATTCATACCAACTTCCCAACTGCGGAAACCTTCATTGTGTGTGGTCCGACACGCACTTGGCATGTTTTCACTGGGTCACCTAATAATTAATTCCCTTTTCTTTCATATCATGTTTCATGTAATCCTTCCATCTTGTCTTTGGTCTCCCTCTCCCCTTCCATCCATCCAGTGGCGTGCAGTGGTTCTCCACAGAGGGTAGGCCATGCATACTGACACCAAAAAAAAAACTAATTCGCGCAACATCACAGCGCGGCTCTACATACAAGAACGCACCACATTATTCAAGGTTTAAAACACGATTTTCTAACGATGCAAACAGAAGAAAGATTCGGCCACCTCAAATATCATAACCGAGTGGGTGGGTAATAATTACAGAACACGTCACTTGCAAGATACCCGAAGTCATGAATTATCATATTTTTGGATTAATTATCGTAATTCGGGCACACATCTACCTTTAGACACAACTTGAATCTTATCATGAAACGACAAGTGCGACTAACCTAACCTAACCAACACATTATCGGCGCAAACTTCACAACAGAACACCATTCTTAGGTAAATAAACAAATAATAACACAACACATAATATTTACACTACTTTACGTTTCAAAACGAATTACTTATAACTTAATAAGATTTTGAAAAGCAAAACATTCAAGTTCGGATATAATTTGCGTGTCACATGAAACAAGATGGCTTGTCCATAAAAAAACACTACCAATTAAAATTGTATCACTGTCATACCGTGTTCTTCCACAAAAGGGACTACCATATTTTGCCGGATAACACTGACACACTGGACTGTGTTGCCGAAACTTATTTTCCTAACTCCCCAAAAACCAAGCGAAATTATGAGAAGAAAAATAAAAAAATATGAAGTTTTTAATTATTTTTATAGGGCTTTTGCTATTCCATACAATTTATAATTTTTTGGAAGGTATAAGTTCAAAAATACCACCCTTTTTTTAATTGTCTCTAGTAGTCTGATAGTCATGAAGGAATCTTCCCCGCAATTCGGGGAATTGTCCAAAAATTGGGAACCCTGGTCTTCAATATTTTTCATTTATTAAATCTTCACTTTACACACAACCAATGGGGACCAAGCTCCTGCCGCAGGAGCTACGCCCCTAATTTAAACCATTTCACTATTGTGTGCCGTTCATACACACGAAAATATACACGAGTGTGCGTAAATTTATGAACGGAATGTAGGCCAAACGAATGCTTGCCTTGCTTACGTATAACGTAAGCTCCGTCGAACTGTGAGTCACGTGGCGTTTGCGACAAGTTGCTATAAGAGTTTTAACAGGAGTTTAACTTTTTTTTAATATTTTGTGATATTGTATTACATACCTAGTTAAAATAAATGCATTTGGCGTTGTTGGTAGGGTAGGCTAGGCCTAATTGCCTCTATGGACGGCACGCCCCTGCATCCATCACACCTAAAATTCATCACTCATATGTGTTGTATCCCATTTCATCAGAAGCCCATGTCAAGGAAAGCAATTTCCTTTCAACTTTTCTGCCAGCCACTGTATCAATTGCGCCGTCTGAATGGAAGTACAACTTTTATTTACAGGCATCGTAGAATCAGCATCAAAAACCTTGGGTGAATCTCGCAAAGTGATCCACTCCGGTGTTGAATACATCTCGGAACTAAAGGTGTTCGGTCGCGGCGCGCGCGGCGCGGGCAGCCAGTGTGCGGCCGACAACGGTGGCTGCGCGCACGTGTGCCTGGCCACGCCGCGAGACTACCGCTGTGCCTGCCCGCAGCACTACCGGCTCGACAGGGACAACCTCACGTGCACAGGTAACATTGTGGGGGAGGAGGCTACGCGCACGTGTGCCTGGCCACGCCGCGAGACTACCGCTGTGCCTGCCCGCAGCACTACCGGCTCGACAGGGACAACCTCACGTGCACAGGTAACATTGTGGGGGAGGAGGCTACGCGCACGTGTGCCTGGCCACGCCGCGAGACTACCGCTGTGCCTGCCCGCAGCACTACCGGCTCGACAGGGACAACCTCACGTGCACAGGTAACATTGTGGGGGAGGAGGCTACGCGCACGTGTGCCTGGCCACGCCGCGAGACTACCGCTGTGCCTGCCCGCAGCACTACCGGCTCGACAGGGACAACCTCACGTGCACAGGTAACATTGTGGGGGAGGAGGCTACGCGCACGTGTGCCTGGCCGCGCCGCGAGACTACCGCTGTGCCCGCCCGCAGCACTACCGGCTCGACAGGGACAACCTCACGTGCACAGGTAACATTGTGGGGGAGGAGGCTACGCGCACGTGTGCCTGGCCACGCCGCGAGACTACCGCTGTGCCTGCCCGCAGCACTACCGGCTCGACAGGGACAACCTCACGTGCACAGGTAACATTGTGGGGGAGGAGGCTACGCGCACGTGTGCCTGGCCACGCCGCGAGACTACCGCTGTGCCTGCCCGCAGCACTACCGGCTCGCCAGGGACAACCTCACGTGCACAGGTAACATTGTGGGGGAGGAGGCTACGCGCACGTGTGCCTGGCCACGCCGCGAGACTACCGCTGTGCCTGCCCGCAGCACTACCGGCTCGACAGGGACAACCTCACGTGCACAGGTAACATTGTGGGGGAGGAGGCTACGCGCACGTGTGCCTGGCCGCGCCGCGAGACTACCGCTGTGCCCGCCCGCAGCACTACCGGCTCGACAGGGACAACCTCACGTGCACAGGTAACATTGTGGGGGAGGAGGCTACGCGCACGTGTGCCTGGCCGCGCCGCGAGACTACCGCTGTGCCCGCCCGCAGCACTACCGGCTCGACAGGGACAACCTCACGTGCACAGGTAACATTGTGGGGGAGGAGGCTACGCGCACGTGTGCCTGGCCACGCCGCGAGACTACCGCTGTGCCTGCCCGCAGCACTACCGGCTCGACAGGGACAACCTCACGTGCACAGGTAACATTGTGGGGGAGGAGGCTACGGCCACGAACGCGATATTGAACGTGTTTAAAAAAGTTAACTCGTTAAATACTCGTACTTACGTGCGCATCACGCAAACCGAGAACAGTCAAGCCTTTGAAAATTGGAAGCTTTATCTGTAAACAAAACAACGAATTTAAAAAAATCGTTGAAAGCGTTCGCAGACAGCATACAATCGGTGGCTGATTGTTTTTAGAAGCTAAATAAACGGAGATAAAGTGTATCAACGCACATGGCCTACAAAACGTAGGTCATACAAATTTAATGTCATTATAATATTCGTATCCGAGTATCTTAGGTTTATCGCTTTGGTATGAAATCGCGGTAGGATTCTTCCTGCGGACATTACGTCGTAGCAAAATTAATAATACTCTATAAAGAAGCAAAACAGGACGTTTTACGCCCCGAGGTTTTACGCTAATAGCGTGATTTTGAAAGCATCATGAGTGTTAGCTACCCTTCCAATCGAAATATTATGACTTTTTTTATAATTATTTGTCTGTTCACAGAACCTGAGGAATTTCTGATATTCGCTCAAAAGAATGCAATTGGACGGATAGTTGTTGCAAACGGCGAATGCAACGATGCTTACATACCTCTGACCGGGTTGAAAAACGTGAAAGCCATCGAATACGATCCAGTAAACAAGTAAGTATTGAACGAAAATTGTATTGTCATACACTTGGGTCCATGTGCGTGTATAAGAATACATAATATTTTTTCTAGATTTATAGTACACTGGACTTACAGGAAAAAGTGTAGATCCAAATCACTTACAAGTGATTTGTATCTACATTTTTTCCTGTACACACATACTCGTATATATTTTTTACTGCTCATGCTCAAAAAGTTTATATTTATGTTGTGCTTAGGCGACATAAAGTCGCTTTTTATGCTCTAGTGCATTAAGTATTTATTATTATGACTTGACAGTTGAAACCTTAGTCGAATGACACATGCTGAAAATTAAAAAACAACTCTTAATAAGTGTCGTGGCAGGAATTAGCTATTCTCTTTTTCAATTTTGCAACGTTTTTGAACGTTGAAAGTGATTAAACTAAAACATTGGAATATTGTTGTATACTTTATGCCAGTTTCATTTTCTCGCAATCGAAGTGAAAAGCATAGTGTATAACTCGGGCATAAACAAGCCATTTTACCCCTCGACTTAACATCTATGAACGACTCAGGGTAAAATTACTCATTTTATGCACTAGTTGTACTTTCTACTATTATTCATAGCTTTTTATTCATTATAACAAAATATCACCTATAGATAGTATTTTTGTTTTACATTTTGTGCCTCATCACCAGAAACAATGAGCAATTACGTTAGGTAATTTGTGTGTTGATGAGATGCTCTCATGCCAATGTTCGTGTTGAATTAACACAAAATATAATTATATAAAACAATACATACTTATAATTATATATAATTATATTATACAATATATAATTTTCACTATTTGTGCAGCCTTTCCCCAATCCAATATACCTAAGTGAAATTTATTGGAATTGTATACAAAGGTATTTTGTGTCAATAAACTTATTTTTATTTATTTATTTTTTTTTATATTCACCGTCCTACTCGCACATTTTTGATACATACAGCCTAGATAGCAACTCAACCATTTCTTTATCATCCCCAGACATTTCTACTGGATGGACGAAGACTCACACTCAATTCGCCGAGTCCCGATCTCTTACTCCGTCACCTCCGCTATCACAGAATCAGTAACAGTGATCTCAGGCCTCAGTCGTCCATTCCACATGGTCCTCGACATATTAGGACGAGCCTTATATTGGACCTGCGCAGATACGGACTCGATCAATGCGACCTCTATTGATAATAACTCGTCGACCGGAGTGATACTTAGAGGAGATAATATGATGCCACGGTTTTTGGCTTTTCATCAGACTAAGAGGTGAGTTTTGTTATTAACTCGAGAATTTGTATAAATAAAAACTGGATAAATGTGAGTCGGACTCGCCCACCGAGGGTTCCGTAGAAAATTTAAGGTATTAAAAAAAATACCAATGTATAGAGTACTTGGAGTATACGATATTATTTGCCTATAAATTATGCTATAAATTTTATTTAATACCCTATAAATTTTGCTTCCCTTGAAAGTGTCGAAATATACTTTTTTTGAGGCATAAACGGGCGTATCTTTTATTACGTTAACTTAGAAGTTAGAAGAACTGAGTTTAAGATTTAATTTCAACTCGATACCTCCACGCTTTCCCGGTCTTGACGTCTGTCTAGGCGGATAACGAGGTGATCCTACAAGGTGTTGCTTTGGACCTGCAAAACATTTTAGGAGGTAATTATGTTAGTGATTCTCGACCCGAATCAACAATAAAATGGGCAGGTATTTTTTTTTCATTTTATTCTTATTTACGGAAATCGGTAAGTGTGAACTCCCCTTTTTAAAACGCGGCCAGTCTGTACGTGTCCTTAAACTGCGCTTTCACACAAACACAAACAAACGCAACCGACATTTCTTTCATAGATCCAAAGCACCAACCACCGCACGCTCCCACTACCACTAGCCACGCCCCCGCGGCCATCACAAGCACATAAATCGGGTTCAATTTATTAGTGTGATTTATGGCGCCGGCGCGTGCATACGCTTGCAAATTCCGCCCGTCAAGTGCGCCTTCGATTAACGGTCGCGATAGGTACCTACTACCTAGTTGTAAAAATGACAGACCAATACTCCAATGTAGTTGGCGGAGATGGTACGCTTGTATGCCATCAGCGGAGACAATGTATCTCGTGCCATCGAAATGTTCGCGGAGTTATTTCCCAATCGGCATCGTCCCTTACACAGGGTAATGCTGGCTGCTTCGCAGAGACTCGATCATCGGCAGTTCGACGTTCCCCAGCATGCTTAGGTCGCGGCAACGAAGGCCTGCCTGTCGCCTTGCAGGAAGATATTCTGGAATTCTTCCGGCGAAAGCCAGGGTCAAGCAAACGGGAGGCTGGTCGACGGTTTGAAGTGCACCACTTCACAGTGTGGCGGCTGCTGCACAAAGAAATGCAGCATCCTTTTCATTACCGCAAGGTACAGGATCTCCACCAACTTGATAACGCCGCGCGAGTTACGTTTTGTCGCTGGTTGCCGGAACACCAAGACACCAACATCCTGTAGACGGACGAGTGTTTATTTACTCGAGTTGGCGTCTACAATGTTCATAACAAACAAAAAGTGATCAGTGCTTTCGACACAATAAAAATAAAAATGTGTTTGTGTGGTGCAACGTCGTGCTAGACTGTGCCTGGAGTGTGACAGTGGAAACTTTGAACAATACCTCCAGGTAACATAAGTAGGTAATTTATTTATTTGAACATAGACAATAATTTGTAAATACAATGTTAGCTAAATCAACTTGATAAGTGTAAATAAGTTGATTTAAATTTTTTAACTACGCCAAAAATACCTATCAGACAAAATAAATCACTTAAAATCCCTAACACATGGGTACCTACCTACTTAACTTGCACAAATTATCTTGAGGTATTTTTGTCGGTCCTCACCCCGTTAAAAAGCAGAAAAGAAAATCTTAAATCAACAATTTAATCTACAAATAAAAACGAAAACCGTCCTTGGGGCTGAATTTACATAGAGAGCCCGCCGCGGCATTGCGCCCAGTACCTACATAATCTTATTATTACTCGTATTAGGCGCGCACGCGCTCGCGATTTGTTTCAGTTGTGCAACAGGAACTGCTATGCTATGTAAGGTTTATTTATCGCCGCCTATTATTTTATTCATCAGCTGATAGGTAACTAACGACGCCAACGTGAACTTTTTTTTGGCGCAGTAGTATCTACTTCGCAACTGAGCAAGTACCACTGTGTTATTTTTAATTCATAATGATGTAAGTACTTTCTAAAACTTAGGACATCATTGAAATCATGTGTTTCGGAAAGCACTTAAAGCCTTTGGTTCCGATAGATTTGTAGCTCTCGGACAGTCGTTAGGGGGTCAACGAACACGGGTCGGTACGGGTCAACGAACTTACAGCCCTGCCGTAGGGTCGATGGTACGGGTAATCAAAAGCCAGAAAGTCTGACAATTAGTCTAACAAATGGGTATCGTGTTATCAAGTAACTGGTTGGTTGAGGTCTGATACGCAGTCGCCCTACGTGATTCACTGGCACTCCATGTGATGAGCTGCATACAGTTAGACTGAAAGCCGACCCTAACATAGTTGGGAACAGGCTCTGCAGATGATGAACATTTTCGCATTGTTATGATGCTTAAAAATGAGTTATTATTTAGCAAATTTTAAAAACAATAATGTAGAAACAACATTGTTATTTTCAAATTCGAACTACATCTCAAGGTTAAATTATTTGCTATAAGTTGCTGTAGCTACAACAATTTGTACAGATCGCGGCACGTTGGTTGAACCTTGCGCAGTAACAGATTTTCGAGTCTCAATCGAATTGCGGTACCTATGCGTGCAACGCGGGGCTGCGCGTAAACATAGCAACGACCGCCATTTTAGTTCAACTTACGTGCCGCGTTTTTTTCGTAGAAATGTGGGCGGAGCCTCGTACAGCCTGTCGTCACTGGTCATCGCATTCACGCACACAGTGACATGACGCGCGATAAATCGCAATGGGTGATTCTGTTTTTTTTGAAGAGGGTTATTAAAGAGAGTTATTCTGAAAAACAATAAAATTTAAAAATCTAAAATAAAAAGTGTTATTGATTATTGACTTGGTATCGTATTGTTATATGATTATTTACGAGTTTCATAACAACCTCCTGAAAGGTTTTGCAGGTTCAAAACTGCATCTTGTATAAGGGTTCCGTTTTTCCGAAAAGCTGACATGTGCCCACTATACCTACATGTATCGAATACAGCTTAAGAAGGATATTTTGGCCTGTGACGGAAATTGGAATTAATCAATAGATCCATGTAACACTGTATTTATCCAACCCACTTTATTACGCAGGTTCTTGATCTGGAACGACGCAGCCCTGGGCGTGATAATGCGCGCGAACGTGGACGGTACATCACGAGTAGAGCTGGCGCGAGCGAGCAATGTTACCGCCCTCACTGTCGACCACACTGCTGGCACCGTGTACTGGGCCGTTAGCAGACAGATTCATGCCGTCGATCTGGATGGCTCCAACAAGTTAGTACATTACTCTATTCCAAAACTTTCTGATGAAAATATAAACAAATGGATTAGAAAACATACGTGCCAATTACAAATTGAGTGCTTTCATTTGATTATTTTAATACTTAAACCCGAAATTCTACATTTAAATCACAAAAAAACATCTTCATAAAACATCATATAGGTCATTTAAAATATTGAGGTTAATTTTATAATTTCAATTTGCGGCGATGATATCTATAACTTTTATTTTTCTGTAAATATATGTTCAGTAGTAAATCTATCTATCATATACTATTTTAATGTGTTTTTTCTCAATCAATCTGCCTAGTCCTTTCCCAATTATGCTGGGGTCGGCTAACCGGATGCAGTTTGATAGCAATATTTATAAAGTAGCGACTGCTTATCTGACTTCCACAACTCACATTTTCGAATGAATGAATGTTTTTCTTCTGTCAATGATTACTTATTTTTTGGTAAATCAAAACGAAAAAATACGCCCAGCTTTTTTACTGGGCGAATTATAAGCCCCGACTATTAATCGGGCAGTGACTTTATTTATTAATTTATTCGTCATGGCCATTGGCATTTTCACTTCTATACGAAATCATAGTTTTTCTATGACAATGATGAGTGTTTCCGTCCGCCAGACGCGTGGTGTGGCAGGGCGGCTGGGCCAGCGCGCTGTGCGTGTGGGGCGGCTGGGCGTACTTCTCGGGCGCGGGCGGCGCCATGCGCGTGGCGCTGACGCGGCGCGACGCACCCGCCGCGCCCGTGCCGCACGTGCCGCGCCTCGTGGCCGCGCGCGCCGTGCACAAGGTACGTACGGGCACCGTTAGTGGGGCGCGCACGCCAGGAATTGGAAATGTCAAAATTGATCGATATCACATTTTTTATTGGTTTACCCTTAGAATATAGAAAGAACCAGAAGCCGCGAACACGCCTAATACTGAAGCGTCAAAAACTACTCCTAAATAGAGTAGTTTGACGCGCAGCCGTTCAGTTACTCTGTGAACGTCGTATCGCGTAACGTGTTTTACCGGTGTGCAATTTTATTTAATTATGCCGTCTTATGTCGTTCATACCTGTAAAAATACAGCGGGGCTAAAAAATAAACAGGATGTGATCACATTTCACGTGTAAATAGCGCATTCAAATATCGTCTTATTTAATTACTGAATAAATTGCTCAGTTTGTAATTGTCATAGAGAATAATGAATCCATCTTGTTAGTGTTGCCAGTAGAAGAGTTTTGATTTTCCCTTCTTTTATTACCATTTATTCGTTCGAGGGCATTTATTCGTTGTAGTGTTAAATTAATAACAACTTACACATAAAAAAAACCCGACTTGAAAAAGAAAGGTTATCAATGCAACCCATATGTATATATATGATTTTGTTAGAATTGCATAACATTCATAATAGGTACTATGTTAGACTATTAGGATTTCTAGGGGGGCGGGTGTATGAAATTATGTATCTATGAAAAGACCAATTGTGATTTCATTATTTAAATTATCTTACCAATACTCTCAACGTTTACCCCAAAACGGGTTCATAATGTCCGAGCTAGCAACATTACGCGGATGGGAAGTGAGGCGGGCGCGGGACGCTTGTCTTGATTTTGGACACAGCGTGCGGCTTGCAATAACAGTTGAACGCGGATTCTGGTTATTTCTATATTCTACGGGTTTACCTTCGTGTGAGATTTTGTCGGTTTTGGTATGCAGTTTTTTTTTTACGAACGAACATGTCTTGCGTTGGTTTCACACGTACCTATAGCCCTACAAAGTTATTTTGGCATGTGGCCATAATTGGAACTAACGACATCTTATTTTGTTTAATAAATTTCAAGTGAAACTTCACAAAACAAATATTGACCAATAGCGCCCTCTGTCAACGTTATTCTAGCGCCAAAAGACCCTCGTAGCACTGTAATCGATATATATTATGCCTTAAGGCGGAAGCGCCAGGCAGCCCGCGAAATTCATATTATTAACTAGCTTTTGCCAGCAGCTTCACCTGCGTGGAGTTCACCTATTGACCGCCACGTCATAAAAGCAAAAACTTGCCCTCGGCGCCAAGCCACGAATTATTCCTTAAAATCTGTCGTAGTCGTGACCGTGGCGTGCTGGGCACATTTTGGTCTGTCATCTATACATGACTGTGGCGGTCAAAAGATTAATCCAAGCTATAAACTATATGTACGGGTTGTACACCGATAAATGATAAATGATTTATTTTCTGTATGTAGGTTTGTACAAACACTTTTATACGTCAATCATATTTTTAAAATAAAGCTAGATGAGGTCGGCGTTTCCTATCTGACTACTCTGAGAAGAAAGGCCGAAACAAACTCAGAGGTCACAGTCTCCTTTAAAGTCCAGACATAATCTTGGTCAGATCATGTGAAGGCCATGTAGATTGGTGTCTGAAATGGTCCTTTTGAGGAAAGAACCTCACAGATTGAGTGGACCTGTCCAGTCAGTGCACGCATTTGTCAGTAACCGTGCAGTTCAACTCAGAACTTAAGGAGCTCAACGATGCGACGAACAATACCAAAGAAAGAACATTTGGGTAGGCCGCATAAATTAGTCAAACTGCCAGACCATGATTAATACTAAATAAGAAGAAAAAAAAACAACAATGACCCACATAGTCATTTCACACAATATATTGAACTCCACAAAGTAAATATGTCATTGTGTTTTGGATAATCAAAACCGATTTGTTGTGAAGGTTTGTAAGTTTAGTTAGTATAGAGAAACACGTTCCACTAAGATGCACTAATGCCCGGTTTCTGAAGCATTTTTATCGGTGGTTTATCTATTCATTAGCGCTATTGGTTCGATAACTTGTGAAAGTGCGTTTCCGGACACCGCAATCTAAGATAAACTCCGTTTAAACTAAGGTTAACTTAACTGACCAATGTGTGCCGTTTATCGGTTCCATAACTTTATTTGACGTTTCATTTCATAGCAAACTGCATCGACTTTTAGGTTAAACTTGTAAATTGTTTTAATTGAATTGCCAGTGAATGCTAAATATTTAAATTACCTACTCGAGAAAACAATGAGTGTTAGCATAATGGATACAAGCAGCTCATCAGAGTCTGATTTGGAAGTATTGGAGTTTATTTTTAATATATCAGTACCCAGAAACTTAAGACGTAGGAGAAATCCTTTTGAAATGTTTACGGATGAAGAATTTAAATTGAGATATCGCTTTGATAAGAACACTGTGAAAAACCTAAGTGATATCATCAGCCCTGCTCTAGCTCCCGTTAGGCATCGCAAATATCCATTGTCAGTTTTGGAACAAATTTTTATCGCATTACGATTTTACGCTACAGGTACTTTCCAAGTAGTAATTGGTGATGACATTAACGTTCACAAAACCACTGTGTCAAGAGTGGTGTATAAAGTAAGCAAAGAAATAGCAAAGCTAGCTTCAAGTTATATAGGTATGCCAAATTTTGAAGACCTGAGAGAAGTCAAGGCACAATTTTTTAATATAGCCGGATTTCCAAATGTAATTGGTTGTGTAAATTCAATCTCCTGGAGGTGAGCAAGCAGAACTATTTAGAAATAGAAAAGGTTTCTTTTCTATTAATGTACAAGTTGTATGTGATGCAAAGTTATACATCCGTGATATAGATGCTCGCTGGCATGGATCAACACATGACAGTACTGTGTACCATAACTCATTCCTGCGAGCGCGCCTGGATAACAATGAGATAGATGGTCACCTCATGGGAGACAGTGCTTATCCTTGTGGAAGATTCATGATGACGCCATTTCTAAATCCAGCTACAAATGCAGAAAAACGTTACAATGAAGCACAAATCAAGACCAGAAACACAGTGGAAAGGACATTTGGTGTGTGGAAAAGAAGATTTGCATGCCTTTCTCAAAAATTAAGACTAAAATTAGATCACACATTAGCTGTAATTGTTGCAACAGCTGTGTTACATAATATAGCTCTACAGCAAAATGATACTGTGATCATTGATTCTACTCCTGAAGAAGATATTGTTCCAGAATCTATTGAACGACCCCTTTCCTCTGAAGGAAACCATTTTCGTCGGTTATTGTTGGAACAATACTTTAGGTTGGTAAAGTTTCTCTTTTATAAATATCGCAACTTAAGCAAAATTTACATAGCAAAGTTTTCATGTTTTACATACCTACTATGGGAACACAAATTAAAAAACCAACTTTAGTATCTATTTAGATTTTATTTGTATTGTAGAGTTAAAAAATGAAGATGTGATATCAACTAAAAAAAAGGGTTACAAATATGGGAGATTCATTGATTCATATTGAATTAAAGATAATTCTTTTAGAAAATACAAGAACTGGACCTCAAAAAGAAGAATTTTAATTACCCATCATAAATTAAAATTCTTCTTTTTAAATTCTAGGTCCATTCTTGCATTTTCTAGAAGAATTCTCTTTAATTCAATATCAACATCGAGTAAAATTTTTGTTTTTTCTAATTTAATTAATTCTTGTTGTCGTTGAATCTCCAATATTTCTAACCTTTTAGTTGTTATGGCATCTTCGTTCATTTGCTTCTGATTTTTTCTTTTTATTATAGAATCACTGACGTTATTTATATTTTTTTTCTGTTTCAGTTAAACAAATTCTCGTAACTCTTGGTGTGCTTTCGAAATCCTTCATAAGCGGCGAAATTGCTTTTTTGGGACATTGAACTTGCTTCAAAGGTGTTTCAGACACCGAATCTTCTTTACTATCCAAGACTATGAGGATGTCTTCAGAAGTACCAAGATGTGCATCTTCACTTACTCCTTGTGTTTCAATATCTGTAATGAATAAATGTAAAGAATGGTTACTACCTACTGTGTACCTGGTGATTGTACTGACGGGTATAACACAAGACTTATATGATTATGACTACACATACATAATCAGCCTATAACGTTCCCACTGCTGGGACACAGGCCTCCTCTCGGTGAGAGGGATTATGACTATGACTGATATCATGTAATTATACTGATATGTGTAACATGATAATATATTATTTCATTACACCTCAATCCATTTCAGATGAAATTTCTTAGAAGAGTTCAATTCCATTTTTTGTCTATAATGTATACATTATTTTAGCCTGCATACATTATTTTGATTGCTCAGGTAAAGTATAGCCTATGCTAGAATATTGAAAATGAAAATAACCTAACCAAACATAAGTGGAAACAATTTTATTACTTTAATTATTACTTGCTTATGAAATGTTCAATTCTAGTATGCTATGATATCAGAAGAAACTCTTTGGCCTTACCTAAATTGTAATATGGTGCAGATGAGTCAAATTCATTATTTAATGGTTCGAATTGAGGAGTCAATAAGGCCACAACTTTCTCATCAATCGCAGTTGTCTTAGGACAAAATCTTCCACCTCCTGTCTTGTACATCTCGGACTGAAATTAAAATTTTGCATACATTACATTCTTTTCTGGCACTTTTGTGTAACATAATGATAGTCAATGAAATAAGAGGAGATATTATTACTTTGAGGCGTCACTTCATAAGAAATATATACTTAATTATGTATATGATTGGTACCACACTACCATGTGATATTACAGCTTGTACACTTTGAAATTGCTTTGCACTTTGTACACTTAAAATATACAAGGATTTTAATCAAATAGGTAAAAAGTACAATAACAGGAATACGACTTACCTTATCATCGCTCATATTTTTTCTCGCCTTTTTCTTTAAGTTATCATACAAGGCATGTATCTGCTTTTCGGTCCTAAATCCAGTTTCCGAGACAGCATTGTATTTATTAGTGAGCGCCATCCAAGCTTGTTTCTTGGCCTCTACAGAAGTCCCGTCCGTTCTTTTATTGTCGATTATGTGTATAAATTCATTAGCCACTTCTATAAGCAGCATCTTCTCTCTTTCAGTAAAATTTTTACTGCGTTTTCCAGGTTCCATTATTTACAGAAAAACGGAGCAGAAATTATTGGAAAGACAAATAGACTCAAATCAAACGGCTAAGCAAAAATAATACCACGCGAAACAAAAACAATGAAGTGAAACTTTTTTTTTATTGGCAATGATGTCGTTGATACATCCGCCCATATAAATAACGACTTATTATATTTTTTAACTAAAACAGTGTTATGGCACTTATTTACCCTCGTTAATAATAAAATCAATTTTAGACGCGGTCTCTTATACAGACCCATCTAGCGGCAGCTAAGGAACTAGTTATCGGCTTCATAGTTATCGAATGGTTTGTTACGTATTCAGAAACGCAGTGACAGTTAACCGACGTTTATCTTATGCATAACTTTAGTGAATCAATAACTAATGAGAGTTTGACTGGGCGCTTCAGAAACCGGGCATAAGTAGTTACGTGTATTTAAGTTAAGAGTAAGTAACAGTACTAGAGTCGGAGGCGATTATTTCTCTCAGTTGTTTATAGCATCATAGTTATAAGTTTACTATATTTAAATTCGTTAGTCATGCATATTATTTTATCATGCTAAATTATGTCGCGCATCGTTGGCCTAAAATGGGTTACAAAGTAAGTAGAAAATGTACGGCGATGAGACCGTATATTATCTGTGTGCCAAATTTCATTCAAATCCGTCCAGCCGTTGTTGCGTGATTGAGTAACAAATAGATAAATTCTCATATGTATAATATTAGTTCGGAGTAGGATAATTTTACGTTTTTTTGTAATTTTCAGGTCAGTATCAGGTTTTAGGTTGATTAAAATATGATTTACGACCGTAACTTATATGTATTTACAGAATTATAATAATTAAATTCAAATTATCGATATAACTCTCAAATTCAAATATTCATGAAATGACCATTGACGCCAATTTAAAATGTCCTCTTCTATAAATACAAGGTGTTGTTTTGGACCTGCAAAACATTTTAGGAGGTAATTATGTTAGTGATTCTCGACCCGAATCAACAAAAAAAAATAAAAAGAAAAGATAAAATTTAAAAATCTAAAATAAAAAGTATTATTGATTATTGACTTGGTATCGTATTGTCATACGATTATTTACGAGTTTCATAACAACCTCCTGAAATGTTTTGCAGGTTCAAAACAACAGCTTGTATATATTTGTTACGGCCCCCCCCGGCAGGTGGCGCGCGCGCACGCGTGCTGGCGCGGCGGCGCGTGCGGCGGCGCGCCGGGCGCGTGCGGCGCGGGCGGCGCGTGCGGCTGCGCGCTGCGCTGCGGCCTGCCCGCGCCCTGCCAGCCGCAGCGCTTCCTGTGCGACCCCGCCGCGCCCGAGCCGCGCTGCATCCCGCACCACTGGAAGTTAGTAAAATCAAAATCAAAATATTTTTATTTCACATAAACCTACATGGGCACTTATGAAACGTCAGAAGCTAGGTGCACGGTTCCAATTGGTCGTTTCCTATGGAGAAGAGCCGGCAAGAAACTCCACGGTTACTCTTTTTAAAAATAATTGGCTTTTACAATGTTTTCAAATTACACAAATTAGGTATGGGAGAACAGTGTAGGCCTGTCGAGAAGTACTTAACAAAAAAAGAGAAAGGAAACGGTCTAAAGTACGCACACAACTCTTTTTTAATAATAATAGCCTTTATTCCGCAATCTTACAAAACATGAATATAAAAGTAAATACATACATACATAAACTACACCTTCTTCCCGTGGGGGTAGGCAGAAACTATAACGCCACCTGCTACGCTCCTTACATACTCCTTTTGCTTCGTTTATTTTCATACATCTAGTCATACACGCACGCCGGTTGCAAGTACTACGCACCTGACCCTTTTGATGAACATCACCATGAGGTTACTATATGTCTCTGGGGCGTGCCCTCCCGACGTTTCCACTCACATCTGCCTTGTAAATAACTTTTGTTGGTCGCCTTTCATTCTTCCTCTCAACATGACCAAACCATCTAAGCATACTCTTTTCTATTTTTGTCGCTACATCTTCCTTTAAACCGCACCATTGCCTTATCACATCATTTTTCAACCTCTCATTTATAGACACACTACACATGCTTCGCAAGAAACGCATTTCCACAGTATTTACTCTACTTTCATCTTTTTTTGCCATACCCAACATTCACTTCCATACATAAGCGTAGGTACCAGCACACCATTGTGAACAGCCAGTCGAGCCTCTTTGGGCATCGACTGGTTGGTCACCATCGCATGTCCCATTCACTTTATTTCACGCATTTACTCTCCTTTCCACACCTTCATCAATCTTTCCATCCCTTGTAAACAGACTCCCCAAATATACAAATTCACTTACTTGCTCTATCATTTATTTTTACATCACACACCAATATATCCTATTCTCTTTCAAACACTATGACCTTCGTCTTATTCACGTTTATGTTCATCGCTTTCATCTTATATGCTTCATTTATCACAGTCACCATGTCTTGCAGCTGTTCTGCTGACGATGCAAGTAGAAGTTGATCATCTGCATAAAGAAGGCATTTGACAGGCTACTCATTCATTCTCAATCCGCACTCACCCTCTTTTAAATCTATCAGACAACTATCCATGTACAAGTTAAACAGCCACGGTGACGCTACACAACCCTGTCTAACACCCCTCGAGATGCAGAACCAGTCTATGTATGCCCCATTTATCCTAACACAAGCACTGGAATCCTTGCATAAAGATTTCAATTAAGAATTAAATTATTAAGTAACTATAATTTAACTTACTAAACTTAAATATATTCATTACTTGACACCGGTATTAATCTCAGTACCGGTATTGAGATTGCCTTTTGTTTTCGCAATGACTCTTCTAAACTACCTACTCTATTGGTTAAAGTAAAACAATCTGTGAGCTGCATTTTTGGTATCAGCACTCCAAAAAATTTTGAAAACGTATTTTCCATGATTTTAATTCTGAATTATTATTTCTATCTTGGTTTTTTTCTTAGACCTCATTTTCGACATCAGCACCCCAAAAACCTATTAAAATGACATCCAAGTTATCCATTATATAATATCGTCGGTGATATTCTGAAACCGCGGAACCGCGTAAGGTAGGTGCAGTGAATTTTACAGGAACGAGGAAAAACGTAATATTTACTAAACCACTTGACTTTCTATTGTTTAAACTTTAAAATTGTCAAATTTCTTTTAATATTGTAGGCATTAGTTGTGTAAAATATTTATTAATGAATTAGAAAATCCGAAATCTCGATTTTGCTACTTTTTTAAATACGCGGTTTTAAACACTGTTAGTTCCGCGGTTTCAGAGTATCACCGACGATATATACCTTGGATATTGACATTAATCTAATTTCCGGCTGCATCCTAACTCGGCTGTTGATATACTATAAGCAATACTAATAGGTGTATCATGACAGATGTGACGGCCAAAAGGACTGCGAGAACGGCGCGGACGAGGCCGCGTGCGGCGCGTGCGCGGCGGGGCTGCGCTGCGCGGACGGCGCGTGCGGCGCGGCGCTGGGCGCGTGCGACGCCGGCGCCTACTGCGAGCGCGCGCCGCTGCCCGACGCCTTCCGGTGCGCCGCCTGCTCATGGCACGCTTCTACAACATTCGCTTTTGTTTACCCTAAACCCGAAAAGGGGTCATTGTACTCATCATTTTGAACAACTTTTTCTATGGGACCAACCTTGAAATCGTGAAAAAAAATCATCTGTTCCATACATTTTGTCGATTTAAGTGAACATAAATCTATGGAACAGCTGATTTTTTTTACAATGTATTTGACATTATATCTATCGAAATTGAAGGAAAGAAAACAAACATGGAATTTGATACGGGTGCAACACTCTCTACCATCTCACTTAAGGATTATAAGAAGCTTAACATAAACAAAAGACTATTTCACACGAGCATCAAACTATGAACTTATTTATACAGGTGAAGTTTTTAAACCCATCGGAGTCATTCGATGCAAATTGAAAAACCAATTGTTCTATGGAAAACTATACGTAATAAACAAATACGTGGAACCCATCTTGGGTAGAAGCTGGATGAAGGAGTTTTATATTAAACTAGCGAAAATAAAATCGATTGATACATTGAGAAAACACTGAAACTTGAACAATTACTTAAAGAGTACGAATCCACTGTCTTCAGTACAAACCTAGGTAAAATTCAAAACTTAAGAGGCCACCTGACCCTTAAAAATAATGCGCAACCAATCTTTATTAAACCACGGAGAATTCCATATGCCCTATGTTAGCGACGATACGTAATACTGTTATTAAGTTACTAATTTTTTAGATTGATACTGTATTAAAATAGGCCAGAAATTATGTAGTAATGACATTGAATTGTTGCGCATTCCTAACGCTAGGAGGCGCCACTTGTACCATGTCAAAGCATAAGCTTAAGTACTGAGAAACTTTACCGTAACGAGAACCGTCACAGAATTTCGCTATTTTTAAGGTTTAAATTAAGGTTTTTTGATACAGTTTTTTGTATACAGTTAAAATAGGTCTATTCCTATATTGGAAAAGTAAGAAAAACATTGTAAGGGACGTTTTACTATAGAAAATTGCCAAAGTAAGTTTCCCATACAAAAGTCACATTAGTGCCGTGTGCAAATTTAAAGCGCTCTGATTGGTTGACAGAAAAAAGCTTAGTGCCGTGTGCAAAATTGAAGTGTTGTGATTGGTTAGGTTTTTCTATAAAATAAGGGGCAAGTTTCTATGGTCAGGCATTCCGAATCCAGCAGTATTAAAAGGGGCTCATAGAAGAGACAAGAAAACGATCGTAGCAAGAACAATCGACGACCTGAAGCTGTCTGAACAAAGCATAAATAAAGACACCGTGAAGAATTGCCAACATCTAAAGGCAATTGAAGGTCAACTTCTCTACGTCACAGAGAGAACCACGTTACTGATAGGCCAAGATAACTGGGGACTTATAGTAACAAGAAGACTGAAGAAAGGCATGTCATCTGATCCTGTAGCCTCCCTCACCAACCTAGGGTGGGTGTTACATGGATGTGAAACAGGAGCAAATGCCTTAGTGAACTTCACTCACTATGGTAGATCTTTCACCGAAGAAGAAAGCATAGAAGAAATCGTCCGAGAACATTTTCAGTTAGAGTCTCTTGGAATTCAAAATCGGTCACCTACAAATGACAGCGATAGAAGAGCATTAGAAATCCTTGAGAAAACTACGAAGAAACTGCCAAGCGGTCAGTTTGAAACAGGGCTCTTGTGGAAAAAGGAAGACGAGAGCCTACCCAACAACTACAGTCAAGCAATCCGACGACTAAACAACATTGAAAAGAAGTTGGATCAAGATGAAGAAGCTAAAGAGAACTATGAGAAGCAGATCCAGAGTTTAATTGAAAAAGGATATGCAGAGAAGGCTCCGGAAACTTTGAAGAAGGGAAGAATATTTTACTTACCCCACTTTGCTATTGTGCACCCAATCAAGAAGAAGCCAAGAATAGTATTCGATGCAGCTGCCAAGTATGAAGGGAAGAGCCTCAACGACGCCTTGCTATCAGGTCCAGACTTATTACAATCCCTATTTGGCGTACTACTACGCTTCAGAGAGGGGCCAGTGGCCATCACGGCTGACCTCCAAGATATGTTCCTTCGGATCAAAATCAGAGAAGATGACCGAGACAGTCTCAGGTTCCTGTAGCGTGGAAATCAAAGAACGGGCAAGCCTGAACAGTACAGGATGTCGTCAATCATCTTTGGAGCAGCATCATCACCAGCAACAGCGATATATGTGATGAACAAGAACGCAGAAGGAGACTCATCCCCAAGACCAATCCCCGCTCCAAAACTCAACTCTAATACCCTACGTTGTAAAGTAGATGAAGAAATTGACAGACTTGAAAAACTGGGAATTATTACAAAGATTGATCATTCCGATTGAAGCACTCCCGTCGTCCCAATAGTGAAACCAAACGGAAGCATCAGACTGTGCGCCGATTATAAAATCACCTTAAACAAAATGATAGAAGACGAACAATACCCAATACCAATAATTGAAAATATCCTAGCTGAAATGAACGGCGGTCAATTTTTCTGCACCTTAGATATCACGCAAGCCTACCTGAACATGGTGATGGATGAAGAAAGCTCCCTGCTGCAAACATTAAGTACACACAAAGGTACTTTTAAAGTGAACCGACTCATGTTTAGAGCCCCCAAGTGTTTGGCAAAAATACATGGATCAATTACTACTGGGCCTTGACGGTATTAAGTGCTTCTTCGATGATATAATAATTCAAGGCTCGACAAAAGAACAGTTATTATCCAGATTGAAACAAGTTTTACATAAACTTAAAGACAGCAACTTTCGTGTTAATAAAGTGCCAAGTGTCTTCAAAATGAGGCAGCGAGTCTCCTTGCCGGATTGCCGCCATGGGATCTGGAGGCAAAAGTCCTCGCGCACGTATGGGAGTGGCGCGAAGAGGCGAAATGCCGGGGCGTAAGCCCGCTGCCGCGAGAAATCGCAGCACAGCGGACGGAGCTCCGGCGGGATCTCATGGCGTCATGGAGAGTACGGTTGTCGCAACCCAGTGCTGGGCACGCCACAATTGCGGCGATAAGTCCCCTCTTTGAGGAGTGGCTAGAGAGGCGCCACGGCGTCCTCACCTTCCGCCTGACGCAGGTCCTCACCGGACACGGAAGCTTCGGGAGGTTCCTGTGTCGGATAAGGCGGGCGGAAACGCCCGGGTGTCACTACTGTGTGGATCGCCCGGAGGACACGGTGGAGCATACGGTGGAGGTCTGCCCGGCTTGGGCAGAGCACCGCCGTGTCCTCGTGGAGGCAATCGGCGGCAGAGATCTCTCGCGTCCGGCCCTGGTTCAGGCCATGATACGGAGCGGGAGGGCATGGGCAGCCGTTACCTCCTTCTGCGAAGCAGTAATGCTCGCGAAGGAGGAGGCGGGATGGTTGAGGGAAAGGCAAATTTCGCGCCCTCTCGCCCCTAGCCGCCGCAGGAGACGCCCTGGGCGTCGGGAATCCCGGGCGGATTTCCGGCCACCGTAGGCGCGGGCTTGCGGACGGTGAGCAATGGGTAGCTCACCGTCCGGTAAGGACCAGGCCCGAGTCGACGGCGCGTTGTATTCCACGCGCGCCTTAAAGAGATGTCGTCAGGTAGGGGTCCACTAGGGCCGATGCCTGCCGGGTTCGCGGGAAGGTACTTATAGGTCACCGAGGCCCCCGCAACACAGACAACAGGAAGGAATACGGGTGGGTTTTAGTCAGTAAGAGTCTGACACACCCTCCCGCTCCGTCCAGAGCGGGAGAAGTTATTTGATGATTTCCCACCATGAAAAAGAAAATGTCTTCAAAAGAAGTATTAATTACTTGGGATACACAATAGACAAAGAGGGTTTACATAAAAATCAGGACAAGATAAAAATCAATTTTAAATGCACAACGCCCAACTAACGTAAATGAACTAAGAACGTTACTAGGCATGGCAAATTATTACAACAAATTCATACCCAATCTAGCATCCATCACTGCCCCCTTATTAGTATTTACTACAAGATCTGTATATAGTAAATAAGTCATCAAGCTGGAGTCGAGTGTGATTCATCTCCTATAACTCCTCTCACTGTGGCCAAGACACCTTTAGCCATCATCGGTCCTATCAGTCTGTGGGATCGGCAGTGAGTAGATTGCACGACGTACACAAACCCCCTGTCCTACCCAAATTCCGTCCGTTACCGTAGGTCTCCTTGTAACAGACTTCCCTCACGAAAACCAATGTAACTTACGTTTGGTATGGTAGGCTAGGGCGGTAGATTAACTAGGGTGCTAGGTCAATACTGTAGGGCGAGGTTTACAGACAGTAGGGTCGTAGGTAACTGATAGGTGCCAGGCTCAATTGTCTGGAACATAGTCACACTGTACGCATTTGGAATAACGGCCCTCCTAAGCTGTAAGTCCCGGTGCGTACAGATGCGGTGTATGTTTTTTTTTTAATTTAATGATGCCATTATATGTAAGCTCCTCGGTTCTACTATACAACACAAACTAGTATTTATTTATTTATTTAACCATTTATGTACACACATATAAAAACAGAAAAGAAGAACAGAACAGAAAAATACGTACAAAGGTGATGCTTATTTCTAAAGAAATCTCTTCCAGCATACCTGCGATAGGAAAACAGATAAAGAGATGTAGACACCGTGTGTAAGAGTAGAAGAGAAAATATAATACATAAAATCAAAACAATTTACAAAACAAATAATATGGAAATATATACATACATACATCTAAAATAAATATCACTAGAATATAAAAAAAAGCGTAATTTAAAGCAATAAATACATACGCAACTATGTCGAAGTGGAAAGATAGTGTTCTTTCACTCTTCTTTTAAATACTGCAACAGTTTGGCAGTCCCTAATGTCCGGCGGAAGTGAATTCCCACAACCGGACCGCGTGAATAGTGAAGGAGTAGGAGTAGAAATCGGTGGAGTGGGGAGGGGACTTAAGAAGGTTTCTAAGATGCGACCTGCCAGGCGCATCTGAAGGACGAGCGGAGGAAAAACGCTCCCGCAAATAGGATGGCGTTTTAGGATTGTGATTTACCAAAATGTCTTGTACTGCAGATGCGACGAACGCCTCTGCCTCGCGCCGCGGCTGCTGTGCGACGGCCACCAGCACTGCTCCGACGGCTCCGACGAGGCCGCGGCCACGTGCGGCTTCGCGGGCGCCCGCGAGCACAGCGCGCCCGGCGCGCGCCGCTCCTACGCCTTCGTGGTGTGCGGCTGCGTCGTGGGCGTCGCGGCCGGCCTGGGCGCCGCCTGGGCCGCGCTGCGCCGCGTGCGGCGCGCGGCCCGGGCCCCCGCGCCGCGGCCCCGCGCGCCCGGCCCCGCGCTGCAGCCCGCCCTGGCGCCCTCGCTCGTGCCGCTGCACAAGCGCGACCTCACGGCTCTCGTCGCGCTCACCACTACTTACACAGAGTCAGTACACTTATCTACTTCGTTTCATTTCTGTTTGTTTTTGTCATAGTGTTAAATGACGCACTATGCTGATTTATGAGTGTTTTTGCCTCGTACAGGGTTCTTTTTCGGTTTGTTTTATTATTATTTCTACAAAATCGTACTTTAAGCGCCATTTACACGGTGCAAGTTTCTGGAACATTCAAAAGCAATAATCGCATAAAACAAGTTCTATTTTATTGTCAATCAAAGATTGACTTATACCAAGGCAATTTTATTGCAAAGTTATTATTTTTTTCCTCGTCCTATTACAGAGTTGCACGTTTTTGTAGAATTGATTCTAGTGTTGTTCTTGTTTAAAATCTTATTGAACGTCTTCGCAAGATTTTTTAACTTGTTTCATTCGTTCGTACTTGTAGAGTTGAATGCGATTTTATTGTAACTAGCCCGTATCGTTCAACGATATTGTACGTATTGTTTAGACTGTGCCAATTAGTTGCTCTTGAATTTTATGGTCTGTCATAGGCAATAAACTTGCACCGTGTAAATGGTGCTTTAGCAAAGCTTTATGTCTGACTATGAATACAAATCACAGTCGTACACAAACAAAGTTCGACCATTGCAGCACGCTGGACAGCTCGTGCGCGCGCTACCCGCGGCCCACGGCCAACCCGCCGCCCTCGCCCGCCACCGGCAGCGACGCCGCGCCGCGCCGCCGGCCCTACCGCCACTACCGCGCCTGCAACCGGCCGCCGCCGCCCACGCCCGCCTCCACCGACGCCGGCGAGTCCGAGCCCGAGCCCGCGCGCGCGCCCCCGCCCTCGCCCGCGCCGCCGCTGTACTAGCGGGGCGTGGGCCCACCGCGGCCAGTCCGAGCCCGAGCCCGCGCGCGCGCCCCCGCCCTCGCCCGCGCCGCCGCTGTACTAGCGGGGCGTGGGCCCACCGCGGCCAGTCCGAGCCCGAGCCCGCGCGCGCGCCCCCGCCCTCGCCCGCGCCGCCGCTGTACTAGCGGGGCGTGGGCCCACCGCGGCCAGTCCGAGCCCGAGCCCGCGCGCGCGCCCCCGCCCTCGCCCGCGCCGCCGCTGTACTAGCGGGGCGTGGGCCCACCGCGGCCAGTCCGAGCCCGAGCCCGCGCGCGCGCCCCCGCCCTCGCCCGCGCCGCCGCTGTACTAGCGGGGCGTGGGCCCACCGCGGCCAGTCCGAGCCCGAGCCCGCGCGCGCGCCCCCGCCCTTACTACTGGCACTAGTGTCGACCGCACGGGATGACGAAGCAAACGCTGGTACGCGTTAAGTGTGAAGAAACGTCACGCTCGCCGTGAGAGCCACGTCCGGCCGAGCCTAATCTGAGCCTTATGGTAGCGGCGTCACGTAGAGCCGGTCAGAAAGAGCTTTATGTTCATACAATAAAAGCGAAAAGAAGTGCCTCGTTTCGGTATGGTGGACGTGACTGGACAACACCGATCGTTTGCATCGTGCCAAATTTCCCATCACCGAAGTTCAGTTGGTCGCGCACTGCGTCGAAGAGTGCGATCGCTCACTTCTCCGGCTCCTAAAATGTGCCATGAGCACTACCGTGCCCCCCCCCCCCCCTCGCATCTACTCAAGTCCCGCCACTACCTGCTACTATCCAGTTTTAACACAAACATTGTCCGCTTAAAAATACTTGACAAACGCCAAGGTTAAGAAATGCGTATGACATAGTTAGTGGCTAATCACTTGGCCTAGCTGTTACTATAATATTGCTGTATGTACCATATTACAGCAGTTGTTTCACATTATCTTATAAAGACGCACCGACATACGTGATTTTTTTATACTAAGTATAAACCAGTGATTCATTTTGCTAATCTGCATATCCTAAATAAAACAAAGCAGGATAAAACGCACAATAAAATGGTGCAAATGATTATTTAACGTAATTGATACTGATCTGGATGTTTTGTTATCAGATTGTGAAATAACTACTTGGTGCTATTTCACTGTTCGTGCCTCAATAATCGTTATAAGAATAAAATCTCTATTATTTGTATTATATAGTATTAAACAAAATAAGTTGAGGAGAAACGCATAAAGATGTTCTTTAGAAATATATGGAAGTGTATTCAAAATAAACCTAAACTATATTCAGAATGATGATTTACTTCTCATACCGATCTTAACAAATGATACAAAACCACCTCCAGGCTCACACACATCATGTTTGTCCCCAGCACATCAAGTTACGTCAAACTGACAAATTTCACCAAAGGATTTTAAACCTTAAAACGTTGTAGGTTAAGTTCAAAATCATATAAGAAATTTTTTCAGTTTGTAGTAACTTGATTTGCTAGCGACTGTACAGTCAGGGAAATATCACAGTCAGCCTATAATGTTCCCACTACTGGGACACAGGCCTCCTCTCTGTGAGAGGGAGTGGGTTTTAATCCACCACGCGGGTACAGTGTGGGTACCAACTCACACTGTGGAAGCACGTTTTCATACTTTTGGTTCTAAGACGGAAATATATTTTTTGCAAATTAAAACCCATCGTAAAAAAGTCGTGTTAAAGCTATATCATATACAAATTCAAATAGTTTCATTTAAATTGGTCGTTTCTTATGAAGAAGAGTCTGCGAGAAACCCCACACGACTTATAAGGAAAGGACAGTTGTGATTTTAATATACGCACGATTAAAGTATATGGTCTGACAGACGTTGTCCTTTCCAATTTTCAATAATTCATACAAAAATCCCAAAGAAAAAAGGTCAATTTTTCTTTCCTTAAAAACTTTCGAACTATTACGAACGTTTTAAAATAAAAAAACCCGCCAAGTGTTGTATGAGAGCCCCCTTAAATATTTATTTTATTCTATTTTTTAGTATTTGTTGTTATAGCGGGAACAGAAATACATCATGTGTGAAAATTTCATCTGTCTATCACGGTTCATAAGATACAGCCTGGTGACAGATGGACAGACAGACAGACAGACAGACGGACAGCGGAGTCTTAGTAATTTTTTCCCGTTACCCTTTGGGTACGGAACCCTAAAAATAGCCAAATCGGTCTAGGCGTTCTCAAGATATGCGCTTACCAACAAACAGCATTTCATTAATATAAATTTGTTAAACAATCCGTGTCCCTGACTGCTCACTCTCGAACCTACGAGACATATCACCAACTTACACAAAAAAATATGTTTTCTTTCTTTCGGTCTTATATTTTATGTGTTTCTCCTTATGTTGTAAATAAAATATTGTAAACAAGTTATAATTAGTTATTATACATATTATATATTAACTATATATATTACTATTAGTATGTTACAGTACACCTACTTACGTATGTTCTTTGTTAAAGTTCTTAGTAAAATTTTGTCGTTATCAAACTAACTAGTTAGTTAAAAACTTAAAATGTTGAAGTAGATGAAAATCAAACTTAACATGAAAATATTTATTTGCGACAATTTATACTGTAACCAGTGAAAATTACGGAATCATAAAAAAACTATAACCTGTATCGCAGCTATTTAAGTAAGGCAGCTATTTAAATAAGGCAGATATTTTGTGCCCCACTATTGACTGTTTTGTAAAAAGTTACAATGTTTATGAAAAAGCATACGCAACCACATTATCACCGATGTAACAGTACCCACCCCCACGTGCATATTTACTTTTTTTATTTTATTTTTATTGGTTCACAAATCGTTGCCCGATTTACATACACCATGGATTCAGTACATGATTCTGGGCCCCACTGCGTTGATATTTTGCATAGATTATTAATTAACCCTTTGACCGCCACGTCAAAAATGCAAAAACGTGCCCTCGGCGCCAAGCTACTAATTATTCCTTAAAATCTGTCATGTACACTGTGTGTGTGTGTGTCATGTGACCGTGGCGTGCTGGGCACATTTTGGTTTGTCATCTATACATGACTGTGGCGGTCAAAAGGTTTTAAAAAAAATGCTGTTCCATAAATGTAGACCGCGTAGGTATTGATTCCACTTTTTTAGGAAACAGCAGATTTTTTTTGATGGTCGGCTTTAGGTGGTTTAGAATCATGTTCTAAATTCATGGTCACAGTTTGCTCGGCGCTGCCACCTGTATACTAGGAAAACTTAATCGGTCAAGGACAGCCAATGAGACACAAGTCGAATTATTTATTCACTAGAGTAATCTGAGATGTGCTAGCTATCACTTTGTGTAGTAAAAGGGTCATATATAATGTATTTATTGTATTCTAGACGTTTACACTTATTATTATACATTTATTTAACAGTTATAAAAATCGATTAAACCTAACGATCACCATTACAATAAATATGACAATTTTATTACACAAAGTACAGCTAGCACATGCCAGATTACTTCTGTGAATGAACAATTTGAGAGTACTCTCATTTTAGTTAATTGGTGAACAAAATAATCAGCTCTATAATTCGCCGTGTAATTCCTTTAACCCATTGATGTACGACTCTGTCTTAAAAAAGTTTTTTTTTTAAAGAATTCCGCAAATTCTGAAATACTGTGTAGTTAAATCAAGTCTACCAATATGTTTGATGTTACTTAGTGTACAATAAATTAATGTACAGTCAGGGAATGAAAACGTTAAGTCAGTTTTTACTTGCTGATGAGATTTATATTAGGTATCTTTTCGACTACCAACATGATAAATGAAAATTTGTATTTTAACTACGAGGTGACAAATGCTCGCTACTCGTAAAATTTATTTTTGAAAAATTGCTTATCTTTTTCGTTCCGTGTGTTTAAACGTCCCAAGCGTTTAGAGAATAAAGAGTAAGTATATCTGTTTACAAATCAAAAAAATAACTACACATTACACAATATTAATGTGCTGTAATTTTTTTTTTTGTCGTCCCTGTAACATACATACTCTAAACGCCTGTGACAAACCGAAATGTAAAATAATTTATATAAATAAAATGATTCGTGATTATTTGCAGTTGCCATTTATATTATTTTATGTAAAAACGCTTGATTAGTTAATTTTATTTCGATTCTTATTAAATCTAAAACTGACTGATTGTGAGATTTTTGTAATAAACTTTTGTACCTGTTACAAGATATTTTTTTTCACTTTCATATTCCCTACGTCACGATGTTTCGATGATTTGAATAGTGCTGATATGGCTAAATATTTATGTTGGTATCTGTCCCACTTGTGGGCAAATGTCGCGAGAAGAAACGAGCATTGATCAGTCTTGGGCTTCGTGTAGCGTGTGTAGTGGTATGTAACCCACACATGCACACAAACGTGTAAGCTCAAGTACCTATGACGTCGCACGTCTGCCAGTCCAAAAAAAGTTCTTAAAAATTATTCGCCATATACATTGTTATTTTGGTATACATTGTGACCTGGATGATATACTTATCGCCTCAGAATCAGAAGAATGTCACACTCACTATAGGTATCAAAGAGGTGTTCAAGCGACTTAGTGAATTTGGCGACACAATCAACATGTCTAAATGCGAATCCGAACTTACATATCGGTTAGCGCGTTAGCTGTGACGATACGGCCGGACGAATACCTAAATGTCAAATCCATCATAAACTATACGCAACCCGAAACCGTCGAAGAAATGAGGGGTAACCATCACCTCATATAGCAGTATTATTTCAATATTATTTCAGCGTGAGAAAAAGCTAGAGCTATAAGTCCTGTATAGCTCCATCACTTTCCCACTGTGAAGTAATATTATAATAATACTGCTATAAGAGGTGATCGTTACCCCCCTGGCGATTCCTCGGTCGGATCTATCACCTGTTTGAGACTATCTGGCAGGTATCGTGATAGCTTAATTGTATCAAACAAATGTTTGCCTCCGTAAATGCGATGCGGCTGAGTTTTAATTGGTCAAGGACAGCTAATGCGGCAATTGATTTTCTATTGTTTGACTCCGAATCGGTGTCGCGCGGGGCTTAACAGGAACGTATCGTAGGTAATCTAATTAACTTGTTTTTTTTTACGGAACCACATAGGAACGTAGACTTTTACCAGGAACTCGGACAATATTTTCAGATTATCAGATGGGTTTTCGGTCGAAACGCTAAGCCGCAGAATACTGTTTGCCGTAGTAAGCCACCTTGAGTGACATATTTTGCCAGGATTACGTTTGGACAAAGTTTCGTGACCTTTATTGATTGCTTGACACATCACACATTCTAAAAGGTATAATTGATCCGTGCTCAGACCGTTACAGGTCTTCGTTATGTCCAGCAAACAACATGTTAAGGCACTGAATGTTTTGACTGGTAGGCACTCACGATTATTTAGTGTCTTTCCTATTGGACCACTAAAACTTTTTGGGCCCGTGGTAGTAGGTACCTACCGCCTAAATCAGGGATTCCCAAAGTGGTCGGTTACCCAGGGGTCGACACTAACGAAAACTGATTTTGGAGGTCGACGAGGTCTAAAAATCGACAACTATTAATTAACACAAGTTCTTATTTGAAACTTTCAAGATACTGTACCAGCTCTATTACGTGTACCTACCAACTTGTTATAAGAATGACTAATATTTTAGTAGGAAATATAATTGTTGTACTTTTAAAAAACGATAAGCGTGCACAAGTTCGTACAAGATGAAATAAATTGGCTATGGGGATCTGAGGTATCAGTTCATTTTGGAAAAGGAGTCTCTTGCCCAAAATAGTTTGGGAATCCCTGGTCTAAATGCTGAAAAAGATATCTTAAAGTTAATACATTTGCATGCAATTGACATAGGTACCAGCCATTGTAGTGGAAGTTGCAGCTTTCTTTCAATAAGATTTATAATTCCAGTTTTAGTATGTGAGTTGTCTTGTGTTGACCTCGAGCGATTAGTCATAATTTGCGTTTATCGAACCCCCTCTTTTATTTTCTTTTATTTTTCTTTATTTTATTCGTTTTGAATCGGTAATGGAGGATTCACTCAATACCTATGTTAAAATCTAGTAATAAAAGTACAATTGTATGTGGAGATTTTAATATTAATATCATAGATGTTACTCCATTAAGTATGAGACTTCTCAATCTGTTTAGGTCATATAATCTAATTAACTTGTTTTTTGAACCTATTAGGATCACGGCATCTTGGTCGACTTGTCTTGATAATATATTTAGTGATTGTGATGCCAAAAATAAATGAGTGTTAAGTGACTTAACGTCTGACCAGTGGCGGTACCTTCATATAAGCCCAAAAGCCTTACTAAAATGCTCGATAGAGAACCTGAGACCTTATGTATAAGGTCTGCATTTTATTTTATGCGGCTTTTGGCTAGTTGTTGCAACAAGTTTAAAAATAATATAACTCATAAAATTACACCATCTGTAGTAGAACACGAGAATCCTAATGAAATCCTGGAGCCCTTTTTGATGTTATCCTAAAAGAGTACCAATCTACTTTCAAGACCAAAACCATTAACATTAATAGCACCCACGCTGGCTTTAATCTATGGGCTCCTCCAGGTATTTATAAAAGTAGAGCGAAACTATACGAGTACAATACAGGTCTGATACTCCTTTCCTAGAGTATGTCAAAAATTATTAAAAATTATTTAAAAAGTTTAGTGTGCTAAATCACAATTATTTAAAATGCTTAGTGTGTGTAAATTATTTAAAATGCTTAGTGTAAAATGTGTGATTTAGTTTTAGTGCTAAATCCAATTTTTTTAACGATACAATTAAAAATCCCAATAATAAAGTAAAAACCACTTTGAAAATTATTAACAATGAAACGGTTAAGTCGGTTAAACAACAACAAAAACAACTAGAGAGTATGGTTGACAACAAATTACCTAGCTAATAGTAGCTGAGGCATTCAAAGAGTTTTTTGCCAACATACCTATAACTACGACTCGCTCCTTAAATTCGTCCCCGTCTAAAGCTGAAAACCTTTTGCATAGTAGTGTGCCTAAAATATGTAGCCGCTTATTTAGTTTCGAACATGTAACACCTGGTAATGTAGTTCATGTTTTTAACACACTTAATTCTAAAAACACTGGTGATTACTGGGGTGTCTCCATTAAACTATTAGGTAAGTAATATAACAGACATCGTAGCCAGTTACTTTTAATAAATGTGTTGATTTAGGAACTTCTCCTGACCTCATGAAGAATAGTGAAGTCATACCATTATTGAAATAAGGTAATAAAAATAACGTTGGCAATTTTAGGCCTATTTCTATTTGACCTGCATTTAACAAAATATTTGAAAAGTTAATACTCAAGCAGTTGCTAAGACATTTTAATTTAAACAGCCTCCTTCATCATCATTATCCTGCCCTTATCCCAATTTATTTGGGGTCGGCGCAACATGTCGCTTTCTTCCATAATTCTCTATTGGTTGTCATCTCGGTAGTCACCCCCTTTCTAGCCATATCATCTTTCACACAGTCCATCCTTCATAATGTAATAAACAGCCTCCTTCATAATGAACAATATGACTTTACAAAAGGTCGTTCGACTACAAATGCGGGTGTTGCACTGCTGAAACACATATTTAACGCATGGGAGAACTCTCAAAATGCTATTGGAATTTTCTGTAATCTCTCCAAAGCTTTTGATTGGGTGCAACTTGACACGCTTTTGTGTAAACTACGGCATTACGGTGTCCAAAATTAAGCTCTTAAAGTAATAATGTAAATCCTATTATGTAAATAAGTAAGAGCTATTTACATAATTGTTTGCAATGTGTCGATGTTAACAGTGTGAAATCTTCCGGGCTATTAGTTCAGTTAGGTGCACCACAAGGCTCAATACTGGGTCCATTCTCATTCTTATTAATGACTTAACATTCTATTTAAAGGGTATCTGTGACGTTGTATTGTTTGCAGATGACACCTCTCTTATTTTTAAAGTAGATAGGAATAGACAAGATTTTGACGACGTAAACAGTGCACTCTCAATTGTTACGGATAAATTTACGACAAATAACTTAGTTCTCAATGCCAAGAAAACGAAATGTATAAAGTTCGCTTTACCGAATGTTAGAAATCTAGGACCCAACATCGTCTTGGATAAAGAGGTTGCTTGGATAAACAGTAGATGCCAAACTTCAGTGGAGCCCTCATATATCAAGCCTAGCAGAAAGGCTCAGTTCGGCCGCTTACGCGGTCAGGAAAGTAAGACAATACACTGACGTTGATACAGGGCGGTTAGTCTATTTTAGTTATTTTCATAGCGTTATGTCCTACAATATTCTGCTGTGGGGCAAAGCCACTGACATTCAAAATATATTTGTTCTTCAAAAACGAGCTGTTCGAGCAATCTACCAGATAGGTGCCAGAGTTTCTCTGAGAGATTTTTTTAAAGATATTGGTATTCTCACGGTGGCATCACAATTCATGTCAGCCAACATCATATATTAGGCAAAATATACACTAATACATTAAAAACAGTAATATTCATAATATTAACACCAAAAATAGAAACAAATTAAGTGCTCCATTTCACTGGCTTTACAAGGTCCATTACTCGTTTGTTGGGCTTGGTATTACTTTTTATAACAAGCTACCCTCTTCTTTGCTAGGTTTGCATTTTAATGCGTTTAAAGCTTAAGCAAAATCCAAACTTTGTTCAAATGCATACTATTCTATCAACGACTACTTAAAGGATAAGATCTGTTGGTTGCTGTGATTAACTCAAGACAATCTTTATGTTCTTTCTCCAGAATTAGCTTACCTACTGACAGGTTATACATATGAGTTGATATAATTGTTTATTTTATTTGACTGTACAAGTCAATTTGTTTTATTTTCGTTTATGATTGACACAATCTACTCATTACAACGGTTTTTTTATGAGTTCTATTGCAATATGTGGATAGCTAGCGACCTCGATAATTGATTATATTATTCATACTGGAGCAACCGGCAGCATGTTCGTCCTGCTCCCTTAGATGTCACTGCATGCGGTAGCGTCAGGGGTCGGGTTGCCTCCTTCCCTCAAATATGGCAGGGGGTAATGGCTGATTTTTGCGATAGGCTCGTGAACGGGTGCTGCTTATGGTGACTGGTAGTCTTGCTGACCATGGTTTTGTTGTGTTATTATTAAGTAATTAATAATAACACAACAAAACCATTATTTATTTTACTTCGATGGTCCTAGTTTATCATTTGTAACTGAGTTACAGCTATAGCTACATGTAAGTGGGCACGCCCTTTATGTCTGGAGGCTTTTATTTAGGTATTAAGTTCTGTTTTATTTCTGCTTTAGTATAAATTCGGTGTTTTTTTATTGTTGGTATAGTGGTGTGTTAGCTGACATATGGCAAAAAATTTAATGTTTTGTGTTGCGCGTAGTGTAAATTATTTTTCAAACCTACTATTGTATAGAATCATTTTTTTTTCTAACTGAACAGACAGCTGTACTGCTGGGAAGTTAGTTGCGCCACTTCTTCTTCCCAGCTAAAGCACTAGGAAGTGGTGAAGGGTGGGCATTTTGGGGGACTGTCTTATGTAATTTTGACGTTCCAAAAGTGCTGATTCTCAGCCTAGTATGAATAAATGACTTTTGATTTTGATTTTGTACCAGTATTAATGGTGGTTTCGTCACAACCAATTGCCACTGTTTTTACACGACTGCCCAAAAAAAAAGTGTTATATATTCAGGGTTCATATATGTTTGTGAGAATAGAATAGAATAGAATACTCTTTATTATATACACCATAAAAATTACAGATACAAATGTTGAAATTTTACAAGGGGTGACACAATGGGTGGTCTTATCGCTAAAAGCGATCTTTTACAGACAACCTTTGGATGGATTAAAGGGGGAGGAGAGACAATACTGCAGGTAGTCAGTGGTGTACCAGTTACATATACAATAAATACTTATAATACATAAAGCATATACTATACATAACATATATCATACATACATACATACATACATACATACATACATACATACATATATATATATATATGCCATAAACATGAAACAAGATCAAGAACTATATAACTATAAGTAATGATGATGTTTAGGGAGAGAGAAAGAGTTTTTTTACCTGAATTTTAAAAGTGGACAAAGTTTGTGCACGCCTTATCGACACGGGTAAGGCATTCCATAACCGTACTGCTTGAACTGTAAAAGATTTGTCATAAAAGCTGGTGGAATGCATCGGCATCTCTAGTCTTAAGTTTTCCGATGACCTCAGGTATCTATTATGTGTGTCATGAAGGAACTTGAAACGTTCTTTAAGATAAGAGGGGGTTGTAGGATTGAACAGAATACTGTATAGCTGAAATAAGATATGAGCATTCCGGCGAAGACGTATGGGAAGCCACTTGAGTTTTGTACGATATTCAGAAATATGATCATACTTGCGCAAGCCAAATATAAATCTTATGCAAAAGTTTTGAAGTCGCTCAAGTTTATCTAGTTGTGCCTCAGTGAGATCGAGATAACTGACATCAGCGTAGTCAAGGATTGGAAGTAAAAGGGAATGTGCAAGCGCAGTTTTAGTGGCAGTTGGAAGAAAGTTCCGCAATCGTCTCAGGGACTTACCAGATGCAAAAATTTTGCGACTTACGTCCTGTAGCTGGGGACCCCAAGAAAGATGTTTGTCGAGCCAAACTCCAAGGTTCTTAACCTTTTCGCTTACTGGAATAGCAGTTCCGTTAAATTGAACTTGGGGAAGTTGTGACCAGTTTATCTTGGGGGTCAACCTTGAGCTGCCAACAACAATGACCTGAGTCTTCGATGGATTAACCTGCAACCCATGTGCCTCACTCCATTCGCAAATTGAACCCAAATCCTTGTTTACAATATTAATTGCATCAACCAAATCTGCAGGGGTAGCTTGTTTATATATTTGTAAATCATCTGCATAAAGGTGGTAGGAAGAAAGAAGTATTTTAGAAATTGAGTTTATAAATATTGCGAAGAGTAAAGGAGATAAAACGCCACCCTGGGGTACACCGGCAGAAGTATAACACCAAGAAGAGCAAGACTCTTCTATGCATATACGTTGCCGGCGGCCATACAGGTAACTACGAAACCAGTCAATCACCGTTGGAGATATATTAAGCGAGCGAAGCATGCCAAGCAGGATATCGAAATCGACAGTATTAAATGCGTTACTAAAATCCAGCAAGCAAAGAACCGTCAGATTTCATCCTTCCATGCCTAACCGTATGTCACCAGTGACGCTAACTAAGGCTGTAGTGGTGCTATGACCAGGACGAAAACCGGATTGGAACGGATTCAGCAGGCTATTCTTACAAAGAAAATCACTAAGCTGATTGTGGACAAGTCGTTCTAGGACTTTGGAGAGGAAAGGCAGGATGGAGATAGGACGGTATTCGGAAAAGGAAGTAGGATTAGATTTTTTGGGTAAAGGAGTGATTTTTGCCTCTTTCCACATCGATGGAAAAACACCGTAGGATATATAGTAGTTTAAGATATAACATAGGATAGGAAGGATTTCGTCGAGGACAGGGAGTATCATTTTCCGACATACACAATCACTACCAACTGCGTTAGATGTGATTGAAACTACGCTCTTCTTAACATCACAATCAGAAAATTGACTAAAAATAAATGGGAGATGGTCCGGAGTTGGAAGATTTGAAAGATAGTTTATTGTAGCTGCCTTCATGGTCCCGTTACAGTGGGACGAAGATGAGAAGTGTTGATTCAGTAGATCAATATCTAAGTTTTTAGGAATCGATTCTTGGCGCGTTTTTCCAACTCCCAAGGATTTAAGAAATTTCCAGACTTTAGCTGGATCTCCGTTTTCAACTGAGGTGTGGATATGGCGGCGTTGGGCATTTCTACACACCTTATTGCAGCGATTTCGAGCATCCACAAGGATCTCCCGGTTCGACGGAGAGGGCCGACACTTAAATTTAGTTTTGGTTACAGCCTTCCTGTGCATAATACTTCTAATATCGTCTGTAAGCCATGGTGCCGGAAGATGTTTAATTTTTACAGCACGAATAGGAGCGTGGACATCATACAGTTGCACAAGTTTGTCCGTCAGCAGGTTGACTTTATCGTCAATCGACTCAGCATTGATTAGAGGAGACCATTCAATGCTGTTAGCATCTCTTCTGAGATCATCTGTAATCATGCCACTAAAGTTGCGCTGCAGGAGAATTTTAGGTTTAGCCTTAGGTGGGCGAATTTTGTAGGAGAGGAATAATAGGTCATGGTAAGAAAACATGTCAGCTGGGCATTGACCATGCTTGCGAACATGTTGAGAAGAGGAAACAATGACAAGGTCCAAAAGTGAGGGATTACAGTTGGGAAAATGGTGTGTGGCACTTAAAGGAAGAATTGATAAATTCGACGACTGAGCTATTGATCGAAGAGAAGAAGACCGGGAATCGAACTTTAATAAACAAGTGAGGTTCTTTATTCCACCATAACTTCTAAACGGCTTAACCGATATCAATGTATATGGTATCGTTAGAAGCGTTTCGTTATCCCGGGTAACATAGGCTGGCGAAAATTAAAAAAAAAATATGCGAGCCATAGTTCATGAAGAAATGTTTTTTTTTTTCATATATCAGTAGTATTCAATATGCATTCGTTCACTAATAACATAAAAAAAAATCTCATCTACCCCATGGTGTTGAGTATCGTTGGATAGGCCGTTCAAAAATATTGCTAGTTGGTCCCCACCACTTTTCGATTCAAGAATCCGCTTGCGTAATATTAAGCATTAAAGTGCTAATTTTTGTTAGAGTCCAATTCCCACACACACTGTAGACACTGGCGCCGATTCCCTTGTTCACAAACTGAACTAAATTTAAGTTCAGTGCATCTTTTTCTTTCTATTTCAATAAGAAAAGGACAGAAAATACATTTTAGTTTCGTCCTGTCAGATTAATCAGCGCCTGTCACTACTCTATACAAGTTTAGACGCGATTAAAAACTTGCCTACTAAAATTACGTCAATTTACGTCAACCGCTGATTAATTTGACAGGACTAAACTAAAATGTATCTTCTGTCCTTTTCTTATTGAAATAGAAAGAAAAAGATGCACTGAACTTAAATTTAGTTTAGTTTGTGAACAAGGGAATCGGCACCAATGTAGTTGAAAAATATGTTCTCCCATAACAGAACATGTTTTTCAATTACAATGATAAGTTTGTTTTGGAATAAATTCATCCCAAGTAATCCCAATTACGGAAACATTCATCGTGAGTGGTCCGACACGCACTTGGCAGGTTTTTTTTCTAATCGTCTCGATTTCGGTAGCAACAATTGCCGATGTATTTTTGACTAGCGGGTAATTGCATAACACACAATCAGTAGCAATGGGTTTCATTTTGACAGTTCAACAACATTCATTGAGTTATAAAAGTTGTTGAGCAGACAGATTTTTCGAACTTAAGAACCAATGGACTAGCAATATACCTACTTCAAAATCATTCAGATTGTAATTCAAATTGTGTTACGCAATTATGATACTGATCTTGACGTTTTTGTGTACATCTTCGTACGTAGGCAACAGTATTTTTGGGTAATGTAGTTATTAACGCTATTAGAGCCAGTCGCAGTTTTAGCGAGATTTGTTGTCAACAAGGCATTGACCTTTTCTGCACCAATGCAAGCACGATAAGGAAGCTTTTAGCCAAGCCATTTTTTGTACAAGAGACCCCTGCCTGCACATGATCCGTTTGTTGTCCGGATTGCCTTAAAATTTGGGCAAATTAGTTTAAGTTAGTTATACAGATAAGATGTAACTTGGACTATGAGGGAGTACCTATTAATTTTGTATCTATCTGCTTGTAATTCGCAACTTAGTTGTACATTACTGTTGTTATAATGTTAATAGTCTGTAAGTCTTCCGAAAATAAAGAAAATAAAATAATAATTATTTTCCTGATGTTAATATAGCTAGACTCGGAAGCCATAAGTACTTAAGTCAATTTTTTTTGCATGCAAAAATTTTACAAGAGACTGTTTAATTCGATTGGTATGAAAAAATGGAATGAAATGAAATGAAATGATGAAATGATTTTATTTTCTGTAAGTAGGTTTATACAAACACTTTTACACGTCAACCATACTTAGAAAAAAAACTAGATGAGCTCGGCGTTTCCTATCTGACTACTCTGAGAAGAAAGGCCGAAACAAACTCAGAGGTCACAGTCTCTTTTAAAGTCCAGACATAATCTTGGTCAGATCATGTGAAGACCATGTAGATTGGTGTCTGAAATGGTCTTTTGAGGAAAAAAACCACACAGATTGAGTGGACCTATCCAGTCAGTGCACGCATTTGTCAGTAATCGTGCAGCTCAACTCAGAACTTAAGGAGCTCAACGATTCGACGAACAATACCAAAGAAAGGACATTTGAGTAGGCCGCATAAATGACTCAAACTGCCAGACTAAGATGAAAACTAAATGAGAGAAATAATAAAAACAATAATCCACATAGTCTATACATTCACAATAATTTAAAACAAGAATATAATACTTCAAAAAGTAAATATTAATGTGATAGTGTATAAGTATAACAAAATCATCAATGTCACACTTAGTATAAAAATAGATTTAGTATAAAATTAGTTTGTTGCCTGGGGGTACATTGGAATAGCTTAATTAATCCCAAGCCTTTTTGTCGTCCAAGTAATCTTTAACTTTATAGAAACCTTTTTGACAGAGTTTCTGTTTAATAAATGATTTAAATTTATTGAGGCTCAGTTCTTTGACATGGCTTGGGAGTTTGTTGTAAAAACGTATACTTTGGCACTTAAATGAATTACTAATTTTTTGGAGCCTAGTCTTGGGCACAATAAGTAAGTCTTTGTTTCTAGTATTTATGCTATGAATGTCGCTGTGTCTAGAATATAGGTTAATATTCTTTTTGACATAAATCAGGTTCTCATATACATATTGAGATGCGACTGTCATTATGTTTATATCCTTAAATGTATCCCTCAGTGAATGCCTACAAGTTAGGCTATAAATTGCTCGAATGGCTCGTTTCTGCAGCACAAATATAGCCTGAATGTCGGCTGCATTTCCCCACAGCAAAATGCCGTACGACATTACACTATGGAAATAACTAAAATATACTAATCGAGCTGTTTCTACATCAGTCAAATGACGGATTTTATACACCGCGTAGGCTGCAGAGCTTAGCCGCTTCGACAATTGGTTATATGTGGGCCCCACTGTAGCTTTGAGTCCAAAGTAATACCTAAGAACACAGTGGTGTCCACAAGATCCAACTCCGCCCCATTTACTAGTACATTGGTTTTTACCTGCTTAACGTTAGGTGTCAGAAATCTAATACATTTGGTCTTTTTCTCGTTTAAAAGTAAATTATTAACACTAAACCAATGTACTATTTTAGAGAGAGCATTATTTACATCGTCAGTAACTGTCTGTTGTCGTTTAAGCTTAAATAAAAGTGATGTGTCATCTGCAAATAACACTATTTCATGACTGTTCTTTATAAGGCAAGGTACTACGGTTATGGTTTTTATTATTTATTTTTACACAAATATGAACTAGTTACATATCAGAATATGGCTATTTAGGCTTTATTTATTATTTACTGAAATATCTGACTTAAGTTTCTTTGAACATCAAGAAATTGAGACTTAGGTGTTTATTAACATACTATAATTACTTGGTTTATTTATTTTATTTTATGATTTTAATACAAACTATGAATAACTAAGATTATTAATTAAAATTTTATAATATAATGCATGCATTAAAGTCGAAAACTAACAGTCACTCTCTTCTGAATCTTGTATATCTGGATCAACATCCTCGGTATCGTCAGTGGTTACTAAATTCTGGTAAAAATTATGGAAACATTCCGGTATTAAAGACAAAAGTGATATTATATCACGTTTTTTGTCGACACTTATTGGTACTGGCTTGTCAGTAATCTGCATCAAATTAAATTCCTTATCTCGTCGCGTGTTACATTTGAAAGTAATACTTTTAAATGATTCGTCTCTAGAAAGAGTGGTTTTGTATTTTATGACGCCGAGTCATAACTCAGCCACTTCACATCATGCCACTTGAAAATATTTCCATCATCGTCTTTCTTTCGGGCTACTAATGGACCCTTCAATAAGCTAGCGAAATCAAAGAAATCATTTTGTCGCATTTCTCTCACGGTAATTTTTTTGCTACTCGATCTTACTAACTGCATCCAGTCGTGGGGGTGATAAATTTGTATGTCAGTTTTTTTCTTTTTTTTTTTTCAATGATTGCGTGGTCTAAGTCAACTTCCATATGTGTATGCCCAGGTATCATAAACTTGTGGTGTATTAACTTCATTGAAGGTTTTACAGTCAACAAGTACGTGAACATTGCAGCTACGTGTGTGTTCTTGTTTTGTCCTCCACAAGTATCAGAGTATAAAATCACTTCTGAGATTTCTTCCGGTAAGTTCTCGTAAATAAGAAAATAAGAGGCAATTTGATTAGCACCGCGACCCGAAATAACCTCATGCCACATGTGGTGCGTTGACAATCCAGTTGCGTTGTCATGAATTGTAAGGTTGACGGTCCAAAGTTGTCTTTTATAAAAGGCTACAGATGATTGTAATGCTGGAGTTGGCAAGCATTGCTGTAGGTCAAAAGTCAGGCATTTGATTCCGGTATTTGTAATTGCGATATTTTTATCACACTGCTTCTCTTTGTACGCCATATCAGCGGCTAGCAGATGAGTCACGTTCTTTTTGAAGGGCTAATTTTGTGATCTCGTCCGTAGCAATATTTAATTTCATTTTAAACAGGTCGCATGTGTGACAAGTGTCCACTTTTGGTTTTTTGAAACTTAAGTTTAATTTATGAAATTCTTTGCGGAAGTGATAAGATATTATCACTTACAGGATTTTCATGTGATTCTGAATATAGAGAATACATTTTCGATATAGTCAAATGCGATGGTAAATATTTGCGGGTGCTTTTACGTCTAGTGTAATGACTTTTATATAGTGGAAACGAATTGATATGATTAATCACCTCTTGATTTTTTTAATAATAATAATAATAATATTTAAAAATAAAATTAAAATGTGTAAATAATTAAATAAAAGATAAATAATAATAATAATAATTTATTTGTCAGAATATTGTTTTACAAGGTGTTACAAATTATAATATGATGTCCATAATATTCTGCTGTTTCCAGCGTACAAATATTGAAAATAATTTAAATGATAAGGATTAGAAAACAATGTCAAAATTAAACATTAACAAATAAACAAATGTCAAGAAAAAGGGAAAAAATAATTACCGTTACATGCACGCTCAGGAGTTATTAGTAATCATAATGTCAAGAATGAAATACAATAATAAAAATAATAAAAAAGATATACAGTGTCAAATAAATAATAAAATTCTATTCAATTCGCACAAATGTCAGTAGTCATCTAATTTAAATTAAGAATCAAATCTTTCATTTAAAAACTCAGTCGTTGAGTAGTAACACTTTTGTAATAGGAAGTTAAATAATTTCTTTATAAATGTCATAAAGTTAAGAATCTTAAATGCATTGGGTAATTTATTATATATTTTAATTGCCATGCAGTAAACATTATTGGAAAATAGTTGAATTCTTTGTTGAGGTGCACAAATTTTATAAATATTTCTGCTTTTTCTTACAAAAACATCATTATATACTTGAAATAAAGCTATGTTCTTACGTACAAAGATACACAGTTCAAATATATATAAATATGGGAGTGGCAATATTTTGAGCTTTTTAAAGATTGGGACACAGCTTTGTAATGGATGTGCTTTAGTCATTGAACGAATACATTTTTTTTCGGAATGTTTGTTTGCTGGTGTATTCTTTCCACGTTTGTCTGTTGGTATAATTCCACTCGAGGTGCCACGTTTCTTCAAACCGAGTAGTTTCACAAAATTATCACTTATTGATAGGGTTTTTAAAAAGCAACCTTGACACACGGATATTTTTTCACTATTGACGTTAAAATGATACGTATAAGTCCACTGTCTATTTTTTTGTAAACTAGGATCTTCGACTCGACGACGCTCGGTTTTTTTCTCTCGAATGGTAATTAAAGATGAAATGAACGCTGCTCTTAAATCATAAGACCCAAGATTCCAAACCTCTTTGTGAATTATAGCTCGTTGCTCATCACTTATTTTTTTGACGACACTTATTTCGACAATTAGGCAGTTCCTTCATTTGACGTTTGCCGATAACTTTTCCAGAAGCTGTCACATAGGATTGGCCTAAATTTCCTTTTATTTTGTTATCTTTCTTCCTTCTTCTACAGGGTACAGGTTTATTTTGTTGATGTAATGACGTATCTTCAATACCTTCAGGTATTTCATTTTGTGGCGCTATCTGTACATCTACTGAAGCATCATAAACAGTAGATTCCATCTCATCTTCATGTTGTGTAAGCAAACTAGGACTATCTGGAGAGTAGGTAGGATCAGCAACAGAATCGTCACTAGAATAGTCAATAGCAGCTTCATCAGGAGTAATGTTTTTGAGTTCCAGATGTACTTGGTTGCGGATTAGTGAATGGGTCTTCATCGCCTGTAAAAAAAGTGAAATGTATTTTTTTTGTTGTTACGGGTTGTAATTGTGTCCACAAAAACTATACATTTGTTTTGCATATTGCATAAAAATGAAAGGAAAATATTCAAAACTTACCTTTATTCTCATTATTTAAGGCGAGATTTACTAACTTTCTGGCTCTTGAATCCAGTATAAATACTGTTAATGCACAACACCACTACGACCGTCACACCAAAACACTAATGAGGGAATACGTATTTAATTTTACGTCACCCACAACGTTCGTCAACTTTTATCAAGCACTTCAAAAAAAACGAGTAAAGTGAGGGTAGATACTTGAAAATAATTAACCACGAGAAACAATTCAATGAGTACCTATCATAAAACTGCGGGTATTTTTAGACGTATAATACTAGCTGACCCACCAGACGTTGTCCTGGCCAAATTACAATTTATTTATTTTTCTTATTATCGGTATAAAATATACGTTACGACATATTCTCATACCTACCAAATATACATAAAAAATTACATAAAATCGATCGAGCCGTTTCGGAGGAGTGCGGTCACAAACACCGTAACACGAGATTTTTATAATATTAGGTAGGTAAGTTTTCTCACACTTACAATCCAAAAAATTGAACTTTTGCTGGCGAGCAGGCAGCAGGCAATCATTCCTTGTCTCGAATTCATTGCGAGAGAGCGAGAGAAGCAGTAGTGAGTGATTTTAGTAAAACCATTGCTGATATACCTTTTTAACCCAAAATGTAACTTTTCAGCCCTGGATATGTACCTTTTGGGAACTCAGTTGCGGCAACACTGTTTGCAAGTTGCCTCGGTTCAGGATCCCGTTAAAATAAGAGAAAGGTCAAAATCTCCCCGTTTAAGTGTTAGTACTATGACAAAAACACGTCTCGCTGATTTGAACAAGCAGCGGGGCACACTGAAAGGCAGACTTAAGTTATTTGAGAAATTTATTGCAAAATTAGACAAATTAACATTAAATTCCAATAGCAAAACGGAATTAGATTTACGAATACAATCAACTTGCACCATTTTTCAAAGTTTTAGTGATATTCAAGGTGAAATTGAACAAATAGTTGATGATTCCGATTTATCTACTCAATTAGAATACCGCGAATCATTTGAACATCAGTACTTTTCCATCATGGCTGACGCGATGTGTTTAATGAATCCTAACAATAGTGAACAAACCCAATTTATTTCTCAACAAATTTGTAATCCTGTGTCTATTAAGTTGCCAGTAATAATACTAATAATAATAATAATACCTGCCTTTGAAGGTTCGTATGATCAATGGTTAGAGTATAGGAACTCGTATCTCACTATGATACACAATCGTGAAGATCTTGACGACATACAGAAGTTTCATTATTGTAAATCGCTTATTAGTACAAAATCATGTAAAATCGTTATTTGCTGTTCAGTCACTTCAAAGCCAATCGTATGATCAAATTAGGAAACTAATAGATTCAACATTACGTAATTTGCGAGCACTTAAATCATTAAACGAACCAACCGATGCTTGGGACACGTTAATCATTTATCTTATTGTTTCTAAGCTCGATCAGTCCACGGAACGCGAGTGGGAAACACATAAAGGTTCCCTTGCATCTAAAAATGATTCAATTAATGTTAAGTTAGATGATTTATTAGAATTTCTAAGAAACCGTTCGGATATGTTGGAAATGATAAATTCAAATAATAATAAAAGTGTTTCTTTTCTTCGTTTAAGCACAATAGAAATGACTCCGATAGGTCGAATTCCAATCAAAACAAAAGACACAAATAAATCAAACAATATAAACTCGCAACATGTCACACATTCATACGTTAGTAATTTAACTAAAAATAAAAATAATTCGGATAATAATAAACAAAGGCGTGTTTGTGTTGACTGCGGGGGTGATCATTACTTGTATTCATGTGCGAAATTTTTAAATTTGTCCGTGCAAGACAGATTTGTAATTGTGCAAAATAAAAAGCTTTGTCAAAATTGTATTCGGACCGATAGTCATCTGCCAAGCGAATGTTCATATGGTCCATGTAAAATTTGCAAAAATAACCATAATACATTACTTCATAATAATAATACTTCTAGCGAAAGAATATGTATGGCCGTATCCACGTCTATTTCACATCCGTTGTCGAGCGTAAGCAAATCAGCTGATGCGCAAGTACATTCCGAGCGCAATGTACTCACGTGCAGTGCCGCGGTACAGCCGGTTTTGTTGTCGACGGCACTCATAGATTTTCCTGATTCAAGGAATAATTATCACACAGTTAAAGCACTTTTTGACAACGGAAGTCAGAATTGTTTTATCACAGAATCGCTCTGTAATCGTTTACAATTACCTATTATACAGTCCACAATTCATATTTCGGGTGTAGGACAAAGCATTTCAAAAAGTTCCCACACCTGCAAAGTAAACATTCGTTCTAAAGTTAATGATTTTACAGATAGTACAATCCACGAAGGCGCGCCCCACTATTCCTCCTAACCGTTTATAGTATATGTGTGCAAGCTTCCGTCAATGTTTGAGTGTTATCGGTACACACTAATTACCTATGAGTGCAGACGCACACTACAATGAATAGACTAATCAGGAGAGAGCGTCATGGTCAAAGTGAAAGATGCTCTACTTCAATTTTATATTTTTTACCCGACCGCAAGGAAAAGGTTATGTTAATTTAATTTTTAGGTGTGGATATTTAATGTGATTATTAATTAATATCGATAATATTACTATTTTTATAATAGGAGGTAATAATAGACATAAATGAAATACGGAAATAGTTTTATTGAACTTTATTGAGAAATGAAAATCGACAATCACTCGTTTCAGAAATATCTGATTCAGAGTCTGATGTATCACCGACATTTACAATAAAACTAAAATCAAGATCACAATGTCTCATGTATTCGTCTTCTATTTTTTCCACGTGTTGACAAGTATTGAACCAGACATCTTTATTTACTCGATCAAATGCTTCATTTAAAATGGGCATAATCGAAGTGTAATTTTGATTGATATTGCGGCTAGCAACGTCGTTTTTTACAATACCCCAAATGTTTTCGATTGGGTTTAAATCTGGATGATAAGGTGGCAGCCGAAGCACTGTGAATCCATGTTCTTTCAATAATTCGTCAACTTTGTACTTGCGGAAGTTTTCTTTGTTTTTTAATATAAGGTCATAAAGTTCAGGTTTTTTGTAGCTTGGTTCAAAATGGATATTTTTTGCATTCAGTCAAGTCTGCATGACTAATTTGTTGGAGTTGGATGTTGGTATTTTTTCCGAACTAGTATTGTGATAGGCTGCATTATCCAAGACTACCACGGCATCATTTGGGAGATTTGGTATTAGTTTCTCCTTTAGCCACTTTAAGTAATTTTCTGTGTTCATGTTATCGTGGTAGTCTCCGGATTTAATCTCTGCTCTGTATGTCAACAACGCATTTGGTACGAAACCCTCTGCACTTCCGCCATGTACTATAATTATGCGCACTCCTTTTGTTAAGTTTCGTTTTATTGCTGTTTTAGAACTTTTTTCGGCCCAAGACTTTTTTTGCACGTGGTTGGTATGAATATATGATTCATCTGTGTAGACTATAGGTCTACCTGCATTGCGAAAAGACTTTACCTGTTTTAAATATTTCAATCTTAGCATTTGAATATCATGTTTTTCGGTTAGCACCTTCCTGTTATTCTCAGTTTTTCTCCATTTATAACCAAGTTTAAGTAAAAATGTTCTTAGAGTTGTTATACATCCATCAAATTGTATACGGTCTTTCAAAGCAATATTAAGTCGTGATAATGTTGGAAATTGACGATGTTTTATATGATAGTTTTGGATAGTTCTTCGGACTACACCAATATCAAATTCGTCTAAATTAATTTTTCGTGGTCTTACCCTTCTCTTCTTCATAGGTGATGTAAAAATAGAAGCACTTCTGTATACTAAATTCGAATGCGACGTACTCGCTTCATTTTCAGACTCAATATCCGCTTCCGTAGTCGGCTCTGTTGTACGCTCCGCACTTGGGGCTATAGGAACTATCGCATCCGTTTCCATAGTTATATTCGATTCCATAGCAGGTACTGTAGTTTGCTTCATTGTATTAGTATATTCCTTTCTTTCGCGTAGAATTCTAGTCACTGTGCTTTCAGATACTTCAACAGCCTGTGCGGTTCTCCATCGCGCATCAGTGAGTTTTTCTGCATAATTTTTACTTGCTTCTTTTTTCATAAAATCATAAACTTTAGAAATCATTTCTCTTGTCTAAAATAAAAAAAATATCAAATAGTTTTACTTATTTTTAAAAATGAAATGAACACTACTATTACTAAAATTTGCTATTTATTAAAATTAAATTACTTTCGTTAGCTTATTTCATGTGTTTTAGTAACTGCAAACTTCTTTACATACCTGGCTTTTAAGAACAACACGCTGAGATTTTCTCGACATTTTAAAAATATATAAAGTAGAGCAACTTTCGTGACGAGTCTGGATTTTCGCAGCATAGAGTGTAGTATTCGTGTGCATCGAACCGCTGACGGTTCGCGACTGCCACTCGGAGCAAACTCCCCGCACCCCGCGATCCCCTCAACCGAAAATTGGTGGGGCGCGTCTTCGTGAATTGCACTATCTGTAATACAAATATTCAATGTTGGGTTCTTCCTCGTATTACTTCAAAGTTACCTTCGTTAGACGTTCAATGTCAATTTATAGGGATACCTAAACATATTTCGCTCGCGGACCCTACGTTTAGCGTTCCGTCGGACATCGATGTACTCTTAGGCCTTTGCCACACTAGACGGAAATTCCGTCGCCGAACTTCCGCGGCGGAACGCCAATACATGTTATTGCATATAAAATACAAATAGCGGGCACACTACCCGGAAGATCGGTCGTTCCGTCGCGGACCGCTCACTCGCTTGCGTCTGCTCGGTCGTCCGCGCACCGATCTTCCGTCAGCGTAAGATCGGCAACGTCACATTACAGGTATTTGTATGCATCGCGCTACATTCAGCGGATAACTCGCAGTGACGACGCACGCACAGGATGTTTGACACTGAACGATTTATTATCGAAGTGCAAAATAGAGTTTGCCTTTGGGACTCTAGAGAAAAGCCGGATAGAACTGCAAAGAAACGAGCATGGGAAGAGATTGCGAAAATATTGTACTGTGCTGTGTCCCGCCAAAAGGCATACAAAATATCAAAAAAATATCTAGACATGTACCACTACTAGGACGCGTAGGTTCATTTATTTCCAGTTTCAGATTAAATTCCTTCAAAAGTTGCTTAAACAATGTAGAGTTTTTGGTCTTCTGAAGAACATCAATATTAAAATCACCGCAGATTATTATTTTTTGGTAACTTTTGTAGCAAAACTGTTGCAATATGTTCGCTAAATTATCAAAGAAAAGATATACCTTAGCTGGATTGGGAACTCGGTAAATACACAAAATTATAACGTTATCGTCAGTTAATTCCACTCCACAGCATTCAAACACATTGGGAATGTTTAACTTTTTTACAGAATCTATTTCTTTGAAATTAATGTTGTTATTAATTAATATGCAAGAACCACCATTTCGCTTTAGCCTAGTGAAGCTTGCAGCTAAGATAAAATTTGGTATATTCAGAATATCAAGGTCACCTTGCTTCATATTGTGTTCTGTAAAGCATAACATATTAACACAAATCCCATTCCTTGCGAGCGTATCTAAATGTTCTGTCATTACATCAGCTTTGGGTAACAGTCCATTAATGTTTTGATGCAATAAACACAATTCATTATACACGAAAAAAAGTTTGATTGTGGACGTTAGTAGTACATGAAGTAAAGGAAAGAGGTGAGTCGCAATACGAAAGATCTTTTTTCGACGCCGGCTCGTTTACAGGTTTCTGAATATTTAAGTTACTATCAATTGAAATATAATCTTTAAGATTAGAAAACATATTTGAAATGGCATAATTGTTAACACGACCACTCTTTCTTTGAAACATCGAATAATCCCATAGTAAGTCTAAATTAGAGTCAAATATTGTAGCATAATTGTCAATTTGTATGTCCTGATATAATAGATTATTAAACATTTCTATTCTAAAGTTATACATACCGTAATAATAACCATATTTATAAGTAGGTAAACATAATATTACATTTGTGTGCTTTATAACTGATAAACTTTCACGTATGATCGTTATTAATTCAAAGTAATTATTCGTTTTCTGGAAGTCATCTTCACCAATAAATATTATGCAATTGTCCTTCATTGTATAGCCAGACAGTTTAGTGTTAATGTTACTTAGTAAGTTTTTGATGCCACAATTTGGTAAAAGAAAATGACATGTTTGGTGGCATGGAAAAATATTTTCCGCAATTGGTAGTATTTTATTCGATCGGTTGCTACTTAAAATGCAGAGCTTGCTCTTTTCCTCAATGGTCGTACTTGTTTTCGCTTGTATCATTGATTGTCCCAGTTTATTCCGAGGAGTAACTTGAGTGGAGGTGAATAGCTCCGGAGTCCCGTATCTTGAGTTGTCTGATTTTTGTGATTTTTGTATCGCCTGTTTGAGAGGTGTGTGCAATTTATTTTTTCTATAAGGTGTTACTGTCTCGCTAGCTAACTTCTTGGTCGCTTTTTCCACAATTTTATATTTATTATTCATTATTTCCATTGTCTTCCTCAAATCGGTGTTTTCAATAGAAAGATTATTTATCTCCTCATGTGCCGCCTGCAATTGGGTATTAAGTTCACAGACTTGACGTTTAAGTTCTTCCATTTCTTCATTCTCATCATCCATAATAATATTAGGTACGCTATTATTTGTGTCGCCCTCTATTGTCGAATTATTGTAGTTACTACATTCCTCGAATGTTTCCATTGCGTATTCGGAATTTCGTCGAGTACGCAGAGTAACGTTCTCAAAGCAACTCATTTTGTTAAGTTTTTAGTAGAAAAATTAAAAAGTCAAGATGTAAATTGTGTGATTCGAACTCGAGTCTTGTCGATTATGGTCACTCAACGATGCTTATATGACAACCACTATGCCAAGCGTGCCTTACTCTATGTTGTTGAAAATAGTGGCCAGTTACTTCGTCATATATTTATTTGATGTCATTAGCTTTTCGATGTCGGTGAAGTCCAAAGTCCAGTTCTTTGTTTGCGGAGCGTGGGAACTAGAGCGGTTGTGATTTGAAATTGTGGGTTTTTTCCGTCGTATTTTTGATCACTGTTTTTACCTGAATTTGGTTAAACGGTCATGCAGTTTGTCACAGCACACTGTCACATGTGCACCTTTCAACAGTTTATGGGATAAGCAGAGTATTATCTATTACTAGTTCAAACGTTTTATTGTTTACACCGTACTAGTATTGTCTAAAAAAACTTCACTTGCCGTTAATATTTTTCTGAACTAACATTGTCACATACTTATTGGTGTGTCCCGTCACTAATACACTTATTTTCTTCAAGAAATATTGATTATTTACATACGAACACAATTAAAAATTACGGAGCTGCCTTTGACTTGTCTTTAGCGCGTGTCGCCTCGGATAGTTCAGTTTCTATACCTAGGTATATCTAATTATAAGTACTCGTATGCATGTAGGTACTAATTTAAACTATCATTCATATAAACCTACTTAACAATGATTATATCAGTCACCTTACCTAAATGAAGTTGTGTTGCCACTCTAGTTTACCTTCTTCCATAAAATATTTTTTAAATAAATCTCTCGTATGTATGGCATTAGAGGGTCTAGATGTATTACAGTTTGGTAATGTAGGTAGATCAGAAGTTAACAATTCGTCGTTGTAGTTCAAACCGTCTCGTCTCCGTACAAAGTTATGAAGAACACATGTTGTTTTTACTACCTCTGTAGCAAAATCCGGGTTAACAAGTATGGCCGTATGAAGAACTCTCCACTTGTTGCTCAATATGCCGTACATTCCACATAACGCCTTGCACGAGATAGGCGGTAGTTAAATGTACGTTTTTCTATGTCTAATGTTTTATTGGGGTAGGGTCGCATAACATGTTTATGTAAAGCGAAAGCCTCGTCAGCTACCAGTACAAATGGTAGTGCTGGGCCGGTAGTACCGGGGAGTATTTTATCCTCGGGTAGGTCTAACATGTCATGGTAAAGTTTCTGTCCGAAATTTGAACTTCTAAATACATTACTATCAGCTTCTTTTCCAAAAGATCCAACATCGATAGAAATAAAGCAATAATTAGAATCTGCGGCTGCCATAAGAACTATTGAAAAAAACTTTTTATAGTTAAAATAGTTAGATCCGCTGTGGTCAGGCAGGATTAATTATTCTTATATGTTTACCATCCGCAGCTTCTAAACAGTTTGGAAAATTTGCGTATTTATAGAATTCTTCTGCCACTTTAAAAACGATTCCTTATTTGGCTCGGGCATTTCAAGTGGTTGCAGTACTTTCCAAATTACTTCACAAGTTTCTTTTATTATTTCTGCAACAGTCGATCATCCCATCAAAAACTCGTGAGATAAAGTTTTAAAATTCATTCCGGTAGACAAATACCTGAAACAAAAAAAAAACGTTCAGCATCATCACGTTTTCCCGCCAGTGGCTCCCCCAATCTAAAATAATTAATAAAACATTTATAAACGAACTTATGAAAAATTTGCTTCGGTCAATCCCTCAAGACTACATTTAACAATGTTTCGCATCGATTCACATAATTTACTAGTGATGATGCCAACTCTCACCTTCGGCGTATAAACAGAAAAGTGGCACCTTTGCCTTCAAAATTCGAATTTAAGAGTTCGCATCGCTAATACATGTGAAAACATAGTTAAATGTAGTCTTGAGAGGGTCCACGAAGCGGATTTTCCATATGTGGTATAGATAAATTATAGTAATTGTACTTATAATTAATTATTTTCTATTGGGGGCGCCATTATTGGAGCTATACCACCCTAAGCTAAGTTATTTCGACATTTTGTTGATACTTATATTATTTAATTTTACAGTGGATGAACTTCAAAAGAAATGGAAGCACTTAAGAGATTATTATGTAAAAGAAAAAAAACAAGATAATAGAAGAAGTGGAAGTGCTGCACCTAAGAAACTTAAAAACTCGTACATTGAATTGCTGCGATTCTTGGATGTGGTGAAAGAGTCTCGGGTCTCATCGGGGAACATAAGCGCTTCGGCAGGTGATAATGACCGAAATGAAAATTCTTGTGATGAAATATCAACTAATACAAACACTCAACCAAGAAATACAAACGCACAAGAAACTGTAACTGATAATTTTATTCCACCTCAAACTGAAGAAGTTTCAGGGACCTCCCAAATGAACAATCACCTAAAGCAGCCGAAGAAGATGCCGACACGAAATTTTTACTTTCTTTACTTCCTCAAATTAAGAGCCTAAATGAACGACAAAATTGTGAGTTCAGAATCGAAGTGATGAATTTGATTTATAAAATCAAATATCGTAACTCATTCAACATGTCACATAATCAAACGTATTCTTACAACCATCCTGGCTATAGTACATACGAACAATCACCTACAACATATAGTATACCTACAGGAGATGTGTCTCCGCCGGTGTACCAAGGATATACTACGAATACAAGCAGTGCAAGCTCCTATTCGACCATACAGACACTCGAATCTATTGAAACTCAAGTACGTCCCATTCAATCAGCTGAAGCTGAAACAGCACACTCAATTGAGGAAATAGACGAAATATTTCAGAATAGGTCCACTTAATTGAGATAATAGAGGAAATGTTGCAGCAATTTAATTCAATAAAAAATTAAAAGTTGAAATTTTATTCAATAAAAAGTTAATATACTTAAGTAATTAATCAATAATTTGTTTCATTTCATATACTTACTTAATATTTATCTTACCTTAATGTAACGGTCACCATTTTTTTCGGGAGGTATAGCTGTTCTAAGTTTTGTATTTTGCTTGGTAATATAGTCCTTAGTTAAATTCAGCAATACATCAAATGATTGTATGGACATACGATAATATTCGAATGCTTTATCTGGATTAAGTCTTAGTTGCATATACAGGGTATGAAATTGCCCAATTTCTAGTCGAAGAGTATTTAAGGGATGAACCCAATATTTACGCTTTCTTCTTCTTCTAATGCCTCATAAATAGCTATCACTTCTATCGGATCCATCACGAATTCACGACCACACCGTATAAGCGCAGGCAGCCGACTGATAATCTGCCACTGAATATTCAGTGCGGCTGGTACCATATAGAACGGATTGACCGCCGCGGAAGTTCGGCGACGGAATTTCCGTCTAGTGTGGCAAAGGCCTTAGGAGCGGACATATTTTGGGATCTATTAAATAATGACAAGATAAAGCTTAGTAGTGGTCCATATCTGTACGATTCAAAAATAGGATGGATCATCTCTGGCCGTCTTTGTAATAATTATTCGTTTAAACCTAAAAGAGTTCAATGTAATTTCGTTCAAATTGATACTCAATTGCAAAAATTCTGGAAGTTAGAAGAATTGTCTGACTTACCTAAAGCCATGTCAAAAGATGACCGTTATTGTGAACAAATATTTACAGAGATGAACAAAACGTGATGAACACGGTAGGTTCTCTGTTCGCATTCCTTTAAGAGCGGGCGTTACGCCGTTGACCTTGCTCGAGTGGGCGTTACCGATGAAAATGCGCCGCGCAGTCCCCGCAAGCCCCTGACAATAATTACGCGCTGCGCGAACGATTTGCTCGCATCGCACCGAGCAGAGTGGCATACGTACCTACCTATGCGCACGGCCGCGGTATTGGCAAGTAAAGTAGTATTACGTTTTTATAAAAAAAAAAACGGCTGTCTGTGCTATCGTAGCTCCTGAACGAATGAACCGATTTTGATTTAGTTTTTTTTTGTTTGAAAGGTGACGTAGTCTAGAGTATTCTTAGTTTTATTTGATGAAAATCGTTTCATACAAATAACTTGTATGAAGAGAGATTTTTTATGAATAAACTAAAGGAAAATAAAAATAAATTTAAACAATACAGACATTTATTATCAATAAGTCACTAATCATGTTTCACCATGAGTGAAGATTATTTTCATCATACCTACCATAAAGGGTTATGTTGATCCCGCATAATAGGGGGAAAAGTTGGGCTTTTTTCGCCCATGGACGGAAAATGTAACATTACCACCTGTAATGTTATCGACGCATTTGATTATTCGTCTAACATTACTTCACGCTAAAGGAGGTATTTGATTGGTCTACAAAAATCTAGTAGGCTACGATTATTGTTTTCTTTCATTTTGACTTTAGCGTGAGGTTTCGTTAAATAGGTTTTAGTTTTGCCATAAAGCCACAATATTGAATTTCATTATTCTAATAAAATCTAGTAGGCTATGTTTTTTTTTTATATTTTGATTTTGACGTAAGGTTTCGTTGAATAGTTTTTAGTTTTGCCATAAAGTCATAACGTTGAATTTGATGATTGGTTGCAATTGACAGTATCTAAATAGATGACGCACAAAAAAACTTATTTGTCTGACCCACAATCGGCGCCATGATTGTGGCATTGTGTGTTTGCATAAAATGTTTGATTGAATATTTTTGTTTCCTCGTATGTGTAACGAAAAGCACTATGTGATACACGACTCCAAAAATATGTATTCCCACGTGTGGTTAACAGCCCACGCCTACGGCTCGGGCCATAAATGCTCAATCGTGAATAAAGAACATACCATTGGCCTCTTGTGAGACAATGTACTATTAAATGAGGACACCAACGAACAATCTTGTCAACGAGAAATAAAGCGAGTATTTTAAAATTCAAAGAAATTCAACTAAAACACGTTCGCTTTGGTTCTGGTTCACAATATTGTTCGTTGTTGGTGACGTTTACATAAGAATAGGAGCTTTGCTTACCATTGCAGCGTTTCAGTCATTTTCAAACCCCCCTTGGGTTTGAAAATGACTGAAACGCTGATTACGTAATACACGAATGACCCTTTCCCCTAAACTACCCCATGCAAAATTTCATCCAAATCGGCCGAATTGTTTGGCCGTGAAAACCACACAAACAAATAAACAGCATTTTACATTTATAATTATGGGGACTCCTTTTTACACGACTGCCCAAAAAAGGAGTGTTATGATTTCAGGGTTGATGTATGTTTGTGAGTTTCTTTATTCAACCATAACTTTTAAACGGTTCAACCGATATCAAAGTATGTGGTAGAAGTATCGTTAGAAGCGTTGCGGTATCCTGGGTAACATAGGTTATACTTATACTATCATCGTCTAGAGCTTGCTTAGTACATAACAAAAATATTAAACAGTAGTATTCAATATGTATTCGTTCACTATTAACATAACAAAACAAATTAAATAAATATAACAGTAGGTACTACTAAATATCCCTTTTTATCACAAAAAGGTATAAAATAAAAAACATAATTTAAAAAATTATAAAACCGCCTTATCAAAAAGTTAATTACAAAAATTTAACTAAAAGATTAAAAACAAGCTAAATGATTTTGAACTGAATATCAATCTGTTCATTGCAGTCGCGGGTTCCTTGGAACAGTTCTTTACAGGTCTCCCGACTTCGCTGAAAGGTCATTAGCTTGTTTTTAATCTTTTATTTAAATTTATGTAATTAACTTTTGACAAAGCAGGTGTGTTTTTTATTTTTTTTTAATTATGTATTTAAAGTCGTTAAAGTACTTCATCTGTCCCCATTTCCACCCTCTAAACCACCTATGCTAATTTTTATTGAAATCAGCTAATAATAATGAGTTGTATGTCGTTTAGTGCATTGTAAAAGTAATGATACTCTTGTTTTTTTTGAGTTGGTTAAAGTACCCTGTCGTTCTCCAAAACTAAAACCTATTTATCGAAACCAACCAACAAGACAAAAACAAAATGAAAGAAAAAAAAACGTAGCCTACTAGATTTTTGTAAACCAATGAAATTCAACATTATGGCTTTGCAAATCTAGGTAAAACCTATTTACAGAAACCTTACGTCAAAAACAAAATAAAAGAAAACATAAATCGTAGCCTACTAGATTTTTGTAAACCAATCAAAGGCCTCCTTTAGCGTGAAGTAATGTTAGACGACCTACAAAAAACGTCGGTTACATTACCTCCCACAGGCGGTAATGTAACATTTCCGCCCTTGGGCGAAAAATACCAACTTTTCCCCTATCATGCGGGATCAAAATAACCCTTTAGGTGTGACGAAAATAATTTTACCTGGCTCCCTTTTCATATAATTGATGTGCATTTTGTTGCAAATTGGGTTCACTGGGTGATGATAACATTTTATTGTCAGTGGAACTGAAAAAAAATTGAACTGAAAAAATGCCTTTTTGTATGAAGACGTAATACTGCTTTACTTATAAATACTGTGACATTTCTATGTTGTGGCATGCCACGATACGGCGGCACTGCGTGCCATCGGTCTAATTGATTTAATTGATTTACCTACCTATTTCCAATCTTAATTATAAGTACGTAGATTTTTGACACTAGCCGCATAGAATGTGGCAAATTCAAATTGCGATTGATTGAGTGTTTCAAATTTGCCAATGTAATGTCGTACGTGTCTAATAGTACCAAGCTAGCTTGTTACTGCGCCGCTGAATCATAACGCCGCCCGGTCGTTTGGAATCTATACCTTGTTGCCATTATACACGTATGAATTTACGTTGCCAAATTCGAATCGAAAGCACTTAGTTTCGCATTCTGGCGAAGAAAGGTACCTAGGTGCTTACCTAGGTACCTTTCTTCGCCAGAATGCGAAACTAAGTGCAAAGAAAGCAGCGGGTAAAGCTAAAGCAGCGGGTAGGAAGGTACCTACTTAGGTACGCATACTGTTTACACGCACCTACAACTATCAAAAAATTTGATTGATTGTTACTAATAAAATTTTAGATAGGTACTCAACTTACTATTTCATTCTTTGTATTCTCCTCTTGTATTTTATTTTCTAATTACGCTTATTGCGTCATTTTTTGTCACCTATATTGATTTTATAAATAAACTTATACCTAATAAATAACTCAAATAATCTCTATGTATTTATTACCTACTACTAACTAACTTTATACTAAAAACTACTCTAATATTTGCACACACCAAACTAACAAACCTAATTATTTTGTTACGAAATAGCTTTTATTGTATTTTGAAAGGTATTGTAATTCTAAATAAATAATTATTTGATGCAATTGATCTGCAAAAAAGTACTTATGTGCTTCCAAAGTCAATTTTGTTTTTAAATGTGTGAAAAATGACAACTTCTAAATTCAGTATAAAAAAAAACTAACAGCCATTTTGAACTTCGTTTTATTTTAAAAAGTTCTTTAGCTTATACCCTTCCTAAGGGTATGCTACATGTCATAGTAAATAAGTCATTATGTAGTCAAAATACTAGTTAGAAGAGTCGGGGTTAAGAAAAGACTTACTAAGGTTATTATGTTTTTATTAACTAAAGTTACAAATCTTGTTCGAAATGACTTCCTACATTTCGTATGCATGCTCGACATCTGTTTCTTATTTCAACGGTCGTTGTATGTAGTCGCATTTCTTCTCTCATTATTTCAAATGCGTCGGTTATACGTTCAATAAGAACATCCCTAGTCGGCACCTCGGTCTGGTAAACCAATTCTTTTGCACGTCCCTAAACGTAGAAATCCAGAGGCGTCAGGTCTGCGGACGTGCTGGCCAAGGAATAAGGCCGCCTCTACCAATCCATGGTTTGAAAAAGGCATTATCTAAATGCTCTCGCACGGCCAGTTGGTAGTGTGCCAGACAGCCGTCATTTTGAAATACCATCGGCACACCTTCATCCAAAACTGGCATCACGAGATCGGGTAGCTCATTGATTAAAAAATCTAAATAAATGTCTCCATTTAACCTTTCTGGCAAAAACAATGGGCCGATGAGGTGGCGTCCAATAACATCAGCCCAAACATTAACACTAAATTTTCTTTGAAAGGAACTCTGCCTTTTAACGTGAGGATTTTGGTCATTTTTACTCCAATGGTGAAGATTGTGGAGATTCACTATTCCCTCATGGCTAAAATTGGATTCGTCGGTCCACAAAATTCTTTTTAAAAAGTTGCCATCTTCTACTTCCGTATATAGTAAAATATAGTCTTTTTTTCTGGAAATTAAGCTAGAATGATAGTCAATCTTAACTAATATGAAAAAGTAAAAGTGAATTTGTTTGTTTGTTACGCTTTCACGCGAAAACAGCTAAACGGATTTGAAAGAAATTTGGCACATGGGTAGACCATGACCTAGGACATAGGACATTTATCCCAATATTCATCTGTATGAATATTGGGATAAAAGTGTAAAAAAAGTAAAGTTTCACCAGCATAAGTCTATATTTTAATATCGCGTGAATGTTGTAAATCGGAAACTTATGCCTTGTAGTCGCAATGGTTTTGGGAACTTCGTCATCCCAATCTAATTTATTTAAACATCATTTTTGGTACAATGATTTTGCTATAATTACTGCGGGTGCCAACAAACCTAAAGGATCATACACTTGTGCGATGGTTGATAACATTATACGTTTCATAATTACTGTGTCACTATGTGTAAATTTTGTTGTAAAATAAAACTCATCACTTTCCGTATATCAACCTAACCCTAACGTTTTATACAAGTGATTCTCACCGATGTTTAGGTCTTTACAATTCTCAGGAGACACGTCCTGACTAAACGTCCACTTATGTAACGGAAAACAACCCCTTTTTAATAACGCGGAGATTGTATTACATAACTGCATTAACGAATCAAGGTCATCCCTCCCTGTAATAAGATCATCGACGTAAAAGTCCTCGTTAATCGTCCTAGCAACTAAATCATCATTAGATTCTAATGCCAATTGTTTTAAGCATCGCATGCTAAGGAAAGGAGCCGACGCAGTGCCATACGTCACTGTGTTTAAAATATACAGTTGTAAAGGTCGACTTACGCGCCATAATATCAATTGTAACTTACGTTGATCCGATTGAATTAAAATCTGTCGGTACATTTTTTTAATGTCCGCGCAAGCTACGTATCTATACTGCCGAAATCTGAGTAGGATGGAAAAAATATAATTTTGCAATGGCGGCCCTATATGTTGTATATTATTTAACGATTTTTTATTCGACGTACTGGCGCTCACGTCGAACACAACGCGTAATTTTGTAGTGACACTATCTTCACGATAAACACCGTGATGAGGTAGGATGTAATGTGGTTTACTTAATATATCAAGGGGTAACCATCACCTCTTATAGCAGTATTATTTCAATATTACTTCAGCGTGAGAAAGAGATGGAACTATAAGTCCTGTATAGTTCCATCACTTTCCCACTGTGAAGTAATATTATAATAATACTGCTTTAGGAGGTGATGGCTACCTCCCTGGAATATCCTTTGATGCAACTAGGGTCATGTGACCAAGTGCCTCATATTCGTGAATGAATTCACTGTAAAGGTTTTTATAGTTAGGTAAACGATCTAACCTTTTTTCTAGAGATAAAAACGATTCTTAGCCAGGATGTATGAATCACCTAACGACTCGGGTGACTCTTTTAAGGCGGTGATGGACGTGAATTGGGCTGGAACTGAAGAAGATTAAAACCTTTTTTCTCCATAACCCGTACCGAAATGGTCTTAAAAAAATATATATGTTAATCTACTCAATACAAAGCATGTCCCCTTCACTTTAAAAAATATTAAAAATAATTTTAAATGTCAGTAATATACATGCAAAATAACCCCTGTTTTAGAAATATAAAACCGTTTTTCTTCTAAACTATTAATCGCTACGTTTTTTTATAGTCATTATGATATTACACAATACAATACCTAGGGAATCTTCGGCTTATTTTTTTTAAATAACTTTTTTATTTACTTATAATCATTATTTTTAACATAAATCGACACTTAATCGCGTGAGCGTCCCCTCTGTCGCCTAATAAATCAGTGCGGGACAAGACGTAGTGCTAAACGGACCTGTACCACATTTTTCCCGCATTTTTTCGTGTGACATAACCATTAGAAAATATTGTAAACAAACTATTCAAATCAACAAAATAATTAGGTTTGTTAGTTTGGTGTGTGCAAATATTAGAGTAGTTTTTAGTATAAAGTTAGTTAGTAGTAGGTAATAAATACATAGAGATTATTTGAGTTATTTATTAGGTATAAGTTTATTTATAAAATCAATATAGGTGACAAAAAATGACGCAATAAGCGTAATTAGAAAATAAAATACAAGAGGAGAATACAAAGAATGAAATAGTAAGTTGAGTACCTATCTAAAATTTTATTAGTAACAATCAATCAAATTTTTTGATAGTTGTAGGTGCGTGTAAACAGTATGCGTACCTAAGTAGGTACCTTCCTACCCGCTGCTTTAGCTTTACCCGCTGCTTTCTTTGCACTTAGTTTCGCATTCTGGCGAAGAAAGGTACCTAGGTAAGCACCTAGGTACCTTTCTTCGCGTGTAAACAGTATGCGTACCTACTTAGGTACGCATACTGTTTACACGCACCTACAACTATCAAAAAATTTGATTGATTGTTACTAATAAAATTTTAGATAGGTACTCAACTTACTATTTCATTCTTTGTATTCTCCTCTTGTATTTTATTTTCTAATTACGCTTATTGCGTCATTTTTTGTCACCTATATTGATTTTATAAATAAACTTATACCTAATAAATAACTCAAATAATCTCTATGTATTTATTACCTACTACTAACTAACTTTATACTAAAAACTACTCTAATATTTGCACACACCAAACTAACAAACCTAATTATTTTGTTGATTTGAATAGTTTGTTTACAATATTTTCTAATGGTTATGTCACACGAAAAAATGCGGGAAAAATGTGGTACAGGTCCGTTTAGCACTACGTCTTGTCCCGCACTGATTTATTAGGCGACAGAGGGGACGCTCACGCGATTAAGTGTCGATTTATGTTAAAAATAATGATTATAAGTAAATAAAAAAGTTATTTAAAAAAAATAAGCCGAAGATTCCCTAGGTATTGTATTGTGTAATATCATAATGACTATAAAAAAACGTAGCGATTAATAGTTTAGAAGAAAAACGGTTTTATATTTCTAAAACAGGGGTTATTTTGCATGTATATTACTGACATTTAAAATTATTTTTAATATTTTTTAAAGTGAAGGGGACATGCTTTGTATTGAGTAGATTAACATATATATTTTTTTAAGACCATTTCGGTACGGGTTATGGAGAAAAAAGGTTTTAATCTTCTTCAGTTCCAGCCCAATTCACGTCCATCACCGCCTTAAAAGAGTCACCCGAGTCGTTAGGTGATTCATACATCCTGGCTAAGAATCGTTTTTATCTCTAGAAAAAAGGTTAGATCGTTTACCTAACTATAAAAACCTTTACAGTGAATTCATTCACGAATATGAGGCACTTGGTCACATGACCCTAGTTGCATCAAAGGATATTCCAGGGAGGTAGCCATCACCTCCTAAAGCAGTATTATTATAATATTACTTCACAGTGGGAAAGTGATGGAACTATACAGGACTTATAGTTCCATCTCTTTCTCACGCTGAAGTAATATTGAAATAATACTGCTATAAGAGGTGATGGTTACCCCTTGATATATTAAGTAAACCACATTACATCCTACCTCATCACGGTGTTTATCGTGAAGATAGTGTCACTACAAAATTACGCGTTGTGTTCGACGTGAGCGCCAGTACGTCGAATAAAAAATCGTTAAATAATATACAACATATAGGGCCGCCATTGCAAAATTATATTTTTTCCATCCTACTCAGATTTCGGCAGTATAGATACGTAGCTTGCGCGGACATTAAAAAAATGTACCGACAGATTTTAATTCAATCGGATCAACGTAAGTTACAATTGATATTATGGCGCGTAAGTCGACCTTTACAACTGTATATTTTAAACACAGTGACGTATGGCACTGCGTCGGCTCCTTTCCTTAGCATGCGATGCTTAAAACAATTGGCATTAGAATCTAATGATGATTTAGTTGCTAGGACGATTAACGAGGACTTTTACGTCGATGATCTTATTACAGGGAGGGATGACCTTGATTCGTTAATGCAGTTATGTAATACAATCTCCGCGTTATTAAAAAGGGGTTTTTTTCCGTTACATAAGTGGACGTTTAGTCAGGACGTGTCTCCTGAGAATTGTAAAGACCTAAACATCGGTGAGAATCACTTGTATAAAACGTTAGGGTTAGGTTGATATACGGAAAGTGATGAGTTTTATTTTACAACAAAATTTACACATAGTGACACAGTAATTATGAAACGTATAATGTTATCAACCATCGCACAAGTGTATGATCCTTTAGGTTTGTTGGCACCCGCAGTAATTATAGCAAAATCATTGTACCAAAAATTATGGTTAAATAAATTAGATTGGGATGACGAAGTTCCCAAAACCATTGCGACTACAAGGCATAAGTTTCCGATTTACAACATTCACGCGATATTAAAATATAGACTTATGCTGGTGAAACTTTACTTTTTTTACACTTTTATCCCAATATTCATACAGATGAATATTGGGATAAATGTCCTATGTCCTAGGTCATGGTCTACCCATGTGCCAAATTTCTTTCAAATCCGTTTAGCTGTTTTCGCGTGAAAGCGTAACAAACAAACAAATTCACTTTTACTTTTTCATATTAGTTAAGATTGACTATCATTCTAGCTTAATTTCCAGAAAAAAAGACTATATTTTACTATATACGGAAGTAGAAGATGGCAACTTTTTAAAAAGAATTTTGTGGACCGACGAATCCAATTTTAGCCATGAGGGAATAGTGAATCTCCACAATCTTCACCATTGGAGTAAAAATGACCAAAATCCTCACGTTAAAAGGCAGAGTTCCTTTCAAAGAAAATTTAGTGTTAATGTTTGGGCTGATGTTATTGGACGCCACCTCATCGGCCCATTGTTTTTGCCAGAAAGGTTAAATGGAGACATTTATTTAGATTTTTTAATCAATGAGCTACCCGATCTCGTGATGCCAGTTTTGGATGAAGGTGTGCCGATGGTATTTCAAAATGACGGCTGTCTGGCACACTACCAACTGGCCGTGCGAGAGCATTTAGATGATGCCTTTTTCAAACCATGGATTGGTAGAGGCGGCCTTATTCCTTGGCCAGCACGTCCGCAGACCTGACGCCTCTGGATTTCTACGTTTAGGGACGTGCAAAAGAATTGGTTTACCAGACCGAGGTGCCGACTAGGGATGTTCTTATTGAACGTATAACCGACGCATTTGAAATAATGAGAGAAGAAATGCGACTACATACAACGACCGTTGAAATAAGAAACAGATGTCGAGCATGCATACGAAATGTAGGAAGTCATTTCGAACAAGATTTGTAACTTTAGTTAATAAAAACATAATAACCTTAGTAAGTCTTTTCTTAACCCCGACTCTTCTAACTAGTATTTTGACTACATAATGACTTATTTACTATGACATGTAGCATACCCTTAGGAAGGGTATAAGCTAAAGAACTTTTTAAAATAAAACGAAGTTCAAAATGGCTGTTAGTTTTTTTTTATACTGAATTTAGAAGTTGTCATTTTTCACACATTTAAAAACAAAATTGACTTTGGAAGCACATAAGTACTTTTTTGCAGATCAATTGCATCAAATAATGATTTATTTAGAATTACAATACCTTTCAAAATACAATAAAAGCTATTTCGTGCAATTACAACCATAAACAATAAAGTAATGACGATTTAAAGGTGAGATTTCGGGTAATTTTGGGAAAAAATATAAAAAATCATATCTTAATAACCTTGGGTGAAACCTCGCAAATGACCCTGCCAACCCTCCAAAAAATTGTGTCGGTCCATTCGCCAAACATCCTGTATAGACGAATTGAGAACCTCCTCCTTTTTTGAAGTTGGTTAAAAACGAGAAACTTCGAAAGTAATGGAAAATTGCTACTGAAGGCTGCAGGTGACCCTCGGGACGAGCTGCTTCTAACACGGATATAACCAGACCTAACTCTCTGGAAATTTTGGCTATTTAGACTAAACCTACAAACGTAGTAGGTACCACACAGAGAAGTTTTATAAAAATGTAACTGTTCTTTTAGTATATGGCAGTGTCTAATAACTGCCAGGTGAACGAAGCGAGCAGAAGCTGGTCATCATCTGCCTAGCCTTTTCCCAACTATGTTGTGGTCGGCTTCCAGTGTTACCGGATCCAGTATTTTACACGGAGCGACTGCCTATCTGACCTCCACAACCCAGTTAGTGGGTACCACAATACCCCTTGGTAAGACTGGTTGTCAGACTTTCGGTCTTCTGACCACCCGTATCGACTGTCAAAGATCTACAAATGACAGCCGGGACCAACGCGTTGGTCCCGGCTGTCATTTGTCCGTTACAACGGCTTTTTTTTTTCTTTTTTATTTTTCTTTTTTGGGTGGGAAATCATCAAATAACTTCTCCCGCTTTGGGCGGAGCGGGAGGGTGTGTCGGACTCTTACTGACTAAAACCCACCCGTATTCCTTCCTGTTGCCTGTGTTGCGGGGGCCTCGGTGTCCCTTAAGTACCTTCCCGCGACCCCGGCAGGCATCGGCCCTAGTGGACCCCTACCTATAGTGCAACGGCTTAACGTGCTTTCCGAGGCACGAAGGGGTCTTGGTATGTAAAGATGTCACCCATCCACGGACCAACCGCGGCAAGCGTAGCTTACCCTAATCGATCGACCCGTGCGACTGTTATTACTTAACCACAAGCTCCTCAGCAGCAAAATCAGAAGCTGGTATTCAATAAAAATGAGGCGTGACAAAGCTGTCGTTGATAACCACAAAATCCAGCCAAATCACATACCCGATGTCAATTTAAATTCATATTCATACAAAGTAATATAATCTTATGATATTTTATAAAACACGTATCATCGATTACACCAGATGACGCAAATTGGTTAATCAAAAACAAGTAATCATCGCTAGGGGCGTACAGCAATACGCCCCCTTTGATAATACTAGTCATAGTGGCAGTCGAAACACCAGTGCAGCACACAGTGCGAACACAACCGTCTACCTAGACACATGGACCATGTCCAGCACACTCGGAAAATGTCTCTTCCTGCTAGGCGTACTTTGTTTTGTTCCTCTTGATTGTGAAATCTACCAGGACCGTCCAAAAATCAAGACTACGGGCGGTGATCTAATTCTAGAACCAGCATTTGATAAAAATATATATCTCCGCCCCAATGGACCGAAATCGAGTATCTTTGTTGGTGATATTAACGTACTCAAACCGATCACCCCGAGTGAGGTAACACAGTACCAGCCATCGAATAATGAAAACAGCGACAAGAACATAAATGGTATATTAGAAAGACTTGAGAGATTGGAGAACAAGGATTCAACACTTCCGAATGACTTTCTTTTCAATATATCAATGCTTTGGCGGAAAGTTAACAATATTCACAGGAAAGTGCTAAATCTACAAATTCAATTAAATAATAGAGGAAAAGACGAATGTCTATCCCATCCATGCGAGCATGGTGGAACTTGCCTCAACTTAGTAAACGGATACCATTGTCTTTGCCCTTCAAATTGGGAAGGCAGAGATTGTGACGTCGATGTAAACGAATGCCGGAATTTTGCTGGAACGGACCTTGGGTGTCAAAATGGAGCTACTTGCATCAACAGACCAGGATCTTATGAGTGTTTGTGCAAATCTGGCTGGTTTGGCTTACATTGCACTAGGATGAAAAAGGATTGTTACGGTGGTAATTTTGAAATGTGTGGCCATGGCACCTGTGTACAAGTAAATTCAGGAGAGGGCGTTCAATGCATATGCAACCAGGGATGGACAACTAATGGTACCGGTGTCGCTTGCTTAACCGATATTAATGAATGTGAATCATATCAAGGTCCTCGGTGTTCCGTGAACCCCAAGGTTGACTGTATCAATCTGCCAGGATCATTCCGATGTGGACAGTGTCCTTCTGGTTACGAAGGCGACGGTCACAGCTGTTACGATATCGACGAATGCACAACTATTCCCAACGGAGGCTGCAGTCCTTTAGTGACATGTCACAACACCATCGGCTCCCGAATATGTGGTTCATGTCCACCTGGCTACCAAGGTGACGGAGTTACGTGCGCTTGGAGAGGTACGTGCAACATCGGTCACGGAGGATGCCACCCGTCTGCGCAGTGCATAGAAAGCGTATCGCCAACTGGCCAATCAGCGCAATGTATATGTCCCGACGGAATGGAAGGTGATGGAATAGGAATCAGTGGCTGCTACGTTGCAACAGGCGTGGGCAACTACACTGATGGTTGTGAAATCAACCCATGTGGCATCCACGGACAATGCCATTCCCTTCGTACCGGCTACACCTGTATCTGTTTGAAAGGCTACGGCGGCGCTCACTGTGAAATGCCCTCTGCCGTTTGCGGAGTGAATCCTTGCCACAACGGGGGAATCTGTAGACCAGACGACAGTGCTATTGGAGGCTTCCGTTGTGAGTGCGCGGCACAGTACTCGGGCGCCTTGTGTCAGGTAAGGACAAAGTCTTGTGGTGGTGTTTTAGATAACGAAGAAGGCAGCATTATTTATCCTTTGACTAATACGACGTATAATCATAATTCTCAGTGCGCTTGGGTAATACACACAGCTCCTGATAAAGTTATTAATGTGACGTTCAGTAAATTTAATTTAGAAGCAAGTCCCGAATGTATGTACGATTTCCTACAAATTCACGACGGTCGAAAATCTTCTAGTCAACTTATAGGAAGATTTTGTGGTAATAATTATCCTAAAGGCGGTAACATTGTATCAAGTCATAATAATTTATATTTCTGGTTCCATTCAGACAAAACAGTAGCTAAAGACGGGTTTGCACTGCACTGGACTAGTATAAACCCAGTGTGCGGGGGTGAGGTGGACGCCACCACGCACGGTCACATCAGCTCCCCAGGCTCTCCCGGCCCGTACCCTCCTAATCGTGATTGTTATTGGCGCTTAACGACAACTCTCGGTAAAAGGATTAACTTACACTTCTTCGCTCTCGATATTGAATCACATTCAAACTGTAGTTTCGACTATTTAGCAATTTATGACGGTGAGCATATGACGGATCCGCTTATCAATAGGTACTGTAACACGACACAGCCCGCGCCCTTGCAGTCGGCAGGCTCCGAGATGTTGATACACTTTCATTCAGACGCTTACGGTGCAGGACATGGATTCCAAATTGCTTACGCGCCTGTCGAAGGCACTCCTGGCTGTGGGGGTTACTACACTGCCGATAAGGGGGAACTTGTTTCTCCTACTTATAATGGGCTTTACCTAAGTAATTTATTATGCGAGTATAAAATTAAAACTAGCTTGGATACGAAGATTAAAATCGACTTCAAATTATTTAAGCTTGAACGGTCTTTTAGATGTAAATATGATTATTTAAAAATTTATGACGGTCCATCTCCGGATTCACGACTCGTCGGGAAATTTTGTGGAACTACTTTTCCAAAATCATATACATCATCGTCGAACGAACTATATTTTAAATTTAAAACTGATAGAAGCATGCCTGCCGATGGTTTTCGAATCACGTACGAGGCCATTTGCGAGAAAACTATCGAAGGTGATAGTGGAATTATAAAGTCACCCGGTTATCCGTTCAGTTATCCTGAGAACAAAGTGTGTGTTTATATCATCAAAACAGTTCCCGGCAAAGCAATAGAATTAACATTTCAAGATTTTGATATTGAAGACAACCGGTACTACAACTGCCGGTACGATAGCGTTGAGGTCAGGGACGGCCACGACCAGAACTCTACTTTACTAGGCAGATACTGCGGTGGTGCCGCGCACACGCCGCCTGTTCAAACATCCACTCTTAATTATATGTACATTAGATTCACATCAGATTTAAGTCTTTCGGGCACGGGATTCTATGCTAACTATACTACCATCGATACGGAGTGCGGGGGTATTCACAGAGATACCACTGGATTGATAAATCATCCGTCCGGAGATGCTGCTACTTACAAAAACTATCAAACCTGCAAGTGGATACTTATTGCTCCTGAAGGAATGCACATAAAGTTAACGTGGAACAGGTTTGACATTGAAGACATGCCGAGCTGTGGCAGCGATTACTTGGAGCTGCTAGAGATAGACGATAACAATGAAGATAATGTATTGGGCAAATTTTGTGGTACTCACGCGCCTCCTGCCTTGACCACATCCACTAACCGGCTCATGTTAAATTTTGCGTCTGATGGCAGTATTCGTTCTTCTGGTTTTTCAGTATCGTATACATTTTTAGATGAAAAATCTCATTGCGGCGGAGCGTATATTAAAACTCATGGCTTCATATACTCTCCTGGCTGGCCTCGGTTGTACGAACCCAATCGCGACTGCATATGGATCATCACGGTGCCGGTCGGCCAACAGATTATGCTCAACATTTCACAGTTTAATCTAGAACGACCTATACGAGACAAATGTAACCTCGGTGACTTTTTAGAAATTCGAAATGGTGGCAACGAAAATTCACCATTGATTGGCCAATATTGTGGGGTGTTCCAATCAAAACGAATCGTATCATTATCTAACGCTATACATCTCCATTTTCATTCTGATTTCTATTTAACTGGGACTGGGTTTAAAATTGAATGGGATGGTACTATAACAGGATGCGGAGGAACACTGACGAGCCCTTCTGGCTCTGTATCATCACCGAACTATCCAAATGATTACAACGAAAACGCTGAATGTTTCTATAGAATAGTTACCAGTGAAGGTTCACGGATCCGCATTACATTCACAGAGCTTGATCTTGAAAGAACTCCTAATTGTAGAGACGATTATGTTGAAATATTTGACGGTCGCGATACGAGTGCCTCCATATTAGGAAAACATTGTTACATGTCACTGGAGGTAGCTAGCATAGAAACATCAACTAATTATGCGTACGTTAAATTTAGATCTGATATTTATCAGGGTGGTAAAGGATTTCTGTTTAATTATCAAACAATATGTAATAACAATATAACCGGAAGATACGGGGTGATTGAGAGTCCGGGTTATCCAAGTAATTACCCGTTAAACTTAAATTGTATATGGAGCATCACAGTTCCCAAAGGAAATAAAATTAATGTGACCTTTACACACTTTGATATTTACAAAACCCACCGATTTTATCGTAATTGGATCAGATCTCGGCCATATAATATGTACACCGAAGATTGCCAAAAAGATTACTTGCAAACAAAAGAGTTATCCGATCCAAATTATTCTAGTAAAATCTGTGGCAGTACAACTCCGCGTCCAATTAGTACAAAGAGTAATACATTGCAAATCAAATTTGCCTCTGGTATTTATATGCCACGCACAGGGTTCCGTTTGGAATGGATCACTTATGGATGTGGAGGACATATAAAAAAACCCACAGGCTCCATAATCCTCGATAAAAGTAAAACGAACGACCAGGAACTAGATTGTGAGTGGCTGATAGAAACACAAGTAGGTAAGAGTATCACAATCTCATTTACAGACGTTTATATGACAGATACCGCTAATTGTACTACTGATGCTATTGAAATATATAACGGTCAAAATACAATGGCTCCACTTCTTACAAAAATTTGCCATCGTGAATACGTGTCTGTTCAATCTGATAGCAATTTCATGTTGGTGCGTTTGTCCAAACGGTCAACGCTCAGGGATGTTCACTTCTCATCACAATTTCGATCTGCCAATTCGAAATGTGGAGGTGTTATGAATTCCAAATCTGGGCTCATATACTCTAAGAACTACCCAAAGAATTACGACAGTAATTTAGATTGTTTTTGGTATATTTCCGTCCCCGCATACCACCGTGTTGAACTTAACTTTATAGATCTTGATCTTTATTCTGTTTTTGAATTCGACGATGGGGAACGTCTCTGTGGAGATTCGATTCAAATCTACGATTATGAAAACTATAGACCTTCTTCAAATTACACGTACCGTATATGTCCAAATTCAAATGAAACACAATTTGTCAGCAAATACAATAGTATAGTTGTGCAATTCAAAACCGATGCTTATGGAACGGCCAAAGGTTTCAAAGCTAACTTTACCGTCACGTGTGGTGCTCTTATAAGTGCTGCCCATGAGGGTATCATACATAGCGATAACTTTGTTCAACATACCAACAAAAGCTGTATGTGGACCATTCTAGCGGATTCGCCCGATCAAAAAATATATTTAACATTAACTCTAATGTCATTGCCAAAAGACAATAATATAGTCACAACTAGAACATGCCCCTCCTCTTTCCTACGAGTTCTCGACGGAGATGACAGTAATGCTCCGCTAATCGGAGAATATTGTGGACGTAAAGTTCCACCTATGATTGTCAGCCGCGGCAGTGCCTTGACGATAGAGTTCGGCAGTTATAGCGGTAGAACTACTGGAATGTTCGCAGCTCACTATTCACCAATTAGTAACGCCTGCGGAGGTGCATTAACTTCAGAAGAAGGAACCATCGCATCTCCCAACTACCCTGGCCCGTATCCTGTAAACACTGATTGTGAATGGGTAATAAAATCATCCCCTGGAAATACTGCATACGTCCAATTCGAGCGATTTGACTTAGAATTCTCTGAGGGATGTAACGACGACTACGTAGAAGTTCGCGAAAATAACGGCGCTGGTCGGCTATTGGGTGTATATTGTAGTAGTGAAACGCCTAGCAATCATAGCGCAGCGTCACAAATATATGTTAAGTTCCACAGTGATTCTAAAACCAGTGGTCAAGGTTTTCTCTTACATTATGGATTTCAGCGAGAAAATGATATTACGGGAGATAGTGGCCAGGTATCTTCACCATTGTACCCCACTCGATATTTAGGATCTGGCGAATATAGTTGGCGTGTGCTCGTTACCGGTTCAGATACTATATCCATTACACTTGATATTTTGGAAATTTATTCACATAGCGAGGTCAACTATAACAAATTAACTGTTTATGATGGATATGATTCAACTGCTCCAATTTTAGAAGAACTAAATGGTGTACTAGTTGAAACAAAAGTCATTCAGAGCTCCTCCAGTGTAGTTTACATGACCCTTACAACGGATGAATCCAATACGGGTTCGATATTTCATTTGAGTTGGACAAAAGCTTCCAGAAATTCTGAACCTGAAACTGGGGATGGAATAAACTGTGGTTCAAATGAGACTGTAACAGTTTTGCCAGAAAACGGTACGATTACTTTAACGTCACCGAATTATCCAAAGGACTATTCAGATAATTTAAATTGTGAATGGGTTTACAAATCACAAATGGGAAAACATTTAAATTTAAATTTCGTAGATTTTAATATCGAAGATATCTACTCTTGTTTTGCAGATTCAGTTTCTATTTATTCATCTGACACTCCTGGAAATTGGAAGCCTGTCAATGAAAATATATGTACTACAGAATCATCCAAAATAGGCTTCAATTCATCCACTTACATGAAAATTAAATTCAAAACAGATGCATCCATTACTAGGAAAGGATTTCTTGCTCAAGTCAAGTCTAAATGCGGAGGACTCGTGACTAGTTTGTCCGGTGAAGTCGGTCCGACTTGGTGGGATGTACAGCCGGAATATCGGTATCCGTCCAAAATTAAATGCAACTGGGTTATCAAAGTGCGCTCCGGCAGGACTATCAAATTAGAATTAAATCATTTTAATATTACAAATAATAAAAATGACGATTGCGCAACATACGTTGTTTTACGGAATGGCGATTCTGAGGAAGCGCCCCTTTTGGCAAGTGGAAAGTATTGCGGTTATGATCACGAAAATAAAGCAGATATAATTACTTCTAGTAATTCTTTATTTATAAGTTACACAAAGGGATCACTCACTTATCAAAGTTTTGTGGTTAATTACGAGGAGAACAACTATGAATGTGGTTCAACATCATCTCTTACTTCTGACCACAATTGGGAAATAATAAATTCACCAAATTATCCATTAGTGCCAGTTCCGTATTCAGAATGTGAGTGGATCTTTACCGGTCCACCGGGAGAAATTATTAGAATAGATTTTATTGATAGATTTGACTTGGATCATATAGATGATTGCGGAACTGAAGCCGTCGAAATACGATTTGGATCATCGAAATATTCTCCTCTACACGACCGATATTGTGGCAATGATAGACCTGGAACCATTAAGAGTACTGGTAATACGATGTATATTAAATACATAACTCAGTTGGCAGAACCGCGAAATGGATTTAAAGCCAACGTGTCCATCGATACGTGTGGTGGAACCATTGTCACCGATGCCAGCGAACTGACATCGCCTGGGTACCCGCACATGCAAAAGCTCCCTTACGGGACAGTCTGTGAGTGGCACATTATAGGACCTCCAAGACACGTTTTTCGAATTAAACCCGATGATATTGAGTTACCTCAATCTGAGTTATCTTGTGGAACCAAAATAACAATTGAAGAAACTATGCTTACCAATAAAACTATCACCGTACTAAAAACCTTATGTAATGAAGATGCTCGCTCCGTTGAGCCTATTGAAACTTCAAGAAATGAGTTTAGTATTAAACTTCATATCGGTAAGCCGGATACATGGGATCTATCGGACAAGAGAGGATTTCGAATCAGCTTTAATTCTTCTCGACCTATGTGTGGTGGCATATTAACGGCTTCAGACGGTTACTTAACTACTCCAAGTTATCCTCAAGAAACCACATTAAGGTACTGCTCATGGGTAATAACAGTACCAAATAAGTCTCGAAGAGTGCGTTTAGAGCTTATAGACATGGATGCAGAAAAACACATAATTGGTATTTTCAATGACTATCGCTTTCGTACTGTTATACAATCAATTCCTGGTGACGGTTATATTCCTGGAACAAACGTTTTTGAGTCTTCTGGAAACAAATTGTCACTTTATCTAGAACGCAACCTTACGGCTTCCTCACACCGTTTCAAAGCTAGATTTAGCTCTGACGAACAAGCACTATGCGGTGGAGATCTATCTGATATAAACCAGGTTCTCATATCACCAGAATTAAACCGATCTTATTCTTGTGAATGGCATTATAACAGTCAAGCAAACACAAATAATGATTATAATACTCTTATAACAAATCTTACTTACAATTCCATATTTTTAACGGCCAACACAAGTTCGTCAAAAACCAGTACACGTTGTAAATTCTATGATCCTCAAGTCGTTATTAGGGCACCTATTAAAAATAGATATTTTCTGGAAATTTGTGGGAACACTGAAGTATCATACAGAATTCCATCACCAATAATTGATGTTACTGCAATAACAAGTAAATTGAGTTCGTTTACATTTCATTTAGAATGGAAACCTCAACCATGTGGTGGTGTTATTCAAGTAGGCGAAAATCCTGTAAATATTTTAAACTTACCTGATTATTATAATGATACCATAGATTGTGCTTGGATTCTTACCGGCCCGACTAGTAGAGTTGAAATTAAAATGGAAGGGCATTTTACGTTAAATTGTGAAGACGAGTATTTGAAAATAAGTTCAAACACAAGACAAAACACACCTTTAATTGGTGATTATTGCAAAGAAACTCTTTTAGATAGCCCGTTAGTCACGCATTTCAGTAACATATACATTCAGTATCACTCAAATGTGAAAAACAATACAGATATAAAGCTTATGGTTAGAGCTGTTACTGACCAATGTGGCGGATATCTTAGTTCATATCAGACCACATTTGCATCGCCAAATTATCCTAAATTTTATTTACCTAACCAGGAATGCTCCTGGGTAATACAGGCTGATTTAGGCTTCAGAGTATCTCTTAAATTTGTGGAACGATTTTTTGTTGAAGAAACAAATAATTGCACTAAAGATGCCGTCATAATTTATGACTGGAAAGACGACATTTACACGGAGATAGCAAGGGTATGTGGACGAAACACACCACCTATATATAATTCAACTTTCAATCGCATGAAAGTAGTCTTACGTACGGATGCTGATAAAAATCTCGATGGATTCAAAGCTGAATGGGATCCTATATGCGGTGGAAATTATGTAGCAACTCTTAAAAAACAATTTTTATATAGTCCAGGTTTTCCATATACTTACCGACCACGTATGAGTTGCCAATATGAAATATCTGCTCCAAACAATAAAGTTGTACTGAAGTTCCTTGATTTTGAACTAGAAGGCTCTACTCCTGACTGTTTGTCTGATAATTTAACAGTATCAGCCCAATCAGATTATAACTATCTATACGAAGTTTACTGCGGTGAAAAAATTCCCCCCGTCACAACTCTGTCTGAAAAAGTATCATTAACATTTAACAGTGATCGATTTAGACATAGGAAAGGATTTAGAATTGCTTATTTTATATATTCATGTGGAGGCAGAGTAAACGAGAGTGCTGTACTAACATCATCGCTTTCTGAATATTACGAATTCAATATGAACTGCACGTGGTTCATTGAAGCACCAGCTACCAAAATTGTTGTACTTAAATTCCTTTATATCGACGTAGAAAGCCAAACAGATTGTTATAATGATTACATCGCAGTGTATGATGGACTCAAAATTGATGATGATAAACGTTTAGCACTAATGTGTGGTAATATCAACTCAACGACAGTACTTAGAAGCAAAGGGACCACAGCATTGTTACAGTTTGTATCAGACGCTAGTATAAATCTTAAAGGCTTCATAGTTCAAGTTTACTTTAGCTATTCTGAAGCAGCCAAATGTGGTGGACTTATTAATTTAACAACTGCGTCATCGCAATCTCTGAAATCCCCTTTCATGGGTCATGCTGTATACGAAGAATTCTTAGATTGTCATTGGTCAATAATATCACCACCTGACACTGTCATTAAAATCGAATTCACCTCATTCCACGTAGCCCCTTGCGAAAAAGTCAATCAAACCGCCATAGGATACAGTAAATGTGATTGCGACTTAGTTGAAATAAAGGATGGCTTAAATCCTAATGCCTTAGTAATAGGAACCTATTGTGGTTACAGCCTCCCACCGCAATTAATTTCATCTGGAAATGTGATGAGCGTCAGGCTGTCCACGGATGGTGAAATAGAAAGTCACGGCTTTGTGTCCACATTAACAACTCAGCCGGCAGTATGTGGGATTTCCGTCATTTCAGTGAGCAATACGCCACAACACTTGAAATCTCCCGGTTTTGAAACAGGCTCTGTTCCTCGGGGGCTTCATTGCGTATATCGCTTGGATGTCAGTGCGTCGCCATACATTTTACTACGTATCACTGTTAAAGATTTAGACATACAGCCCCCCGTCACTGATAGTACAGGCGTAAAGCGGTGCAATAAAGACAAATTGCTGATATCCAGCAATCCAGGCGTTCAAAATAGTACGTTCGGAAAAGATTTTATCTTGAGCCAGCGGACGGATGACTTCTTTAGCCGTAGTTCCTTTTATGACAGCTCTTTGCGCTTTCCCGATCGGTTTGAGCTATGCGGACGTAAGGAGCCTACGGACTTTTATGTTTATGGAACTACGTCTATAAACTTAATGACATCGGCAGACTCAGATTCTAATGTATATAAAGGTATGGAAATAGAAGCAGTGTTCACAGGATTCTGTGGCAGAAATTATACGGAGCCTCACGGACGAGTTCAGGCTATTTATGTAAGTGACTTTGATAGTAACCCCAACCATGACTGTTACACGCTGATCACTGCTCCAGTTAACTATACGATATCCGCGTATTTCTTGAACGCCGTGCCAAGTTACTGGAACGCAGACTGTTATCTTGAAATCCTTGACGGTAATAACGCTAGTGCGCCCAGACTTTCCAAAATTTTCACAGAATATGAGAATAATAACCCTATCTTCTCCACTGGTAGATATTTGTTATTGCACAATCATGAAAATGCTGGTGATCGTGTCATGTTCGATTTGGTTTACGTGATATCCGATAAAGGTCGTGGGTGCGGTGGGAAACTGCAAAGTGTGGTGGGTAAAGTCACCAGTCCCCTTTATCCGAACGGTTACAGGCAGGTATCGAGCTGCGAGTGGGAGCTGGAGACTCCCCTAGGAACACGTTTACTGCTACATTTCCCCACGTTCGACTTGGGAATTACTTGCGATCAGAATTATGTGCAGCTGGTCGACAGTAAAGGTTTAGTAGTTCGAACGTTCTGTGAGGACGTACCTGCCGACTACACGAGTGAGGATAACTTTGTGAAGATAGTGTTTGTAACCACCATGAACAACGGTGGCACGGGGTGGGTTGCTGAATTTGTTGGAATTCTGTAAGGTTGCCTCTTAAGACTTTGCCTATCTTTTGAAGCGTGGCGCAGTGAAGCGAAAAGATGCAAACATTAACCAAAACAATTCCTCTAAATTTAGATGACAATCATATTTTAGATGGAATTCTTTTGCTTATTTGCAATGCAATGGCAGGTAATGTTTTTCTAACTGCACTTTGCCGCTCCAATAGCTAGGCAGCCAATTGTATTCAATTCACGTTATGATGCTTAGGCGGTTTTGGAGTTTCTTTACCTTCGGACACCATGGCATATCCTGTTAGCAATTGTTTGATTAGAGGGTTCGTTCTTTGCCCAAAAAACTGGCAATGCTGCCAAGCTACTGACCGCCGTTGCGAGGTGGAAGAGTACTTTGATGATAAGAGCTTTTTTAGTATTGTTCAATTACTTACACATTAAGGTTTTATTGTAAATGTATGTACCTAGTACGACTTCGTAATTAAATATTACCCCATAATAGATAGCAATCTCCAGTGTTATATTATAAGTTATTTCTCAAATCAAATCAAATCTTTTTATTGTGGGCATAGGTTATACATACAGATGTTAGGTAAATTACAGATCCATTATGTCCTGCCTAGTAGGCATACAATAATAAATTATGTCAACATGCAGTATAAAAAATTGAGTTATTACTTATAAAGCAAATCTTACAAAAATAATTAGTGACAGATTATAATATTGGTGACAGCAGATTGTAGCAAATACCAACTAATTATTAAGAAAATCTTGGATCGTGTAGTAGGCTTTGTCAATTAAAAAAATACGCAATTTATATTTGAATAGTTCCTTGGTGTTTAAAATATCTACAGGTATTTTATTGTAAATTTTAGATGCCATTCCAAAAAAACTTGCTCAGAAGAGCAGTTCTGTGGTAAACCTACTAGATATTTTAAGTGTATACCATTTAAAGTAAAGTAAGTCCTTTTTGTAAAGTGTATTGTTGTTTAAGTCTTTTATAAATAACTGTGACAGAAAATTGTCAGACTTACGTAACAGTAGATCATACTTTGTAATTTCAGTGGTATCGATGTTAAAATTACAGTAGAATTAATATTAAGTAGTAAATTTATATTATTACCGCTCATGAACTTATTTGAAGAGCTTTTTCGCCGGTATCTGTAATAAACACTATTTTTGAAAAATGTAAAAAATTAACATTGAGGTTCACGTTTACAGTGAACCTTAATGCAAATTAATAAAAAATGGGAAACAAAGCAAATCACAAGTGTTTTATTACCTTTTATGCCTTCTAATCAAATTGCTTATCAAATCCGTAAGTACCTATTTCCAGAAAAGACAGATCTGTTTTTTTTTTCATTGGTCGCAAGTGTAATCATCCAAGTGTGATCATCCTGGAGTTCCGAGTTCGATCCAGCTGTTCCGTTTCCACAACCAAACGATTCGCCATTGAATTCGATTGTTAAGGTTCGTTTAGGTTTAGTTCGTGGTGGACCTCAAGGAGTTCGGCACTGCCAATGGCCCCCAAGGTTAAGATCACGGTCACTGAGGCCCGAATGCTGCAGCTCCCCGGTGCGGCCAGTGGCCCGGCCGCTGACGCTCTGGCCGAAAGGCCGAGACGTCCAAAACTATGAGGTGCTTCCGCTGCCAGGTAGGCAACTACGTGGTCGGTGAGCAATGGGTTGCTCGCCGTCCGATAAGGACCAAGCCCGGGTCGACGGCGCGTTGTGGTTCACGCGCGCTGCCTTAAAGAGATGTCAGCACAAGCGTAGGAATCCACTAGGGCCGATGCCTGCCGAGGTCGCGGGAAAGTCCGAAAGGGTTACCAAGGCGGCCCCTGGAAATACAGGCAACGAAAGAAACACGGGTGGGTTTTAGTCAGTAAGAGTGTGACACACCCTGCTCCCAGAGCAGGAGAAGTTATTTCATAATTACCCACAAAAAAAAAGGTTCGTTTAACGGAAATGCTACAAAATGGTAACTTTTATGGTAGATAATGTTTAAAACGATGATAATGGTGCCGATTCCCTTGTTCACAAACTAAACTAAATTTAAGTTCAGTGCATCTTTTTCTTTCTATTTCATTAAGAAAAGGACAGAAGATAAATTTTAGTTTAGTCCTGTCAAATTAAGCAGCGCTTGACGTAAATTGACGTAATTTTAGTAGGCAAGTTTTTAATCACGTCTAAACTTGTATGGAGTAGTGACAGGCGCTGATTAATTTGACATGACTAAACGAAAATGTATCTTCTGTCCTTTTCTTAATGAAATAGAAAGAAAAAGATGCACTGAACTTAAATTTAGTTTAGTTTGTGAACAAGGGAATCGGCACCAATGATTGAAATTATTCAAAATATTATGTTTTTATGTTTAAAATATTTAACTATGTATTTATGACTAATTTTTATCTCAGTTTTTATTATTATTGCAACTATTCAAGTTTTTATTAAAACAGCCCACAGTAATCTTTCTTTTGTTTTAAAAACTTGTCGGTGTGTCCGTCGCGCTCGGCGGCTGGATCGCTTTGTGAATGCACGGATCAATGTAGGTATGTAAGGGGTAGCTAATCGCTAAGAACAGGTTTTGCTGACAGTTCTTGTTTTTAAGGATAGAAATTAGGTACTAAGAAGTATGTTGAAACTGTTTGTTACTTCCCGTCACTTGCCCCTAAAGGTTCATTAGAAAGCCAGCGTCAAACAACATCTATTTGGAATTAAGACTCTTACAAACAAGCGCGACACGCGACGTTACACAAAGGCACCGCTTGTAGTGCTACACGCGGTGTCTTTGTGTCGCGTCGCGTGTCGCGCCTGTTTAAAGGAGGCTTTAATGCAGAAATGGACACTTGGTACAGCCGTGAGGCACACACTATTATTAATAAATCATTATTGTATTTTTTTATCTGTTTTGTATTTCAGTATCCAATTATACGTTTCTTTCTTTAAGTGGTAAATAAAATAAATTATTGTTATTAGTTATCATAATAATAATTTATTTTAATATTTTATTTATTTTATTTTAAGAAGATATTTTTTTAATGAATTGATTTCAACGAATAATTAGAGCGTAATCTGCTTTGAGTTTTGCGCCAAATAAGAGAATTGTGCGTGCTGTCGTCGGAAAAAAGCGGAAAGTAATCTTTGAATCCTTTCCTTGCTCTATTACGAGTATAAGGACAAGGCATTGGACTTCATATTTGGAATTCATTTAATTTCTATCAGTGGGAGAGTGTACTGGAGACGACCGCACGGACGTGTACAGGGACGTGCGGATGGCGGAGCTCGGCTCCCCCCGCTTAGGGGGAAGCCGACCTAAACACTAATTTTAACACAATTAAGAAAATGAAAATGGTATCAGCCTAGAGTAATTTAGGAACAATATGTAATTGTGAAGCTATCCTTGGTTAGCTTTTAATTTTGTAGTTTTCAGGTACCTAAGTTTTATCTTTCATTTTAAATGTTGCTATACAAATCAATGACAGTTAATTTACGCCTCTTCCGTCATCTATGTTTATAATCGAAATAAATATCTATGGTAAGGTGACGTAATGAGAAATCCCTTGAGTTGAAAATTTACTGACAAATTATTAAATGATTTCAAAAAATGAAGAGGTTCTATGTTCGTCTGTATGTATTTTTTAAATGTATTTTCATCAATATTTCCATCGCACCGATTTTGAATGAATTTGATTAAGTTTGATTTGCTAGTTTTTGAGTTAGCTTCAATAATACCTACGTATTTAATTCATATTGTGCATGTTGATAATATTATAAAACTTCCTGTCACTGTTGTTTACATAGCAAGTAGTTTTATACGATTTTTGTAGGGTAGGTACGACAGCTAAAATATGAAAAATGAAAACAATTTTTTACAAAAAAAAAAACAACCTATTTTAAATAAAAATTACTGCTTGCGCGCTGATCGACTGAAATTATGTATTGTCATTTCCTTAGTTTTTTTTTGTTGGTATAACTAATTAATGGGATTAGGTTGGTTTTACTGCACTCCTCTCCCCCTATCCCATTCCTGCACATTGCCTTTCACCCGCCTGTGAACGAGACCGCTACACCAATCAGCGCCAACCCGCGGAATGTCATCGAAAATCAAGATGGATTCGGTTTTCGGTCGACGTCGCGTGCGCAGCCCATTGCGCCCAAAATTCATTTAACCAAGTAAAAATTCGTGGAAATTGCTTGTATCGTCGTCACAGTGCATCATCATCGCATCAAATAAGGTATCCACCTTCCTTTCGCCAATTAGGTACTGATTTACGACCTAATTTCTTTCCTAACAGTAGTTGTGCATTCGTCCATACTTTTGTCGTAAAACCAATTCCAAACTATCGATTATGTGTTGCCCCGCGCATCCAATTACAAAGTGAAAAATGACTAATTTCGGATGTCAGTGGCAAAAAACGAAAACACAAAACTGAAGGCACTTCCGAAATTAAAGTTATTTTAACTTTGTAATATTTTTACGACGCAGACGAAGACGCAGGTTAGATAAAAATTTGAAGTTATCTGTGATAGCTCCGGTTGGTGACTCGGCAAGGTGAGATGACGGCACGCCGCGATGGACCACGTTACGATGCTCAGAGGCGATACCACGTTGAGGCTCACTGCGTGGTGGCGTGAGACGCTTTCGCTGAAGAGCTACGCGTTGCCAGACTATGTGTTTCGATTTGGTCTGAGCGGGGAGATGAAAGGCCGCCCAATGTAGAACTCTAGGTGGTTTCCCTAAATAAAATGATGTGGTTAAAAAAAATGGGATTACCAAGCCGGGAATTTCAAAATAAATAAATTAAATTACCACTGGGACGTGGGAATAGTGGCGAAACAACGCCTTCAACTAATGGAAACGAACTCCATTACAGCACTGCCGAGCTGGACGAATCTTCTAAAATAAAATTAAGATTGGTAGATAGCCAAAATTACAATATCCGAGGTTAACAAATATGCAATACGTACCGAAAAATAAATGATGATTTATGCAGGAGTGTTATGTAAAAAAGGAAACGACTGATTTCAAGTTTTTTTCTCGAGACAAGCATAAAAATTAATTCAGTGAAAAAATAATCTGATCCCCAATAAGAAAATATATCAAATGACACACAACCATCTTGTCAAAAAAATCAGAATCTTTTATATTAAAATTCGAACGTTAGACACGTGTGCCAGTAGGGTTCCGCAAAAGAGGTTGAAATATGTAGTGTAAAGAAAACAGATCAAATACCAGAAAAAAAAATGTAGAATTTATAATTCTACAACGTATATAACGTATATACGTTAACATTTTAAATAGTTTTATAAAAACAAAAAAATAATTTAACATTATTATTATACCTATGTAGTACAAAATCCTACTGAACCTTTACACATTGTCCAACTATTATGTTTTATCCAACTTCAAAAAAGGGTAGAAGGTTATGCATTCGGCCTTTTTTTTTCAAGTATACACCGATTTCTCCATGATTACTAGGCCGATTTACGTGAGCTGTTTTTGAGTTGACTTTATGAATCAACTTTGGATATGTTTATGTTATAACTTCTTACAACTGTAAACACAGCAAGTAGTGGTAATACGAATTCGTGAGGGGTGGATACCACAACTTAAATTCATATTACTTTAGGAATATTCAATAAAAATAAGTCGTGTCAAAACTGTCGTTGGTAACCACAAAATCTACAGCCCGAAAGTAATATAACCTTATGATATTCTAGAAAACACATACATATAATCGATTACACCAGATGGCCCAAATTGGTTAATCAAAAACAAGTAATCATCGCTGTGGGCGTACAGCAATACGCCCCCTTTGATAATACTAGTCATAGTGGCAGTCGAAACACCAGTGCAGCACACAGTGCGAACACAACCGTCTACCTAGACACATGGACCATGTCCAGCACACTCGGAAAATGTCTCTTCCTGCTAGGCGTACTTTGTTTTGTTCCTCTTGATTGTGAAATCTACCAGGACCGTCCAAAAATCAAGACTACGGGAGGTGATCTAATTCTAGAACCAGCATTTGATAAAAATATATATCTCCGCCCCAATGGACCGAAATCGAGCATCTTTGTTGGTGATATTAACGTACTCAAACCAATCACCCCGAGTGAGGTAACACAGTACCAGCCATCGAATAATGAAAACAGTGACAAGAACATAAATGGTATATTAGAAAGACTTGAGAGATTGGAGAACAAGGATTCTACACTTCCGAATGACTTTCTTTTCAACATATCAATGCTTTGGCGGAAAGTTAACAATATTCACAGGAAAGTGCTAAATCTACAAATTCAATTAAATAATAGAGGAAAAGACGAATGTCTATCTCATCCGTGCGAGCATGGTGGAACTTGTCTCAACTTAGTAAATGGATACCATTGTCTTTGCCCTTCAAATTGGGAAGGCAGAGATTGTGACGTCGATGTAAACGAATGTCGGAATTTTGCTGGAACGGACCTTGGGTGTCAAAATGGAGCTACGTGCATCAACAGACCAGGATCTTATGAGTGTTTGTGCAAATCTGGCTGGTTTGGCTTACATTGCACTAGGATGAAAAAGGATTGTTACGGTGGTAACTTTGAAATGTGTGGCCATGGAACCTGTGTACAAGTAAATTCAGGAGAGGGCGTTCAATGCATATGCAATCAGGGATGGACAACTAATGGTACCGGTGTCACTTGCTTAACCGATATTAACGAATGTGAATCATATCAAGGTCCTCGGTGTTCCGTGAACCCCAAGGTTGACTGTATCAATCTGCCGGGATCATTCCGATGTGGACAGTGTCCTTCTGGTTACGAAGGCGACGGTTACAGCTGTTACGATATCGACGAATGCACAACTATTGCCAACGGAGGCTGCAGTCCTTTAGTGACATGTCACAACACCATCGGCTCCCGAATATGTGGTTCATGTCCACCTGGCTACCAAGGTGACGGAGTTACGTGCTCTTGGAGAGGTACGTGCAACATCGGTCACGGAGGATGCCACCCGTCTGCGCAGTGCATAGAAAGCGTATCGCCAACTGGCCAATCAGCACAATGTATATGCCCCGACGGCATGGAAGGCGATGGAGTAGGAATCAGTGGCTGCTACGTTGCAACAGGCGGGGGCAACTACACTGATGGTTGTGAAATCAATCCATGTGGCATCCACGGACAATGCCATTCCCTTCGTACCGGCTACACCTGTATCTGTTTCAAGGGCTACGGCGGCGTTCACTGTGAAATGCCCACTGCCGTTTGCGGAGTGAATCCTTGCCATAACGGGGGAATCTGTAGACCAGACGACAGTGCTATTGGAGGCTTCCGTTGTGAGTGCGCGGCACAGTACTCGGGCGCCTTGTGTCAGGTAAGGACAAAGTCTTGTGGTGGTGTTTTAGATAACGAAGAAGGCAGCATTGTTTATCCTTTGACTAATACGACGTATAATCATAATTCTCAGTGCGCTTGGGTAATACACACAGCTCCTGATAAAGTTATTAATGTGACGTTCAGTAAATTTAATTTAGAAGCAAGTCCCGAATGTATGTACGATTTCCTACAAATTCACGATGGTCGAAAATCTTCCAGTCAACTTATAGGAAGATTTTGTGGTAATAATTATCCTAAAGGCGGTAACATTGTATCAAGTCATAACAATTTATATTTCTGGTTCCATTCAGACAAAACAGTAGCTAAAGACGGGTTTGCACTGCACTGGACTAGTATAAACCCAGTGTGCGGGGGTGAGGTGGACGCCACCACGCACGGTCACATCAGCTCCCCAGGCTCTCCCGGCCCGTACCCTCCTAATCGTGATTGTTATTGGCGCTTAACGACAACTCTCGGTAAAAGGATTAACTTACACTTCTTTGCTCTCGATATTGAATCACATTCAAACTGTAGTTTCGACTATTTAGCAATTTATGACGGTGAGCATATGACGGATCCCCTTATCAATAGGTACTGTAACACGACACAGCCCGCGCCCGTGCAGTCGGCAGGCTCCGAGATGTTGATACACTTTCATTCAGACGCTTACGGTGCAGGACATGGATTCCAAATTGCTTACGCGCCTGTCGAAGGCACTCCTGGCTGTGGGGGTTACTATACTGCCGATAAGGGGGAACTTGTTTCTCCTACTTATAATGGGCTTTACCTAAGTAATTTATTATGCGAGTATAAAATTAAAACTAGCTTGGATACGAAGATAAAAATCGACTTCAAATTATTTAAGCTTGAACGGTCTTTTAGATGTAAATATGATTATTTAAAAATTTATGACGGTCCATCTCCGGATTCACGACTCGTCGGGAAATTTTGTGGCACTACTTTTCCAAAATCATATACATCATCGTCGAACGAACTATATTTTAAATTTAAAACTGATAGAAGCATGCCTGCCGATGGTTTTCGAATCACGTACGAGGCCATTTGCGAGAAAACTATCGAAGGTGATAGTGGAATTATAAAGTCACCCGGTTATCCGTTCAGTTATCCTGAGAACAAAGTGTGTGTTTATATCATCAAAACAGTTCCCGGCAAAGCAATAGAATTAACATTTCAAGATTTTGATATTGAAGACAACCGGTACTACAACTGCCGGTACGATAGCGTTGAGGTCAGGGACGGCCACGACCAGAACTCTACTTTACTAGGCAGATACTGCGGTGGTGCCGCGCACACGCCGCCTGTTCAAACATCCACTCTTAATTATATGTACATTAGATTCACATCAGATTTAAGTCTTTCGGGCACGGGATTCTATGCTAACTATACTACTATCGATACGGAGTGCGGGGGTATTCACAGAGATACCACTGGATTGATAAATCATCCGTCCGGAGATGCTGCTACTTACAAAAACTATCAGACCTGCAAGTGGATACTTATTGCTCCTGAAGGAATGCACATAAAGTTAACGTGGAACAGGTTTGACATTGAAGACATGCCGAGCTGTGGCAGCGATTACCTGGAGCTGCTAGAGATAGACGATAACAATGAAGATAATGTATTGGGCAAATTCTGTGGTACTCACGCGCCTCCTGCCCTGACCACATCCACTAACCGGCTCATGTTAAATTTTGAGTCTGATGGCAGTATTCGTTCTTCTGGTTTTTCTGTATCGTATACATTTTTAGATGAAAAATCTCATTGCGGCGGAGCGTATATTAAAACTCATGGCTTCATATACTCTCCCGGCTGGCCTCGGTCATACGAACCCAATCGCGACTGCACATGGATCATAACGGTGCCGGTCGGCCAACAGATTATGCTCAACATTTCACAGTTTAATCTAGAACGACCTATACGAGACAAATGTAACCTCGGTGACTTTTTAGAAATTCGAAATGGTGGCAACGAAAATTCACCATTAATTGGCCAATATTGTGGGATGTTCCAATCAAAACGAATCGTATCATTATCTAACGCTATACATCTCCATTTTCATTCTGATTTCTATTTAACTGGGACTGGGTTTAAAATTGAATGGGATGGTACTATAACAGGATGCGGAGGAACACTGACGAGCCCTTCTGGCTCTGTATCATCACCGAACTATCCAAATGATTACAACGAAAACGCTGAATGTTTCTATAGAATAGTTACCAGTGAAGGTTCACGGATCCGCATTACATTCACAGAGCTTGATCTTGAAAGAACTCCTAATTGTAGAGACGATTATGTTGAAATATTTGACGGTCGCGATACGAGTGCCTCCATATTAGGAAAACATTGTTACATGTCACTGGAGATAGCTAGCATAGAAACATCAACTAATTATGCGTACGTTAAATTTAGATCTGATATATACCAGGGTGGTAAAGGATTTCTGTTTAATTATCAAACAATATGTAATAACAATATAACCGGAAGATACGGGGTGATTGAGAGTCCGGGTTATCCAGGTAATTATCCGTTAAACTTAAATTGTATATGGAGCATCACAGTTCCCAAAGGAAATAAAATTAATGTGACCTTTACACACTTTGATATTTACAAAACCCAGCGATTTTATCGTAATTGGATCAGATCTCGGATATTTAATATGTACAACGACGATTGCCAACAAGATTACTTACAAACAAAAGAGTCAGCCGATCCAAATTATTCTAGTAAAATCTGTGGCAGTACAACTCCGCGTCCAATTAGTACAAAGAGTAATACATTGCAAATCAAATTTGCCTCTGGTATTTATATGCCACGCACAGGGTTCCGTTTGGAATGGATCACTTATGGATGTGGAGGACATATAAAAAAACCCACAGGCTCCATAATCCTCGATAAAAGTAAAACGAACGACCAGGAACTAGATTGTGAGTGGCTGATAGAAACACAAGTAGGTAAGAGTATCACAATCTCATTTACAGACGTTTATATGACAGATACCGCTAATTGTACTACTGATGCTATTGAAATATATAACGGTCAAAATACAATGGCTCCACTTCTTACAAAAATCTGCCATCGTGAATACGTGTCTGTTCAATCTGATAGCAATTTCATGTTGGTGCGTTTGTCCAAACGGTCAACGCTCAGAGATGTTTACTTCTCATCACAGTTTCGATCTGTCAATTCGAAATGTGGAGGTGTTATGAATTCCAAATCTGGGCTCATATACTCTAAGAACTACCCAAAGAATTACGACAATAATTTGGATTGTTTTTGGTATATTTCCGTCCCCGCATACCATCGTGTTGAACTTAACTTTATAGATCTTGATCTTTATTCTGTTTTTGAATTCGACGATGGGGAACGTCTCTGTGGAGATTCGATTCAAATCTACGATTATGAAAACTATAGACCTTCCTCAAATTACACGTACCGTATATGTCCAAATTCAAATGAAACACAATTTGTCAGCAAATACAATAGCATAGTTGTGCAATTCAAAACCGATGCTTATGGAACGGCCAAAGGTTTCAAAGCTAACTTTACCGTCACGTGTGGTGCTCTTATAAGTGCTGCCCATGAAGGTATCATACATAGCGATAACTTTGTTCAACATACCAACAAAAGCTGTATTTGGACCATTCTAGCGGATTCACCCGATCAAAAAATATATTTAACATTAACTCTAATGTCGTTGCCAAAAGACAGTAATATAGTCACAACTAGAACATGCCCCTCCTCTTTCCTACGAGTTCTCGACGGAGATGACAGTAATGCTCCGCTAATCGGGGAATATTGTGGACGCAAAGTTCCACCTATGATTGTCAGCCGCGGCAGTGCCTTGACGATAGAGTTCGGCAGTTACAGCGGTAGAACTACTGGAATGTTCGCAGCTCACTATTCACCAATTACTAACGCGTGCGGAGGTGCATTAACTTCAGAAGAAGGAACCATCGCGTCTCCCAACTACCCTGGCCCGTATCCTGTAAACACTGATTGTGAATGGGTACTAAAATCATCCCCTGGAAATACTGCATACGTCCAATTCGAGCAATTTGACTTAGAATTCTCTGAGGGGTGTAACGACGACTACGTAGAAGTTCGCGAAAATAACGGCGCTGGTCGGCTATTGGGTGTATATTGCAGTAGTGAAACGCCTAGCAATCATAGCGCAGCGTCACAAATATATGTTAAGTTCCACAGTGATTCCAAAACCAGTGGTCAAGGTTTTCTCTTGCATTATGGATTTCAGCGAGAAAATGATATTACAGGAGATAGTGGCCAGGTATCTTCACCATTGTACCCCACTCGATATTTAGGATCTGGCGAATATAGTTGGCGTGTGCTCGTTACCGGTTCAGATACTATATCCATTACACTTGATATTTTGGAAATTTATTCACACAGTGAGGTCAACTATAACAAATTAACTTTTTATGATGGATATGATTCAACTGCTCCAATTTTAGAAGAACTAAATGGTGTACTAGTTGAAACAAAAGTCATTCAGAGCTCCTCCAGTGTAGTTTACATGACCCTTACAACGGATGAATCAAATACGGGTTCGATGTTTCATATGAGTTGGACTAAAGCTTCCAGAAATTCTGAACCTGAAACTGGGGATGGAATAAACTGTGGTTCAAATGAGACTATAACAATTTTGCCAGAAAATGGTACGATTACTTTAACGTCACCGAATTATCCAAAGGACTATTCAGATAATTTAAATTGTGAATGGGTTTACAAATCACAAAAGGGAAGACATTTAAATTTATATTTCGTAGATTTTAATATCGAAGATACCCACTCTTGTTTTGCAGATTCAGTTTCTATTTATTCCTCTGACACTCCTGGAAATTGGAAGCCTGTCAATGAAAATATATGTACTACAGAATCATCCAAAATAGGCTTCAATTCATCCACTTACATGAAAATTAAATTCAAAACAGATGCATCCATTACTAGGAAAGGATTTCTTGCTCAAGTCAAGTCTAAATGCGGAGGACTCGTGACTAGTTTGTCCGGTGAAGTCGGTCCGACTTGGTGGGATGTACAGCCGGAATATCGGTATCCGTCCAAAATTAAATGCAACTGGGTTGTCAAAGTGCGCTCCGGCAGAACTATCAAATTAGAATTAAATCATTTTAATATTACAAATAATAAAAATGACGATTGCGCAACATACGTTGTTTTACGGAATGGCGATTCTGAGGAAGCGCCCCTTTTGGCAAGTGGAAAGTATTGCGGTTATGATCACGAAAATAAAGCAGATATAATTACTTCTAGTAATTCTTTATTTATAGTTACACAAAGGGATCACTCCCTTATCAAAGTTTTGTGGTTAATTACGAAGAGAACAACTACGAATGTGGTTCAACATCATCTCTTACTTCTGACCACAATTGGGAAATAATAAAATCACCTAATTATCCATTAGTGCCAGTGCCGTATTCAGAGTGTGAATGGATCTTTACCGGCCCACCTGGAGAAATTATTAGAATAGATTTTATTGATAGATTTGACTTGGATCATATAGATGATTGCGGAACTGAAGCCGTCGAAATACGATTTGGATCATCGAAATATTCTCCTCTACACGACCGATATTGTGGCAATGATAGACCTGGAACCATTAAGAGTACTGGCAATACAATATATATTAAATACATAACTCAGTTGGCAGAACCGCGAAATGGATTCAAAGCCAACGTGTCCATCGATACGTGTGGTGGAACCATTGTCACCGATGCCGGCGAACTGACATCGCCTGGGTACCCGCACATGCAAAAGCTCCCTTACGGGACGGTCTGTGAGTGGCACATTATAGGACCTCCAAGACACGTTTTTAGAATTAAACCCGATGATATTGAGTTACCTCAATCTGAATTATCTTGTGGAACCAAAATAACAATTGAAGAAACTATGCTTACCAATAACACTATCACCGTACTGAAAACTTTATGTAATGAAGATGATCGCTCCGTTGAGTCTATTGAAACTTCAAGGAATGAGTTTAGTATTAAACTTCATATCGGTAAGCCGGATACATGGGATCTATCGGACAAGAGAGGATTTCGAATCAGCTTTAATTCTTCTCGACCTATGTGTGGTGGCATAATAACGGCTTCAGACGGTTACTTAACTACTCCAAGTTATCCTCAAGAAACCACGTTAAGGTACTGCTCATGGGTAGTAACAGTACCAAATAAGTCTCGAAGAGTGCGTTTAGAGCTTGTAGACATGGACGCAGAAAAACACAGAATTGGTATTTTCAATGACTATGGCTTTCGTACTGTTATACAATCAATTCCTGGCGACGATTATATTCCTGGAACAAACGTTTTCGAGTCTTCTGGAAACAAATTGACACTTTATGTAGTGCGCAACCTTACTGCTTACTCGCACCGTTTCAAAGCTAGATTTAGCTCTGACGAACAAGCACTATGCGGTGGAGATCTATCTGATATAAACCAGGTTCTCATATCACCAAAATTAAACCGATCTTATTCTTGTGAATGGCATTATAACAGTCAAGCAAACACAAATAATGATTATAATGCTCTTATAACAAATCTTACTTACAATTCCATATTTTTAACGGCCAACACAAGTTCGTCAAAAACCAGAACACGTTGTAAATTCTATGATCCTCAAGTCGTTATTAGGGCACCTATTAAAAATAGATATTTTCTGGAAATTTGTGGGAACACTGAAGTATCATACAGAATTCCATCACCAATAATTGATGTTACTGCAATAACAAGTAGATTGAGTTCGTTTACATTTCATTTAGAATGGAAACTTCAACCTTGTGGTGGTGTTATTCAAGTAGGAGAAACTCCTGTAAATATTTTAAACTTACCTGATTATTATAATGATACCATAGATTGTGCTTGGATTCTAACCGGTCCGACTAATAGATTTGAAATTAAAATGGAAGGGCATTTTACGTTAAATTGTGAAGACGAGTATTTGAAAATAAGTTCAAACACAAGACAAAACACACCTTTGATTGGTGACTATTGCAAAGAAACCATTTTAGATAGCCCATTAGTTACCCATTTCAGTAACATGTACATTCAGTATCACTCGAATGTGAAAAACAATACAGATATAAAGCTTATGGTTAGAGCTGTTACTGACCAATGTGGCGGATATCTGAGTTCATATCAGACCACATTTGTATCGCCAAATTATCCTAAATTTTATTTACCTAACCAGGAATGCTCCTGGGAAATACAGGCTGATTTAGGCTTCAGAGTATCTCTTACATTTGTGGAACGGTTTTTTGTTGAAGAAACAATTAATTGCACTAAAGATGCCGTCATAATTTATGACTGGAAAGACGACATTTACACGGAGATAGCAAGGGTATGTGGACGAAACACACCACCTATATATAATTCAACTTTCAATCGCATGAAAGTGGTCTTACGTACAGATGCTGATAAAAATCTCGATGGATTCAAAGCTGAATGGGATTCTATATGCGGTGGAAATTATGTAGCAACTCTTAAAGAACAATTTTTATATAGTCCAGGTTTTCCATATACTTACCGACCACGTATGAGTTGCCAATATGAAATATCTGCTCCAAACAATAAAGTTGTACTGAAGTTCCTTGATTTTGAACTAGAAGGCTCTACTCCTGACTGTTTGTCTGATAATTTAACAGTATCAGCCCAATCAGATTATAACTATCTATACGAAGTTTATTGCGGTGACAAAATTCCCCCCGTCACAACTGTGTCTGAAAAAGTATCATTAACATTTAACAGTGATCGATTTAGACATAGGAAAGGATTTAGAATTGCTTATTTTATATATTCATGTGGAGGCAGAGTAAACGAGAGTGCTGTACTAACATCATCGCTTTCTGAATATTACGAATTCAATATGAACTGCACGTGGTTCATTGAAGCTCCACCTACAAAGATTGTTGTACTTAAATTCCTTTATATCGACGTAGAAAGCCAAACAGATTGTTATAGTGATTACATCGCAGTGTATGATGGACTCAAAATTGATAATGATAAACGTTTAGCACTAATGTGTGGTAATATCAACTCAACCACAACACTTAGAAGCAAAGGGACCACAGCGTTGTTACAGTTTGTATCAGACGCTAGTATAAATCTTAAAGGCTTCAAAGTTCAAGTTTACTTCAGCTATTCTGAAGCAGCCAAATGTGGTGGACTTATTAATTTAACAACTGCGTCATCGCAATCTCTGAAATCCCCTTTCATGGGTCATACTGTTTATGAAGAATTCTTAGATTGTCATTGGTCAATAATATCACCACCTGACACTGTTATTAAAATCGAATTCACCTCGTTCCACGTAGCCCCTTGCGAAAATGTCAATCAAACTGCCATCGGATACAGTAAATGCGATTGCGACTTAGTTGAAATAAAGGATGGCTTAAATCCTAATGCCTTAGTAATAGGAACCTATTGTGGTTACAGCCTCCCACCGCAATTAATTTCATCTGGAAATGTGATGAGCGTCAGGCTGTCTACGGATGGTGAAATAGGAAGTCACGGCTTTGTGTCCACATTAACAGCTCAGCCGGCAGTATGTGGGATTTCCGTCATTTCAGTGAGCAATACGCCACAACGCTTGAAATCTCCCGGTTTTGAAGCAGGCTCCGTTCCTCGGGGGCTTCATTGCGTATATCGCTTGGATGTCAGTGCGTCTCCATACATTTTACTACGTATCACTGTTAAAGATTTAGACATACAGCCCCCCGTCACTGATAGTACAGGCGTAAAGCGCTGCAATAAAGACAAGCTGCTGATATCCAGCAATCCAGGCGTTCAAAATACTACGTTCGGAAAAGATTTTATCTTGAGCCAGCGGACGGATGACTTCTTTAGCCGTAGTTCCTTTTATGACAGCTCTTTGCGCTTTCCCGATCGGTTTGAGCTATGCGGACGTAAGGAGCCTACGGACTTTTATGTTTATGGAACTACGTCTATAAACTTAATGACATCGGCAGACTCAGATTCTAACGTATATAAAGGTATGGAAATAGAAGCAGTGTTCACAGGATTCTGTGGCAGAAATTATACAGAGCCTCACGGACGAGTTCAAGCTATTTATGTAAGTGACTTTGATAGTAACCCCAACCATGACTGTTACACGCTGATCACTGCTCCTGTTAACTATACGATATCCGCGTATTTCTTGAACGCCGTCCCAAGTTACTGGAACGCAGACTGTTATCTTGAAATCCTTGACGGTAATAACGCCAGTGCGCCCAGACTTTCCAAAATTTTCACAGAATATGAGAACAATAACCCTATCTTCTCCACTGGTAGATATTTGTTATTGCACAATCATGAAAATGCTGGTGATCGTGTTATGTTCGATTTGGTTTATGTGATATCCGATAAAGGTCGTGGGTGCGGTGGGAAACTGCAAAGTGTTGTGGGTAAAGTCACCAGTCCCCTTTATCCGAACGGTTACAGGCAGGTATCGAGCTGCGAGTGGGAGCTTGAGACTCCCCTAGGAACACGTTTACTGCTACATTTCCCCACGTTCGACTTGGGTATTACTTGCGATCAGAATTATGTGCAACTGGTCGACAGTAAGGGTTTAGTAGTCCGAACGTTCTGTGAGGACGTACCTGCCGACTACACGAGTGAGGATAACTTTGTGAAGATAGTGTTTGTAACCACCATGAATAACGGTGGCACGGGGTGGGTTGCTGAATTTATTGGAATTCTGTAAGGTTGCCTCTTAAGACTTTGCCTATCTTTTGAAGCGTGGCGCAGTGGAGCGGATTGATGCAAACATTAACCGAAAGAATTCCTCTAAATTCAGATGACATATTTTTTGTAGAATTCTTTTGCTTATGAGCCTTAGGTAATGTTTTTTCTACCTTTGCATTTTTGTGCTCCAATGGTCAGGCAGCCAATTGGATTCAAATGAAGTAATGTTAATTATTGACTAGAATGCTTAGGCGGTTCTTGAGGTGCTTTAGCATCGGGCACCATGGCATATGCTGTTACATGTTAGCAATTGTTTAACCAGTGGGTTCGTTCTTTGCCCAAAAATGTAGTCTTCTGACCGCGGTTGCGAGGTGGAAGAGTACTTTGATGATAAGAGCCTTTTTGTATTGTTCAATTACTTACACAATTAAGTTTTATTGTAAATCATAACATAGGTGACCTAGTAAAACTACGTTCACACGGCGCGTTGTAATGCACGTTTTCAACAGTTTCCGATCAACTTGGTTTTTCTATAGGTACCTATGAAATTAATTATTATCCCATAGTAGATAGCAACCTCCTATGTTATAAGTTATTTGTAAAGTGTATTTTTGTTTAAGTTTTTTATAGATAACTGTGACAGAAAATTGTTAGACTTATGAAACAGTAGATCATACCTTGTAATTTCAGTGGTACCGATGTTAAAATTACAGTAGAATGAAAATTAAGTAGTAAATTTAAGTAAATTTATATTATTTTTAGATTACCGCTTATGAACTTATTTGAATAACCTTTTCGCCAATATCTGTAATAATATTTTTTTTATATTTTCTTTATTACTTAGGTATTCAATTTTTTGAAAAATGTAAACGAAGTCAAATTAACATTGAGGTTCACGTTTACAGTGAACCTCAATGCAAATTAATAAAAAATGGGAACCAAAGCAAATCACAAGTGTTTTATTACCTTTTATGCCTTCTAATCAAATTAAATTACTTATCAAATCTGTATGTACCTACCTATTTCCAGATAACACAGATATGTTTTTTTGCAGTGTTGAAATGAAACGAAATGAATTTAAATTAAATTAAATTTTTGTATTTGCCAGAATATAAGTACTTACATAATGACATGGTAGAACTTTTCATTTATTTACATAACCAAATTACAAGATGATTATTAACATTAACTAAATTAAATTAAAACTAAGTTAGGCTTAAAAAAGGCCCTCGGGGCATTGTACCGAAGATGCTGGCGGCATTTCCTCGCTGAATTGCAATGCTGATGCGTTGCGCGAGAAAGCCGCCAGCTTTTCGGTCACCAGTTACATCAACTAGACGTTTCGCGATTTCCGCAAATAACTTATGCGCACTGGGACCCCACGGACCGAGGGTCTCGACGCCAAAGGGCACAAAGTTGTACTCTCTGCCAAGGCCTCCATATTTAATAACTTTCAGATTTTCGGCATTTTCTGCCGCTGCACCCGCTTTAGAAGTAGTCCGTTGGAGGTGGGACGGTGCCAGTGTGTCTACACAGGTAGCGTCCCACACAAGCATCCGTCCCAAACTCCACGGGACCAAAGACACACCATCAGGTCTTTTGCCATCATCTCTGACAATGCCAGTCGGCTCAAGAAGAGCAGGCACATTGATGCTGGCAAGAGACCGGCGGATTATGTCATTAAGTGTTGCATGTCTTGAAAAGCGGCCTGCACTTTTTTGACAACAAAGTCCGTGGTGACCCAGTCGGTCCACGTCCGTGCCACAAGGGCATGTGTGTGGAGTGCATACCGTGACCCCAAGCCGCAGACCAGTCGCCAGACGAAGCGAGGTCGGATCCAGGAAGGTACCGGTATATGGAGAAGGATGGGCATGTAGCCAATGACCGGCCTCTCTGGTTCCGACCGCCAAAAGTCTTGCGCGATCCGGACCTGAACTGCGGCTCAGAATCGATTTGTATGTTAAATCGCAATAAATATCGTCCCAGCTCCTCTGAGATTTTAGGTTGTCTGGAAATTCTTTACCCGGGCAAGCAATTTGAAAAGCATTCTTGGCATCCTCCAAGCCCGCAGTCTCATAGTTTGTGGGCAAAGCCCTTAGGACATTACCTATGAGACGTGACGTGCTATGGGTGGACGACAAAAAGGCTGGGGAAGCAACACTCGAAATTTTGCGGATTCCTAAACCGCCAAACCGAATAGGGAGGGATGCTTGTAACCAAGATGGTTCATTGAGCTGAATATTTAAAATCGTTTCTAAACTAGTTTTGACTAAATCGTCTATTGGTGAAAGCAAATTTGGATGTTTCCAAAAAGGGCTACAGCGAAGCACATAAGTCAATTTAGGGACAAAAAGGCAAAACTTTAGAATTATAAGAGCATAATGAGGACTGATTTCGAGTAAACAATTTGCGTGACTTTGGAATTTAGAAATAGTGTTAGTAATGTAATCAGGAAAAGATTCTTCAAAGATGGGAGAACCCAGGAGGCAAAGTGACTTTCTGTCTACTATTTTGATATTCGGTGCCAGAAAATTTAATTTGGATTTTAAATTATCCAAACCGTAAGAAGTTTTTTGAATGAAGAGTTCACATTTGCTAAAATTTAATTCTAAACCAATATTTTCGAAATTTGTTTTAATATCTGATAAGTCAGATAGCACAGTGTCCACATCGCCTCCCAGGGTTCCGTCATCCAAATACCAAACGTTAAATTTTGATTTTAAATTTTGAATAATCGGATTTATAGCCAAGCTAAAAATTGCTGGCCCGAGGGGATCGCCCTGCTGACAGCCGACCTCCGAAGAAAGTTCATGGGAACGGTAAATTAATTTTGAAGGTTCTGCGTAGCAGGTAAGCAGGTATTGATAGAGTTCCGGAATTTTGTTCTTAACTTCTGTCAGCATGGCATCCCTGTTTACTGAATTGAAAGCATTTTTGACGTCAATTTTGACTACAATTTCGCAATCATCATACGAAAGGTAGGTTCTTAAGGCATGGACGGCTGCCTCACACCCACCTTTCGTGCCAAATCCTAATTGTATAGGTTCGAAAACAGACTGTAATTTAGATTTGATATGTCTCACCGCAATTTTGGATGCCAAACGTCTTAAAGTTGACCCCACAGCAATGGGTCTCACCCCTCCGTCCTTTTTAGTTAGGGCGATCAAATTAGCACCAAATAAAAGTGAGGCAATATCAGCGTTGATTTTGCCTGAAAACATAAAATTTATTAATTTTGTAATAGAGCAAATAAGCTGCACACCTGCATCACCCACAGAATAAGAAGTTAAATCTTTTAAATGTTGGGGTGAGATTCCGTCCAGGCCGGCCGCTGAACCGGTTTTAAAAGAAATTATTGCGTCAATAACGTCTTTGCCTTCGATTTCGAGGCAGGCCTGGTCTGCTGTAGGAGAGTCGAAAAAATACGGGATCACGGGAGCCGGGGGATGTTTCGAATGCAAAGCCGAAAGGGTATCAGGAGTATCAGGCGACAACACGTCGTTAGTAAAAAGAAGACGTGCGGCGCCTTTGAGATCCCCGTCGGCAATTTTGCCTTCAATTAATTTAATTCTAGATAATGTTCCCCTCTTGGGAGAATCAAAAGGTGAAGATGTTTTTGTTAAACAGTTATTTTTGATTTTTTGGGTTAGAGAAATAGTAGCCTCATCTTTTTTGACATGCAAAGTGGTATACGAAAAAAGGAAGAGATTATGCCAGTCTACAATTTGGTTGCTCTCCACACATTTTTTAATCAAGCCTGAAAGGTGGTTTGCGACGGAGATCCTGGCGCCGCGCGGGACTCGTTTGATAACAGGCACATTATTTTTTAGGTAACTAAGGTACAAATGGAATGGGGTAGAATTTGGACTGTCGGAAACAGGTGCCGGTAAAGAAACTGGGTCTAAATTTAGAGCAGGGCCGTTCTGGCTAATACAAAGACGATGTTTTTTTGAAATATGAATGTTAAGACCCCTTTTTGATTGAAAAGATCTATCGCAATGTAAACAAATGTAATTTTGATTTAACGTGCCATCACCGGATTGGGTTGCGGTATGCATCCACTTACCAGAAAACAACACTTGAATAGAGAAAAACACTCAACTAAACACAAAATAGAAATTATCACTAAAATATAACTATTTTAAAGTCTTTCAGAAGCGTTGACGTCGGACGTCAGGACGACACGCCATAACGTTGCCAAGGAGGACCGCAACGTCTGAAACAAAAATATATTTTATTATTTGTTCAAAATTGGGAGCTGCCTACACTTTGGCACAGCAGTTAAGCCTTGATTAACAAGAAAAAGATCAAATTTGGACATCTAGGGCCACGTAAAATATGTAAATTTAAATAAATATGAGCTGTGAAAAAGTGACAGACAGTGACGTGACAGATCACGTTCACGTTCATGGTAGAATAATTTTAGTCTCACTTTATTCCTATCAGTCGTGCAAATATTTCTAGTAACAATATCATGAAATTACATCAATGTCATCATTAGTCATACACATCACAGTCATAATAAAATTTAAGTAATAAAATATTATTTAGGCACATTACACTATAAAATATATTAAGTTAGTTTATTAGATTATGGCGCCGATTCCCTTGTTCACAAACTGAACTAAATTTAAGTTCAGTGCATCTTTTTCTTTCTATTTCAATAAGAAAAGGACAGAAGATACATTTTAGTTTAGTCCTGCCAAATTAATCAGCGCTTGACGTAAATTGACGTAATTTTAGTAGGCAAGTTTTTAATCACGTCTAAACTTGTATAGAGTAGTGATAGGTGCTGATTAATCTGACAGGACTAAACTAAAATTTATCTTTTGTCCTTTTCTTAATGAAATAGAAAGAAAAAGATGCACTGAACTTAAATTTAGTTTAGTTTGTGAACAAGGGAATTGGCACATATATCTCTTAAACAAGACAGTTCATCAATTTATTGATTTGATTTATAAATAATTTCAATCATTATAATTTAAATAAGTGTTCGTAAATATGTATATATAGTTAAAAGCCAATTGTTTAAAGTTCTATTAAATTCAAAGTTATTAATTTGTCTTATTTTGTTTTAATCCAAGTGCCATCATCCTGGTGTTCTGAGTTCGAACCAGCTATTCCGTTTTCACAACCACTCGATTCGCTATCGAATTCGATTGTTAAAGTTTGCTTAGGGGAAATGCGACAAAACGGTAACTTTTATGATAGAAAATGTTCAAAACGATGATAATGATTGAAATTATTCAAAATATTTTGTTTTTATGTTTATAATATATAACTATGTATTTATGACTAATTTTTATCTCAATTTTTATTAATATTGCAACTATTCAAGTTTTTTATTAAAACAGCCTACAGTAATCTCTTCGTCTTTTCTTTTCGTAAAACTTGTCGGTGTGTCCGTCGCGTTCGGTGGCCTGTAACGAAACGTAAATAGTCTGCACTGGAGCGCTTTGTGAGTGCACGGATCAATGTAGGTAGCTAATGGCGCCGATTCCCTTGTTCACAAACTAAACTTAATTTAAGTTCAGTGCATCTTTTTCTTTCTTTTTCATTAAGAAAAGGACAGAAGATACATTTTAGTTTAGTCCTGTCAATTTAACAAGCGCCTGTCACTACTCTATACAAGTTTAGACGTGATTAAAAACTGGCCTACTAAAATTACGTCAATTTACGTCAAGCGCTGATTAATTTGACAGGACTAAACTAAAATGTATCTTCTGTCCTTTTCTTAATGAAATAGAAAGAAAAGGATGCATTGAACTTAAATTTAGTTTAGTTTGTGATCAAGGGAATCGGCGCCAATAGCTAATCGCTAAGAACTGGGTTTGCTGACAGTTCTTGTTTTTAAGTATAGAAATGATGCACTAAGTATGTCTGTTTGTTAGTTCCCGTCACTTGCCCATAAAGGTTTATTAGAAAACCAGCGTCAAACAACATATGTCTGGCATTAATGCAGAAATTGACCTTTTTGGCGCATCCGTGAGGCACACACTGTTATCGATAAAACATAATTTTCATTTTTTATTTGTTTTGGTTTTCTGAATCCAAATAATCTTTTCTTTCTTTCAGTGGTAAATAAAATAAATTATTATTATTATTAGTTATCATAATAAATATCGTGCCCGTCACACCAGCAGGAAAATGTCTTCTAAAATGAATTGAGTTCAACGAATAATTAGAGCGTAATCTGCTGTTTTGTGCCAAATAAAAGAATTGTGCGTAGGTACTGTCATCGGAAAAAATGCGGAAAGTAATCTTTCAATCCTTTCGTTGCTCTATTATTAGGACAAGGCATTTGACTTCTTCATATTTGGAATTCATTTAATTTCTATCGGTAGGAGTGTGTGTGTATGGAGACGACCACTCGGACGTGTACAGACACGTGCGGATGGCGGACCTCGCCTCCCCTGGCTTAGGCCACACACTAACACACCTACGAGTAAAAACTAATTTTAACTCAACTAAGAAATATTAAAATATTATCAGCTTAGAGTCATTTAAGAACAATATGTAATTGTGAAAATATTATCTTTGGTTAACTAAATTTTGTTTCACTTTTCATGTAAGTTTTATCTTTCACTTTATATTTTGTTAAACGAATAAATGACAGTTCGTAGAACGTACACTAAAAAATAGTAGGTAGTAAAGTAGTAAGTAGTAAACTTATAGGAAGATTTTGTGGTAATAATTATCCTAAAGGCGGTGACATTGTATCAAAATCAAAATTAAAAGTCATTTATTCAAACTAGGCTGAGAATCAGCACTTTTCGAAAAACATAAGACAATTCCCCCAAAACGCCCGTCCTTCACCACTTCCTAGTGCTTTAGCTGGGAAAAAGAAGTGGCCAACAAACTCCCCAGCAGCACAGCTGTCTGTTCAGTTAGAGAAAAAAACTGGATTCTATAAAACAAATATGCAAAACAATTTACACTAAGGCCCGTATTATAGAACGTCACTCAATACTCAAGCACTACTTAAAACTAGATTCAAGCCATTTGATTGGTTAAAACTAGTTTTAAGTAATGCTTGAGAATTGAGTGACGTTCTGTAATACGAACCTAAGTGAGTTCACGAGCATAACGCAAAATTCAGCCACTACCCCCCTCGCCATATTTGAGGGAAGGAGGTTGTAAGAATAATATAATCAGTTATCGAAGTCGCTAGCTAAACACATATTGCAATACAACTCAACTAAAAACATTGTAATGAGAAGATTAGGGGAGAAGGAGGCAGATTTAAACAAACAATTTTACGCAGTTAGTTTCAAAGCTCTTTTAGTACGGAAAATGATTTCGGGGTGGTAGCACTATTACCCACAACCGTCATGTAGTATCTGTGGCGTTCGACAGGTTGCAACCAAGTTATCGGCCATATTTGTTTTTGTCATTGCAAAGTAAACATTTGGGAAGATAGGTGTAAGCTTGAGAAGGACAAAGTTTTAAATACTGGTGAGTGTTACCATTCTTATTTTATTCAGTAGTTATATAGGCTTATGTGAAAGTGTTTATTTTTATTCAATTAATGTTTTTTTGGAGCAAATATATAAAATTTCTTTAAAAAGAGGGTGTGGGGTAGTTTTGAACAAATTGAACGGTACCCCTTTGAACATGTTCAAATCTGCCCCATGCATCACCTGCTGTTAATATTACAACACCAGAAGAAACTGGATTTACCCGCGCAGACTGTGCCCGCCGCAGTAATGACGGAGCACGCCCACATTCGCCACTTAGGTTGCGAGGAGATGAGAGGAGCCAGGCCGCTGCTGTTGCTGGGACAGGACAACTGGGAGTTGCTTGTCAGCCAGGAGAATTGACGAGGAAAGTCAGGTAAGCCCGTTGCCTCTTTGAACAGAATAGGTTGGGTAGTGCATGGTCCCGTAGGGAATATATATGACACTAGTGACAGTACAGTAAATTGTGTAGTAGAGTACGCTGACGGCGTCAGTCAACCGCCGTGGCCGCAGACGACCTGCACGAATGGGTAATCCCCCGGCCACAAGGCTGGAGGCCACCAGAAGAACTTTCGCCCAGTGTGGGGTCGATTATTTTGGGCCCATGGAGGTGACGATTGGCCGGCGCAGGTAGAAGAGGTGGGGCGTGTAGTTCGCCTGCCTTACCACCCGCGCCGTCCACCTTGGCCTTGCAGCGCCTCATTGCACGCCGCGGGCAACACTCGGATAAACACTCTGACCGTGGCACCAATCTTGTCGGGGCGCACGCCGAAAGGCAGTGGCATCGCATGGCACTTCAACTCCCCGGCATCCCCACATATGGGTGGGTGCTGGGAACGACTGGTGCACTCGATAAAGAACGCACTCAAGGCGACCCAACGAGAGCACGCTCCTCGCGAGGAGATCCTTTACACGCTCCTCGCTGAAGCAGAGCTCATAGTCAACAGCCGACCTCTCACCTACGTGAGCAGCGACGTCGAGCACCCGGTGGTACTGACCCCCGACCATCTCCTGCTGGGCACTGCCACAGGGGATGCCCCGTGTACGCGTGGGCATGCCGCCGACATCGATTCCCGTCGCATCCGGAGATGGATAAACGCGCCGGCCGACCTCTTTTGGAGGCGATGGCTGCGCGAGTACCTGCCGGCGCTTCAACGTCGGAGTAAGTGGACAAGTGATGTGCCAAACGTGAAAGTGAGCGACGTGGTAGTGTTGACAGAGCCAAATAAACCACGTAACCAGTGGACCAAAGGGGTCATTAAAAGTGTTTATCCCGGTTCAGACTCCATAATAAGAGTGGTAGATGTAAGAACAGATCACGGAGTCCTGCGTCGACCCGTTGTAAAGATTGTTGTGCTTCCTACAGATGGAAGTGTAGTCGGTTGAACCCTTTTACGGGGGGTGGAATTGTTAGCGAAGCACAGCGATCACTTTTAGTAAGCATGTACCTTTTAAATTAAGATAGGCTTATATCTATGAAACCTGACTGATTGGAATGTTACGAAGTATGAAACACCATCAGTCAGGTCCGTTTAGATCATAGATGTTTCTTCTAGACCAAACGGAGCAGGTTTTGAACAGAAATAAGACTGGTTCAAACCACAACAAAGCATGAGTACTTAGAAAGTTGCACCATGATTACTCATGTAAGCTATGTCGCAATAATACTCGACAAGTCAGCCCAGTCACAGCCTGATCCGTTGGGCAAGTCCATTTTGCGAGTCTCTGTATGGAATATTGCCCGGGGGTACGTTATAGGTCCCGCAACTTGTGTCTAGGTAGAAAACTACTTAAGGGACACCCTTTTGGTATCACCGGTGTGTATCGATCAGGCGGGGTCGTCTGATTGGGTAAACTTAGGAATGCCTACGGGGGCCAGACCTATGTTGCCATGTTCTCCTGTATTATGTGAGACCTAAAAACTTCGGTCTTCAATAATGACGTTTTCAAGGATGGCAACATAACATAAACTAAAAAGGTTCATAAATGTTAAAAAGCTACCATTTGGTAGTTTTATCAACATTTTTGTTTTATTTGTTAACCAACAAGTTAGCCGATTTATTATTTCGGTTAGTGTAATTAATGTTAATATTATTAAAATTGGATAAATGAAAATATAATGTATGTATAATATAATATAATATATACGCTCGTATAGCCTAAGTTTGTACTTATAAACAGACAAAAGAGTTATCCAATCAAGCCAATACAGAAATAAATAATTAATTTAATTTACTGCAATGCATCGGGCGGAGCGCGGAGGCTACTTATTTTCTAAAATTAATTTAATAAAATTTAGAGGGTAAGATTTTGTTAAATACACCTGGCAACCCCAGTTCACAAGAAAAATGTCTGCCGGCGTGAGCGCATGATAATCTAGGAACGTAATTATTTACTTTAGATGTTCTTTCTTGTGAATTGTGTTTTTGCAACGTTAAGTGTTATCCTCACCATTAACGACGTTGAGTAGTCTTTGACTTTTACAAATCAACCACTAACTTATGATTTTGTTGTTCAAAGTTTTCTACAAGCAAGAATACATTTTCTCGTATTTACCTTTTTATGTTAATTTCATCAATAAGGCTGCTTGACCACCAAAGCGGAGCTGGAAAATTGTAACCTGTGCAATTGCACAATAATTTAGCATCGGTTACAGATTCCCAGTTCTGCTTTCGTGGACAGGCTTATAAATAAGTATCTCAAAGAAATGCGATTTTGAATATCCCGCTTTCGCGAGTTTTCGGGGGCGTCCACCAGGAGGCGCCAAAAACCGTACCATTTTGTTTGTTCGTAGTTGTCATTCTTCTCCCTAGAGCCTTCCTCCCTTCTCCTTCTCCTTTCTTTCTCCTTCCTTCCTTCCTTGGTATCGATAATGTAGTCAGTGTGTATCAATCAGCAGTCTTTAGAACTCAGCAAACAACGGTGCGTTATGCATCAGATGGTCATCAGCCCTCAGCTGGCATCTGTTCCCATAGAGTCTTCAGACAATGGTGCCGATTCTCTTGTCACAAATTTCTCTAAACTAGACTAAAAATCACCAAAATTTCGTTTATTCCTGTCAAACGACGTTTCCCATTCTGAAATTAACTAAAGTGACATAAATTAACTATACTATAGTTTGACAGCACTAATGTCATTTTAGTTACTTAGTTTAGTGAAAATGGCAATTTTGGCTATTCTGAATTTGACGTTTTTCATCTAAAATTAAATTTTCAAACTAAATCCGGTTATTTTTAATCGCGATTAAAAAGGTGTGGAATAAAATTAGTTGTCATGAACTAAAATTTACAAAGCATATTTCTCTTAGATTTCTTGAAAGCTTGGATGCTTGTGGGTTTGGAAAATCTTAGATCAGTACGGACGCGTATGTAATTGCAGCTGTTGTCCATGCGGCAGAAAGAAATAACAAAATTATTGTTATTAGAACATAATACGAAATTAATTCCTGAAAACTTAGAGGTATTTTTGAACATCTAATGACTTCATTATAATTTGGAAAACAAGTGGATAATTCCATTTCCAGATTCTGTGAAATAAGAAACTATTTTTTTTAACTATCAAGAGTTCAACTATCAGTTGGAAACATTGCGAGACCGTTCCAACCTATTCCAAATGTCTGAAAAAAGATTTTTATACTTACTCCCTATATTAGGACAGACTAATTCAAGATGTCCTTGATAGGGCTTTCCTACGGCGACGAGAATACCGGAGACTTTTTACTGAACGATAAACCGGATTTATAGAGAAATCTCAATCATCAGGAGGAAGCTCAGTAGGTGCTCAGAAGATTTGAATGGAATGAGTTTGTGTGCAAGTTCATTGGAGATAGAGATTTTCCAATGTGTTATCCCATGTACCCATATTATGACGCCAGCTCAACAGAACTGCATAACTAAAGAAAAGCCACGTTGTGGTAGTTACACACAAATAACAAGAGACATTTTTCTGGAAAACAATATATTTTTATAAATAATAAAGCTACATTATTGCTATAATTTTTTTAAGTTTTTATTTCCAATATTCTTCCTCCAAAGACCCCATGTCTTTAGCTAATCTTTTCTCATGCCACCCTCATTCCTCATCTTTTTCACATAGAATGCTCTCCTCCCTCGCTGTCTTTGCAAGGTTGAATAGTATTGGTGCTTGGTGTGGCTATCATAGCAGCAGTCATACTCGTACCTGTAAACAAGTATAATTTGTTAAGGCACTGAAACCCTGGTGCAAAAGCAATAGGAAGTATTATAAAATAGACATTAGTACTAATATATTTCTAAATAATATATGTGTGTTAACAAGCTTAAAGGACATGTAAATACGTAACTAATATAAGCTACTGCTTTAACTTTATTTGGTCAGTTTACATTAAGTAAGACAGTTCTAGTAAGTAGATATAAAATCAGAGAGAGAGAGATAAATACCTTTTATGTTGGACAAGGTTCATGTATGTTTGTGAATTTCTTTATTCCACCATAACTTCTAAACGGCTTAACCGATATCAATGTATGTAGTATCGTTGGAAGCGTTTCGTTAATAAGTTAAAGTTCGAAAGTCGTCGAAAGTTAAAAAAAAATAATGGGGGTGTCATGGTTCATGAAAAAAATTTTTTTTTTCATTAAATATTGACTACGTGTGCTATTATCGTCTAGAGCAGGGATTCCCAAACTATTTTGGACAAGTGACCCCTTTTCCAAAATGAACTGTTACCTCAGAGGCTCAGACCCCCATGGCCAAATTACCTACTTTTAAGATCAACCCCCCTATTCATAATGGTCCGCTAACTTAAAACAGCAGCTACAGAGTGTTATTTTTCATTCTGACTTAGGTCAATAGAAGAAGACACAGTGAGAAATAGCAATGCTTTAAGTTAGCAGACTATTATGAATAAGGGGGCCTATCTTTAGTTTTTTCCTATTGATAAAAAATACCTAGGTACTAAGATACCAATTGGAAAACTTTGCACTTGGTTAAGTGAGTAAAGTTGACTTCATTTTCTCATCAAAATTTAACAAAATAAAAAGACATACAATTCAGTAAATATCAAGTTTAATTTATAATGATTATTACAAATTAGGTACTTAAAGAATCTTAAGTAGGTAGGAAATTATATTTAAAAAAGTATTAATTCGCAAAGAGAAAATAAAACATTCAGTGTGATGGATGAACCTGGTGACTATCTACCAATCTAGCTACATCCGGTTCAATATTGGTGAGTTGCAGCCTTAAATCTCCACTTTCGTTGATTTTCAAGCGGTTTCTTTGTTTCGTCAAAATGTTTGTTACCACACTGAAGCTTTTTTCAACTAGGTATGATGATGGAAAAGCGATAAGGTTATCGCTTATCATCATACCTAGTTGAAAAAAGTTTAAAAAATACCTATTTTTCAGCAATGTTCCACAGTGTAGGATACTGTGTTTCAATGTTGCGTTGCAACCAGAACTTCTGATAGCCTTGCTTGAACTTCTGCTTAAGCTCTTCGTCTGTGCTGATGGTAATCAACTCTTCTTGCATTATCACATTGGCTTCCTCTATGGCTGTGGTATTGTACGGATTTATTATCCATTGAGGAATTTGAAAGATCCTCAAACCTCTCCGTAAAATCCTTGTGTAATGCGTCCAAGTGAGTGACATATAATAAAATGTCATCATCTTGAAGCATTTCTGGTAATTTTGACAAATGCAGAAACTGCGAATATTCTTTTCTGCCTAAATTTTGTTTATAAAGGATTAGTTTACCCACGAAGGCCGATAATGGTGCCGATTCCCTTGTTCACAAACTAAACTAAATTTAAGTTCAGTGCATCTTTTTCTTTCTATGTCATTAAGAAAAGGACAGAAGATAAATTTTAGTTTAGTCCTGTCAAATTAATCAGCGCTTAACGTAAATTGACGTAATTTTAGTAGGCAAGTTTTTAATCACGTCTAAACTTGTATGGAGTAGTGACAGGCGCTGATTAATTTGACAGGACTAAACTAAAATTTATCTTCTGTCCTTTTCTTAATGAAATAGAAAGAAAAAGATGCACTGAACTTAAATTTAGTTTAGTTTGTGAACAAGGGAATCGGCGCCATTATTGATTTTGTTTTAATCAAGTTAAGATCGTCACCCTGCAGCTGCAAATTAACTTTGTTGAACATTCCAAAGATATCAGTCAAGTAATAAATATCTGTTTTACAATTGTTCAGATTTTCTTTCAAATTCGGATCTTTTTTTTGTAAAAACTCCAACACAGATTCAAAAATGGCTGAAAATCTTTCTAAGCAAGAGCCTCTTGATAGCCAGCGAACTTCAGTGTGCAGAAGTAATCGAGTAAAGACTTCGTCGTTATCCTCATATAGCTGAGCAAATAACCGAGACTTCAAAGAATTGCTTCGAATCTTGTTGATAGCATTTATTACATATTGTAAAGACTTATGCAATCTAGGACTCAGCGTTTTTTTCATCTTTGATATATCGAACATATCCTAACAACAGAGCTTTATTGCCGGGTAATGTAGACTCGTCCAACTGGGGAGAGAATCTGTTGGTCTGTAAGAACTTGCATAAAATGTTTTCCACATCGCGTCCCATCTCGTCTATGCGTCTCTGAACGGTGTTATTGCCCAAAGGTATTCTCTTTAAAATATCATGTGCGGGTTTGTGCAATACATTGTTAAGGACCTCAGCAATGGCTGGTAAGATAAGCTGCTCTCCAATTGTGTGGGGTTTCCCCGACTTCGCTATTAGTAAAGCTATAATATAGGACGCTCGTAAACCATCATCGTCTTTAATAGATGATGACGCAAACATCGATCTTATGGATGGCCTTTTGTCTAGTTTTTCTTTAAGTGCTTAAAAAAATGACAAGCGCTTACTTTTTTTATCAGCATGTACTCTTGATAAGTGGTCATCCATTTTTGAAGGCTTCATAGCATCATTACTGAATACTTTTTCACATATGAGACACATCGGCAAGTGTTGATTTAATGGAGATGCAATATATCCGAACTTCAAGTAGTCCAAAGTGTATTGTCTGCATTTTATTTTTCGTGTCCGCCATCATAAAACTCTCAGTAATCCTGCAAATAAAAAAATAAGAAACTACCTAAATAAAAAACCACAATGTATGCCCCACTGTATGGCAATGCTGATGCGCTGTGCCGAATAAAAAATGTTTGGTACTTACCCTGTTAATTTTTCATAAACTGCAGATATTACGCTATTAACTCGCGTAGGGAGCTCAGCATTTTGTAAATTCTTTTTCAGTCACTTTACTTCACTTATTAGCTATGTAATAACTTTGTAATCTCTTGAAGTAAATGAGTTCTTATATGAGTTATTATCGTTCAAGCTCCAACGAATTTCAAAACGCAAATGAACTTTCAACCTAAGTGCAAGCTCGTTAAATAGTAAAATATCAGGAACATGTTTGGACTTGCAACTTGATCATGAATTCTTTCGTGTTAAATCGCGTAAGCGTCAAATAAAGAGCAAGTCAAAACGCGCCTGAAAGACGTACGCTCGAACTCAGTATCTTGCACAAACTTGTCCACACTGACTTGCCGAGTTTTTCATCTTGTACGAACTTGAGACTTTACATTACTACAACAATGCTATTTCCTACAAAAATATTAATTACTTTTTATTAATTAGTACACGTAAAACAACATAAACAATACAGTACCTACCCACCTATTTTAAATAAGAACTTGTGTTAATTTAATAGGGGTCGATTTTTAGACCTCGTCGACCCCCAAAATTAGTTTTCGTTTATTTCGACCCCTAGGACCACTTTGGGAATCCCTGGTCTAGAGCTTGCTTAGTAAATAACACAACATTCTCAGCCTAGTTTGAATAAATGACTTTTGATTTTGATTAACTAAAAGAAATCCTTTAAATTCAGATGACATATTTTTTGTAGAGTTCCTTTTCTTGAATCCAATTGGCTGCCTGGCCATTGGAGCGGAAAACTGCAAAGGTAGAAAAATATTACCAATACACCTTTGGTAATATTTTTCTACCTTTGCAGTTTTCCGCTCCAATGGCCAGGCAGCCAATTGGATTCAAATGACGTAACGTTAATAATTAACTAGAAATAAACATGTAGCGCCTATGCTTAGTCGCTTCTTGTGTTGCTTTAGCTTCGGACACCATGGTCTATCCCTGTTACGCGTCTGACCGAAGGGTTCGTTCTTTGCCCAAAAACTGGCAATGCTGCCAATCTTCTGACCGCGCTAGCAAGGTGGAGGAGCACTTTGATGATAATAGCCATGTTTGTATTATGTTATACAATAAGGTTTTATTGTAAATCATAACATAGATGGTAACCTATGTGGTAACCTGTTCTGTTATGTGGTCTGTAAGGTATTACAGACCTTGTAAGACCACGTTCACACTGCGCATTGTAATGCAAGTTTTCAATTATCTTGGTTTTTCTCTCTGTATAAACTTATGCAATAAAATATTACTAGATTGCCATCTATGTTATAAGTTTAGTTGATGTAACTGGTGACCGAATAGCTGGCAGCTTTCTCGCGCAACGCATCAGCATTGCAATCGACGTCGTTGCTGCACGTGTGACTGCATAGCGACCGAAAGTTCAACTATGCTATACTTAGGCGGATCAGTGTGGATCGGTTGGAGCGACGCGGCGGGATCGCAAGAAAAGTTAAGTTCGTCAGACGACACGATCCATGATCCATGCCTCATGCCCCGGATCGCGGATCGCAGGAATAGGCGATCCATTTTGGATCGTCTGGTGTGGATCCGGCTTGAGCGAGGAAATGCCGCCAGCATCCTCGGTACCTACAATGCCCCGAAAGCATTTTTTGGGCTTAACTTATTTCGTTTTAATTTCATTTAGTTAATGTTAATAATCATCTTATAATTTCGATATGTAAATAAATATTTTAATCAATGTTATAAGTTTTGTAAAATGTAGGTATTGGTGCCGATTCCTTTGTTCACAAACTAAACTAAATTTAAGTTCAGTGCATCTTTTTCTTTCTATTTCATTAAGAAAAGGACAGAAGATAAATTTTAGTTTAGTCCTGTCAAAGACTGCCTGCCTGAAAAAGATACACTGAACTTAAATTTAGTTTAGTTTGTGAACAAGGGAATCGGCGCCATTGTTGTTTTAGAAAATTGCTAAACTTTTTTACTACGTAAAAGTTGATCTGCATGCCTACCTTGTAATTTTAGTGGCATCAATGTTAAAATTACAGTAGAATAAAAATTAAATAGTAGAGCCTACTGCCAGCATCTATATTGATTACTAGATTCTGCCCGCAGCAGACGTAGAACCGCTAAATCTGTAACTATCTGCAATATTCTAACCTTTTGGCTCGTCTGTTTACAATTTGCGGTAAACTACCTACAGAATACGATTTGCTGTATTTATTTTGATTGGAATTATGTTTGAAATTAATTTATTTTATTAATTTTGTGATAGTAATAATAAGTAAACAATAAATTATAATTGTATTTTAATTGAATTGAAATGTATTTTTATTAATAACGTACGTATTGTAAGGAATCAATAAAAGTTTTTTTTTTATTATTATAGAAGAGTACGAACATAATGCAATATTGCCACTATAGCAATAAGCGTTATAATTTATAGCCTACAGACTGACCACACTTTTAGGGAATATCAGAATTTGAACAGAATCTATGCGGTAGTATTTGCGTAATGCTGGACCATATTTACATTCGACAAACACAAAATTCTAAAAACTATGTTTTCGGCATTAGAATCGTTCCCATAGTGCTCGCAGCAAATACTTTTTTTTTTATTCAATGTAGGTACAGTTTTGATTTCGCTGCAATTTTATTATATGTATAGATTTTTTTATATATTATTGTTATATTTTATAAGTGTTTTATTTTTGAAAATTGTGTAAAGTTCAAGGTAACATTTAGGTTCAAATTAACACGGAACCTCTATGCAAATTAATAAAATATGGGAAACCAAGCAAATAACTAGTGTTTTATTGCTTTCTAACCAAATTACATTTCTTATCTAAGTAAGTGTTTCCAGAAAACACAGATCAGATTTTTTATCCAGTGGTCGACAGCCGACGAAGGTCGACTGCTGATCATGGGCTCCTGGGTTCGATCCCCAGGTCGGACAGTGTTATTCGAAGAGGAATATCGCAATAACAGTCGCGAGTCACTTTCATTTCTGTAATAGCAATCGTAAATCAGTCTACAATGTTCCCACTGCTGGGGCACAGGCCTGCTCTCGATGGTATATAATAGACTCGGCCCCCTATTTAATGGGAACTCAAAGAAATACTTACAAATAATAACTGGCGAAATAATGAGGGTGTAGGTAACTTTTGGCTGGCTACCCTTCGGGTACCCGTCTCACGAGATCAATAAGTGCAACTAACGATTACTAGCTGCGCCCCGCGTTTTCACCCACATAAGTCCCGTGCGAATATCGGGATAAAAATATCCTATGTCCGAACCCAGACCAAGGTCTACCCGTGCCAAATTTCCTCCAAATCGGTTCAACCGTTTTAACGTGAAAGCGTTACAAACAAACCCACTTTCGCGTTTATAATATTAGTTAGGAATATACCTCTGCCCAACCCATCGGGGAAAGAAAGCGTGATATTATGTTATGTGTGTCATAGCATAGCATAATCAGCCTATAATGTTCCCACTGATGGGACACAGGCCTCCTCTCGGTGAGAGGGAGTGGGCCGTAATCCACCACGTGGGCCCAGTGCGGGTTGGTAGATGTCACATGTCTTTGAATTTTTTCCTTCACCGTTTTGAGAGCAGTGGTGATGAAACAATTTATAATGTACACAAAGTAAAGCGCCTGTCAAGGTTCAAACCTACGACCTACAACTCGTAAGTCGGATATGATGACCATTCGTCACATTCGCTATTTCGTCTCTATCCAACAGGTCACATTCAATAATACGTCACTTTGTGCATCTGTTCAGTTTTCCGTTACCACTTAGTCGTTGGCCGTTACCACTTGGCCACCAATGTTATGTGTGTAATTATTGTTATTTAGTTGGCAACATTCCGTCGTATGTGTGTGTAATTATTATTATTTAGTTGACAACATTCTGTCGTATGAGTGTAGCGCCACGTCTGAGAGACTTCTTTCGTGAGACGAACTTTAGTTAATAACACGGTTTTATTAGCTTGACCAGGCAACGCAATCTTTTAAAATAATTTTCACCTACTTCTAATAAATTGTCGTATCGAAATGAAACTGCTTATTGCCTTTGCTTATTATGAAACCCCACGCTTGTTTACAATATAATTAATTATTTTGTTAATAACTTAAATCTTATTTTAAACTTATTAGATTTTTTTAACCAGTGGACTTTATAAATCGCTATAGAAGAAACTCTTCATATTTAAAAAAAAATGTTTACTTTTTAGTTCGGCTTGCTATTACAGTGCTTTGTTTTAGTTTTTTATTAACTATATTTTTAATAATATGATACCCATCGTACGCATTAGTCAAATCAGCTGCACTGCACCTGGCAGGAAAACACGGACGCGCGGCTCTAGTGTAAATAAAGATACGTAGAGTAGTAAGAATTCACCACAATAACACGTATATTAATTTAATCGTAAAAAAAAAATCGAACAAGCAAAATATTAAAAAAAAAACACGATCCTCCCTTCCACGGCATGCGGCAGTCGGGTGAAACGATAAAAACAGTTGTGGGAAATTTGACCTAATAAGAAGTGAGATTACGAGAAAAATTAAGGAATTCACCATCTGATGGATGGTGACCATCTTTACATACCAAGACCCCTCCGTGCCTCGGAAAGCACGTTAAGCCGTTGGTCCCGGCTGTCATTTGTAGATCTTTGACAGTCGTTACGGGTCGTCAGAAGCTCGAAAGTCTGACAACCAGTCTTGCCAAGGGATATCGTGTTACCCAGCAACTGGGTTGTGGAGGTCAGATAGGCAGTCGCTCCATGTAAAATACTGCCTCGACCGCACCGTAGGTGACACGACGTACAGCAAACTGGACCCTCAGATGAAGCCCGCCTGGATAGTATCACAGAAAAACAATCACATGAAAACCAATATTATATCAAAAGAATACACGAGATGAGACTTAAGGCTCCTACATACTGGCGCGACGCGACACAAAGACACCGCGTGTAGCGCTACAAGCGGTGCCTTTGTGTCGCGACGCGTCGCGCGACAAGTCGCGCCCGTATGTAGGAGCCTTGAAATGCTTTTTACTGGTAAATAAATTGAAAAAATTAGAGTCAAGTGCCCCCCCCCCCCCCCCCCGCGCCAGATAAATGGATGTGAAAAAAATTCATAGTACATATGTATAATGAATATTAATGAAATTAAAAGAAAAAACTATCAGGGCTAAGCAAGCTTTACGAGTTAACGAGTTATAGTCGACCAACTTAAATTTTTAATTCGATAATTGACCGTGGCATACGAGTATATCGATGTAAGGGAGAACATACACCTACGAAAAAACTTATTAGAATTCTAGTCAATAGTGAACAAACGGATAGCTGTAAGCCCCACTTCCAGGAACAAAAAAATAACCCTACTGCAGTGCTATTCTGTAACCTTCTCACCGTGAAAACTTAAGTGAAGTGAACGTGGAGTGAATTGTCAAGGATTACATTTACAATCATAATCGAGATTTTAATAATATTTTTATGCTAATTCTATTGATCATAATTAGATAACTGATTAAATAAACGCAATCCCATGACCCAACTGCGATGTGTTTTGAAGAAGCGATAGTGGATTGAGTCGACTAAAGCCTGTGCGACGTTATTCAGTGTTGTTATTAACCCAAATGTTTTCAATAAGAAGAGATAACCGAGTGTGTCAAGTGATCGAGTGCTAAAAGTGTGCCTGGCTGACGGACCATAGAATTTATCACCTCACAAACTATGTGGAAACCTAACTACACGATGTGTGTCTGTATACATAAGCCGTTTGAATAAAAAACGTGCGGGTTATTAAGTACCTTTCTAATATTTTATTTTAGGTAGGTAAATTTATACCGACCTACGCGTGGCCAATAATAAAATAATATTCATAAAATCACCGTCATCAATACTGTCACAAAATTCAACAGTTCAACTGACACTCGCGCAGCGCGCGCACCGGCCGGCGGGCGGCTAGGCTCACTTCACCCAGCCCAAGTGAAGTGATGTTGCTATGGCAACCAGAATCGAGTGAAGTGATAAGATCACGACACTCGCGCGTCGCGCTTACCGAATCTCTTCACCTAGCCGGCGCAAGTGGTTACTATGGTTACGAGAATCGGGTGAAGTGATAAGATCACGCCGCGCTTGCGCGTGACGAGCTGAAGCCGATTGTGAGGTCAAATCTAAAAACCAAGATGGCGGCTGCGAAAATATTGAGATTTTTCATCATGGGTGTCGTTTTCATGATTTTCGGGGGTGTTAAATCCGATAGTGAGGTCAAAATTAAAAAGCAAGATGGCAGCTGTGAAAATGTTTAGATTTTTCATCATGGGTGTCGTTTTCATAGTTTTCGGGGGTGTTAAAGCCGATAGTGTGATCAAATCTAAAAACCAAGATGGCAGCTGCGAAAATATTCAGATTTTTCATCATGGGTATCGTTTTCATGGTTTTCGGGGGTGTTAAATCCGTTAGTGAGGTCAAAATTAAAAAGCAAGATGGTGGCTGCGAAAATGTTCAGATTTTTCATCATGGGTATCGTTTTCATGGTTTTCGGGGGTGTTAAATCCGATAGTGAGGTCAAAATTAAAAAGCAAGATGGCGGCTTTTTTTTTTTTTTTTTTATAACTTCTCCCGCTCTGGGCGGAGCGGGAGGGTGTGTCAGACTCTTACTGACTAAAACCCACCCGTATTCCTTCTTGTTGCCTGTGTTGCGGGGGCCTCGGTGACCCATAAGTACCTTCCCGCGACCCCGGCAGGCATCGGCCCTAGTGGACCCCTACTATGTGCTGACGACATCTCTTTGAGGCGCGCGTGGAATACAACGCGCCGTCGACCCGGGCCTGGTCCTTACCGGACGGTGAGCTACCCATTGCTCACCGTCCGCAAGCCCGCGCCTACGGTGGCCGGAAATCCGCCCGGGATTCCCGACGCCCTGGGCGTCTCCTGCGGCGGCTAGGGGCGAGAGGGCGCGAAACTTGTCTTTCCCTCAACCGTCCCGCCTCCTCCTTCGCGAGCATTACTGCTTCGCAGAAGGAGGTGACGGCTGCCCATGCCCTCTCGCTCCGTACCATGGCCTGAACCAGGGCCGGACGCGAGAGGTCTCTGCCGCCGATCGCCTCCACGAGGACACGGCTCTGCCCAAGCCGGGCAGACCTCCACCGTATGCTCCACCGTGTCCTCCGGGCGATCCACACAGTGGTGACACCCGGACGTTTCCTCCCGCCTTATCCGACACAGGAACCTCCCGAAGCTGCCGTGTCCGGTGAGGACCTGCGTCAGGCGGAAGGTGAGGACGCCGTGGCGCCTCTCCAGCCACTCCTCAAAGAGGGGACTTATCGCCGCAATCGTGGCGTGCCCAAAGATGGCGGCTGCGAAAATGTTCAGATTTTTCATCATGGGTGTCGTTTTCATGGTTTTCGGGGGTGCTAACGCCGATAGTGAGGTCAAATCTAAAAAGCAAGATGGTGGCTGCGAAAATTACCAATCCTTTTGGAATAAAAAGAACAAATTGAGTTTCTGACTGAATTTCTGTTTTGCTATTTTATTTCAAAAAAACCCTAAATAGTAAGGTTTCAGCGCTTAAATACTAATTTTGAAATAATATAAAATTACCAATAGAATTAGCATAAAAATATTATTAAAATCTCGATTATGATTATAAATGTAATGCTTGGTCACTCCCTAGCATCAGTGGGATGACACTGACAGCTCACTCCACGCGAGTTTTCACGGTGAGATTTTTAAAGAATCGACATGCTGGGCGTCTACATTTTTGAAATCTGTAAATTTGTACGTAGATACCCGAAATTCTACACAAAAAGAGAAGATAATTATCCAGACTAAAACTCCTTTATGACATAAAAATAGATTCAATTTACCTATAACCCCATTAAAAATGCACTCCTCAAGCACCTATATCATGTCGATAAAAATATATAATAAGTTACCAGAAGAAATAAGAAATATAAACAAATACAACATCTTTATTAATAAATTAAAACTATTTCTATTAAATAAAAGCTATTGTAATGTGCACGAATACTTGAATGAAAGACCATAATTACAATACATTCTTAAATATATATAAAATGTGTATATTTATCAAGAAGATTATTTAATTAAACATAATATGACTACTAAATATATAATAAGTAAATTATAAAATGCTACCTACCGAGTCTATAAATTGTCTCAAATTGTCGTACACGCAAAATCTCTTTACTAATAATTCGTAACCCTAAAATATGATCTCTCTTTAAATAAGTATTGTAATAATGCTAACTAAGTAAATATAACTTTACCTAAATGTAATAATAGTATTTTAAGAAAATAGCTACTTACTTACCAATAATAGAATTATTTATGTTATTGTCATTGACTTTTTATGCGAATGTACTCGTAATTATTCAATTTTCATGTTTTATTTTATTTAATTTTTAATAATAGCTATGTATCTAAAAATAATCTAGCTGTGCCCTGACAGGGTCTACAACGGCTCTTAGCTCTAAGCCTTTTGTTTACATCTTGTTTAACCTTGTGGAAAGCAAATAAATGAATACGAATATGAATATGAACATGTTTTTCAACTACAACATTAAGTTTGTTTTTGGGATAAATTCATCCCAAATTCCCAACTACGGAACCCTTCATTGTGCGTGGTCCGACACGCACTAGGCTGGTTTTTTATTTCTGCTTGAGTACAGTTTTCATTGTTTTGTTGGTATATCGGCGTGTGCTAGGGCTACCGATTGACATAACCCCCGCGCCCCTCGGATACGTTGCGTTCATGCAGTAAGCTAAATAAATATAAAATTTCTTTTGAGACACCTTGTATAAAATATATTCCAGATAAGAGTTCAATTGAATTAGAGTTGTATAAAGAGGTTAATAACATTCACAGTCATAACACCGTAAAAGTGCAATCAGACATTGATAGTATATTAAATGAAAACTTAAAGAAAATTCGTACAAGGCATATGAATGAGGAAGAAAAGCGTGAAGTCACTAGGCTATTTTTTTCAGAAGATATTCCATTGACCTTTACACATGCAGTTAAACACGAACATAGAATAAGCGATGATACACCAGTTTTTGTACGTAGTTACAAACACGCCCCCCTACAACGCGATGATATACGTAAGCAAGTAGATAAACTTTTACAGCAAGGCATAGTTAGAGAGAGTATATCCCCTTGGTCATGTCCCGTGCTTATTGTCCCAAGAAAACCTGATGCATCAGGAAAGTTAAATAGAGACTTGTAATCGATTATAGACGACTAAATGATCGTATAATCGAAGACAAGTATCTTTTACCCAACATTCATGACATCTTAGATAGATTGGGGCGTGCCCAGTATTTTACGACTCTAGATCTCGCCAGCGGTTACCACCAAGTGGAAATGCATCCTAATGATAATGAAAAAAACAGTTTACAACTGAACGAGGGCATAACGAGTTTTTAAGAATGCCCTTTGGTCTAAAAAATGCACTAAGTACATTTCAACGCTTAATGGATCACATTCTCAGAGGAATAGATAACGTTTATACTTATTTCGATGACGTAATCACTATATCAACATCTTTACATTAAGACTTGGAAAAGTTAGAACAAGTATTAGATCGGTGTAAAACTCACAATTTAAAAATTCAGATAAATCAGACTTCTTACAGAAACAGGTTAACTTTTTAGGACATGAACTTATAAATGAGGGCCTGAAACCTAATATGGACAAAATTAAGGCTGTTTTAAATTTCCCTTTGCCTAAGACCTAAAGGACATATAGGCTTTCCTAGGCCTGGTAGGGTACTACAGGAAATTTATTAAAGATTTCGCGAAGTTAACTAAACCAATGACCGTATGTCTTAACAAAAATAGTAAAGTTGTACTTCCCCAGACTTTCTAAAAGTTTTTAATAAGTGTATGCAAATTTAATAAAATGCCCCAATACTACAATGCCCTAATTATGATGAACCTTTCGTGCTTACCACCAATGCATCGGATGTAACATAAGGTGCGGTATTGTCACAAGGTATTGTAGGTTCCGAAAAACCGATAACTAACGTGGAATCGGACACTATCAGATACTGAATCTCGGTATTCTACAATAGAGAAAGAATTACTAGCAATAATATGGGCAATTAACATCGATCACTAATTAGTGATCGATGGCAATTAAGTACGTATATTTTCGTCCTTATCTTTATGGTAGAAAGTTCGATATTTACACGGACCATAGGCCCCTTACTTGGTTAATGTCACTAAAAGATCCTAACTCTAAATTAACTAGATGGCGTTTAAAACTCGCAGAATATGACTATAAAGTAGTATATAAAAAGGGTCATCAGATTACTAATGCGGATGCCTTATCTCGTATTAAAATATTTCATGGTAGTATCGATTCATTAGTAGTAAATTTAGATGATAATGAGGATGACGAAATTATTAATAGAATATTTGAGAACGCACGTAGAGTAACTGAAAATGAAACAGAAGCAGCCGTGCCCCAAGATAATGACAATATCCAATTACTAAATCCTAGCGTACCCCAATGTTCACATAGGGACAGAATCAGATAGTATAAGCATAGTGTCAGCCGAGCCTGAATTAGTCTCTACACCGATACCCAACCAGACAATGAAAATAAGGGCATACCTATAATATGAGACGCTATAGATCGGCAGCTGAAACAATTCCACATAAGATCAACACCCGGGTCAACTTATACAGTAGATAACAGATCCACTAACTCTAAAGTTGTCATTAAAGATGTTTTTATTCCAATTAATACTACAGAATCAGAGATGGTCAGATTCTTAAAGGAACACACAATTACCCACCGAGTGTTTCATTGTTATTTCCATAGTGAAGAACTGTATCATGCCTTCTCCAGAGTCTATACTACTATATTTAAGGGCGCGTTAGCAAATCAGACAAAATTGTGCTGTTTTTCGGTACATATTGTGACAAAATTAAACCAAATCAAATACAACTAACCACTACCACATATAAATTGGTTCTTCATCTTCAAATAATAGTAACCATTTTGTTGAAAATTATAGATAGTCCTGTCAAATTAATCAGCGCTTGACGTAATTTTAGTAGGCAAGTTTTAAATCACGTCTAAACTTGTATAGAGTAGTGACAGACCCTGATTAATTTGACAGGACTAAAATGTATCTTCTGTCCTTTTCTTAATGAAATAGAAAGAAAAAGATGCACTGAACTTAAATTTAGTTTAGTTTGTGAACAAGGGAAGCGGCACCAATAACGTTTTAAAAGATATCTGTGCCTTACATAATATTCATATACATTTTACAACACCCTATAACCCTAACTCTAATTCACCTATCGAACTTTTACATTCCACATTAGCTGAAATAATTAGAATACAACGAATGACCAATAAAGACGATCCCATGCAGCTTATCATGAAGTATTCTATTATTGCATATAATAACTCTATTCATTCAGCAACAGATTATACACCTCATTTGGACACACAGCATCTAGAAATCCGCTGGAATTATACTATCCAAAATAATTATATCAGGATTATGTTAGGCACCGCGCTAACGCAGAGGCAGTTCAAAAATGTATTGCAGCACTTATGTCTAAGAATAAGGAGCAGGTAATTTCTAAACGAAACCAAGAAGCAGAAGAAATCAAGTTCAAGGTAGGTGAGACCGTTTATAAATCGGTAGCCAAGTCAGCACGCAGTGATAAAATTAAGCCTGTCTTCAAAGGACCCTACAAGATCATCCATCACCATCCAAATTATGTGACTGAAATTATATTTAACCACCCAAACTCTAAGTCTATTAGGGTCCACTTTAGCTACTATAGAGGCCTCATCTTGTTGCAAGACCCTCGTCTCAGGAGCCATCGTGCTCTACGCAACAGGAACCGTAACCATTGACCCCGTAATGAAAATGGTATCCTTCTCCTAAAACAAGGACAGCTCCTTGAGCAGGATAACTACTTTAGTCTCGCTTGCGTTTACAATATAAAAAATATTCACTTAACGTCCATCCAACTTATGTCGTTATATGCAAGCACTAAAGCAGCTGAGAGTGTAATGTCAGGGAGTTACATAAAACGTATAGAAATCAAATAGAGTATAACTTAGATCAGGTCGGTAAAAAGATGAAGTTTTTAAGCCCGTAAGTTAGAAAAAGACGCGGCTTGATTGATGGGTTAGGTACTGTTGTTAAATCCATAACTGGAAATCTCGATCATGATGATGCAGCAAAATTCGAAGAAGAAATATTAAACATGAGAATATAATTAATAATGTTCAGAATATGCAAAGAAAGTTCTTAGTTATAGCACAAAATACAATAAATGAGTTTGGCAAATTGGCTAGCATACCTATTGCAAAACATTACTCGTAATAGTAACGACGTAACTAACCATATACATTTTCTAGATATAAACTTACAAATAGATTTTTGTGTAAACAAAAATCTATTTGTAAGTTTGATTATGTTAGATAAGTTAATGTTGTTAAAACTTGCCATGACGTTCGCACAACTGGGCACCATGCATCCTAGTATTATAAGTCCTCAAAACCTAATAGAGATTAATCAACTCAGGTAACATTTATTCGTTTAGACCGGTAACTATCAAATCTTAGTAATATTCATAGGATACAAAAATCTATTAGAGTTAAGCCTATAGTACAGTACTCTCTACAAACTTTATCCTAGAAATCCCATCAGTCCCCACAAACCTATGACCTAATTTATCTCTACTCCATTCCCAATAAAAATAACCTAACTATTATCCCTAAATACAAATACCTTGCACTTGGGAACGATGAGTACGCCTACCTAGAAGAAGACTGTCAACCCCTCCCCGATGACATCCAGCTTTGCAAGGCCCTGGAAACTTGAAGAATCGAAGACACCGAAGACAGCATCCATCCCTTAATCAGCATCGTGAAGCAAACTGTACAAATGCCAAGATGAGCCTCAAAAGAGGAAACATACAAAAGATCGGAGATAACAATTTGCCACTTGTCCTGAAGGAAGATGAAATTGTAAAACACAGTGCAAAACTAAGACAGAACAGAGCAACATCAAGTCCTAGAAGAAACTGTTCAATACGAATTACAACTAGAAGACATCTCACAAGACAGCATCCATAACTTAATAACAAAGCAAGCGACCTCTCCTTACCAGATGACATCAATTGTCCAATGATGATGGCCACGCCGAGTTGGACTACGATACTCCTCTACATCTTATTAGTAGCAGCAGCATTCTGGAAGCTATACCAATGGACGATCACTAAGATCTCAGAGGACATCAAAAGGCAGCAAGGACACCAAAGGCATCGTGGACGCCGCCAGAAGCAAGAGTTGCTTCTATCTTATGGACGGAGGAGTTAACTCAGCATAACAACCGTTTACGCTGAGTACACAGCCGCCAACCTACGTATTAAAGTGCATCTTAGCAATTAGATCAACCTTCAGCTTAATACACTGTTTTCCTATGATTAAAATAATTGTAATAAATAAAGATTTTTTTTAACTAAATTTCCGATTGCCGAAACAACTCACGCCAAGTGATTTTTTTTTAACGATTCCGTCGCAAAACCAAAAAATAAATTAGCTAAACATAATACCAGAACCTTTAAAAAAAGGTTTATTGCTTTTTGAAACGATAGAGGAATATTAATAATTTAAAAAATATTAATAATATAGAAAAATTTTAAAAAAATATGTAGAATGATAATTCTACACTACTCCCATTCGAATACAAAATAGGCATATATTAGAAGAGAGTATTCGTTAAGTATTGATAAAAAGGAAAGGTTTTACTAAACCTTAGTACTACCTTACTACTGAAAGTACTACACGACATATTGTTATACAATTTCACATTATCTACAAGAATCTATCGACCGATGTCCCACACTAAACACTACAAGTAACGCCATCTATGGGCGTAAGCAAGAAGCTGTAAGTACTAACTATAAGCAAAAAGTTGTCATCAAATAGTTTTATGATGTACGTTGATTTAGGATGAATAATGAAAAACAAATATTAAACAAGCATGAAATATTGTACACCATAAATGTATGTTACAGCGAGCCTTTATTATAATAACCATAAGAACTGATACTTCACCTGGGACAAATGGCGCCGATTCCCTTGTTCACAAACTAAACTAAATTTAAGTTCAGTGCATCTTTTGCTTTCTATTTCATTAAGAAAAGGACAGAAGATACATTTTAGTTTAGTCCTGTCAAATTAATCAGCGCCTGTCACTACTCTATACAAGTTTAGACGTGATTAAAAACTTGCCTACTAAAATTACGTCGATTTACGTCAAACGCTGACTAATTTGACAGGACTAAACTAAAATGTATCTTCTGTCCTTTTCTTAATGAAATAGAAAGAAAAAGATGCACTGAACTTAAATTTACTTTAGTTTGTGAACAAGGGAATCGACGCCAATGAATTTCAATTTTATATACAGCCACCAGACATCGCTTGTTGAAAATCGCTTGGGTTCCTAGTCACTCGGATAGATAAGTGGCAACGAGTGCGCCAACACACTGGCTAAAGGTCACAACAAACATAAGCTATATAACTCGTGGTCAACAGTATTGTGGCAGGTAAGTTCGAAACTCAAGGGGGGTATTACGCCAGTGTTCAACCGCCGATCCAGCGAAAACTTCTGTTTCTTATGTGTCCAAAATTGTCCAGAACTGTTTCAACCTTGTGTAGACTGAGATTTGGACACTGTTGCAGTTCAGTATTTCTAAATAAGATTCGTGTTATTGAACTAATCCAACTTTTATATACTTTTTTTAGAAAATTATATTTAAAAGTACTACACTGGCCTGCAAAACTAAGTACTACACTTTAAAATTTTATTTTTTTTCTAATCTGTAGAAGTTAAAGATTTAAAAAAGCGTTATAAAGCATTTTTTATCAGCTTTCTTTGAAACCATAGTAAATAAACATTAGTAATATTTTTAAATCTAAAACACGATAAAACATTAGTGTCTTAAAACTCAATTAATAACATTTACAAGTATGTTTTACATGTTATTTATTTTTTAATAACTGGTATTGCCTCCTCGGGCTCTGCTTACAGCTTCAAGTCGATTTGGCATACTGAACACGAGGTTTCGGAGCCGATGTTGGGGAATATTCTCCCATTCTTCTATCAGGGCCTGTTTTAGTGCCCTGAGGGTGATTGGTGGTGATCTGCGGCTTCTGACTAGCCTCCCTAGCTCATCCCAGGCGTGCTCAATCGGATTGAGATGAGGACTTCTTGATGGCCAAGCCATCACGATGATACCAACCTCCTGAATATACTCTTGCACGACCCGAGCCGTGTGTGGCCGGGCTTTATCATGCATCAGCATTGATCCATCACCCATATTTACTAAATACACCCCTGCATACTCATTGAGAATCTCCTGGGCATATCTTTTCCATTTTCTATGGCCACTAACTCTGTGCGACCTTCTGAAGATATGCCAGCCCATACATGTACACTGCCTCTACCGTACTGGACTCTTTCTGAGTAGCAGGCTTGAAGGTATCAGTCACCAGGTCGCCTGTAGACACTTTGCCTGCCATCAGAAGTGTAAAGTGAGAATCGAGACTCATCTGTAAACAAAATTCTTGACCATTCTTCTTGATCCCACTGTATGTGTTCACGGGCGTATCGCGGTCTCGCTACTCGATGCTCTCTCTCGAGTTTGGGGCCACTCGCTGGTATTCGGGGTTTCAGGTTTGCTTCAGCCAGTCTTCTTCTCACTGTTAATCTAATGAAGTCCCTTCGGGTCTGAAGAAGCTGTTGCTGGACTTCAACTGCATTTAGGTGGCGATTTCTCAACACAGTGGAAACAATATAACGGTCTTCTCGGGCACTAGTACACATGAGTCTACCATTACCAGGTCTCCTCAAATGGTTTCCAGTCTCTTCGTACCTTCGCTTCATCTTCTGGACCGTTCGTAACGTCACACCCAACATTCTTGCAGTACGACGCATACTGATGCCCAGTTCCAGAAAAGTCATGATCCTAGGATATTCTTCAGGTGAAAGAGGTATGATAAATAAGTTTATGTGCTGTTGTGTAACTTAGCTTTTGTAACAAGACTCATATATCAAGAAAAAGTTTGAAAAAAAAATGGAAACAAAAAATGAATGGTAAAATTATAATATATCGTACTACGTATATTTTACTCGAGGGTCTGAAGGAAAATTTGCTACATCTAACCCGGTGGTGGTTATATGTAGCAAATTTAGACATTGGAATAAAATATATTATTTTTAATTTTTAAAATATGTTGAAACACCTGTACATCCTGTTGAAGAGAATTTGAATGCATCCGTATAAAAAAAAATCCAACCCTCCCAGTATCTTTTAATAGCCCGATCGAAGTCACCTTTTACATCCTAGGTATTTTTGGAGATTCTAAGTCCCAGAACGACCTTTGGCCTGAAATGGACCACCTCATAAGCGGAAGAAACTACCTGGAGAGCGTTTATGGGGGAAGATTTATTGGCACCAATAACGGCCCTCAGATATTTAGCCTGAACAGCATCCAGTCTACGCAAAGCTTCTTTGTTACATGGCTCAATTAAGTAACTACAGTAATCAAGCACGCTTCTGACCAGCGCATTGTAGACTAGTTAATGAATGGGTGAGCACCCCACCAGACCCCAAAAGCCTTAAGGATCGAGACCCAGCGCTCACATGTTTTAACCGTATTGCTAATGTGATCCACTCCCGACCATTTGAAATCCCGGGGTAACCCCCAGAAATCCGGCCTTTTTCTCAACTGGGATCTTGTATAGAAGTGCCACAAATCAATAACGCAATATCGTCAGCATACTGACGTATATTACAGTTAAAATTTAAACAAGACGGAAGATCTTAAGTATAAATATTATATCTGGCATCCAAATTCCCTGATTTTTTTATCCGGATTGTAAATCGGTAACTTATCCACTATTTTTAATTAGGAAAGTTCGCCGTTCTACCAAGCCAGTTTTTTTTTGTGCCTGCCATGGACGTGACAGAATACCTACCTGATCATCGCGCACGAGATGTAGATACGATAAGATAAGTCTTTATTTGCCTTAAACATGGTATAAAGTTGTTACAGTCAGGTATTAACTTTGAAATTGTATTTAGTATGTTTTGATTTATTAAACTGTATATAATTAAATATATCTAAATTCAGTTTTTATTTATTTGTCTGTAATTATTTTATAATGTCATCAATAGTATTATTAATGTCCGTCTCATGATCAGATTTAGTTTTATACTTTTTGTCAGATGTCACAATAATTGAAATGTCATCTGCAAATAATACACATTTATGATTAGTCACTAGTCGTTTATGTATAATAGAAACAATAAGGGTCCTAATACGGAGTGTATTAGGACCCTTATTGTCCTTGGGGGACGCCGCAATTATTAACTTTATAGTCAGATGAATACGAGGTTAGTAAATTTTCATTCGCTTTATTAATAACAACGTTTTGTTTTCGGTTGCTTAAATAAGACACGATCCACTGCAGTGCTAAACCTCTTATACCACTTTTTTCTATTTTTTTCAATAAGATATCATGTGCCACATCACAGAATACATATACCTGCCACATAGTCGAAGGCTTGTGACAGGTCGAAGAATAGTCCTGTCGTTAAATAATTTTTATTTAAGAAATTATGAACGTGCGTTAAAAGATTAGCAATTGCTAGTGTTGTTGACTTGTGCTTTTGAAATCCATACTGTTCTCTTGTTATGATATTGTATGCGTTACAGTAGTCGGAAAGTCTCTTGTGCATACATTTTTCAAATCATTTAGATAATATGGGTTTGAGTTATCGGGCGATAATTTTCAACATAATTATTTATTTTTTTTATCTCGTCTTCAGCCATAGAGCTAAGCCAAGGAGCTAACCTAATTCCATTAGGTATTGTCATGGTTTTATTAGTCTCGTCATTATCATGTAAATTATTAAATGTCACAGTGCTATTCGAATCAATAAAGTAATTATTAGAATCATTTGCTATGTCAGAGGGATTAGCAGTGACGGATTTACTCATTTTCCAAGTATAGGCTGTCGAATTTTTGCCGCCCTTACCTCTGAAATTGTCATATTTCAGATTTTCCAATCCAATAATTTGTTTGAAATGGCATAAGAAATAGTTTTTGAGTATATTTCTGAGCTAATCAAATATCAAAACTAATAAGGCGGGGGTAATGTCAGGCGGCAAAACATAATGAGGCCACCCCCCGGACTTCTGAGCACTTCTAGTAACAATTTTCAGAAATTGAATAAGGTCAATAAAAAAATGCTATTCACTGATATTTTTATTGAAAAGCAAGTTTGTGTGATGCAAGAGCGAGTGAGTCGAGCTCGAATTTTTTTACGGCCCGTCTCGTAATTCCCAGTTATTAAGAGAATGTCTACAAGAGCGAACGAAGTGAAAATTTTAGCACCCTGCAATTAAATGCTAGTTACTGAACATATTTTGGCTTTGTTTGGGATTTGATTAAAAGTACTCAAGATGGGGGCCCCCCACGGCCCGGGGCAAACCGCCCCTGCCACCCCTTAGTCCGCCAGTACGCTGCTTACACAATAATGTTACATTCGGTAAACATAATTAAATAAATTTTATTGCGCTTACAAACAGCAAAATGATAAATTGGGTAATGTGTGAAGGGTACACTGTATTTTTACTCTTCCCAATACAGTACTGTATTGAGAAGAGTAAAAATACAGTGTTAAAGTGACATCGTCCAGCAAACTGTTACTACGAATTCAGTAAATAATTCTAGACCCCCAGAGTACAAATTTCTACTCTGAGGGGCTAGAATCATGGAAACAGTTTGCGCGTCGATGTCACTTCCACCCTGTATATTTTCTGCAATTTCGCTCTCTTGGCACTCATACAAAGTGTGGGCAGAGGCCGATTACTGGTTGAGGACCGAGAACTGTATGTTTTACGATAGAATATAGATATTTGCGGTACCATTGAATGTACTATGAAAAGGAAGAGGAAAAAGATACCGGAAAGATGATTGAGAATGATTTTCTGCGAGAAATCAGAAAAGCGTCTTACAATAAAATTGGCCCAAAATTGCCGCCCCTAAAATCAGCCGCCCTAGGCTCAAGCCTACTTAGCCTGCTGATAAATCCGCCACTGGGGATTAGTCAGTATTCTCTTATCTAATACTAATTGAGAAATATTATTGTCACATTTTGTATTTCCAATTTCAAGGTTAATGATTGACCACGTTGCTCTGCATTTGTTTTGGCTGTTATTTATGTAATTAATATTTGAATTTATTTTGGATTTATACCGATTGAAATCGATTCTGTGAATCCTAAACCAATTGTATAACTAAAATTCCATCTGATGTTCCATAAGTTTTCTCGTAATCTCACTTCTTTTTAGGCCCCCACAACAACTTTTTTTATCGTTTTACCCGACTGCTGTGGTAGGGAGGATTATGTATTTTTTTTACTAATTTATTTTTATTTTGCTTGTTCGATATTTTTTTACGATTAAATTCATTCATAACCTAAGTGTTAAAGTGGTGAATTCTCATTTTTATTTCACTACACTACGAAACTTTATTTCCAAAAAAAAATGTGGATAGTGACAGCTAGCTGCCAAATTCTTACGTTAGATAGTAGCGACCTCTGACGTGAGCAAGTGGAAGTTTTATATACATTCCATGAGTACACTAATTCCATACTATTATAAAGTACTTACTAATTTCATGCTATTACATATACAGGGTGTCCAAGAACCTGGCGTCCAACTGGATTCCCACGATGCCCCAAGTTCTAACAGTACTCAGAAAAATATTTTAAAAAATCCACCCCATGTACTTACAGAATTATACTGATTTCAAAAAAAAAAGGGGAAATGAGCACCCTGTGACATACTTTTGAATGCTGTGACTGCTAATGCTGATAATTTCGATATTTCTTGGAGGTTTTGTAATCTAGGGTATTGCTGTGTCTAAATAGAATGTAAAAATAAAGTACTTATTGTACCATTTTAAAATAAAATATTATTTTAACTAAAGGTGATATGGAAAACTATTGAATTTCGCAACTTTGACCGACTGTAGTGTAAAAAAAATGTACCAAAATAGTATGGCAAGTGACGTCAAATTTTGACGCGTTTATTCCTCTTTTTAAAAAGGTATAATACTTACACATTAATTTGAAAAAAAAAATTTTTGATAATATTTTTACTCAACAACCCAATTTTTACGATGTCTTACAGAATTCTTAGAAAGAAAAATTTACGACGAATTGAATCTAACCTCTAAAGAATTACTATTGTATGCTCATAAAAATAACAACAGGCCTCTCAAAAAACAGGTTAGACCGTAAGGGACGGTATGTGCATGCATCTCACCATAGTGATTCGTTATTACAACAGGAGGGAGCAAGACAGAAACTATCTTTGCGATTTGCTGGTTCTTCTTTATGGTACTTACCCCATTATTCAGGTAAGAGTGAGGGAGAAAAAGGTTAGAGGTGCGAGTGAGATAGATAGTGACGCTATCTGGGATCGTGCTATTTAGGATAACAGTACGGTCAGTACGCGTCACTGCCTCCTGCCGTTACTACGCACCTCTCTCTTATTGTTACCATTGATCACGTACTACGATTTAAAGCTTTGTTTATTGGACTCGATTACTCTTTGTGCTCTGGACTTTGAAACGAACTCTTTACGACGACCTTTGCCTGTGTTTGGACAGTTTGTGTTTTGTGTGTGCTACCATGGCGACCTACACTCCGCAAGAATACGCAAATATGCACTACATTTATGGAGAATGTAGAGGTAATGGACGAGCTGCAGCGAGACTTTACAGAGAAAGGTATCCGAGGGCTACGCGATATCCCGACCATCGAGTTTTCATTAATGTGCACAGATCACTATGTGACGGGCGGTTCCCCAATCAAGTAGCTGGTGAAGGACGACCCGTAAATGACTTCATACGCGATGAAGTTTTAGAGGCGGTGTCGGCAAATCCAAGCATCTCTGTGCGAGGAATAGAAGCTGATACGGGGATACCGAAGAGCACAGCACACAGTATTCTCCAAAAAGAAGAATATCATCCGTACCACGTACAGCGAGTGCAAAGTCTTTTACCTCGAGACTATCCGAGCCGAGTCGCGTTTTGTGAAACAATCCTGCAAAAACATCGAGAAGACGAAAACTTTATCGACAAAATTTTGTGGTCAGATGAATCAACATTTAAGAAGGATGGCTACATGAACCTACACAACTTGCACGAGTGGCATGTGGAAAATCCGCACTTGATGCGAGAAGATAGATCCCAGTACCGGTTCAAAGTGAACATGTGGACCGGTATTCTCTGTGGGAATATTATTGGTCCATTTGAGATGCCCGAGAATTTGACTGGCGAATCATATTTAAATTTTCTTCAAAATGATTTGCCAAACTTACTAGAAGAGACCCCACCAGATATGTGGTTCCAACACGACGGCTGTCCAGCACATTTTCGCGTATCCGTTAGAGAGTTTTTGGACGAGCAATACCCGAACAGGTGGATTGGGCGATCAGGAACAATCCCGTGGCCAGCCCGCTCACCTGACTTAAATCCGCTGGATTTTTTTTTCTGGGGAACTATGAAGGAGCTCGTTTATGCGAAGCCCATTAATGACATCGCTGACCTTCGTGAGAAGATAACACAAGCAGTGCAGGTGATACGTCAAAAAAGTTACTCGCGAAACATAAAGCGGTCCTTTTTAAGGAGAGTGAGAGCTTGTATTGCCGCGGGTGGTCAACATTTTGAACATTTATTGTAATAAAATATCTTTAAACTAACATTCTTTGCTTTTATTCTACTGGGAACCCATCTACCTGTGTGTATTTCCTTCTTGCTCACTCTTGGAACCGAAGTAAATAATAGTAGTAACATAACAGTTTCTAAGATAAGAAAGGGTCCGACAGTTACCGTTAGTAGGTAGGCACTTCGTAAAAATTGGGTTGTTGAGTAAAAATATTATCAAAATTTTTTTTTTCAAATTAATGTGTAAGTATTATACCTTTTTAAAAAGAGGAATAAACGCGTCAAAATTTGACGTCACTTGCCATACTATTTTGGTACATTTTTTTTACACTACAGTCGGTCAAAGTTGCGAAATTCAATAGTTTTCCATATCACCTTTAGTTAAAATAATATTTTATTTTAAAATGGTACAATAAGTACATTATTTTTACATTCTATTTAGACACAGCAATACCCTAGATTACAAAACCTCCAAGAAATATCGAAATTATCAGCATTAGCAGTCACAGCATTCAAAAGTATGTCACAGGGTGCTCATTTCCCCTTTTTTTTTGAAATCAGTATAATTCTGTAAGTACATGGGGTGGATTTTTTAAAATATTTTTCTGAGTACTGTTAGAACTTGGGGCATCGTGGGAATCCAGTTGGACGCCAGGTTCTTGGACACCCTGTATACTTACCATCACACCTTGTTTCCGAAGGGTTGGGCAGAGGTGTACCTACTTATTCCATGCTCAAACTGTTACACTGTTACTAAGTCTGTCTGTTAACTAAGTCACTCCCTCGGAAAGCGAGAGGAAAGGAAACGTTACATATCAAAAATCTTATAAATTACTTGTGTTTTGCTTTGTTTTGCTCATAAAAAATGTAAATGAAAATAAATTTATTTTTTTATTGGAATTTTTTTATTTCGTAATTTTATAGAGGCCCATAATTTCTATTAAGATATAGTCTCTAAATACACTATGAAATTATTTTGACCGCCTAAATCCTATAAATCAACCTATGTGCACCGCTGATTACTAAGCGTACAATACTAAACGTCGAGTGTCAACGTCACAAAACGACACACAAATCATCTTGTAATTCATCAATGACAGCACAGTAGGATATATTAGTTTATGACAGTATGCTTATTTTCATTTTCCTCTGAATAATCTTGAACTTCAGCAAATTGTGTTTAAAAAGTAAGAAAAAAAATAGTAATTAAAACAAGCTAGTAGTCAAAAATAGTACAATGGATCTATTTATATTTATTTGGACTATTATTCTTTACGGTTCTGCGGCCGCTGTAACCTTACTTGTTTTGGTGAGTAAAACAGCAAATTCTAATAAATACGTGGATCGAAACTTGTTGGCAACAAATAATCGGTAATAACCTAAAATTCTCTGCGGCAGAAGTACTTATTCATATAAATGCATTAAAGTTTATGAATGAAGACTTCTTCAAGATTTAACTGACAAAATGAGTATTTATTTGTGTATTTTATAGATATCCATCATAATATACTTGATTACAAACCCATATCCAATGGTGGAACGATTCCAAGAAGAGACGACATACAATAATCCTATAACCAAGAGTAAAGCAACATTCCCAAACATTGCAGAGCCACAAAGTGTACACTTGAGTGTAGTGGTGCCTGCATACAATGAGGAAGAGAGACGTAAGTTATTTATGGTATCCTTCCCTTATTGTTAATTAACACCTGTATTGTTTCTATTTTTTCAGCAATGACTAATTTAATAAATTAAAAAAGAAAACCAAAATAACACATTTTCATTACTTTTGTAAAATGATTGTACATTAATACTATCTTTCTAGTACCACCTATGCTTGATGAAGCCATAGAATTTTTAGAAGGTAGAGTGAAAGAGCAGCCTTCGTACAAATATGAAATAATAGTAGTAAGTGATGGCAGTAGAGATAACACCATGCAAGTGGCTGAGGGTTACTCCATAAAGTATGGCACTGAGAAAGTGAGGTGCCTTGAACTGATCAAGAATAGAGGGAAAGGTGGTGCTGTGCGGCTGGTAAGTCTGAATTGATCAGAAAGTAATATGCATAAGTACCTTGTTCCAAAACAATTTGATGTAAGTATGAATTTAACCAGAAAAGGTTTGTGTACATACTAACACAAAAAAGTTTTGGAACTGGGTATGGACTAGTAGTAGAGCCGTAGAGCCTTACCTGTTGCGAAGCAACATTGCTTTGTTCAGTTTAGCCTAAAATTAGGCAAATTGAATATTGTTACAACCATATTTTACAGCTCAAAAATCTAAAATTGTGTTTGAAGTAGGTATTCTGTTGCTTTACAAAGGCTCTTTGAAGACTTATCAATAGAGATCGGATATTCGGATGCATATTCACCTAAAGTTGAGATGTTGGCTATTATGGAATGCGCTTTTATATCGAAAAAATCCCGCAGTTCTGGGTTCGACAAATTTAGGTATCTTATTATAGAATCGGGTGTATATTTACTTTCAAATGTTGGCTTATATTGAATGCACTTTTGTATCGATCATAAAAATCCCGTGATTCCAGAATTTTGTGTTTTTTTCTGACTATAGAATCGGATGCATATCTATCTAACTAATATTGTAAAGTATGTAGGTAGATACCAAACTGCAATAGCAAAAAAACGTAAAGATAAGATAAGGGACTACAAATAATTAGAATAATTTTCTCTAAATAGTTATATAATATATATTATACATATAGTTTATAATCAAATAGAAAAAACACCTGGGATTTTCATCCCGGGTCTTTATATATATATATTTTTAGAAGACGTTTTCATACTATACACCCGACTAGTTATGCATTCCCGGTGTTCCTGGCATCTCTGGATTTTTTTACAGAAAAAATATTTTATGAAGCCGCTTCCATACTTTCATAGCTGAATATTCGCTGTAGGTAAATATGCATCCGAATATCCAATCTCTACTTATCATCAATCACTGACTAAATATTAAAAAATAATGAAATTTTGTTTTCTACCAATAGTACTTATACATAATCAGCCTATAATGTTCCCACTGCTGGGACATAGGCCTCCTCTCTGTGAGAGGGAGTGGGCTGTAATCCACCACGCCCAGTGTGAGGTTGGTAGATGTCACATGTCTTCAGATTTTTGGTTCTAAGAATTGCTGGTTTCCTCACAATGTTTTCCTTCTCCGTTTTGAGAGCAGTGGTGATGAAATAATTTACATGAAGTAAAGCGCCTGTCTGGGTTCGAACCTACGACCTACAAGTGGTACCACTGGGCCACCACTCGTCCCAATACTACTATAATCTCTGACTATTTGGCATTGTTGTCTGATTGCTAAATCATTATGACTTATCAACCAATAAACCCATTAGGGTTTATTGGTTGATTTTCTGGCACACGAGACATTCCACCTTTGTTTCTGGTGGAGGATAGTACTGACCATCAGGTGGGCGGCATGCTAGCATGGCACTCAATGACATCAAACAAATATGGAGATAATCATCAGAGCCTTATTTTTATGGCAGTAAGGTGCTTTTTTCCTAGGCTCCAATTTATTGTGCAAATTTACAGGTACACCTGTTTATTGTCACACTCATAACAATGATTTAATAAACTATTACTGTGTTACAATCAATCATCTTTATATTTCAGGGTATTGAGAGCTGTAGAGGAGCCAGTATATTATTTGCTGATGCAGATGGGGCATCTAAATTCGAAGACTTAACAAAACTAGAAGTTGCTTTGAAGAGCCTTACAAAGTGTGATCCATTCTCCCAGCCAAGTGATGTTAGCGACAGCATAGCCATTGTGATCGGATCTAGGGCGCATCTAGAAAAAGAATCTTTGGCGACACGTAGCGTTTTTAGGTAAGAGATAATTGTGTAGGTTATTTAATATAGGTATACATTTTTGTAAGGTTTTTATTTCTCAAAAATATTGTTATTGTATAGAAAAAAATATTGTTAAATAGTGAAGAAATATGTAATAAATTAGGCTAAAATCGAAAGTGTGCTAAATGGTTTGGTCATATATCATGTAAGAAACAAGGTAAATGAAAGGACACTATCAAAAAGGAATTTGTTAGGCAGTTGTTAGTCAAAACGCAGGCTTAAAGGTCTAGCCACACTGAACCACACTATACAAGTTACTCGACACAATCGGCGCGAGCAAATTTAAGGTTAAACACTCTAGAACATAAACTGATGTTATTAACGATCTCATTAAAAAATTTGGTCGCGGCCAATGTATGAACAGCTGCATGACGTGGCCGGTGCACGTGGCGTTTTATAGATTCTGCCTACTCATTCAGAAAAATACCTCACCATCACCTCTTATAGCAGTATTATTATAATATTACTTTACAGTGGGAAAGTGATGGAGCTATACAGGACTTATAGCTGTATCTCTTTCTCACGCGGAAGTAATATTGAAGTAATACTGCTATAAGAGGTGATGGTTACCCGCCTGATTATGTTTGAATGTAATTTCAATGACTAGCGAGCTTAAACTAATGTTTTTCTGTTCTGCAACAGTCAAACCTAACAATTTTTAATTCATAACAGATTATAATCAATACACAAACAATTGAAATCTTCTAAGCATAGATAGATAGATAGATAGATAGAATACTCTTTATTATGTACACCATAAAAATAACACATACAACAATAACATATTTTGATAACACTATTTGACATCCTGATTGTTTTGTAAACAATGTTTACTCATCGCCATTTATATGCTCCAGTTAATGACTACATAGAAATAACAATACTACCTGTACACCTATTACCTACTGTGTAAGAAATGTGTTTGTACGCCTTGCAGGGCAGCACATAGTGACACAATGGCGCCGATTCCCTTGTTCACAAACTAAACTAAATTTAAGTTCAGTGCATCTTTTTCTTTCTATGTCATTAAAAAGAGGACAGAAGATAAATTTTAGTTTAGTCCTGTCAAATTAATCAGCGCATGTCACTACTCCATACAAGTTTAGACGTGATTAAAAACTTGCCCACTAAAATTACGTCAAGCGCTGATTAATTTGACAGGACTTAACTAAAAATGATCTTCTGTCCTTTACTTAATGAAATAGAAAGAAAAAAATGCACTGAACTTAAATTTAGTTTAGTTTGTGAACAAGGGAATCGGCACCATTATTTTAATTTTATTACATCATGTACCAACATTAGGTTGCTGCGTGCAACTTATGTGTACAAATAAATCAATTTGAATTTAACATCATAACAGTCCTCTCTATATGATAATTATGCGCATAGTATTAGTAAAACGCCCATAAACATATATAAAACAGATGCCGCGCGCAAATATATACGCGCTTGGACGTCGAGTTGCGGACACCAGCCCTATATACATACATGAATAAATAAATGAATGATGAAACAGATGCAGTACACCATGAAGAACACTTGAACATTTTGAAAACGAGAAAAGAGAATGCCCGTAAAATATAGGTCTTGAAACGGACAGAACAGAATCTAAAATTATTTTATTGACATTTAGAAGTAATATACAAGGTATCGTTTTGCATCTTCGTCAAATTCAAGGAGGTAACTATGCTAATGATTCTCGATCTATAATAAAATAAGTAGGTCTTTTTTTTTTCTCTAATTTTCGGAAAGGCGTGTGTGGGACACGCATGTTAAAACGCGGCCCGTGTGATACCGCACTGTAACTGCCCTTTTACACACACACTTCCGCATACGCAACGGGGTGATTCTGTTCTGTGAAAGTGGTGTATTCTAAAATACTATCAAACTTAAATAACTAAAAAAGCAAGTATGTATTAATTACTGAGCAGGCATCGTAATTTTATTTGATTATACAGGGTGACATTGAAAACATGTGACAAATCGAAATGGGAGATTGTACTCATCATTATGAACAACTTTTACTAAGGGACCAAAGCTACAATCCCAAAAAAAAAAACTGCTGTCCCCTACATTTATGTTCGCAATACCTCATCAAAATGTAGGAAAAGCAGATTTTTTTTTTTGGGATTACAGCTTTGGTCCCTTAGTAAAAGTTGTTAATAATGATGTATACAATGTCCCATTTCAGTTTGTCGCAAGTTTTCGATTTCAACCTGTATATGTCTATCATAGCAGCCTCCTGAAATTTAACGAGGATGCAAAACGACACCTTGTATATGTTGTATCCTTAAAGAATAAAAAATCAAATTGTTTTTTAGTCTCTTGGTGGCATTGTAAAATAAGCATTGAAACAATTATACAAATATATTTATTTTTAGGAATATTCTGATGTATGGCTTCCACTTCCTCGTGTGGCTGTTCACTGTGAAAGGCATTAAGGACACACAGTGCGGCTTCAAGCTATTCACTAGGAAAGCAGCTGATATTTGTTTTAAAAGTCTACATGTAAATAGATGGTAAGAATCTTCAACACATAACTAAATGCGTTAAAATCTTTGAAAAAAATAACATATTTAACAAAGTTAGTCTGGCCATTGTATAAATTCCCAGTACATTAAAATAGTGATAAGCCTAGTTTTTTTTACATTTTTCTTCATATTTTGCGGACACCAAAAATATATACATGCTGGCACAACAAAAAACTGCTGCTCCATACATTTGTGTTCGCATAACTCGACAAATTTAACAGCAGATTTTTATTTTTTTATTTTTCATATTGACCCCCATTGTAAAAGTTCATCATTCACGATGATTCGCGTTGTGATCATTTTCATGAGTACTAAGTATGTTCATTCCTCGTTTTAACGTAACATCCTGTATTTATACAGGGTGACATTGAAAACATGCGACAAATCGAAATGGGAGATTGTACTCATCATTATGAACAACTTTTACTAAGGGACCAAAGCTACAATCCCAAAAAAAAAAACTGCTGTCCCCTACATTTATGTTCGCAATACCTCATCAAAATGTAGGAAAAGCAGATTTTTTTTTTGGGATTACAGCTTTGGTCCCTTAGTAAAAGTTGTTAATAATGATGTATACAATGTCCCATTTCAGTTTGTCGCAAGTTTTCAATTTCAACCTGTATATATTTCGCGTTGTGCGTGTTTTGTCTACAATTGGATCGATAATCAAGTTGACGTATTTTCAGGGCGTTTGACGTGGAACTACTTTACATAGCACAAAAACTAGACATTCCAATTGCCGAGATTCCAGTTAGATGGACGGAGATAGAGGGCTCCAAAGTGACCCCAGTGCTTTCGTGGTTACAGATGGGCTGTGACTTGGGCCTTATTTGGCTGAAATATACCATAGGAGCTTGGAAAATAAAGAGTCTGAAGATAGATTAGATTAAGGCTAATAAATTATGGGCTTCTATAAATAAATACCATAAACAATTATTAGAAATTATGGATGGCATCTTTCCTATCAAATTGGTTATGCATCTTCCCATTATTTACTTAATTTATGGTTTACTCTTAGGAGATTCCAAATACGCATTTCTTAAAAACAAGATTTACTAGAATTAAAATAAACGCTTCAATTTCCAAATACGCATTTCTTAAAAACAAGATTTACTAGAATTAAAATAAACGCTTCAATTTAAAAACATTTATTGAAAATTCTGTAGGTATTTAACCTAAACAGAAAATATATAATTTGCACATTGTAATAATTCTTAATGCTGTCATAATGATTTTACACATTTAAAAAGTAATACTTAAATAATTTTGTGATTTTCAGTTACAATTTATTTGCAATTACAAAATATTATTTTTCCTATTCCTGAGTAATTTTAATGATTTTCTTTTAATCTGCAAAATGTGTAACTGGATCCAAAGCTTGTATTTTTGATATTGATACACAATAGGAAAACTTTTTTCTTTCTTTTAAATAAAAAATGTTGTTAATATATTTTACATTATTATACATGAACAACGTTATTTTTTAGTACAGTGCAAACCTGCAAGTAGTTTTAAGTCGGTAATACCCTTTTGGGGTGCTACTACCAAAAATAAAGTTGTAGATTTGTTTTATTTTCATCTTAGCAGTTACACAAAGCAGATTCATTTAAACTTGATACTTATTTTATCAATAAGTACACCAATATCATATAGCAGAATAAATCTTAAAATATGCAGGTGTACCGTGTACTATTCTTATGCATTTATACAAATTGTAGATATACAAAGCTTTCACATATTGAGGTGAATACACGGAAACATTTTTTTGAGCTCTCTCATTTAAGTAAAAAATCGAATAGTTATAAAAACAAGAAAAACAAGAAATAAGATCTATAATTTAAATCACTTGGCAAGGCAACTCGTGAACACGCTTCCATGTACAAGTTGTCTTATTTTAAATACGATTATAATGAGACAAAATGGTAAGTATTACAAATACTAATATAGTATAATTTTGAATTTAATTTATGTTTGAGCATATTAAATTGGTTACCTGAGAAGGTTTTTAAGAAGCAGAGCCACAGCTAGCTAGAAAATGTTGGTGGGGAATACCCCGAATATACGGAACTACTGCTAGAGTAAAATTATAGACCCACGAAAACATTTGAGTAAGTACTATTACATGATAATTATTTGTTCACAGATAGACAATACATCGAAATTTAATATTTCTTATTTAATTATTACCTTTTACGATTTAATTATAAAAGTGGTGGGTATCAGTTGGCCTGAAAGCATTTTCCCGGGACCATTTCAACTGCGATGTTTACGGCACACACTGGACGAAAGAGAAATTTTCCTATTAGTGAATCGAGACACGATATTTTTAGCAATTTAATTCAAAAAGAATAAATTAAAAAGAGACCTTATCGTAATAAACATTTTTGAACAGCTAGCATCATTAGAATAAGACCACCACACGTCAAGACACGTGGCAGTAGCGGTCATAAAACGTACGAGTAGGATGGCAAATATTTAGGAGGGTTTTCAAATGCTTAGTCTCGTGTCGTCTCCCTCCCACGTTATAACCGCGCCTGCCACGAACGTTGGTGTTTCCAAGATCAAAAATACTCAACGTTTCCAAGCCTATGTGTTAGTGGAATTTTGTTTTAAAACTTACTACACTTTCTGACATGCAATAATATATTATTTGCCCAGTGCGTGATACGATGACGCGTGTCGAAGCGCAAGCAGTCAACAAGAACTACTGAGCTACTAAGTTACTAAATAAGTAAGAAGTCCATATGTATAGGTATCCAATCACACTCGGCAGGGTTTTATGAACCCTGGGTGAATGTTGGACATCTTTTCTCAAACGTTACTTTTAATTCGTTGGCGTGACTTAACAAACGGACGATTTTCAAACATAATAAAAACAAACGGGAATGTGAAATATTTTTTTGTATCCTGTGAGTTATTCAAAACACGGTTCTGGAATCCTGCCAACTAATTAAAATTAACGTTTTAATGCACGTATGGCCTCGAAAGAGAGCGCATGTGGAAAAGGCAGAAAAAGGTTGAGTATTATTGAGCTAGACTTCCTTACATCATGCGAAAGTAAGCTAAGTTGGAAGACCAGCAGCGTTTCTTTACATATAACATAGATTTATACATTTAGAAATATTCAGACCTATACAGTTTTACAAAATACAATCAGAACTTACAAGTAAGTAAATAACACTTTTATCTTAATACTTATAAAACAAGTTCTGTCTCTATATATATCACAAAACATCTGAAAACTTTTTCCTTTGTTCACAAACATTAATCAGCTTAATTTTATTACATAAAAGGTGATCGTGAATAATCGTGATACATTAGGGATGACTGCAGAAGATACGCCCTTTAAAATTCTACAATGAAGGCAGTATGTCTACCGTGCAGAAAAACAAACGTATCATCTACCCAGAAGGTTTTAAGCAGGGATCTCTACAGCAGCTACGCTTACAGGTAGAGATTGGAGGTTTGTATTTAATAAATGCATCTAGTTTGGTCAAATGTTACTAAAAAATCAGCCTTAGATCTATAAAATAAAAAAATGGAATTTTAATCATTCAGCCTGTATAGAGCAGCGTAGGTGTCTAGTATTTCAATGCACAAGAGTTATCTAAATAATGCAGGCGTCTCTACTTGGCCAGCACTTGATAAAAATACTTTAACGACTGAAACCCGGCGCGTACCCGATTTGGTGTCAAACAATAGAAGATCAATTGTGTCTCATTAGTTGAGTCTACGTATGCTCGCAGTGTGGACGAACAACGCGAGGCGTATATTTCGCAGTCATCAAGTCAAACAAGAAAGAGTGATTGACAGAACATACAGAGATTGATGGGTAGTTTCGATTGTAGCGAAAGTCGTATTGAGTTTGACTATTAATATTTTACAGTTTTAAAATATTGATAGTCAATATAGAGACATTTATACTTTTACCTTTAATCCAAACACCATCTTCAGGAATTGTTCGTAGTGAATTGTTATAACGCCGTCTTGGTCCGTATCGTAACTGCGGAATGCTGATGTCAGAGTCTAAAAACAAAAAACCCAGATAAGCCACACTGAATTTTCCGTGTAAAATACAAGTAATATTTGAATATTAATTTGGCTCGAAATAGTCACCTCATGAACTTGTAATTATGCTGTACAGAATTATTAATAATAAAAAAACAACTTACATATAAAGTGACACAACACTGGATAAAATCATCAAACAAGATGGTGCCACGGCCAAACCTGTCGAACTTCTGGACCATGATGTTGACCACTTCATCTGACAACCTATACCCAAAAGCTGTGAGAGCGTTCTTCAACTCCAGCTTATCAATGTTTCCGGAGCTATCTCCATCAAATGACCGGAAACAGTTTTGCCAATCAGTTACATATTTCCATAGAGCACCAAAATCCTCGAAATTGATTACACCTCTACTCTGTTTGTCAAACATTCCTGAAAAAATTAAGAAATATTTTATCTGATTTTAACTAAAAATATTAAGATTCAATTTTCCTTCATAACTAACTGGGACAGTACAGTATGGGAAATCCGAAATCATGGGGCTAAAATACTGAAAGGTATAGGAAAATGTTCATACATCTTCTATAAAATGAAAATTAAATGCGGTTTGTTCACATCGCATCACTTGAGAATGACTGGACCTATTTGGCTATTTTTTGTTTTAAAATGTTTGATTTGGAATAGTCCGAATCAGGTTTCTAAGGAAAGAAAAATCTTCAAATTAGGGAAAAACGAAACATTCTTTTTATATGAATTATTCATATAATTTGGACAGGACAATGTCTGTCGGGTCAGCTTGTATTATGATAAAAATAATTGGCCTAATTGATTAACTTTTAGCTGCCGGAAACACCTATCAAACAATGTTAATAGGCTACTAAACAAAAATGAAAATTTTATTTCCTTATCAATTAGGCATTTAATACACCCTGCACTTTTCTAGAATTGTAGTAGTTGAAGGCCAAATGAAGTGTGCCAAATTCAATATAACACACTGCAGTGTATTATAATACATCTAGAAATGAAACTGTAAACATACCTATCATGAGACGCACAGTCTCAGGATTAAATGCGTTCCATGTTCCATTGGACAGTGCCTGTTGCAGCTCATCAGCTGAGATGTACCCACTGCGGTCCTTGTCAACTCTGTAATATATATTTCCTCATAAATGACCTGAATCTGCATTATAATAAAATAAAATGAGTCTGTATAGCTACACTATGGAGATAATATGGAACTATGCAAATAATTTTAATATGTACTTAAACAAAATTTTGTAAAACATTTTAAAAGAGTAACGGTGGAGTTTCTTGCCCATTCTTCTCCATAAGAAACTACCTTTTGAAAGGGGCAACTAGAATCAATTCAATTTTTTTTTTTTGTTAATTTTGACGTTCAAAAGTGTTTTTTATGTGCCTATTTGAAATAAATAATTTGACTTTGACTTTGATAATAAATCATTTAAAATCATTGGAGATTTTTACAGGAGTTGCTTCAAACATCAAATCATAGGACACAGGACCTTACATCTCATGGGATTAGAGTCCATGAAGTGTGACTGCCATCCCTAAACATGACACATTTAACATTGAGTTTATATGGTGCAACAATTATTTAGTTATTACAAGCTGAGTCATTTGAATGAATTTGTGCACAAAACAAGTGCCTAATACTATTCATGAATAAAATTAAGTTTTACCTCCTAAATACATCCCAGAGGAACTCCCGGCTCGGCATAGGAGATTGGAATGTCATCTTGGTCTGTAAATAAATAAAGATACCTAATGTACTAAGATATTCATGTTTTATTAACAAGACATCATTTTGATAGCTTTGTTACTGGATATAAATCTGCAACAAGACAACCCTCATCCAACTGTAAAACATTTAGTATGAACAAATGTCTAGATTTCTATGAAAACAAACATCTTCAGCTACTGGCTCCATATAATATGCTGGGATACCAATATAGATCAGAATGAAGACTTTCACTAACATAAATGTATTTTGCTTTGCATCTGTATCGAAGATGAACAAAACTCATACAATTGCAAGTCGAAAGAAACTGCAAGATGTGATACAGAAACAAAGGCGCAGTCTTACTTTGAAATACAATAATAATAAACAAAAATATAGGATGATCAAACCACCAACTAATGATGTAAAACGAAGCGAATGTGTTGACTCAAAGATCTAACATTCTATTTTTTTTAAGCATTAAAATAATATCTGTACTGTTGACTCACTCACCTGTTGGTTTTATTGTTGTTTAACACTTAAATCACGATTATGGTATTATTCTAGTAACTCAAAATAAAGAGTGGCCAGCGGTTATTTCTACAATAAACAATGATAAACTGTTTGTAGTCGCGTTTATATTTTCTCCGTGATAAAACAAGTTTATCAGTTTACTACCGTAATCTACCAATGCTATGCTACCAATTAATGGCTGACTGACCTGACATTGACAGATGACAGAGCTGAATGATGATGTCATACCTCATGACATTGACAGCTGACAGATCTGCATGATGAATGACTCATGACATTAACGATTAAATTCAGTTGCCACTATGCAAAACTACACTATTTGCAAAGAAAACCGCTGAACGCCCTTTATGTAATGTGTTTTTTTTTTTTTGGGTGGGAATCATCAAATTACTTCTCCCGCTCTGGGCGGAACGGGAGGGTGTGTCAGACTCTTACTGATTAAAACCCACCCGTATTCCTTCCTGTTGCCTGTGTTGCCAGGGGCCTAGGTGACCCTTAAGTACCTTCCCGCGACCCCGGCAGGCATCGGCCCTAGTGGACCCCTACTTTTGTGCTGACGACATCTCTTTGAGGCGCGCGTGGATGTAATGTGTTTATGGTTAACATTTGGGATCAGTATAGCCTGCCTGAGATCACAGACGTACAAGTGTCCTGAGATATTAACTACAAACTATTCCATGAAAGCTCATGCTCTGTAGGATGCCAGATTAATCGTGTAATGTCTTCCAGGGTGTTTGTGGCTAAATAATAATAGCCGCATGCATGGCTCGATCGAAGGTTAAGCTACCATTGCCACGGTCGGTTCGTGGATGGGTGACCATCCATTACTTAACGATACCCCTCCGTGCCTCGGAAAGTACGATAAGCCGTTGGTACCGGCTGTCATTTGCATATCTTTGATAATCGTTAAGGATTATATTCAGAAGTCAAAAAGTATAACAACCAGTCTTACCAAGGTTTGTAGTACCTCTACATAAGGCTCGTACAGACTAGCGCGACAGGCAGCGAGACACTCCATAGTTTTCATAGAAATTGTGCTACTGATGTCGAGTCGCACCTGTCTGCGGGAGCCTTTAGTCTGTACCAAGGGGTACTCGTATCATGTTGATTGTCTTCCGAGCATTTTGATTTGTATTGACATTATTGACAGTCAGATTGACAGTACGAACGTCGCAATCTCAATCTCGCTAACTTTAAAAAAAATGTAGTTATTGCTGACATTAAGATGCCACGGTTCAGAAATACCACGATTGCCTTCTGATGCTACAGGATTAGCTCGTGGCCGATCCACAAACGCATTCTACACAATTTATCTCTATTCGCGCGGACTGCTTGTTTTTAATCGTTGTTTTCTCTGTGTGTGCACAGCTGGTACTTGTGCAGACATGGCTGGTGAGGACAATTAACTTCTATGCTTGCTATAAGCCGCCCGTGGCCCACCTGACCTGCTAGAGCTGCGGGCATTTATAAGCACCTCACAAAAGGCAACCATCCTCGCCAGTGACTTAAATTGTAAGCACCCAGCGTGGAACTCGTACACTACGAATACCTAGGGGAGACGGCTCTTCGTGGACGCGGAAGTCTAACACACTATCCAGATGCAGCACAATACATGCCTGACGTGCTGGACATCATAAACCACGGAGGGCTACACTGGCAGATCACGCAACAAGTAACAGACAATAATGAGTTACAGTCGGATCACCAACCTGCAGGTACTCGTCGTCTTTTCGAGTCAACTAAAGCCCATAGCTCCACGCCTATTAACGGACTGGACAATGTTGGAGGAGAAGCTAAAGTGCACGGACGTGGACCAGACAGCCTGTGACGTCGCTGCTTGCATCCGCTGCTTAACAGCGACGGGGCGCTCAAATATGTAGCGGACGAGAAGGTCTTCGCCAACCACCTGGAGCGTCAGTTCCGCCCTAATTCGACCAACGACATCGAGCATGTCGCTGAGGTCGAGAAACACCTGGGAGACTACTTCGCTACGCCGATAGCCCTATGAGGACCCTGTACTCTTCTCACCTGGCGCGGTTAGATGCGCCATCCTAAGGACCCAGCCTAGGAAGGCCCCCGGTGCTGACGGTATGACCAACACAGCGCTGCGCCACCTGGCGTTCCGTATGGTAGCGGCACTGGCACGTCGGTACACGGTGATACCACACACTGGAGTCTTTCCCGCTTCGTGGAAGGAAGAACGCGTCATCATGATGCACAAGGTGGGAAAGAAGATCCAGGAGTCGGAGAGATATCAGCCTATTAGTTTGCTGCCGACAGTCGCCAAGGTGTTCGAAGCACTCCTGCTGCGAGATCTCCAACCACACACTGCTCGGGCGGAATATAGCACGACGCTCCAGCTGTCAAGAATACTGCAGCACCTCGCAGCCGTGCTAAACAAGAAGGAGTACTCGGTGGCAGTATTCCTCGACATGGAGAAGGCCTTCGATCGTGTGTGGCACGATGGTCTCATTACAAGTTCACCCACCTCAGACCTCAGTTTCCACCATTACTACGTGCCACGTCACGTAGTAATGGTGGGAAGAAAAATCCAACTGCCTGCAGATTGAATGCCCTCTGATTGGCGCAAGTCACTAATGAGAATGACTCACTAATGACTGCGCATCTACTGATAAGAAAACCGGTTTGGACACAAACAAATGACGTCACGAAAGTGGTATGGAATATCATTGTACACACGGTGTAATAATAGTCAAAACCTAATCTGTAGGTTTAATTAGCAAAATGGGACATATTGTTATGTCCAGGGGCCCGGAAACGTTATTTAATAATGTTTTTAATTGGCTGGGTGTCCAGCCTCACCACACAGCACGGCGGCTCGGTGCACAAAGTCCTATCCTTGGGGCGGGGGCAGTCAGACGTGCAATGTTCACCCAGGCACTTGACGCACCTGGGTTTCGCATGGCAGTTTTTTATTTATTTATTTATTTATTCATTCATTCAGTACTTACATCTTTATACATAATAAGTTGATGCAAACATAAACTCATTAGAGTTTTACCGTTCTTCTGCGCATGCCCGTAAAGTTGGCAACGATGGCATTGTCCAACGACGCCGCTCTTCCTCAGGGCTATTGCGTATCTCTGTTGACAGTTCATAATGATGATCACTTGGCAAAGTGTTTAACGATTAACTGTCAAACAGTTAGTTTCGTATTGGCTAACTTCAGTGACTAACTAGGATGACGTCATAGGCACCCAGTACCGCTGATAGCCACCGTAACACATTTTGACAGATGTTTTTGTATCGATATTGCTAAGATTGCGATTGTGTAAGCTTAGTGGACATCAAATTGATGATCATTTAGCTTGTGGTGGCTTTCGTGAAAGACACTACTCAAAGGTAGTGTTTTATAAATTATAGTGATTAACACCGAAGCCGATAGTAAGTTAAGCGTGTAAATATTACTTCTTATGTTGTTTTATTGTGATTCTTGGTCGTGGCAGAAGTATGGCACGTCTAACATTGCTGGGATTATATATATTTTAATATACCTAAGTATTTTTTAATACATATTTTTTTTTATCATTGATTATTTTATGTGAATATACTAACTTGTAAAGCCTACTTAGCTGTGATAGTTTTCTGTTTAATTTCATCATATGTACTACTGCCACGATTTTTTTCACATAAACAACCATTTAGCCGGCAGGGGGGGGGGAGACTTGACTCTAACAAAAATTTGCACTTTACAGCTTAATATTACGCAAACGAATCCCTGAATAAAAAGTGGTATTCACAGACCCGCAATAGTTTTGAACGGCCTATTCAACGATTCCCCACACCATGGGATAGATGAGAAAAAAAATACATCCCCATTTGATGCAAGAGGCCTACCCTAAAAACATTATTTTTAGATATTATTGTACCACTTTCACGGCTTGATCAATATTTAATACCTGTGCCAAATTACAGATTTTTAGTACTAAGCATCTCTGAGCTACAGCGGAGACAAACTGACACAGGACGGACATGGCGAAACTATAAAGGTTCCCTGTTTACTACGGAACCCTAAAAATATAATCAAAATAAGAAGTAATAATAATATTTAGAGTAGGTATACGCGAGTAATTATGTAACTACAACATATTCCCGAAATTTGTACATAGTTATGTTATCAATAGTAAATTATATCGCATTTTATTAAATAAGTTGTTGTTATGACTATGCTTTGACTACTGTAGTACCGACTGAGTTCGTAAATGGCACGACTAACGAATCACAGCACACCGCCGTTTGATGGCGGGAATAAAATGGCGGGAAAATGCCACTTGGGTCATCGTGCGAGTCCTGCGATCTCAGTCGTGCCTAAGACGTCGATTTACGAGTACTAATGCTCGAGTTGTGCTTAAAAGGATACCTAGTGTGAATTGATAAGTATATTTCATTCTGTGTGTTGGAGAAATACAATTATATGTGAGTACATGATAAATTGACTATTATTTCAAAAACCTTATTTTTAAATGCTATGGGCCTGAATAACTGTTAATTTCAATATTTAAACTATTAACTAGATACCCTGTTAGTATTCAGAGTTCACATCTCAGAAGTGGGATAAAGATTCCTGTTTTGGCCAGTTAAATATATTTTCTAATCTTAATTATCTACCAGCGGGTGTATTGAACTATAGTGAAATTTTATTTGTCCTCATAATTTTTTATAAATTTCCTTACAATTATTTTGGTGCTTGACTAATAAAATTTCGGTGCAATTTTAAATGTATGTTAATTTTTTTTCTTTTAATTCTGTGGTAATGAAGCGCTCTAGACGTAATCACAATACAATTTGTTATCTCGTTAAGGATACGTAAGGATACTGTCCTTCAACCATTTATTGCACATGTAACGAACTTTTACACATTTGATTTCTTTTAATACGTAAAGGTTTCTGTTATTTTGTTTACTTCTGTTACTCAGTTTGATGCTATACAACTGAGTTTTACTAAAGGATGGTAGTCTTAGTATTAACGATAGTTGTTCGACCTTGTGTTTACAATATACTTACTCATTACGCTTATTATGTTACTAACGCTTCAATTGTGCCAATGTTCATTATTTAAGGGTTGACAGATGGCTTACCCATACTTTGTAGGTTTATAAAATCCAATTAAATATTTTAGGTAATTGTAAATAAATAACGTGCCTATATTATGTTCTATGTTGCCTAACTCTCTTTATTTCAGAACTTGTTTTAAAGAACGAATTCCTTGGGATATAATTAACATTCCAGGGTCTTCTCATGGAGGGAGACAATCGAGAACGCGTTGTCTACACCCCGACGGGCTCACCCAATGCTAACCGGCGGTCATGCAGTCCTGGACGGTGGCAAGCCTGCAGCCGGGACTTGAGTCGGTCACGCAGCCGGCCGAGTGGTCGGCCAACAGGGCGCCTGAGTCACTGCTCACCCGTTCAACTGGTGCGGCCTCGAGGCAAACAGCTGAGTCAACAGCCGTGCAACCCGGTGGCCCACCAGCAAACCGAGCAGACTAGCCGCAGCCCAGATCGCCGAGCATCAAGCCGGTCGGACCGCCGAGCATCGAGCCGGACGGGCCGCCGAGCATCGAGCCGCATGGACCGCCGAGCATCGGGCCACGCGGACCGTCGAGCATCGAGCCACACGGGCCGCCGAGCATCGAGCCGGACGGGCCACCGAGCATCGAGCTGCACGGACCGCCGAGCATCGAGCTGGACGGGCCGCCGAGCATCGAGCCGTACGGACCGCCGAGCATCGAGCCGGACGGGCCGCCGAGCATCGAGCCGCACGGACCGCCGAGCATCGAGCCGCACGGACCGCCGAGCATCGAGCCGCACGGACCGCCGAACATCGAGCCGCACGGACCGCCGAGCATCATCGAGCCGCGCGGACCGCCGAGCATCGAGCCGCACGGACCGCCGAGCATCGAGCCGCACGGACCGCCGAGCATCGAGCCGCACGGACCGCCGAGCATCGAGCCGCACGGACCGCCGAGCATCGAGCCGCACGGACCGCCGAGCATCGAGCCGCACGGACCGCCGAGCATCGAGCCGCGCGGACCGCCGAGCATCGAGCCGCACGGACCGCCGAGCATCGAGCCGCACGGACCGCCGAGCATCGAGCCGCACGGACCGCCGAGCATCGAGCCGCACGGACCGCCGAGCATCAAGCTGCACGGACCGCCGAGCATCGAGCCGCACGGACCGCCGAGCATCGAGCCGCACGGACCGCCGAGCATCGAGCCGCACGGACCGCCGAGCATCGAGCCGCACGGACCGCCGAGCATCTAGCCACGCCGACCGCCGAGCATCGAGCCGTGTGAACCGCCGAGCGTCGGGTCGCGCGGACTACCGAGCGTCGAGCCGCGCGGACTACCGAGCATCGAGCCGCACGGGCCACCGAGCCTCGTGCCACGCTGCATCAGGGCGTCCTTCACCTAGCCGTATAAGCTACCACCCAAGTAGCACAGATAGCTGTATAACTACTCACTTTTAGACCTATTTGGAACTCTATGCGTATTAAGACTCTTTTAAGAGTACACTGGTGATCCTACAGCTGCATAATAGCTGTCAGTGATATTTAAACAGCTTAGGCTGATTAAGAGCTGCTTTAAGGCTGATTAAGACCGACAAAACTACCATTAATACGCTAAGAGTGTTATAAAGGTATATTTTCAACGACTCTATTCAGCTTTTAACCTTTTCTAATGCCTTAACCGTAGTAAGGGCTGTTTAGTGGATGAAATTACGCCAAATGCTGTATAAGAAGGTATTTGTGAACTCCTATTACACTGACTTATTAAAGGGGCACATGTGAACTATTTTGACGTTAATAGCTGTATAATGGATGATTTGTGGCCCACATTACAGCTTATTGCTGAATATGTCTACCGCTAATCAGCCTTTATACTGCCATTGATAGTGTCTGCATAGCGGTTATTTAAACATTCACTAGATGCCTCGCAGCTGCTTAGAGACTCATTAGTGTATCGAATTAACGGCTTCTACTTTATAGTGGTTCACATAAGTACCTTTTATCAGACTTCATCTGAATAAAAGTAACATGTGGTACTGTAATCAGTCAGTGTAACTAGTTGAGGGCGATTAACTGACGTATATACCTATGTTATTTGATTTATAAATATGAATTCGACTAATTCGTGGAAAATGAAAGCTAGAACAGGGGGCATTAGAAGAAAATTATCGAAAGAGTACCAAAGAATTATGAAGACAGAAGAAATAAAATCTTCAAGTCGGGAAGTAACGCAAAGCGTGACAAATAGTTTGAAACAGGATGGTTCCGTACAAAATATTAGTCGTAATAGTTCAGAAGATGTTGCACATTCAACAAATTATGTGTGTCCAAGTTCTTCTTCCAGTAACCTCGGTGATAATATTAATTGTTCAATTCTAAACACCGACAATTATAACTCAGAAAAAATATCGAGTTCTGAAGATGATGACGACGGCAGCTATAGCGATGATGTAAAGCACTCACTGTTTAGGGAAAAAATTAGAACGTGGGCTCTAGAAAAGAGTATTAACCATGTTGCTTTAAAAGATCTGGCAGCAATTATCAACGACTTGATTCCGCAAATATTACCAACTGATCCAAGGACCATTTTAGGAACTCCTCGAAATGTCAACATAAAAGAAATTGAAGGTGGCGAATACTGGCACAACGGAATAGCCAATTCTGTGATTAAAATATTGAATAGTTGGGATGAAGCTCCAGACGAAATTTCATTAAATATTAATTTTGATGGATTGCCAATATTTAAAAGTTCTAAACATGAATTTTGGCCAATTTTATGCAACATCCACGAGAATACTAGCATAAAGCCATTTATTATTGGTATTTACTTTGGAGTTGGAAAACCAAAAAACTTGGACAGTTACTTAGAAGATTTTATTAACGACATGAAAAAAATTTTGGATGAAGGTATTCATAATTTCGAAAAAACTATTGCTGTAAAGATTCGATGCTTTATATGTGACTCGCCAGCTAGAGCCTACATAAAAGGTAATCATTTTTAATTTTACCTGTTTAAATTATTGCAATGCCAATTTAATACTTGAATGAAGGAAGATGTTGATGTTGATTTATTTATTTATTTTGTATTTTTCAGGTGTTTGCAATTTTAATGGTAAACACGGTTGTTTGAAGTGTGTTACCATTGGAGAGTACTCACACAATTCCCACACAGTTACTTTTTCTGATATTGACTGTGCAGAGAGAACAAATGAAGGATTTCGGAACAAGCTTTATGGACCCCATCACAAGACTGATTCCCCATTACTTGGTCTACCTATAGACATGGTAAAAGATTTCCCTGTTGGCGATTCACTACACCTACTGGACTTGGGTATAATGAAACGTTTATTAGTCGGTTGGCGTGACGGGAATTTTAGTAAATATATCACAAAATGGCGTGCCAGTGACATTGAAAAGGTATCAGTTTTTTTAAGGAGATGTAAGTTACCATCAGAAATTCATAGAGCGGTACGAGCCCTGGATACTTTGGCTTACTGGAAGGCATCCGAATTCCGATCATTCTTTTATTATTTGAGTGTCATTATTTTGCCTGAAGTGCTAAAATCGACTGCATATTCACATTTCTTAACACTATATTGTGGTATTATAATTTGTTCAAACGAAGCTTACCAGAATATGTTGCCACTTGCTGATAAGCTTTTGAAACATTTTGTAAGACATTATAGAGACTTTTATGGAGCCGATTACGTCACAAGCAACGTGCATAATTTAATTCATGTGACTGCCGAAGTAACGATGTATGGGCCACTGCAAAGTTTCAATGCGTATCCCTTCGAAAACCAGTTGTACATGATCAAAAAAATGTTAAGAGTTGGCCGAAATCCACTATCACAAGTGGCCAAAAGATTAGCCGAAATGAATTTGATTGATGTGAATAAGAATATTGCACAAAACAACTCTAAGTATCCGTTTGTAAAGACAAGTAAAAACGGTCGAAAAATTCTACATATGAAAGAATATAAGCTATCTTCAAAAACATGTGACAGGTATATTTTAACCACTAATAATGATATTATTGAAATTAAGTTCATAATCGATGAATCGGAAGTTTTGGTACATGGTACTAAAATACAAAATAAAAATGACATCTTCAAGTACCCGGTGAAGTCATCACGCTTTGGCATATACAAAGCTACAAGTTCGGATGAATGTGCTAACGCTGCTGTCATTTTAGATCTTCGGGAAATAAAATGCAAATTAGTATGTATTAAACATAAAGAATGCCATTATTTTATTCCATTATTACATACTTTGTAAATAAAACAAAATAAATGATTGAACTTATACATATTTATTGATTCAATTTGCTCACATCAATTGGTACTCTGTCAATGTAGGTATCATCTGTCACAGGAAAGTAAAAGGTAACAACAACAAACTTAACAAAAACATTGATATCCTTATTGTATCATCTTTTACCTACACTTTCATGCAACTTATAAAACCTGCATCACAGTAAATCACTTATTAACAAAGTATTTGAAATCCGAATATAAAATAACATTCAATACCGTTAATAAAGATATAACAAAACAATGAAAACTGAAGCCTACTTGATCATAACATAGTCTAGCTAGAATCATATTAGCCTTTAATCATAATAATAGTCACCCGCAATAACTAAATATGATGGAACGAAAGCTGCAAGAGATTGCCAGTCTTTTTGATTTATTCGTCTACAAAACTACCAAAATTAGCACAATGAGCCCACATCGTTCTGATCGTTTTCTGGTGAACTGTTATTACTTATAATATTCTCTATGACTCCATCTCTAACTTCTTGTTTGTCCTCCGTCTCTAACGAGTTTTGTTCTCGTTGTATATTATTTTCGCCTTGTTTTGCAGTAGAGTCATTATTATTTTTTGCAGGATTTTTATTTTTTCGACGTTTTGTCACTGACGCTCTTAGGTCTCTCATCAATTTTCTCTTTCCTGAATTTTTTAAAGCAGTCTTGAAAAATATTTCCGAAGCTTCTACTGTAAATGCTGCGTCCCACGAATGAACCATTTCAAAAAAAAACTTCCTTAATAATTTGTAGTTTTTCAAAGCAATTTTCGATTTTTCTCCTCGGCTTCCACCAGACCACGAACAGAAACAGATAAATTCCCGAGAAAGCAATGTGTCAAGTAATCGATAAGCAAATGTTTTACCATCTCCAGTGGAAGGTGAGCATAAAAATGACAAATGTTTCTTAAGTTTCTTGTATTCGGATTTATCTGCTAGTTTGACTTCTAACGCATCCAACTGACGTTGGTCTTCAATTATATTAAAGCAAAAGCTCTCAGCTTCATCTTGACGGACATCTTTCAATAAAGTCACTTGTACAGGTTATTCGTTTTTTGGCTGGTTCAGTTTTTCTGATATGTCTTCTAATTGAACAGACATTATGCAGATTTTGTTCACCATATTTTCTATAATTTTATTTTGATTATGAATCATATTAACCATCGTGTCAATTTTGTCCGAAAGCATATTCTGGTCTTCACAAACTTGTAAAATTACTTCTTCATCAGGTGTATTATTGATGGACGTATTTGTTATGTTTCTGGGTATGGAGTTGGTGTTCGTCTGAAAAAAAAAACATAAATGAAATATACCGTACATTTAAATATATGTATACACATATATTATACTCATATGTACACATTCCACCATGGGCCCGAGCAACCCGAAAATAATTTTAACTATGAATTGCTGGTGATATTCTGAGAAAAAAATGTTGTGGCAACACTAGTAGGTCGAATTCTGTAATTTTAAAGTAATATATTTTTCAAACAAATTATATCGATTCCATTATTATACTTCATTATTTCAATTCAATTAAATTCTTTATTTCAATCAACAGTTGGAGCATTAGGTACAAACAACGCCTTAAGTCGAGTTGCCGAGTAATACCAATTGACAATTGACAACGAGTGAGGTATGACTGTTTGCTGTTAGGATTTATTTACCTAACGAATTTACAGATCGTGAATTTCTAAAAATAATGAATATCTTAGAAAACATGCGTGATGCCATGTCACATATAACTGTATTTGCTCCAATTATGTATCTGAACCCATGGTTGAAATCGATGGAGTTACTCGAGCCCACGGTGTATATATTTATATGTATATTGTTGGATACGGGACACGGGGATACGAGTAAAACTAGGACGGGCTGTGAACGCACTGACGCTTTATTTTGTGACACGCGTGCGCGAGCCCGATCCGGGGGGCGCGGGGCGCTGCGCGGCGTCGTCTGCGCAGGCAGCCTACGTGGCCGCGCATCGCTACACACATACATCCTGCTAGTACACAACATCTCCCAACCTTATTTCTAAAGATATAATACAAGATACAATAGCATAGCATAGTAGCAGGATTAAAAACATAATAATAATACTAAAATACTTAAAGGTCCTTACAACAACATACAAGTACAAAATTATGACATCCACTGGTCACTTGCCTAACGCAAGGCTTCTATAGTCCACCTTTGGAAGCTGGCGCAACATCCTTCCGTGACGGGCGGGCGGCACAAGCGCGGGCGGTGAGGTCGGCGCCGCTGGTGGCGTATTTACACCCTGTCCGCCCTCCTCCGCTGCGTCAGCTTGAGACGCGGGTTGGGGGCTCAGTGGTGCCGCTGATGATATGTCCTCGTCACCATCATCCTCTAATTCGCCAGTATTCCAACTTTGTTGTACATTGCCGTTCCCCTTAAATAACACAATCTGGTTTTTGTGTTTTTTTATTACACTCCCTGTTAAATGATCGGAAATTAAATACACAACTCTACCACTCCTGTCTATTACTGTGCCTCTGCACCATGTGAACTTTTCTTTATTGTTAAATTTTTTGTATAAAACTTCGTCCCCGTTTTTAAAAAATTGTTTATTTTTACCGCCATAGAATTTACTCTGCAAACACTGTTTAGATTTCACTGTGCTGTCCAGTGACGCGTTGGAAGGCGACGACAGCGGTTTTGGCGACAATAGATCCAACCTTGATCTTAGCTTGTGACCAAAAACTAATTGAGCCGGAGAGAACCCTGTCACTGAATGTACTGAATTCCTGTAATCAAAAAGATATTTTAACAGTTTGACCCTAGTGTCTTTTTGGCTGTTAGTCGATAAAATACAGGATTTAATACCTTTTTTTGCGATCTTTACGTAACTTTCGGCCTGACCATTGCTCGCAGGATTATAGGGCGGTGACGTCACGTGCTCAATGCCGTTAATTGTACAAAACGTTTTAAAATCTTGTGACGTGAAAGCCGTGCCGTTATCGCTTACAATTGTATTTGGTAACCCGAACCTTGATACAAACTCGTATAGTTTTTCTACTGCAGCTGATGAGGTCGTTGAACCACACATATCGTAAACTTCCACCCATTTCGTATATGCATCTACTACAATTAAATAATGTCTATTATCTAACGGACCCAAGAAATCTATATGCAACCGGTAGAATGGGTGAGGTGGGTATTGCCAGGGGGCAAGCGGGGCGCGCGGAGGGGTAGGTCGTAAATGTATGCAAACACTACAAGAGTTGATCATAGTTTCTATTTCTTTATCAATACCCGGAAACCAAAAACGGGAACGAGCTTCGGCCTTTGTTTTTACAATTCCCAGGTGGGAAGTATGAAGTTCGTTTAATATTTTCATTTTTAGCCTTTCTGGTAAAACCAATTTATGGCCTCTCATAACACAGCCGTCTTCATACGATAATTGATTCCTGCATGCGTGGAACGGTTTTAAAATCTCATCAGAAACGCTTCTAGGCCAACCCTTAAAAATAAAATCAATCACGTTCATTAAATTAACATCTCGGGTAGTTTCCTTGCGTAATTCGTCCCGCGTAACTGGCATATGTCCGTCTATTACGAAGTGAACATATGACGCGCGATCAATCGGGGCGGCCGCAGCGGCAGCGTGCTGAGCGCTGTCCCCCCGTTCGCAGTCCGCGGCGGTCATTGACCGCGACCGCTTATCGTTGTCGGGAAGACTTGCACGGGATAAATAATCCGCGCTGTTATTTTCGCTACGAACGTATTCGATTTTATAATTATATGCGCTGAGGAACAACGCGTATCGTTGTAATCTGTTTGCCGAAACCTCCGGTATACCTTTGTGCGGGCCAAAAATTGAAATTAAAGGCTTGTGATCGGTGCGAAGGATGAACGGGTCTGACTTACCGTACAAGTACTGATGGAATCTTCGAACTCCAAAAATAATAGCAGTTGCCTCTTTCTGAATTTGAGAATAACGTTTTTCAGCTGTGTTTAGAGTGCGGGACGCAAATGAAATAGGACGCTCGCATCCATCTTTATCGCTTTGCGATAAAATCGCACCTAACCCATTAGGTGAAGCGTCCACTGTGAGGATTAACTTTGCATTTGCGTCGAAATGCGCTAACACCTGATCCGACGTTAAATGTTTTTTTATTTCGACGAACGCTCTCTGATGTTCGTCGGCCCAGTGCCATTTAACACCCTTCCTTAGAAGATCGTATAAGGGACTTAGAATTTCGGACGCCTTAGGTACGAAATTACGGTAGTAATTTACTAATCCTAAAAATGATTGCAGTTTGCCTATATCTGTGGGCACGGGGGATTTCTCAATTGCTATTACTTTATCTGATGATTTTTTTAACCCGTCTTTGTTAATTACATACCCTAAGTAATTGATTTCATTCTTAAAAAATTCGCACTTTTCTTTTTGCAAGGTAAGTCCCGCATCTTGCAACCTCTGTAACACTGCCGTCAACCGTTGTAAATGTAAACCCGGTCCATTGGCTGTGATAAGGACATCGTCTAAAAGACACAACACACCGTCCATACCAGACAATACGTTTTCCATTGCGCGCTGAAAAATAGACGGTGCGCTGGTTAACCCAAAAACCATACGTGTATACTGAAACAATCCGCGGTGAGTATTTATGCATGTAATCTTTTGTGAGTCTTCGTCTAAAACAAATTGATTATAGGCCATGGACAGGTCTAACTTTGAGAACTGTTGACCTCCGTGCAATTTTGAAAACAGCTCGTGGACTGTAGGCAACGGGTATTGTTCTACAACTAATTGTTTATTTATGGTTACAGAATAGTCTGCACACAGCCTAACACTTCCATTCCGTTTTAATACTGGCACTACAGGTGATGCATACTCTGAGTGATCAACCTGTTTAAGTATCCCTAAGTTTACAAGGCGGACTATCTCTTTATCTACCTTGTCTCGCAATGCAAAAGCGGTGGGACGCGCTTTGAAAAATATTGGCACTGCATCATCTTTTAAACGTAATTTGACCTCGAATTTGTTGAATTTACCTAATTTTTCTGAAAATACGTCTCTGAATCTATTATGCAAGTCATCGATTGTTTTTACTTCATTTTTTATGAAATTACAGGGTGCTATTTTTAACTTAAATAAGGATAAGAAATCCCTTCCGAGCAATGGCGGGCCTTCGTTGCGTACCACGTAAGCATCTAGTGTGTGTGTGCTGAGCCTATATGTGACCGATAGGCGAACTATACCGAGGCACATAATACTACTGCCCGTGTAGGTAAATAGCCTTTTCTTAGGTGATAACAAGGGCAACCTGCTAAAACATTTTGTGTATAAACTCTCGGAAATTACCGTTACTGCAGATCCACTATCAATCTCAAATTTGATTTGTGAGCCGTTTATGGACACGATTTCTGTCATGGGTTCTCCCCGCTCTGAAGTGATGTTACAACATAAAAACTCACCATCGTCGTCCTTCTCACTCACGTCACCAGTCACAACACTCTTTACTTTGCACATTCTACGTAAGTGGCCCTTTGTATTACACTTCCTACAAGAAAAGTTCGCGAATCGGCACTGAGATGATGCATGGTTCTTGCGTCCGCACACGGAACACTTCTCCATTACCGGTTCCTTATCAGAACCCGCACTCTTGCCCTGCACCTTGAACACTGAATGTTCTTGCTGTGTGATCGACGCCGTCGTGGAAGCGCCGGCGGCGGCGCCTGCCCGCGCGCACCGGACGCTCTGCGCCAACTCCACTGCCTTGGCCAGGGTCAAGGTATCTGTGTCCTTTGTGAACAGTTTGTCCCTCTCGGGACCTGCCAACATGCCCATCACGAAACGGTCTCGTAATGCCTCTTCTACGTTGGCGAACTTGCAATGTTTCGTGAGGCCACGCAGTCTTGCCGCCCACTGCGCATGCGTCTCACCCGTTTGTTGCGTTGCCGCGTAAAATGCGTACCGCTCCCCGAATCCACACTTTGTTGGGGAAAAGTGAGTATCGAGAAGCTTATAAATGTCTTCTACTGGCACCTCCTCCAGTTGTTTTGGCAAAGCCAAGTCGGCTGCGAGCTGGTAGGTGCCGTCCGCGAGTGCGCTCAGTAGAATTGCTCGCCGTCTTGAACCCGTTGCGTCGTTTTTTTCGGAAATATCGTTTGCCACGAACCATTGCCGCAGGCGACTTTTGTACGCCTGCCATTCGTGCACTGTGTGGTCGAAATTACTTAATATACCGAAACTAAACTGAGCCATCGTGATATAGCGTGGGTCGCTCTCGTCGCCACTGTTGGATACGGGACACGGGGATACGAGTAAAACTAGGACGGGCTGTGAACGCACTGACGCTTTATTTTGTGACACGCGTGCGCGAGCCCGATCCGGGGGGCGCGGGGCGCTGCGCGGCGTCGTCTGCGCAGGCAGCCTACGTGGCCGCGCATCGCTACACACATACATCCTGCTAGTACACAACATATATTATAATACACATTTTATGTACTATTCTTATTAACAAATTTCACACACTATAGGTGTGTATGTGGATTCTGTCAACTAATACGGAAAATATATCGTTGTGCACGTGTGTGCACAACGATGTATTTTCCGATGGTGTCATCACACACAAGACGCGTATGACTATACACAGACACAAGCGTGTGCACACACAACAAACATACACATGCATAGAGCGGGCCCAGTGCCAGGATAAATTCTGATTTCACCCGCGCGTCTCGCAACACCCGCGTTAGTACGGATAACAACCACGGGCGGCGCAACGACGCGCGATACAACACTTGGTGGAAAAACAAAACAAGTGTAGTGCGTATAAAGTGCAATGTAGTTAAATAAAACTAGACTTTAAAATTTTATTTATGAAAATTTAAGTTTATAAAAATTACATATTTGTCACGCTGCGTGTGGTCGTTGATTTTAGTTCCCCCTCCACGCACTTTGCACATTACCAATCTGCCTATTTCCGAACATTGATATTGGTGCCGATTCCCTTGTTTACAAACTAAACTAAATTTAAGTTCAGTGCATCTTTTTCTTTCTATTTCATTAAGAAAATTAAAAAATTAAAATTAAAATTCATTTATTTCAGATTAAAATCCATATTATCAATCAAAAATAATAAAAAAAACAATAAAATAATCAAATCAATAAAAATCAAGAACAAAATCAAACACAAACACATTAAAAACACAGAATACACAAATACACATAAAAACAATATCTAACAAATCGACAGAAACAATAACAATACCAGACACTACAATAATAATATTCAATATCAATATCACCATAATTATTTAATAAAAGGTGACGAACTGGCATGTAGCACCATCCACCTCTCTAGAAAAGGCGAGTCCCACCGCTCGGAAAATACTTTTAGGATACTGTTAGTGCTGCGCTTAAAGCGATTTAGCAGCGATGCACTCCGCTTTCTAATTAAGGCAAAAAAGTCATCTGTGTGCGCCTGCGCGAACATGGTAGACGCGCTGCAAAACCGCGGCAACCCCAACAGTATCCTAAACGCATCATTGTATTGGACGCGCAGGGCGCTGTATGCCCGCTGTGTAAACTTGGCCCATAGGCTGCACGTGTAGAAAGACTGACAATAAGCTTTAAATAAGGTCACCTTTACTGGTCTAGTACAGCGTGCAAACCTACGCGCCAACATGTTACCCCGTACAGACAGCGCCCTGCGTTCCCGCTCAATGTCCTCATTATCACACAAACTATCTGTGACCCAGTGACCCAGATACTTAAAGTGGTTTACCCTCTTCAGAGATGCACCACAAAGAGTAATGGTAGGTACAGTTGAGTAGCATTTGGTGCCAGCTTTAAAAATCATGAACTCACTCTTTTTAGGATTGTATCTGAGTCCATGGGCCACAGCATACGACTCGCATATGCTCAACAGCTTTCGCAGCCCTCCAACCGACGGACTCAGCAGGACCATGTCGTCTGCGTAACTGATACTATTTACAGACATCCCATCCACAGAGCAACCTACATTAGCACTACTGAGCTCGCCAATCAGTTGGTTCATATACAGGTTGAACAGCCGTGGCGAAGTCAACCCCCCTTGCCTCACCCCGCAGTCCAATCTGTACACTTCTGACTGCGCTCCTGCCCATCTCACGCTGTTCTTTTGATGACTATACCAGTACCCAAATATCGACACTAACTCACTCGGCATCTGTGTCTCAACTTGCAGCTTGTACCACAGCTTGTCATAATTCACCAGATCGAAAGCCTTCGAAAGATCTAAATAGCAAGCATAGACTGGGGTGTTTCTGGTGGTATAGTACTGCACAGTCTGCTTGAGACAGAGGATGGCACTCTCAGTTGACAGTCCCGGTGTGAACCCAAATTGAGCGTCGTGCACTTGAAGATGTTTCTCCAGCTGTTGGTCAAGCAGTCTGTCCAGTACCTTTGCTATGACAGTAGCAAGCGAGATAGGTCTATAGTTGGATACGTCTGACGCATCACCGGTTTTGTTCTTAATTATCGGAACTACTACTGTATACATGAGATCATCAGGTAGATAATTATGGCCAATACACAGGTTAAATAACATGGCGAGGACTCTTGGCAGGTGATCACCAGCGTACTTCAAGTGCTCAATACTAAGGTCATCATGACCTGGAGACTTTCCTCTCACCGGAAGAAAAGGACAGAAGATAAGTTTTAGTTTAGTCCTGTCAAATTAATCAGCGCTTGACGTAAATTGACGTAATTTTAGTAGGCAAGTTTTTAATCACGTTTAAATTTGTATGGAGTAGTGACAGGACTGACAGGACTAAACTAAAATTTATCTTCTGTCCTTTGCTTAATGAAATGGAAAGAAAAAGATGCACTGAACTTAAATTTAGTTTAGTTTGTGAACAAGGGAATCGACACCAATTTCACAGACACCATAATTATTATTTAGTTAGAGATAATTTAGTCACTTACCAAAGTATCTGCATAAGCTTCGAAATTCATTGTATCTATTTGATTCACTATTCGAGTTTGAATATTACTTTGAGTTGGATCAGCGGTTTCTTGGCACTGCGGCTCATTGACATCGGTGTCGCTATATCGCTCCATACTTTCTAATTCAATTTCTGCCTGTGCGTACGAAAACAAATTTTGCCTTTTTAGATCACAATTCAATTTTTTCCAATCAGGACTTGGCTTCGAACGTTCTTCCTTGATCAGCTTCAAAATGTTTTTATTCTTTGGAGGCCAACTTAATATTCCATTAAACTCCCAAAGTGACGGTACAATGCTCAATCGATCACCGTCCGGTTCAGAAGTACTAACGATCTTAAAAGGCATTATTCTGAAATAAAAAAATTAAACAATCACATAATTATAAGTAATAAATACATAACTTGTACAAAGGTTATTGAACAAAGGTTTTCTGGGTAGGTAGGTAGTATTGTTTGCATAAGCTTTTTACAGTTTGTAGGTACCTGCTTAATTATGTCAATCGTAAACGTTATTGCGAATTGAGGTATAAAAACAGAACTAGGTATAGGTACATTAAAAGAGTACGCAACGTTTCTTTTGACCATGCAGGCAACGACGACAAGCGACTGGCGACTGTGCGTACCGAGAGCCGACTGAGCACTATAAGACAGGCGCATCTAGCGCGCGAACGACAGAAAGAGATGGCCGCACTTAGGCACAATAGGCTAGGTGAAAACACAGTTTTATAAACGAGAGTCACGCGCGGGTGGACTGCGCAGCGGTTAAGCTTATCAGTCGATCCGATACATTATGAGGATCAAATGACTCTAAGGGCCAATTTCATAAAATAATACAATACAAAAGTCAGAAATGAGCGTCAAAGTTCTAAATTCAATTACAATCAAACGCAAGGACAGTTATCGTTTTACTAAACGAAAATTAAGCGTGACGTCACGTTTTGCGTAACAGACTTCTTAGAGTATGTAAAAACTAAGAAATTAAAATATGTTGTGGATGAAATATTGCATTTATGTTTATTTTGCTGTACAATTTATTTTACAATAAAAAATATATATCTATAGGTATTTATATATTAATACTTTTCTACCCAATATGAAAGGTTCGCGCGCGCGTAAAACGATGTGTTAAATAATATCACTGACAATTTTGAACTAGAAGTTATCCATGCGGTGGTTTTAAATATAATACTACGGATCCCTAAAGAGTCTGAATAACAACTGTTTAATTGTTCACATTATGGCTAACGGTAGAGCTTGTGGACCATTAAAAGTAAAGAAAACAGCTTATAGCTGCTTACAGTTCACATTTGTAATTTTATTCAGTTTTTTGCTGATTAACAGTACACTAGTGAACTATTAGACAGCCTTTTTCAGCATATAAGAGTTTTAACTATTCACGTCGCTGTTTAACATTGTATTGTATAACCTATAAATATACTGGTTCATTTTTCAAGTTTTATGATGTTTTGTGTATGAATTAGGAATGTATTGCATTAGTTTTTACTTCCTGATAACATAATAATAACTTTTTATCTTATAATTCTTTTCAAAGCACAAAAAATTGTTTATTCATGTTTTCATCACGGCTTATTTATATCACAAAACTAATTAAAAACCGAATATTTTCGTGGCGCACTAAAATTTTCTTAGACAAAGTATATGTATAATGTCAGTGAAATTACATTCCCAAGCATTTTTCTTTTATTAATATGTAAAACAATGTACTTACCAGGAAATATGAATATTATCCACGTATTAATTCACTCCACGAAACAAGTGTTCAATTGGCAGCTAGGGTTATATTTGCTTCTATAATTATGTTTGCTACATCAAATATGTTCACTTTTACACTGGCCGCAAGCAGCCTTTCCCAGTTTAAAACATCTATTAAGAGCGTAGATGTGACATATTTACTGAATAAAGAGTAACTTGTGATCTCTTAGTCAGTCGATATTCAGCGCATAGTACTGTCGTTAGCCTTTATAACACTGTTAAATTGCTGCTACACAGCTCCTAAGCAGCTACGTGAACTAAAGGCTGAATAATTTGTGCCCATTTAAGAGTTATAAGAGCTGTATAAGGCCCTATACAGCCCCTATGCAGCTTTTTATTCAGCTTTAAGCATGGTGGGAATCCGTTATTCGGCTGATAAGCAGCCTCGCGTGCTACTTGGGCACTCGCCAAGCCGTTGGAGCTATCGTTCGCGTAGCCCAGTAAGGCAGCCGCACGCTAGCGTGGTGAGAGGCGTACCAGCTGGAACTCAAGATAAGACCATGGGTGAGTCAACTTCTCTACAAAGATTACCTACTCTTTCGGATCTTGTTAATGTTTTAAAATCTATGTCTAATAATAGTGTAGATAAATTAGGTTCCTTTAACAACACGATTCCCGAGTTTGACCCAAGTAAACGGGAACAGACAATGACTATGTGGCTTCACAAAGTCAATGAGTGTATAGAGGCATGAGGAACAGGGTGTAAAGTTCACTCATCCTCCATAGAAAAGGGAGGATCCTCCGACCAGACGGGTGTCGTGTCTGGCGGGCAACTGCCCGACGGTTACTGTCGGGATGTTGTATATATGCTAGTTGCGCGGTAAACTCTGCTTGCGCGATGCAGGATTTTGCGTGACGTCAGTGTGATGCGTAGTTCGCATGTGGCGATGTAGATGGCTGCCACATCACTCCCCTCCGGAGACCGAAGGTCGATAGTGGGCTAAGTCGTGTATCTTGCGATGCTTGCCAGTGCCAGATGGGGTTCCAGTGGGTCGGAACCGGTTGTCGCATAGTTCGCGGTGGGTCGGAACTGTCTGCGGTGATGCCCCAGTGAGTCGGGGTGGCGCTGCGTTATGCTCCAGTGAGTCGGATGTGGTACAGCGCCGGGTTGAGAGCTGACTGCTGGCGTCGACCAGGAGAGCGTTGAAGAGCTCTGCTTGTTGACCGGCCGAAAGTGCAGTGTGCTGTGCCTAGGTTGCTGATGAGGCTTAGGGTGATGACCAGGTATGCGCGGTCGCTGCATGCTGGTGGTCAGGATACCCGTTGAAGCCGTGGGTGCTGGCTGGCTGTATGACTCGCCACTCGAGAGCTTGAGGAAGTGATGATTATGACGTCACGCTGATGTAGTTGCACGAAGGCTGCGTTGACGTTCATATTCGGGGTCACCAGTATAGAGGCATGAGGAACAGGGTGTAAAGTTCACTCATCCTCCATAGAAAAGGGAGGATCCTCCGACCAGACGGGTGTCGTGTCTGGCGGGCAACTGCCCGACGGTTACTGTCGGGATGTTGTATATATGCTAGTTGCGCGGTAAACTCTGCTTGCGCGATGCAGGATTTTGCGTGACGTCAGTGTGATGCGTAGTTCGCATGTGGCGATGTAGATGGCCGCCACAAGTGCGCAACAATTTATGCGTGGTCGGAGAAGCAAATAATTCATTTTGCATTACCAAAACTAAAGGGTATAGCCCAAAGGTGGTACGAAGGTCTTCCGTCGGTCCTGTTTACTTGGGCTGAATGGCAGGAAAAACTTTTAGCTGCTTTCCCATCGGAAGAGAATTATGGCCAAATGCTAAGCGATATGCTGGCCAAACGGGCTAGGTTCACGGACTCATTAGAAGAGTATTATTACGACAAACTGTCCCTTATCAATAGATGTGGTATAACTGGAAAGAGGGCAGTTGAATGCATTTTGCATGGCATCGACGACCGGTCGGTTCGATTAGGGGCTGAGGCAGCTCAGTTTGATGACCCTAACAAGCTACTTTCGTATTTACGTAATACTCGAAACATAAAATTCAACAACGAGCATAAATTAACTAAAGGTCAAACTCAAAAACACCAAAATAGCTTTAACTCTAGGACTACTCGTTGTTCGAATTGTAAAAGGGACGGTCATGTTACGTCTCAGTGCACACAACCTGTTAAGAAGTGTAGTCGGTGCAATAGAATAGGTCATGAGGTGGAACATTGTTATGCTAAACTGCCAACGACTGAAGAAAAAGGTCATGCGAGTAGAGGATAGGGGTGAAGTAAGCGCGGTTCCGGTATCGGAATCAAACAAAAAAATATTTCAAAACTGCTACTGTTAACGGTTTCTTCACAACTGCGTTCATAGATTTTGGGAGTGAATGCTCAATGATAAGGTTGTCAGTTTTTCGAAATATAGGTTCGAGTTATTGTGTCAATAATCTTCCAGTGTTAAGGGGATTCAGTAATTCGGTTGTCCCTTGCATAGGTACACAACGAGTTCAGATAGTTATTGATCAAGTAGAAGCTGATCTCGTATTGTTGATAGTCGCAGATGACGCGATGCATGTGCCCCTTTTAATAGGTCAAATATTTACGGAGCAGCCACATGTGGTCATTCGTAAAACTAGTGATTCGTTGGAAATTTCTGAACTTGAGCACCAATATGTAGTACCTAACAGCAAAATAAAAGTTTTGGGTCATGCTGTTGTGGACGTGTATACAGATCCACATCCATCAGGGTGACATATTTGTCGATGGAGGTTTGAGATTTCAGAAGGGTATTTGCTATTTAGTAGTCGCAGGATTATTCCAGATGAGATGAAAATGGGGGCTGTGAAACTGTTCCCAACCCCTCAGAGCCCACATAATGTTCGCCAGTTTCTTGGACTGTCTAGTTTTAAAAAAAAAAAAAAAAAATCGGTCATAGCAAAACCTCTAACACAGCTCTTGAAGAAGGACTCCAAATGGTCATGGGGCACGGATCAGGAAACCGCATTCCGTTGTTTACAAAAAGAGCTCGTATAACGTCCCACTTTAGCCCTATACAATCCAAAGGCAGATACCCAGCTTCATACGGACGCTTGTAAGATTGGAGTGGCAGGTAACTTGTTTCGAAAAGATAGGAACGATGTGTTTAAGCCAATCGCGTACTTTAGTAGGAAAACAACGCCCGAGGAACAAAACTACTCGTCATACGACTTATAGACGCTTGCCGTAGTTTCTTCCTTGCAGAAGTTCCGCGCTTATTTAGTAGGTATCCCTTTTACAATTATAGCCGACTGTAACTCTCTCCGTGCAATCTTTCAGAAGAGAGATATGATTCCACGAGTAGCTAGGTGGTGGGAACAGATGCAGGAATATAATTTTTGTCGATGCACTCAGCCGGAACCCTATACAGCAGGCTCATGCTGTTATGGTCGTTAGTGATTGTGATTGGTTAGTTACAGTCCAAGGCGCAGATATTGAGATTCAAAGGATCGTTGGAATTCTAAAAGATCCTCAGTTTGCTGGCGTAATTGACATTAAATCAAATTTTAAGTTGAAGAATGATAGGCTCTTTAGTGTAACTAGTGAGGGCGACAAGTTGGTCGTGCCGAGAGGGGTAAGATGGCAGATTGTTAAACAAAACCACGACGATATAGGCCACTTTGCACTAGACAAAACTCTGGAACGTATCAAATCGACATATTAGTTTGCAATAATGCGTAACTTTGTAAAGAAATGTCAATTCTTGCCTAGAATGTGCTTATTCAAAAGCTTCTGGCGGAAAAAAACCCGGTACTTTACATCCTATACAAAAGATTGATATCCCCTTCGACACTATCCACGCAGATTATGTTGGTCCCTTTATACGCAGTACGAGAGGAAACATGCACATCCTAGCTCTGATTGATGCATTTACTCGGTGTATTTATTTAAAACGCGTAAGAAACGCAAAGACCTGTAGAAAAGCTTTCCGGGAGTATTTTGTTTTGTTTGATGTTCCAAAAAGGGTCATAACGGATCGTAGAACCTCGTTTACAAGCGACCATTTTAAAAGGTTTGTGATCGAAAAGAACATCAAACATGTGCTGAATGCTGTCTCTACCCCAAGGGCCAAGGCCCAAGGGGTCAGGTAGAACGCTATAATAGGATACTTGTTGAAGCCTTGATTGCAAAGTGTGTTGGTTCTTCTGATAATAAATGGGATGAGCATTTACCTGATGTTCAGTGGGACATGAACAATACGTTCAACAAGGGCATAAATCGAACACCGTCAGAGGCTCTGTTCGGTATAAGACCGTCGGGTCTAAGATAACAGACTGTAGAATTGTATCTGAACTGACAGGCAACCAAGACCTATCACAAATTAGGGAAGAAATCAACTCGCATGTCAGTTCCTATCAAGAGTCTCAAAAGAAGGCTTATGATGCAAAGCACTGCCCAGTTCCAAAATATAAAGTAGGTGATCTGGTGAGGTTCGAACGACAAGTCCCAGCTACGAGAAATAGTAAAAACTTATTCCGAAATTTCAGGGTATCGAATAACAAAAATTTATGATTTTGATCGGTACCAAATTGAGGATACTCCCCTCATCCGAAAATCTAACCGGTCTTATTCGACAGTTGTTGCAAGTGATAAAATTAAGGCCTGGTTAAACTTTAATAGACCACATTACGAATCATCTGGCAATGACACCGAATAACTTAATAAATTGTTCTTGCATCAAATGTCAATATTGTTATTTAATGTTGATTGTGTAATTATAAACCTAACTTATTCCAGTTTTACCTACAGGTTACATTTTTCAGTATCTGGGCCATGAAATAATGCCCGCTACTGTACAAAAATCCTTTCAGACCCTTAGACCATGAAATAATGTCTACTGAGGTCAAAACCGGCCATGAAATAATGCCGACAAAATGGTCCGTGAAATAATGTCCGCATATGTACATCGAGCCATGAAATAATGCCCGTATGTACATTGAGCCATGAAATATCGCTCATTACTAATTATAGTGGGCCATTAAATACTGCCCAAAATTATAATTTGTTATTAAAATAATAATCATTGTTGGGATAATAACTATTGTTTATTAAATCTATAACTTTATTTTCCTTACACTTAATAAAATAGATACAAAGATTATGTGCTGCTGTTAGACTGTAGTATTGTAATGCATTAATTTGTTCAATAATTGTAAGCTATGTTTATGTTCTGTTTGTACTTCTTTACACGAGGACGTATAATTTACCTTGGATGGCCGACTGTTATCAATAGTAAATTATATCGCATTTTATTAAATAAGTTGTTGTTATGACTATGCTTTGACTACTGTAGTACCGACTGAGTTCGTAAATGGCACGACTAACGAATCACAGCACACCGCCGTTTGATGGCGGGAAAATGCCACTTGGGTCATCGTGCGAGTCCTGCGATCTCAGTCGTGCCTAAGACGTCGATTTACGAGTACTAATGCTCGAGTTGTGCTTAAAAGGATACCTAGTGTGAATTGATAAGTATATTTCATTCTGTGTGTTGGAGAAATACAATTATATGTGAGTACATGATAAATTGACTATTATTTCAAAAACCTTATTTTTAAATGCTATGGGCCTGAATAACTGTTAATTTCAATATTTAAACTATTAACTAGATACCCTGTTAGAATTCAGAGTTCACAGTTATGTAGGTACATACATCATACTAGAGTCCTAACGATGTACATAGCTATATACAGCATCCAAAATGATCTTCTAATACTTTAACAACTTGTACATTATATACCGTGGTTTGATTACCTATTTCGTGGTTTTATTTACCTACCCTTCCTTTGAGGATTTATTTTCACTAATTTACACTTTATTAGCACAAGTAAAAACACACTATTTAATTTCGCTAGACTGTCGAGTTAAAACTGCAAAAGATTGAATTTACCGCCAGTTTCATGTTTCAAGTTTAAATAAACCGCTTAATACAAAATGTTCCCTAAAATAAAGTATTCTAGCGCTCAAAAGGCGCTACTCAACTTAGCCGCATAATAGTCGATAAAAAATAGAGGCGTCAAGTGTTGGGACGATGAACACCGTTCCCGGTCTGTTGGTCACGTGATGTCCACTTACTGTGATACGTAATACCAATGGTATGAAATTCTCAGTTGTCATCAAAGTTCGGTGTACAACTGAAGCTAGTTAGTCACTGGCAATGAAAAAGATAGCCAATAGCCCTGGGGCTTCTCAATGACGAGGCCCGTGAGACGGCAGATGTTGGACACCTTGAAAATAGGGTGATGTCTTTCTGTCGGGGGGCATACGACAAGAACCATGTCGTATGCGTGACCTCACCTAGCGCGGTGCATGCCTTGGAATTCAAGGTCGGCCTTAATGTCCGATGTGGGGATTTCCCTAGGGATCCTGCGGATCACCACGCGGGTCTGACGTTCCTCTGGGAGCGAGTAGGTGTGGAATGACACACCTCTCGCTCGGAGGACACGAATTAATTCCCTATAATCGCGGGAAGTTGGGACGGTTATTTTAATAGCCTGTTGGGTAGTGACGGCTTTGGAGAAGCCGATTTTAAGGTCGACGCACCATTTAGATACGTCCAACCATTTGGACTTGTCCTGTAAGAACACAGGAGAGGGTGGGGGACCTTTTTTGGGGCCGGAGTGGCCTGAATATCCTTGGCGGATGAAGAGGTCGGGGTGGGGTTAATAACAGAGGGCGCCACGGGGGCTGAGGGAGAGGGGGTAGCTAGTACCTCCGTGGCAGTGATTTTAGTTGCCTGCGAGGAGGTCGCCTTCCTCTGCTTCCTTTTTTTCCCCTTTCCGGTGACGGCCACGAAGCCGTCGTCCTCGGAAGAGGGGTTCGAGAGAGCGGAGGAAGAAGAGTGCTCGGACTCGATGTCTGAGTAGGAGACCGTTCTCCTACTCAGACATCGAGTCCGAGCACTCTTTGGCACTGGTCGGGCATCGTTTGTCTTGAGACAACGGTTCCTCAGTGTCCATAGACACCGAGGGACTGGGAACGGTCGCGGTCACGGTCACGGGGGCCAGGGCATCGCTGAAGTCAGCGATGGAGTCGGTAGAAGGCGGCTGCTGGAGAGCAGCAAACTTGACGCCTTGGCGTCCTTGAAGACGACCTCTTTGAAGAACGCCACTATAAGGGCGTCCTCCATGACGCTGCACGCTGCAGTGCTGCACTCCAAGTCGCACACGTATTTATCTAGTTTTTGTTTAATTTGTGATCGACACATCAAAACAAACAAAATAATGACGGCTTGTAGGTAGACACTAGACTGTGACAACTGAACAATGCTGCCACCTATGACGAACTTTCAGTTTTTAACCCCATTGGTGCAGTGGTTGCCCGCGAAATTAAAATTGCAATCATATTTTGATCAATAAACAACCTGACACTGACCTGCAAATTACAAAAATACATAAGAATAATCTAATTTTGCGGACTACCACAAAATCAACATGTAAGTAAAACAATATTCAAAATATTTTTGCGTTTTGTTGTTCGTGCGTTTTGTTTCCTCGTGAGCTGTGGTAGTTTCGATGACTTGGATACCTATGAACCAAACGCAGCAACACTATGCTTTGATATGAAAATGGCTGATGTCTCAAATAATGAACGAAAAGTAAAGCTAACTAAAAACGGGAAAATCATCAAAAGACGTCTAAGGAATCCAGAAGGTGAGTTTTATCTTTACATGATTGTCAAGATAGAGGCACATGATCCGTCACTTTACTTTTCCTTAGACATTGTTCTCATTGTTAGGTCTTCATTACTTCAACCAGTTTTTGACTCTTACTACCTTACTACATTTTTGTGTAAGTATTTGTTGATTGTTCTGAAACTGTTTATTTGATGTAATGCTCAATAAACACTGCAGGAACCACATAGGTCTAGCGCAATATTTAAAATGTACTTACACATGTACGTACTAGGTGTTTCAATAATAATGTAGTCTATACAATTATGTAAATATAGGTTCTACTGACTCGTCTGTATTACTCGTACATTATGCATATTTTTATTTACAGAATGGCACAAACAAAAACAAAAGCGTTTAAGAATAGCAGGACTAGAGTACATAAACGCAAATGGAAAAGTGGTGCCACCTAAACAGCCTGGTCCAGACTGTAACTGCCGAAGACGATGCTTCCAAAAAGTACCAGAAGAGATACGATTGAAAACTTTTCAAGGCTTCTATTCAATGAAAACCCATGATGAACAAAATGCATATTTGTTTGGACTTATGAGGCAAGTGGATGTTAAGAGAAAAAGGGTCAAAACAAGCAGTCGCCGCACATGCACATTCGAATACTTTGTGAGAGTGAAGGGAAGAGAGACTCAGGTGTGCCAAACAGCTTTCAAAAATATTCATGCCATAACAGAGAGGAAAGTCCGAGTTCTTTGTAAGAAAATGGATGATGGTGTCATGTTCCCTAGTGACAACCGGGGAAAGAATAGTCATCGTCGCTCTGGAGAGGTCCGCTTGCCATCTGGAGTGTTAGATCAAATAAGAAATCATGTTTATTCTATTGTACACACGCATCGTTTAAAAGATTTTATCAGGTTGGATAAAATTGCTGGTTTAGAAATTAATATTTCCAAAATGTGGAAAGATTACATAAAAACTTTTGACCCCGATAACATATCAGCAACTATGCCTAAATCTAAAAGGAGCATGGACCTTGTGCCCCAGGTGGAACCCCAACAGCAACAATCACAAACATCACAAGACTCTCTGGGGACCATTGCATATCCAGGAAGTGGTCATCTGGTCAACATAGCTGAGAACTACTTTCAAAACCAATATCAAACGGCTACATTGGCTACAAGCACAGCTACTAACTTTTATCAAACTCCAAATGGAGGACAGAGCATGGGGATCTTACTTCAGTCTGCTGCACCAAGACCAACACAGCCCACAACAGCATTCATTGTGCTCCAGGCTAAACCTGAGCCCCAACAACACACCATCACAATAGACAATCCCTATGGACATGCTGCAGAGCTCATGCATCATCATATTGAACCGAAACCGGAAAAGAAAATTAAGAAAGAACGGAAGAGGGGTCCTATGGTGAAACAGTGGAGGTACACAAATATTTTCCATGATGAAATTAATGGAGCAGCTTTGGCAGCAATTAAAACTAGGCTGGGGATGTACTATGCTGAGAGTGATGCTGCTCGCAAGAAGGCCAAACAGGCGAGGCCTGCAGATGTGGTCCAGACACAGGCTCCCCCAGAGCAAGTTCCACAGATGAGGCAGACACACACAGTAACAATATATACTTAACCCGACAAAAACTAACATGTTTGACTGAACCGTAAATCGACTTGAATTTGTAATGCTTGAACAATCAAAGTGTCTGTTATCACATCTTATTGGGAGTAATAGCGGTCGTATGTTTGTATCTTAGCTTTGTAGATTCTATATACAAAATTGTTTCAATAAAATACAATTCTAGTTACTGAAGGCAAGGCCAAAACTACAGAAACGCTTTGAAAAGCAAGAACAAAATATGTATCCACTAAACACAGAAAGCATTCATACAAAATTATGTGTATTGTGTCACAAAGCAGTTATCATTTTTTACATAATGGAATCACCTTGAAAATTGTACAATTTTGTATGATTTCATTCAAATTGAACAAGATTATTTGCCAAGTAGAATAAGTCTATAAGCCTGCATAAATTTTGCATGCAGAATGAAAACATGTGCAATTTAAATGTAACAATGAAACCAAATCAAGGGAGAAAGTTTGATACTTTGAGGATATATAGTTAAAATTAAATCTACATACAGCTATAGTAATCGTTTTCGTAGGCCATGAACTAACAATGTTTAATCAAATGTGTAATGCCTTGTTTTGTCAATGCGGCATAATTACTCCAGCATACAGTACTACCCATATAGAATCAACTACATAACTGCTAAAAATCTCTTTAATTTAAGTACTGAATAAGAAAAATCTGAAGGATATTGTTTTACTGATCTCATGGTATAATTTGCTTTATAATAATTCGAAACCCAGTGCTTATAATAAATAGGTAAAGGTGAATCCACGTTTGAGCACTTGTAACTGAACTACGTCACTCGGCCGCATCACAACGACGGCGCAACGCGGACACCGCGGTTTGTCGAATGCACCGTCGATGATTTGAAAACTAAGTATGTTACATGAATGGAAATGTTATAGTGTGTACTCACCTTAAGAGTGTGTCCGTACTCGTAATTATAATTTTAATTAGTACCTACACGATTACGTGTTGTATTGCTTTTACGTGAAATTGCATTTAAAATGCCGCATAAAGTTTATTATTTGAATATATTATTATTTAAGAATCCTTTGAATTAATTAATCATTTGGAGTATTTCGCATGCCCGATAGATAGGTATCGTGCTTATCCTTAAGTTTACTTAAGCAAGCATATTTTAAGTATTATTACATGTGACGCTATATTATAAGACAGCTGTTTTATTAAATTTAACCTAAGAGGGGTCGGACACTTATCCTTTTGGATACATCCAGCGGCAAATGTTTGACCCAAAGTTAAGTACAGTCGCCAGCACATCAAGTTACCACAATCTGTCTAATTTTCTCATTCGATTTTGAGCTTATCTATCGACATTTTAAGACGCTGACAACACCTAAACCGCGGTCACTGTCAGATTGCTTAGAAAAGAAAGAAGCGCGATGACACAAGGCTTGTAATTTATTGCAAAATATGAAGCAATTATCTATTTACTCAAAATTGAATTGAGTAATCGAAAATAAAAAAAAAACAACCAAGTTCTGCATTCAAATAAGACGTTATCGTTATTAATTAAATACGTAACGTATGTTGATATTTAATGCAGATATTTTGGATTAGAACTCAAGATAAGAGGTTAGTTTGTTTCGAGATTGTTTTTTCAAAACGTGTTTTGGTAACAACCAAGTTCTGGGAAATATGTTCAAAATTAACATATATTTTTTCCGCTACCACAAACTATACAGATTTGGTATTTTTTTTTCTTAAGAGAAGCCTATTTTGGTCAATTGGGTCTTGTCAGCGCCTTAAGGTTTATATCATTTGGAGAAATTTGACAGTTTGTGGTAACTTGGTGTGCTGGCGACTGTACCACAATACTTTCAAAATGTTATAAATGTTATAATACAACAAATAAAAACAAAACAAAAAAAAAACATCCCAGCGCTGATATTTTGCTGGATTCGTTTTCTCCTCTACTGATCGTAATTTCCCCACTACCTACCGATCGTTATTTCTCCTGACAAAGTTTATTCTGTTTATAATGTATGTATCTACGTATCTATTCTTGTATTGTATAGTTATTTCTCTGCATCACCCTAAGGCCAGGTACCAGTCAATGGTAGAAAATGCCTCGGGCATTAAGTCAGCCTTTGTACAGTATTATTATTTTTTTACTTGTGCATAAAGTTTTAATAAATAATATAACATTCTCATAATCTACGGACATTCGAAATGTAGAACACTGTGGTTTAGCCACTTGGACGTAAAAATATCGCGGATCGACTCAGTGTTGAGCAGATCATCGCCAACAGAGACCTTAGTGTGAGTTTTTTCGACTCACGTTCGAACGCGTACGATTGCGAGCGCGTTAGAATTTAGTATGGGAAATTAGGTTCTACGAGTGACCACCAGGTGGCACTATAACTAAATTCCCATAGGTACTAAATTCTAACGTGCTCGCAATCGAACGCGTTCGAACGTAAGTCAAAAAAACTCACACTAAGGCCTCAGAGCGCAAAAAAAAACTGTTGGATTTTTAACTCTCGGTGCTAAGTAACCAGTGAGTGAAAAAAAGTCGCCCGTGCGTACAGTCAGCGTCAAATAGTTAGTGACACTCAGCGTATTCAAATAAATAGACGCAACCAAAAGTCAATAGTGGCGCCGATTCCCTTGTTCACAAACTAAACTAAATTTAAGTTCAGTGCATCTTTTTCTTTCTATTTCATTATGAAAAGGACAGAAGATAAATTTTAGTTTAGTCCTGTCAAATTAATCAGCGCCCGTCACTACTCCATACAAGTTTAGACGTGATTAAAAACTTGCCTACTAAAATTACGTCAATTTACGTCAAGCGCTGATTAATTTGACAGGACTAAACTAATATTTATCTTCTGTCCTTTTCTTAATGAAATAGAAAGAAAAAGATGCACTGAACTTAAATTTAGTTTAGTTTGTGAACAAGGGAATCGGTACAAACAAAGTTTTCTTATTGTTGTCAACAATATAGTCGCTCAAAAGGTCGAGACGTTTAAAATGTCATATAGATCGGTCCAGTCAAACCGCCTTAAATATGGTTACAGTCATCCCGCCAATAGTATCCGAGCATTCTGTGTTCAAAAATATGGAACACAGAAAAATAAACTAGCATGTAAGGGCGGCGGTACATGTCAGGTACCTGATCTGATTCTCCAAATCGGAAACCCGATCGAAATCTCGCATACAGGCGATTGATTGTATTTGGTTTCTACGCTATATATTTCTACGGTATATTGTAAGCAATAAATAGCTGACTGGAAATAGATGTAAATCTCATTGATAATTAGTATGAGTATAATATCTCATAGAGCAAGAGCTTATCCATGATTCAATAACATGTTCATGTCACTAATTTATAATAATACGAAATTATTTCATATTTAATTTAACTTTTGTACCTAGTTAAAATTATCACATTCCGTATTAACGACAAAATGAGCACTTTCGATCAAGTCACTTTCGAACGTACAGAACACTAAAAACGCTCATCGGATGTAAAAATAAACAAAAACATTTTTGCTCTAATTATGTTTATTTTTTTAACTAAAATCGTGTAAACCCACCGTCTGCTAGAATTACGTCAGAAAGATGTCTTCGCATGGATTGTACCGCATTATAGCAAAAAATGTCTCCTCTCATGGACTCCCAAACTTCTTCGACGTGAGTTCTTAAATTTGCGGTGGTTCGTGCTCAAGTACTGTCCCATACCTGAACCATTTTGCTCCACAAATTTTCAATCGGGTTTAGGTCGGGACTATGAGGCGGCATCGAAATTAACTCCAGGTCCATGTTACCATCCAAGTAATTTTTAATAACTCTGGAGTTGTGGAAAATCCTGGCTGTTGAAAGCGAAACGTTTCTGAGGATGTCTTTGTATCGGAGGACATTCATTCTTCCTCCCACTTCGACTAGCTCTCCTGGTCCCCTTTGGGTCATCCATCCCCAAAATGCTAAGGTGATTCGGCCACTGCGGTTGTTAGGGAGGACATTTCTTTCATCATACCTTGTGTTCGATGTTCGGTATAGAGATAAGCGTCCCTGGGCAGACGAACAAAAAAAAAAAAACTTTTTCATCTACAAAGATCACATTATTAAAATTGAAATTTAAATAATTTTGTGCGAATTGTAAACGCTGCGCTTTAAGCCTCTGTGTTAATATAGGCCTTTTAGCAGGAATACGATGGCGTAACCCATGTTCTCGCAGGCGTTGTCTTATTTTGCTCTGTGATGTACCAAATTCCACAGACATACTGGGATAACATGTTTATCAACTACAATGTTATGATTGTTTTTGGGGTAAATTCATCCCAACTTCCCAACCATGGAACCCTTCATTGTGCGTGGTCCGACACGCACGTGGCCGGTTTTTTAAATTATTTTTCATTTCATAAGCGTTCTTCGATACAATCGCCACTAGCTCTGGCACACGACTGGAGAGCGTAGAAACCAAATACAATCAATCGCCTGTATGCGAGATTTCGATCGGGTTTCCGATTTGGAGAATCAAATCAGGTACCTGACATGTACCGCCGCCCTTACATGCTAGTTTATTTTTCTGTGTTCCATATTTTTGAACACAGAATGCTCGGATACTATTGGCGGGATGACTGTAACTATATTTATGGCGGTTTGACTGGACCGATCTATATGACATTTTAAACGTCTCGACCTTTTGAGCGACTATATTGTTGACAACAATAAGAAAACTTTGTTTGTACCGATATTATTGACTTTTGGTTGCGTCTATTTATTTGAATACCCTGAGTGTCACTATTTGACGCTGACTGTACCTGGGCTAACAAAAGTTGCGCAACAAAATTTTGAGAAGTAACAAGTGTTGCCAGCAACAAAAAACATGTTTGAAACAATGTCGTGCACCTTGTGTCTCATGAATATGGTGCATTAGTCAGTAAGAGACTGACGCTTGCTAAAGATAGGAGGACATCTCCACGAACAATAAATTCTAGGTGCCAATCAGTGCCACAACCCCGTGCAGTGCTTACACGTGTGCGTGGACCTTTACATGTTTGCAAGCACATAGGGGCTGCCCAGTGAGTTGTGGTTTGTTACATAACATCACACATCATACTTGTATTCTATAGGTTTGTAGGCAGAGGTGTCTGTTACATCCACATTTCGCCAGTTAAGGCGCTGACAAGACCCAATTGACCAAAATAGGCTTCGCTTAAGAAAAAGAATTGCCAAATCTGTATAGTTTGTGGTAACGGAAAAAATATATGTTAATTTTGACCATATTTCCCAGAACTTGGTTGTTACCAAAACACGTTTTAAAAACAAAATCTCGATACAAACTAACGTTAAACTAACCTCTTACTTTGAGTTCTAATCCAAAATATCTCTATCAAATATCAACATACGTGACGTATTTAATTAATAACAAGAACGTCTTATTTGAATGCAGAACTTTGTTGTTTTTTATTTTCGATTACTCAACTCAATTTTGAGTAAATAGATAATTACTTCATATTTTGCAATAAATTACAAGCGTTGTGTCGTCGCGCTTCTCTTTCTTTTCTATGGAATTTGACAGTGACCGCGGTTTAGGTGTTGTCAGCGTCTTAAGTTAGGTTTAAGTTGCATGTCATAGGGGGAAAACCATTGCCTTCACTCGGGCACCCAGAATACAGATTAGGCAGCTACGTGAAATTACTGACAAAAATAACCTGGCAGTCGAACCCAGGATCCCCCACGCTAGTGACTACAAGATTAACGATGCAGTCCTAATTTGGATTTAAGACGCCTGACAGCACCTAAACCGCGGTCACTGTCAGATTGCATAGAAAAGAAAGAGAAGCGCGATGACACAACGCTTGTAATTTATTGCAAAATTTGAAGCAATTATCTATTTACTCAAAATTGAGTTGAGTAATCAAAAATAAATAAATTATTTAAAAAACGAAAACCCGACTGCAAAAACACATAACTGAAAAGGGAAAAACAAGCATTATAATCTATAGAATATTGGTATCGCAGGCGGGGACAATCAAAAGTTACACCATATTTCAGGTTATTCGACTAGGCTGTCCCCGCCTGCAAGACCAAGATTATAATGCTTGTTTTTCCCTTTTCAGTTATGTGTTTTTGCAGTCGGGTTTTTTGTTTTTTAAATAATTTATTTTATTTCAAGCTTTTTAGTTTTATTAACATATATATTTGAAAATTACTCATTACTAGCTTTTATTTGATACCAATATTGTTGCAATTAATAAAAAAAAACCCTTCCCCTCCTTTTTTTTGTATTTGCAGATGCAATTTATAAATATTATATAGCCTATGTCACTTCCACAATTAAGACGAATCTAAGGACACCTCGTATGTTAAAATCCATCAAGCCGTTTAGGCTACAGAGCGTGCCAAAGAAATAGACATACATACTCTCGAAAAACATTACCCTCCTGAGGCAGTCGGGTAAAAACAACCAAGAAGGAATACGGGTGGGTTTTAGTCAGTAAGTGTCTGACACACCCTCCCGCTCCACCCAGAGCGGGAGAAGTTAATTGATGATTTCCCACCCTAAAAAAAAAAGGTAAGAGGTTAGTTTAACGGTTGTTTGTATCGACATTTTTCTTTGAAAACGTATTTTGGGAACAACCAAGTTTTGGGAAATATGTTCAAAATTAACATATATTTTTTCCGCTACCACAAACTATACAGATTTGGCAATTTTTTTCTTAACATAAGCCTATTTTGGTCAATTGGGTCTTGTCAGCGCCTTAATCGCAAATATGTTTATATCGGGCGTAGAGACTAGAGACGCATTATATTCTGCCTCCCTATCAGTAGAATATAGCGCGGATTGTGCAAGGGTAGCGCGAAATTCAAAGTTGTAGGGTAACCAAAACGCGCAATGCGTGTCGGACCACGCACTATGAAGGGTTATATTTATCCCAAGAGCAAACAGTTGAAAAACACATTCCAACACAACTGAGATTACCATATTATTTTAAAACCAAAGACTTCTAGTAGGTTTTCCTGCATGTCGATTCTGTAAAAATCTTACCGTGAAAACTCGCGTGGAGTGAGCTGTCAGTGTCATCCCACTGATGCTAGGGAGTGACCAAACGTTACATTTTTACGAGATTTTAATAATACTTTTATGCTAATTCTATTGATAACTTTATATTATTTCAAAATTAGTATTTAAGCGCTGAAACCTTACTATTTACTATTTAGGGATTTTTTTTAAATAAAATAGCAAAACAGAAATTCAGTCAGAAACTCAATTTGGTTTTTTTATTCCAAAAGGATTGGTAATTTTCGCAGCCACCATCTTGCTTTTTAGATTTGACGTCACTATCGGCTTTAGCACCCCCGAAAACCGTGAAAACGACACCCATGATGAAAAATCTGAACATTTTCGCAGCCGCAATCTTGCTTTTCAATTTTGACCTCACTATCGGATTTAACACCCCCGAAAATCATGAAAACGATACCCATGATGAAAAATCTGAACATTTTCGCAGCCGCCATCTTGCTTTTTAATTTTGACCTCACTGTCGGATTTAACACCCCCGAAAACCATGAAAACGATACCCATGATGAAAAATCTGCATATTTTCGCAGCCGCCATCTTGCTTTTTAGATTTGATAACACTATCGGCTTTAACACCCCTGATAACCATGAAAACGACACCCATGATGAAAAATCTGAACATTTTCGCAGCCGCCATCTTGTTTTTTAATTTTGACCTCACTATCGGCTTCAACACCCCCGAAAGCCACGAAAACGACACACATGATGAAAAATCTGAACATTTTCGCAGCCGCCATCTTGCTTTTTAATTTTGACCTCACTATCGGATTTAACACCCCCGAAAACCATGAAAACGATACCCATGATGAAAAATCTGAATATTTTCGCAGCCGCCATCTTGCTGTTTAGATTTGATCACACAATCGGCTTTAACACCCCTGATAATCATGAAAACGACACCCATGATGAAAAATCTGAACATTTTCGCAGCCGCCATCTTGCTTTTTAACCTTTTGACCGCCACAGTCATGTATAGATGACAGAGCAAAATGTGCCCAGCACGCCACGGTCCACGACTACATGACAGATTTTAAGGAATAATACGTAGCTTGGCGCCGTGGGCACGGCTTTGCTTTTTTGACGTGGCGGTCAATAGGTTAATTTTGACCTCACTATCGGCTTTAACACCCCCGAAAACCATGAAAACGACACACATGATGAAAAATCTGAACATTTTCGCAGCCGCCATCTTGCTTTTTAATTTTGACCTCACTATCGGATTTAACACCCCCGAAAACCATGAAAACGATACCCATTATGAAAAATCTGAATATTTTCGCAGCCGCCATCTTGGTTTTTAGATTTGACCTCACAATCGGCTGTAACATCCCCAAAAACCATGAAAACTATGAAAAATGTTTGTAGCCGCCATTTTCGATTATGGTAAAACCAAATTTTTGTTTGTCGCACATTTAAAAATAAAAAATGGCAAATAAAAAAAAAACTCTACTTGACATTATTAACAGCTCCTCTCGCGCAAGCGCGGCGTGATCTTATCACTTCACCCGATTCTCGTAACCATAGTAACCACTCGCGCCGGCTAGGTGAAGTGAGTCGGTAAGCGCGACGCGCGAGTGTCGTGATCTTATCACTTCACTCGATTCTGGTTGCCATCTCTTCTTATTGAAAAGATTTGGGTTAATAACAACACTGAATAACGTCACATAGGCTTTAGTCGACTCAATCCACTATCGCTTCTTCAAAACACATCGCAGTTGGGTCATGGGATTGCGTTTATTTAATCAGTTAAAACACATCGCGATTGGGTCAAGGAATTGCGTTTATTTAATCAGTTATCTGATTATGATCAATAGAATTAGCATAAAAATATTATTTAAAATCTCGATTATGATTGTAATCCTTGGTCCATCTCTAGTATCCGGTGGAATGACACTGACAATTCACTCCACGTTCACTTCACTTAAGTTTTCACGGTGAGAAGGTTACAGAATAGTACTGCTGTAGTCTATAAGTAAAGAACAATTTTCTGTATTTTTTTCAAAATTTTAGGCTTCGGAATAGTAAATATTCATCTAATTACTTAAAAGTATTTATTTTAAAATGATAAAATAAATCTGAAATCCTTACAACAAGCCCTTTCATTTGATATTTCGCACGGTACAGTTTGCAATTATTTTATGTTTTCGTATTTGCCCCCAAAAATTACCCCCATATTCGTTTGGGTCTTCAAATTCATATGTACCAAATTTCAACCGGTTCGGTAGATTTGAAGCAAAGCGGCTGTATCAGACAGACACACGAGTAAAGGCTTCTACATACTGGCGCGACTTGTCGCGCGACGCGTCGCGTGGCGATTCTAGCGCGACATCGCCACGCCATACCTTTCACACTAGCGCGACAGGCAGCTGGCGTCGCGGCGTTGTCGCGTCGCGGCCGCTACAGTCGCGTAGCGGGCGCGACGCGACAACGCCGCGACAAGACAAGATAGTATAAATAGCGGTCCAAACCAAACTGGCCTCAGTAGCAGGCGTTCTTCGTCAGTGGATGAAGGCAGGTCTGTGCGTGTTTGCCGAGTGAGGTTAGGTTCGATTTCCCGGTCGGTCGACATAACCCAACCTAACTTATGTACCTAGACTTGACCACACGAGCGCGAACGGCGAAGCTGACGAATTCGGACGCGCTAAGTGACTTATGTAGATGTAATGGTGGTGTGTGTGTGTGTGTGTGTGTGTGTGTGTGTGTAATTAAGTTTTAATCTAAGCGGTCACATAGAGAGACAAGACAAGCGACTTTGTTCTATACTATTCATAATGAAGTAGTTTAATTTACCTATGACAAGTGTTGTGTGCCTATCTTATTATTTTTGTGATTTCTAATATTGGAAATATATTTTTATGTTAAACATTACATCCGTTAGTTTTATTCATTCTAATATATATTTACTACTTTTTGTGTTAGATTCCAGTGGGTCTCATTGACTATTGCGTTTTCAAATTTGACATAAGCAAGTTTTACCAATGAAACTATTTCAGTGTATGCTCAGAAGCATTCTAAACCCTCTTGCAAAAGTTGAGTTTACTCGGTTTTATTCCAAAGTAAATTAAAACATAAGCAAAATTGTAAGTCTTCGTAATGTGAGTCTTATCCCATTGTGATAAGGTATAAATTAGGATGTATGACGAAATTAACTAATAAATGAATAGTTTCTCTATTTCAATATAAGTCCTCGCAAAAGTCAATTATCCTAAATTATACCTTATTACAATAAGATAAGCATTGCAATGACTTACTCATGGTTTTTGGCGGCGCGCGGCATGCTCAAAGGAGTAGGTACCTTTTTGAAGCTGCCGCAAGCCAGCCGCTCTACTGCGCCGCGCGTCGCACTTGCCACGGCTATAGTACCTAGTATTATTCACGGATTTTTTGACTCAAAACACGAATGTCTTATAATTTTATTTCATTTTTAACCGACTTCAAAAAAGGAGGAGGTTTCTCAATTAGACCGTATATATATACTCGTATATTTTTATGTGTTTTCGCCGATTTGTCCGTCAGTTGTAGAACGATTTTAAAAAATATTTTTTTTGTTTGAAAGGGTATGCTCCCGAGGTGGTCTCATTGTCATCAAGTCATAATCTGATGAGGGGATCCCATGGAAATCGAGGGAAATTCTCAAATTTTAAAGGCACACCTATAGCGATTTAGATATTGTTATAGTAACTTGTGCATTTGCTCTCGGAAAGCACCATTTGGTGGAGTGGAATTGATGATGAAGACCACAGATGGTCAACGGAACTACTTAATAAGAAGTATTTAACAAGTTGCAATTTGATTAGGTACTTTAATATGGTTGCTAAGCCATTTATGCTCTTCACAATGCATATGGTGAGTGGCAGTTCTCCTGGTTCTTACCAGGATTTTCAAAAATATTCAAAGCAAAATTCCCATAGTGGATTTATTGCTACTGAATATAATTACACAGTTATACCACTTAAGAGCCTATACATACAACCTCAGCTCAAATTCTAATTTCGCCCCCGCTTCCCCGCGCCACCTCACTCTTTATCTCGCTCGCACGCTACTGCTCGCGGACACGCGGGCACACGAGGTCGAAGCGATTTTGTTAGAGTAGGTAAACTACACTATTACCGGACGATTACTCAGAAATAAAATTATCAATGACAATTTAGTATTGACATGCCATTTATGAACATATAATTATTTATCGCAAATTTAATTTCAATGTACTTACTAACGGCTACTCATCAAGCTATAATTTCCAGTATAAGCTGACCTCTCATTGTACGGATAGCCTATACAATGCGAGATCAGCTTATACTGGAAACCTATAGCTTGATGTGTAGCCGTGCACACTATTTTACCTACTGCTACAAAATAGTAGTCAAGTGCGAGCCGACTTTGCGCTGAGGGTTCCGCCCATTGGTTTAGTAGTATGTTTGTTTTATAGTTTTCGCCGTGTTGTAATGTGACAGTCGTTTGCGTATGTAATTATGTTTTAGTAGGACTATGCAAGTACCTACATATACATACCTATAATTATGTTAGAAATTTTGCAAACCGATTCTACACCACTGCATAAATTCTACTGCTACAAAAAACTAGTCAAGTGCGAGTCACCATTGCGCTGAGGGTTCTGTAGGTACTTTGGCTTGGTAGTATGTTTACACTTTGCCATTTTACAATCGTATAATATAGTTTTCGCCTTGTAATACTACTTTCTTACTTATTATGCAACTACATATAAAAATGAATCGCCGAAAGGTATGCACACGCATAACTTCCGAAGGACTGAACCAAATTGGATAGTTATTTTTTTGTCATGTTTGTGATTCTCAGGACAAGGTTTGTATAAATATAAGATAGGTAGGGTAGGTAGGCAGGTAGGTACGTACGTAGGTAGATATGTAGGATAGGGACCCTACCCTAGCTACCTAAGGTAGGTAGCTAGGGTAGGGTAGGTAGGTAGGTAGGTATGGTATAAACCATAAGTTTTTGGAAAGTAATTAAACATCGTCAAAATTTATTTTAATTCACTTAAATCTCTAATTAGTATATTTCGAACATGTCTGGGATCGCATAGCTCAGGCAACATGCATGTTATATAAAAATGTTCTAATTTTGGTTCCATTTCTTCCCAATAATGGTCATGTCTCTCTATAATTTCAACTTTGATGTCTATGTCGCATCCAGACCATACTCCGAAAATACATTTTTGCCTACCAGTGATATGTAATTGTCCCTGCACCTGTATATAATAAGGATGGTTTTTATTTATGACAAGTCCGTTTTTAGTTTCTTCCAAAACTTCACTTTTTTCTTATCTATAGCTTCGTCCAAAGAGGTTTTAAATACTGTAATTAGACACTTGGTTTCAATGATTGTGTCTTCTCCAACTATTCCGTCTGGAGTTGCACCTAGAAAAGGCAACTTCTTATCTATGAAAAGACCACAAGGCCTTTTCTCCTGTTTTTCTGATACAAAGTGAACGTTGCTCAATGTATATCCGAATGCCTTATTATGATTGCATATTTCTTGAAGTCTTCTATAAAAATATTCAGTGTCAATTATTCTTCGTCCTTCTATACAATAACAGCTTTTCCCTTCTACAGGATTATTAAAACTCACTTCGTACCTGAAATGACCAGAATAAAGATATTTGATGAATTCTTGTAAACCTGCATACATACTTCATAAAACCTTCTTATATAGAAATCTAGCAATTACCAATTACTATCATCATCTGATGTTTCGTACTGCGGAGGGTTGTGTGAATATCTGAAAAAAGGTAGTTTTGTTATATGAAGTAAGAAATTATAATCCTAACTTCTTAACTAATATTATAAATGAAAAAGTGTGTTTGTTTGTTTGTTACGCTTTCACACTAAAACGGCTGAACGGATTTGGATGAAATTTGCACAGGGGTAGACCTTGACGTGGAAAAGGACATAGACTACTTTTCATCCTGGATCGCAGACGAAGTCGCTGGCAACAGTAGTAGTAAACTAATTACTAATAAAATCAATAGTATTATTAATAAAAACATTACGCATCCAACATTCTTTCGATTAAAGAACACACTGGAAGCATAACTTTGACAACATGAATAAATAATACGGAACCCTAAAAAGTCTTATCGTGAACTTGCTAATTTCGTGATGATCAAACACGTATGATACTTACAAATGTAATATAAGTAATTATGAAGATTTAATTCGTCCGAATTTATTTCTACATCTTTTGAATGTATTTGGGTCCTGTAACAATCACACGTGGCAAGTTAATATTACCTACCAAGACTTTACATATTTTTATTTATCATTTGGGTATGGAACCCTAAAAAAAAAAAAAGAAGAAATCGTCCATAAACGCAGTCTGCGTTTATGGACGATTTCTTCTTTTTTTTTTTAAAAGATGTAGAAATCCGCCGCATGAAAATGCCGCATGAATAACAAACAATAAATAACTTACCTACGTTTATTATGGAAATACAAATTTGGTGCAGGTACGTGGCTACATATCAAGCTATACTTTTCCAGTCGCTGACCTGTCATTGTACGGAATGCCTATACAATGTGAGATCAGCTTATACTGAAAAATATAGCTTGATATTATGTAGCCGTGTGTAAATAACAGATCAGTTACATGGTTTAGGTAGGTAGAAGATACTCACAAATTTACTGGAATATTCTCTTTATCACCATCGTCTTCTGGGGGGTAAGCATCACCTCTTACAGCAGTATTATTATAATATAATATTACTTCACAGTGGGAAAGTGATGGAGCTATACAGGACTTATAGCTCCATCTTTTTCTCACGCTGAAGTAATATTGAAATAATACTGCTATAAAAGGAGATGGTTACCCCCCAGTACTGTGTAATCGACGTCTTCTGGAAGAACCATTATAATGATTTAGCTAAACTAGGGACCAAGGTACGTTAGTAGGTTCATAACTTTTGTCACCTACCTACATAAAGCATATGTAGGTAGCACTACAGTCGGATAAGTAAATTACAGTTTTGTATCTTGTAGTTATATGTATAGGTAGGTACTTACCGAACATACTTATATTTTTTTATTACTTACTTTCTAAACGCTTAAATGATAAATGATAAATGACATGATAAACGATAAATGATTTATTTTCTGTAAGTAGGTTTGTACAAACACTTTTACACGTCAATCATATTTTTAAAATAAAGCTAGATGAGGTCGGCGTTTCCTATCTGACTACTCTGAGAAGAAAGGCCGAAACAAACTCAGAGGTCACAGTCTCTTTTAAAGTCCAGACATAATCTTGGTCAGATCATGTGAAGGCCATGTAGATTGGTGTCTGAAATGGTCCTTTTGAGGAGAGAACCACACAGATTGAGTGGACCTGTCCAGTCAGTGCACGCATTTGTCAGTAATCGTGCTGCTCAACTCAGAACTTAAGGAGCTCAACGATTCGACGAACAATACCAAAGAAAGAACATTTGGGTAGGCCGCATAAATTACTCAAACTTGACTGCTACACTACGAATCACGGGTTCGATTCCCGCACGGAACAAATATTTTTATGACCTACAGACAGTTGTGCTGGGTCTGGCCGTTTGTGAATGTGAAGATGTGTGTTTGTAATCGCATCGTCTCCGATTCAGGAGTGGGTAAACATTATTAAAAAAAAACAATTACGTACTACCTATAGTAAGTACCTATTTTTTGTATATTGTAAAAACAAACCTTTAGTTAACTTTTTATCTTTTATAAAAGTTGCCTGGATTTCTCTTGAATCGTGGACGGTGCGTTTACAAACACAAATCTTCATAATATGAAGATTTGTCATCTGCGACTCCTAACGCAGCAGCGAATCGCTTAGCCACTGCACCAAAACGTGTCGTATGCCATCTACGAGTACCTACATGTTTATAATCACTAATACTGTAAGTAGATAGGTCGGTAGATACTTACTTCAATACGTTTATCATATGTTTGCCTGTTTCTTTAGGTAAATTCCCAAAGTAGTACTTACTAGTTTACCCTCATATTTTATCTTTTCTTCTCCATCATCAGACCCTGATCACCATCTAGCTATAACCTATTTATTGAGACCAGTACAATGAGCCCCAACACGATACCTGCGCTGTAAGTTTGTGAGTGAGGTAAATATCAACTAGAAAAGAGCTGATAATCTTCAAATGACTGAACTGATTTTCTTGAATCATAGCTAAGAACACTCTCGATTATGTCGCCTTTCAAACAAAAAAAACAAAATCAAAATCGGTCCATGCATTCGGGAGCTACGATGCCACAGACACACACACACACACACACACACACACACACACACATACATACATACATACATACACACACACACACACATACACACACACAGACAGACACGTCAAACTTATAACACCCCGTCGTTTTTGCGTAGGGGGTTAAAAATAAGAAAATCAACAAAAATAATAATTACTGAAAATTTATTTCAAACTCGAAAATCGATAAAAAGTTACATAACTTAGGTTGGGTTATGTCGACCGACCGGGAAATCGAACCTAACCTAGCTCGGCAAACACGCACAGACCTGCCTTCATCCACTGACGAAGAACGCCTACTACTGAGGCCAGCTTGGATTGCACCGGTATTTATACTATCTTGTCTTGTCGCGTCGCGCCCGCTACGCGACTGTAGCGGGCGCGACGCGACAACGCCGCGACAAACGCGTAGCTAGCGCGACGCCATATAATAGGCATAATTTCTGTGTCGCGGCGCGACAGGTCGCCCCTGTGTGTAGTGGCGCGCGCGTTTTCATAGAGATTGTTCTACGGATATAATGTCGCAGAATCGCGTCGCGCGACAAGTCGCGCCAGTATGTAGAAGCCTTTATCCTATAAGGCGTCGCCTAATTGGCTAGCGATCGTAGGAGTTAACGATGCGATTTCGTCGCGCGATGAAAATGTTTGCGTGATGGTGCAACTGGTGTCCTAATAGCTCGCGCGGTGGGCATCACGCGATGCCGCTGCGCCGCGCCGTCACCGTAACGGCGCCATTTCAACAATGGCTGTTTACGCACACACACACACACAGTGTTTATGCACAGTTTTTACTGTCGGGCAATATTGCTTTGAAAATTGCAAGTGACATTACGCGTGACCAATTAGGACACTCAAAAGAGGTTTGTATGTAGCTTTGCTTGCACGATCAAACCCATCATATGGTCGTTATTAAGCATTTCCTGTGCTCGCGCGATGACTTTCAAGCTTCAATCAATACACAAGAAATGTGTGTGTTTAATCTCGTCGTGCGACGAAATCTCATCGTTTACTCGTACTATCGTAACCAATTAGGATGACGCCTTAGGCCTCCGTTTTTCCTTTTGAGGTATGGAACCCTAAAAACGTAGGTTGCGTAGTTGCCAGTCCCTGGGCATCCGTACGCAGCGCGCCCGAAGGTCGCAGTGAATGCTCCCACCTTTTTTAGGGTCCGTACCTCAAAAGAATAAAAACGGAACCCTTATAGGATTACCTTGTTGTCCGTCTGTCTGTCTGTCTGTCTGTTAAGACGCTGACAACACGTAAACCGCGGTCACTGTCAGATTGCATAGAAAAGAAAGAGAAGCGCGATGACACAACGCTTGTAATTTATTGCAAAATATGAAGCAATTATCTATTTACTCAAAATTGAGTTGAGTAATCGAAAATAAAAAACAACCAAGTTCTGCATTCTAATAAGACGTTCTTGTTATTAATTAAATACGTAACGTATGTTGATATTTAATACAGATATTTTGGATTAGAACTCAAGGTGAGAGGTTAGTTTAACGTTAGTTTTTCTCGAGATTTTTTTTTCAAAACATGTTTTGGTAACAACCAAGTTCTGGGAAATATGTTCGAAATTAACATATATTTTTTTCGCTACTGTAGTGTATCTAGATATAATTATGATTTGTCTCGAGCGCATACGTCACGAGGTGCGGGGTGAGTGGGGGTCATTCTATGCCCAACCGCCAGCCCGCAAGCACGTGGTGGTGCGTAGGCGAGCCAAATATCATTATAATATTGTGTAGCAATATTAGCTACTACATTTGGCGACGAGGATAAAAAAAAAAAAACAAAACTGTAAGTAAAGTGATCTACTTAAAAAAATAAATAAAAGGTAGGTAAATGTGCCTGTGGCGAGATAAAAATATATATTAGAAAACAAAACTTAACTAATCATATTGGAATGATACTATTATGCATTTATGCCGCAACACATTTCAATTCCTAACTTCATGTAATTGTTTAAATATTAAAAACAAGGTACCCATTAAACTTAAAACCTTAACTCCGCTATCTAGATTCTAAAGTTAAAAACGTTAATCGTAACTGTGCAGCAGTGGGAATTTACGCGTCGCGAGACTAAGCGGACGTGTTTTTTGTATTGATTATAATGCAATAAACAATTACGACAAATAAATATAACTATTGCGTCAGTATAGAGTAAAGTGTGTCGCGTGTGTCTTGTTGGTTTTTACAAACTTTCATGTGCAAGATGAACTAGATATTTTTTATAAACAATAAAGTGTTTCTGGTACAATGTCTAACCCAGGATCGAGCCCGTTTGGTCGTAGCCAATTATTACACCGAAGTCCTCCTCCGACGCCTACCGAACCATTACCCCCGAGCGACCCATATCCACCAGCACCCGCGGAGAATGAATTGCCTTTAGAAGTCATCAGTACGCCGGAGATTCAGAAATGGATAGGATCTATAGATGCCATTCTGAACGAAGTTTGCACAATTGTCGGTGATGGCAAAATGAACTCGGACCAGAAGCTTCGTGTCTCCACTCTTTGCCGGAAGGTTTACAGTGGGACTTCACAGATGGCCGTTCTATACCAATCGTTAAAGACGAAAACGATCCAGGCCCATACCACAATCCAGCACCTACAGGTTCACCAGAACGTTGTCGACTCTCTCCAGCAGTTCAAAGAGGTCGTAGAGACTAAGTTGAATCCCACGGAAAGTACTACTTTTGCTAGCATGGTGAAGAAAGGTACCGATAACTTTGTCCGTCCTGCAAATTTGAGATCAGTCGCCATCTATCCCAGCGATAAGACCCAAACAAGTGACGACACCAAGACACTTGTCCAAAAGTTAATCTCCCCCGAACAACTTAAGCTTCATGTCCGTGGCGTGAGAAAAGTGAAAAATGGGGGCGTTATGATCAGCACCGAAAATAACGGCGACATTGAGAAACTTAAAAATTCGGACAAATAAGTTTCATCGGGCCTTACAATAGAAGAACCTTCTAAACGCCGCCCAAGGGTCGCTGTCATTGGTGTCCCCGTTGCCCTTACCGAGAAGGAGGTGTTCGATTGTATTTACGAGCAAAACCTTTCAGACAAGTTGCCGAATATAACTCGGGAGTCCTTCCTGGCGAGCATCAAATTAAGCCATAAATCGGGTAAGAAAGACCTTCCTACCTGTAACTACATCCTGGAACTACCCGCTAGCATGAGGAAAATTATTATAAACCAAAGCCGTATTTTTATTAATTGGACATCATGCCCTGTGAGAGATTTCACGATAGTCACCAGGTGCTTCAATTGCCAGCAGTTCGGACACGCAGCCAAGTTTTGCCGAGAAACTAGTGCTACTTGCAACCACTGTGGAGAGACTGGACACTCCTTCAAGGAATGCAGCAGGAAATCTTCTCCCTCTCAATGTGCGACGTGCAAACGTTTTAAGAGAAAATGCGACCATCCAACTGGCGATGTAAGTTGCCCGGCCCGCAAATACGCAGAGATCAACTACATTAACTCAATTGACTATGAAGGTGCCTAAGAGCGCCACCGAATATTTTTATTAGTAAGCACTTAAACAGGTAGCTTATCCTCTATTTATATATCCACTTAGTTTTGTAACTAGCATGACAAATCAGCTAATTTGTGATCTAGATAGTTTTTCTGTGTCTGAATCTAAAATCTGTAATGTTGTGGACTGTAAACACCTTCTTCCTTCTGGTGACAAAACGTTAACCCTACTCACACAGAATATTCGGAGCATAAATCGAAACATGCACGGTTTTGAAGTGTTATTACAGAATCTTGACATAAGCTGTGATATTATCGTCTTAACAGAATGTTGGTTGTCTAAACTGACAGTAAACTTACCATCTCTTGACGGTTATTATTCATACAAAACAGACAGAAACATAAACCAAAACGATGGATTAGTAGTTTATATCAAAAATAATTTAAGAACAATCAAAGAAGAACCGGTATTCCAAGATAGTAATTGCTTGATTATTAAAATTATTCCCGATACAGTAGTCATGGCTATTTATAGGCCTCCTTCTCAAAATATGGACAGATTTTTAGACTCACTTGACACAAACTTAAAAAACTTAGCATCTTTTAAAAACATAATACTTCTGGGTGATATTAACATTAACATTGCTTCCGGGAAAACCGATACCCATGTACATAATTATCTGAATATTTGCTCATTTCATGGACTTTTACCAGCTCACTATCACCCCACGCATCAGAGCGGCTCATGCTTAGACCATATCATTCTAAAATCAAAAAATCCATCCAAAACAGTGGTAACTAATTCTTCGCTTACCGATCATCAAGCTGTTTTACTAACATTACAAATAAGTTCACCTAGAAAAAACTGCATGCGTAGCTACACTAAAGTCAATATGACAAATCTTGAAACTGGCATACGCGGTATTAATTTTGACCCTGTTTATAATTCAAACGATGCAAATATTTCTTTGAAGTATTTTATAAATTCGCTTCAATATGCAATAAGGGAAAACTCTTTCACTAAGACAACGCCTAGAAAGTATAGTTGTATTAAACCCTGGATCACACCCGGGCTCGTTCGTTGTATAAGACATAGAGACAAACTTCACCTTAAATTGAAACTTGCACCTGATAACGAAATACTTTCTGTTTCATATAAAAGGTATCGAAACTTCTGTAATAATCTTTTGAAAAAACTTAAAAATCAGTATGATAAACATGAATTACAGAAGGCGGGAAAAAATAGTAAACTGGTCTGGAAATTTATAAAAACTTTTAGATCTAAAAATCCCGAACCTCCGCTAGATTTACTATCAACAGAGACAAACCCAGACGATGCGATGAATAAAGTAAACAATTTTTTTGCTAACGTTGGTAAAAACTTGGCTGAAAAGTCTTTAAATTCTAGTAATTCGTCCCATCAAAACCTGACTACGACATCCTCTAAAATAAATTCTTTTGTTTTATTAGATACCGACGTTAACGAAGTAGTAAGAGTAATAAACGGGTTAAAAGATGTTTGTGCTACTGGGTGGGATGACATACCTAATAATATACTTATAAGATTTAAATACCTACTAGCCCCGCCGCTAACCCACATTTTTCAGCTATGTTTATCTAAAGGTATATTCCCTAAATTGCTTAAAAAAGCTGTGGTCACACCTGTATTCAAGTCTGGAGACAAAAACTGTGTGAATAACTACAGACCTATTTCAGTGTTAACAGGCCTCTCAAAAATTTTAGAAAAAATCATTAACAGTAGACTGATAAAATATTTGGAAGATAATGGGCTACTTTCAGATAGTCAATTTGGTTTTAGGCCCTTAAGATCAACTAGCCAAGCAGTACACAAATTAACTAATTATGTTTCTACGAATCTGGATAATGGTATGCACACAATTGGGATTTTTCTAGACCTTGCCAAGGCCTTCGACACGATTTCTTGTACTTTACTTTTGCACAAGCTTGAAACACTTGGGATAAGAGGAGCACAACTTCTACTATTTTCTGATTATCTCAGCGATCGGCATCAATGTGTCAAAATAGGTCAGTATACAAGTTCTGAACTTAAAAATAATTGTTTTGGTATTCCACAAGGTAGCATTTTGGGCCCCACGTTATTTTTAATCTATATAAATGAACTGTGCAGTCTGCCACTCCAAAATGGTATCATAATGTATTATGCGGATGATACCGCTCTATTGTTCTCAGCTAAATCTAGAGTTGAGGTATATGAACATGCTCAGAAAGGCTTTAACATTGTGTCTGATTGGCTCCATGATAATATCCTAACATTAAATGCAGATAAAACAAAACACATTTTATTTACAATGAGAAATACTAACATACCGCTTACTAATCTAAAAATTTACGCACATAATTGTTGCACGAGCGCTGACACTGCATGTTCGTGTCCCACTTTAGCTAATGCTGACCATCTGAAATATCTAGGTGTCACTATTGACTCCAACCTAAATTTCCGCAAACATATCGATTTACTATGTACTAGAGTGCGCAAATTAATATATGTTTTTAAGAATTTACGGAATATAGCTGATTATAAATTAATTAAACAGGTTTATTTAGCTTTGTGTCAATCCATTCTTACATATTGCATAACTTCTTGGGGTGGTGCTGCAAAAACAATTTTACTCCCCCTAGAGCGCGCTCAAAGAGCAGTTCTAAAGGTTGCTACCTTTCGCCCTTTTAGATTTCCTACGCACCAGCTTTACATAGCATGTAATGTGCTAACAGTACGGCAATTATTCATTCTCAGCATAGTTCTACACCAGCACTCTGCACTTCCTTTTGACCCAGTACCCTCCGACAAGAGAAGGAAGGATTTGGTTTGCATCAAGCCTCAAATTAAGCATGCGTTTGCTAATCGATTTTATGTATTCTTAGGACCTTTTCTGTATAATAGGCTGAACAAGGTACTAAGCCTCTATAGTGTTAGCTATAAAAAATGTAGAACAATCTTATAAGAATATTTAGCGATACTCAATTACACAGACACAGAAAAACTTCTAGAAATTTTGTCATGATTTAATTTATTCCCTCGTATGTAACTAGTAGTAATTTTGTAGTATAATTATTTTACATAGGATAGATTTAGTTTTATTTTTAATAGATTATTTTTATATTACTTTTACTTTGTCCCAATGTAATTAAAATGTAAAGTGATGGTCTGAAACACAGGTTTGAATAAACCTAGTTCGGGCGGGACGCTAAGCATTCTAATTCCGAATCATCATTACTTGCACCTGTAATTAAAAATATTTTAGCTTTAGTTTATTAGTACGCACTATAATTGTATAGGATATTTATACTACTATTGGCTAAATTTACACCTTTTGTAAACGTTTTTATTAAATAAATTGAAATTGAATTGAATTGAGTGGTGACCACTGATTAATCTTATGTTAAAGTTGTTAAGCAAAGATTTGCTATCTATGAATGACTCATTACATCGGCATGCCCGCGCCGCGCTGCTCCGCCGCCGCGCCGCTCCACGCCGCGTCGCTGCACTGGTAACTTTTTATTATTTATCAATTTGTTATTTACGAATACGCATTAAATTAATGTTTATACGCTTAATAATATTTTGACTTAGTACAGACACATTTCGCTATTTAGTGCCTACCTACTGATAGGTAAATGTTAATGCATAAAATGTATAAATAAGTTTAAACTGCTAATATTCCTATATATTAAAAAATGTAGGTACGTTTATGTTTGAGTTCAAACGTTAAACAGTGTTACCACACACAATATCACGCCTGTATTTCCCGAAGGGTTAGGCAGGGGTGTACTAGTAGTATAGGCTGTGTGTATACGAGTAGTAAAACCCATATTTCGCCTGTTATGTTTAAGTCCCATTTATCAGGGAGCTGTGTTAATACTTATTTAATTTACAATAAAGGAAGTAACATTATCCTGTTTTATACCCAGGTAAGATTTCACATAATAATATTCCTAATTAAGGTTTTTAATTGTAGGGCTTGTGGCTAAGTAATAACAGCCGCACGGGTCGATCGATCAGGTTAAGCTACGCTTGCCGCGGTTGGTCCGTGGATGGTTGACCATCTTTACATACCAAGACCCATTCGTGCCTCGGAAATCACGTTAAGCCGTTGGTCCCGGCTGTCATTTGTAGATCTTTGACAGTCGTTACGGGTCGTCAGAAGCCCGAAAGTCTGACAACCAGTCTTACCAAGGGGTATCGTGTGTGGCCCAGTAACTGGATTGTGGAGGTCAGATAGGCAGTCGCTCCATGTAAAATACTGATATTCAGCTGCATCCGGTTAGACTGGAAGCCGACCCCAACATAGTTGGGAAAAGGCAGGCAGATGATGAGGGTTTTTAATTGTTTCAGTAAATAATTAAAACAAGATAATTGAAAAAAAAACAAATCATTATAATTAGGTTATCTCTTTATATTTTATTGTGTATACATATAAAATAAAATAAATAAATAAAATAACTTATTGCGAGTGCCTATTACACAAACAAATTCGTTTATTTTACGACCTACTTCAGTAAATAAAGTAAGGTACGGATCACGATCGCAAGTCGGGCGAGTCTTTAGGCTTTAAGGCTTCTACATACTGGCGCGACTTGTCGCGCGACGCGATTCTGCGACATTATATCCGTAGAACAATCTCTATGAAAACGCGCGCGCCACTACACACAGGGGCGACCTGTCGCGCCGCGACACAGAAATTATGCCTATTATATGGCGTCGCGCTAGCTACGCGTTTGTCGCGGCGTTGTCGCGTCGCGCCCGCTACAGTCGCGTAGCGGGCGCGACGCGACAAGACAAGATAGTATAAATACTACCGGTGCAATCCAAGCTGGCCTCAGTAGTAGGCGTTCTTCGTCAGTGGATGAAGGCAGGTCTGTGCGTGTTTGCCGAGCTAGGTTAGGTTCGATTTCCCGGTCGGTCGACATAACCCAACCTAAGTTATGTAACTTTTTATCGATTTTCGAGTTTGAAATAAATTTTCAGTAATTATTATTTTTGTTGATTTTCTTATTTTTAACCCCCTACGCAAAAACGACGGGGTGTTATAAGTTTGACGTGTCTGTCTGTGTGTGTGTATGTGTGTGTGTGTGTGTATGTATGTATGTATGTATGTGTGTGTGTGTGTGTGTGTGTGTGTGTGTGTGTGTGTGTGTGTCTGTGGCATCGTAGCTCCCGAATGCATGGACCGATTTTGATTTTGTTTTTTTTGTTTGAAAGGCGACATAATCGAGAGTGTTCTTAGCTATGATTCAAGAAAATCAGTTCAGTCATTTGAAGATTATCAGCTCTTTTCTAGTTGATATTTACCTCACTCACAAACTTACAGCGCAGGTATCGTGTTGGGGCTCATTGTACTGGTCTCAATAAATAGGTTATAGCTAGATGGTGATCAGGGTCTGATGATGGAGAAGAAAAGATAAAATATGAGGGTAAACTAGTAAGTACTACTTTGGGAATTTACCTAAAGAAACAGGCAAACATATGATAAACGTATTGAAGTAAGTATCTACCGACCTATCTACTTACAGTATTAGTGATTATAAACATGTAGGTACTCGTAGATGGCATACGACACGTTTTGGTGCAGTGGCTAAGCGATTCGCTGCTGCGTTAGGAGTCGCAGATGACAAATCTTCATATTATGAAGATTTGTGTTTGTAAACGCACCGTCCACGATTCAAGAGAAATCCAGGCAACTTTTATAAAAGATAAAAAGTTAACTACTTAAAGGTTTGTTTTTACAATATACAAAAAATAGGTACTTACTATAGGTAGTACGTAATTGTTTTTTTTTAATAATGTTTACCCACTCCTGAATCGGAGACGATGCGATTACAAACACACATCTTCACATTCACAAACGGCCAGACCCAGCACAACTGTCTGTAGGTCATAAAAATATTTGTTCCGTGCGGGAATCGAACCCGTGATTCGTAGTGTAGCAGTCAAGTTTGAGTAATTTATGCGGCCTACCCAAATGTTCTTTCTTTGGTATTGTTCGTCGAATCGTTGAGCTCCTTAAGTTCTGAGTTGAGCAGCACGATTACTGACAAATGCGTGCACTGACTGGACAGGTCCACTCAATCTGTGTGGTTCTCTCCTCAAAAGGACCATTTCAGACACCAATCTACATGGCCTTCACATGATCTGACCAAGATTATGTCTGGACTTTAAAAGAGACTGTGACCTCTGAGTTTGTTTCGGCCTTTCTTCTCAGAGTAGTCAGATAGGAAACGCCGACCTCATCTAGCTTTATTTTAAAAATATGATTGACGTGTAAAAGTGTTTGTACAAACCTACTTACAGAAAATAAATCATTTATCGTTTATCATGTCATTTATCATTTATCATTTAAGCGTTTAGAAAGTAAGTAATAAAAAAATATAAGTATGTTCGGTAAGTACCTACCTATACATATAACTACAAGATACAAAACTGTAATTTACTTATCCGACTGTAGTGCTACCTACATATGCTTTATGTAGGTAGGTGACAAAAGTTATGAACCTACTAACGTACCTTGGTCCCTAGTTTAGCTAAATCATTATAATGGTTCTTCCAGAAGACGTCGATTACACAGTACTGGGGGGTAACCATCTCCTTTTATAGCAGTATTATTTCAATATTACTTCAGCGTGAGAAAAAGATGGAGCTATAAGTCCTGTATAGCTCCATCACTTTCCCACTGTGAAGTAATATTATATTATAATAATACTGCTGTAAGAGGTGATGCTTACCCCCCAGAAGACGATGGTGATAAAGAGAATATTCCAGTAAATTTGTGAGTATCTTCTACCTACCTAAACCATGTAACTGATCTGTTATTTACACACGGCTACATAATATCAAGCTATATTTTTCAGTATAAGCTGATCTCACATTGTATAGGCATTCCGTACAATGACAGGTCAGCGACTGGAAAAGTATAGCTTGATATGTAGCCACGTACCTGCACCAAATTTGTATTTCCATAATAAACGTAGGTAAGTTATTTATTGTTTGTTATTCATGCGGCATTTTCATGCGGCGGATTTCTACATCTTTTAAAAAAAAAAAGAAGAAATCGTCCATAAACGCAGACTGCGTTTATGGACGATTTCTTCTTTTTTTTTTTTTAGGGTTCCATACCCAAATGATAAATAAAAATATGTAAAGTCTTGGTAGGTAATATTAACTTGCCACGTGTGATTGTTACAGGACCCAAATACATTCAAAAGATGTAGAAATAAATTCGGACGAATTAAATCTTCATAATTACTTATATTACATTTGTAAGTATCATACGTGTTTGATCATCACGAAATTAGCAAGTTCACGATAAGACTTTTTAGGGTTCCGTATTATTTATTCATGTTGTCAAAGTTATGCTTCCAGTGTGTTCTTTAATCGAAAGAATGTTGGATGCGTAATGTTTTTATTAATAATACTATTGATTTTATTAGTAATTAGTTTACTACTACTGTTGCCAGCGACTTCGTCTGCGATCCAGGATGAAAAGTAGTCTATGTCCTTTTCCACGTCAAGGTCTACCCCTGTGCAAATTTCATCCAAATCCGTTCAGCCGTTTTAGTGTGAAAGCGTAACAAACAAACAAACACACTTTTTCATTTATAATATTAGTTAAGAAGTTAGGATTATAATTTCTTACTTCATATAACAAAACTACCTTTTTTCAGATATTCACACAACCCTCCGCAGTACGAAACATCAGATGATGATAGTAATTGGTAATTGCTAGATTTCTATATAAGAAGGTTTTATGAAGTATGTATGCAGGTTTACAAGAATTCATCAAATATCTTTATTCTGGTCATTTCAGGTACGAAGTGAGTTTTAATAATCCTGTAGAAGGGAAAAGCTGTTATTGTATAGAAGGACGAAGAATAATTGACACTGAATATTTTTATAGAAGACTTCAAGAAATATGCAATCATAATAAGGCATTCGGATATACATTGAGCAACGTTCACTTTGTATCAGAAAAACAGGAGAAAAGGCCTTGTGGTCTTTTCATAGATAAGAAGTTGCCTTTTCTAGGTGCAACTCCAGACGGAATAGTTGGAGAAGACACAATCATTGAAACCAAGTGTCTAATTACAGTATTTAAAACCTCTTTGGACGAAGCTATAGATAAGAAAAAAGTGAAGTTTTGGAAGAAACTAAAAACGGACTTGTCATAAATAAAAACCATCCTTATTATATACAGGTGCAGGGACAATTACATATCACTGGTAGGCAAAAATGTATTTTCGGAGTATGGTCTGGATGCGACATAGACATCAAAGTTGAAATTATAGAGAGACATGACCATTATTGGGAAGAAATGGAACCAAAATTAGAACATTTTTATATAACATGCATGTTGCCTGAGCTATGCGATCCCAGACATGTTCGAAATATACTAATTAGAGATTTAAGTGAATTAAAATAAATTTTGACGATGTTTAATTACTTTCCAAAAACTTATGGTTTATACCATACCTACCTACCTACCTACCCTACCCTAGCTACCTACCTTAGGTAGCTAGGGTAGGGTCCCTATCCTACATATCTACCTACGTACGTACCTACCTGCCTACCTACCCTACCTATCTTATATTTATACAAACCTTGTCCTGAGAATCACAAACATGACAAAAAAATAACTATCCAATTTGGTTCAGTCCTTCGGAAGTTATGCGTGTGCATACCTTTCGGCGATTCATTTTTATATGTAGTTGCATAATAAGTAAGAAAGTAGTATTACAAGGCGAAAACTATATTATACGATTGTAAAATGGCAAAGTGTAAACATACTACCAAGCCAAAGTACCTACAGAACCCTCAGCGCAATGGTGACTCGCACTTGACTAGTTTTTTGTAGCAGTAGAATTTATGCAGTGGTGTAGAATCGGTTTGCAAAATTTCTAACATAATTATAGGTATGTATATGTAGGTACTTGCATAGTCCTACTAAAACATAATTACATACGCAAACGACTGTCACATTACAACACGGCGAAAACTATAAAACAAACATACTACTAAACCAATGGGCGGAACCCTCAGCGCAAAGTCGGCTCGCACTTGACTACTATTTTGTAGCAGTAGGTAAAATAGTGTGCACGGCTACACATCAAGCTATAGGTTTCCAGTATAAGCTGATCTCGCATTGTATAGGCTATCCGTACAATGAGAGGTCAGCTTATACTGGAAATTATAGCTTGATGAGTAGCCGTTAGTAAGTACATTGAAATTAAATTTGCGATAAATAATTATATGTTCATAAATGGCATGTCAATACTAAATTGTCATTGATAATTTTATTTCTGAGTAATCGTCCGGTAATAGTGTAGTTTACCTACTCTAACAAAATCGCTTCGACCTCGTGTGCCCGCGTGTCCGCGAGCAGTAGCGTGCGAGCGAGATAAAGAGTGAGGTGGCGCGGGGAAGCGGGGGCGAAATTAGAATTTGAGCTGAGGTTGTATGTATAGGCTCTTAAGTGGTATAACTGTGTAATTATATTCAGTAGCAATAAATCCACTATGGGAATTTTGCTTTGAATATTTTTGAAAATCCTGGTAAGAACCAGGAGAACTGCCACTCACCATATGCATTGTGAAGAGCATAAATGGCTTAGCAACCATATTAAAGTACCTAATCAAATTGCAACTTGTTAAATACTTCTTATTAAGTAGTTCCGTTGACCATCTGTGGTCTTCATCATCAATTCCACTCCACCAAATGGTGCTTTCCGAGAGCAAATGCACAAGTTACTATAACAATATCTAAATCGCTATAGGTGTGCCTTTAAAATTTGAGAATTTCCCTCGATTTCCATGGGATCCCCTCATCAGATTATGACTTGATGACAATGAGACCACCTCGGGAGCATACCCTTTCAAACAAAAAAAATATTTTTTAAAATCGTTCTACAACTGACGGACAAATCGGCGAAAACACATAAAAATATACGAGTATATATATACGGTCTAATTGAGAAACCTCCTCCTTTTTTGAAGTCGGTTAAAAATGAAATAAAATTATAAGACATTCGTGTTTTGAGTCAAAAAATCCGTGAATAATACTAGGTACTATAGCCGTGGCAAGTGCGACGCGCGGCGCAGTAGAGCGGCTGGCTTGCGGCAGCTTCAAAAAGGTACCTACTCCTTTGAGCATGCCGCGCGCCGCCAAAAACCATGAGTAAGTCATTGCAATGCTTATCTTATTGTAATAAGGTATAATTTAGGATAATTGACTTTTGCGAGGACTTATATTGAAATAGAGAAACTATTCATTTATTAGTTAATTTCGTCATACATCCTAATTTATACCTTATCACAATGGGATAAGACTCACATTACGAAGACTTACAATTTTGCTTATGTTTTAATTTACTTTGGAATAAAACCGAGTAAACTCAACTTTTGCAAGAGGGTTTAGAATGCTTCTGAGCATACACTGAAATAGTTTCATTGGTAAAACTTGCTTATGTCAAATTTGAAAACGCAATAGTCAATGAGACCCACTGGAATCTAACACAAAAAGTAGTAAATATATATTAGAATGAATAAAACTAACGGATGTAATGTTTAACATAAAAATATATTTCCAATATTAGAAATCACAAAAATAATAAGATAGGCACACAACACTTGTCATAGGTAAATTAAACTACTTCATTATGAATAGTATAGAACAAAGTCGCTTGTCTTGTCTCTCTATGTGACCGCTTAGATTAAAACTTAATTACACACACACACACACACACACACACACACACACACACCACCATTACATCTACATAAGTCACTTAGCGCGTCCGAATTCGTCAGCTTCGCCGTTCGCGCTCGTGTGGTCAAGTCTAGGTACATAAGTTAGGTTGGGTTATGTCGACCGACCGGGAAATCGAACCTAACCTCACTCGGCAAACACGCACAGACCTGCCTTCATCCACTGACGAAGAACGCCTGCTACTGAGGCCAGTTTGGTTTGGACCGCTATTTATACTATCTTGTCTTGTCGCGGCGTTGTCGCGTCGCGCCCGCTACGCGACTGTAGCGGCCGCGACGCGACAACGCCGCGACGCCAGCTGCCTGTCGCGCTAGTGTGAAAGGTATGGCGTGGCGATGTCGCGCTAGAATCGCCACGCGACGCGTCGCGCGACAAGTCGCGCCAGTATGTAGAAGCCTTTAGTTGATTATATTTGTTTGAAAAAATTCAAACATCATGCTTAAGATTATCCAAAGTATAAGCAGAGATGTTTCGTTAGTAATTACTTTGGAATACCTACTTCAAACACAATTGATAATTGGTTGGTGACTTGAAGTCTACTAAGCGGTGGAGCCTAAATAAATGGGTATAGGTTCCCTACGTGGGGTTGCCATTTTTCTTTTACAAAATAAGCAATGCGGTTAAAGAAAGAAAATTAACACTTATTACTAAACTTTAAAGTTTCGTATAAGTACTTATTTAGAACTTTATTATTGAACAGTACAATAGAGGAACACAAAGTAAAATACTGTTTTAATCAGCATGGTTGGCAACCCTGAACCCCGAGTAACCTACTTCCACGTGAGCTGGCGAAGTGCCTGGTCATCAAATTGACAATATAGCAGTTTTAAGTACAAAAACTGATCATTAAATTGATACCACATACCAACAAATAATATTATATGAAAGCAGCACTGCTGGTCATTAAATTGACTCAGTTTGACATTGTTCAAAGGATAATTATGTCTTCAACAGCATTAATGGTCACTAATTTATTGACAGCATTATAAATGAATGAAAAAACAGAAACAACTTCTGTATATAAAATATATAAACAATATATTCACGGCTGAAAAAAAAAAAGAAAAAAAAAACAGTAATAATAATGAAGAAGTAATAATAACAATAATCCGTAGAAGTAATTTCAATTCAATTTTAATGGGTATAATGGTACACTATGCGGTGCCATGGAAATGTTGTCAATTGAGTGGTAAAATAAGCAGAATTATCCGATCATTAAATTGATATTGGAACAACCATATTGGTTGTTCCAGGTTATTGCCGTTTCACAAGTCATACTTGAGAAGTTCAAATAAGCAGAATTTTCTGATCATTAAATTGGTATTGGAACAACAATTTTGGTTGTTCCAGGTTATTGCCATGTCACAACTTATACTTGAGAAGTTAAATAAGCAGAATTTTCTGATCATTCAATTGGTATTTGAACAACAGTATTGGTTGTTCCTGGTTATTGCCATGTCACAAATTGTACTTGAGAAAATCAAATAAGCAGAATTTTCTGATCATTAAATTGATATTGAAACAACTAGAAACTTGTTGGTTCCGGGTAATTGCCATGTACTAACTCATGTTTGAGAAGATCGAATTTGAAGGACCTTCTTCGGTTGGAGCTCGATGGGAGCGATAGAAACGAGCACTCGTTTATCTATCTCGACGCTTCGACTGAGAAGAAAAGAGCAAGCTTATTGCATTTAGGCGTTTTAGAATTACAAGGAATATTCTAAAATATTCCCAAAATTAATTTAACTGGTACAGTTGAACCAGTATCTTCAAGATTGCAATAAGACTGAAAATAATGACTAAAAAAAAAAAAAAATTATGTAATAAAGTGGATACAAAAACTAACAAAAGAGGGGAGAAAGACGACTATAGAACACAGCCACCTATTTGTGGAAGTAAGGAAATTTAGTATATGTGAAAAATAGAGAAGAACACGACCGCAGATTAAAGAAAGGAATAGAAACTTTAGTAGAGGACAATTTGGTGCGAAAACACAAATGTTTATTTGGAATGACTGAGATACAATTTCTTAGACATGAATTTCCAGACAAAGGAGTCAAACCTTTACTGAAATGTATATCAAGTATCCAGGGATTTCAACCACCTAGTAACAGTGATGGGCGTAACTAGTTACTTATGTAATCTAATTAATAATTGAATTACATAATAATTTAATTAAAATGTAATATAATTACATAATATTCAATTACATTGTAATTAGATTACTCTGGATGTGCTATGAAATTAATTACAATGTATTTAATTACAAAATAATTTGATTACAAGGTAACCTAATTACATAGTATTCAATTATATTGTAATTATAATAACTTTAAATATGAAATGTCGCATGCTTGCATCGCTTTTATTTGTATAATTATGTGTTTTATTTTCGTATTAGTCAAAAATGTATTATTTTTTTGTAAGACGCAGGTGTCCTATGACGGCCATTACTAATATAAATGTGTAATTACGTTTTATCAGATTACTTATAATATGTAATCTGTTATAATGTAATTAGATTAACTTGCAATTAAATTACTTTGTATTTAATTACTGTAAGTACTCATTACAATTAGTTACTTATGTAATCTGTTCCAAAGTATTTTAATTACTTATTACAATGTAACTGTAATTTGTAATTATTAATCTAATTACTTTTTGCCCATCACTGCCTAGTAACATAGGTGAGTTTCAGAGGTTCCTGGGTCTTATAAACTGTGTCGGGAAATGGATTGCTAATTTAGCTACCAAAACTGAACCTCTCAAAGTGTTACTTCGAAACATAACCCAACACTGATAAGGATCAGAAATTAGTCAGTTCTGGGGTTTCAAATTGGATGCCGGGTTTAATGAGCTAAAGTCTCTCTAGAGAGCTAAAGAGCTCTATCCCGTATTCCTACAGTGGTTATAGCCGATGTTAGTCTAGTAGTATTAGGTGGTGTCTTGATACAGATAGACCACAAAGAGCCAAGTGGTATCGCATAAGGGCATAATATATTGACAGACTGCGAACGGCGATACTGCCAAGTAGAGAAGGACGCTCTGGCTTTAGTATGGGCTGTAGAACACTGCCATGTTTTTCTGTATGGTAAGGGATTCGAATTGATAACTGACCATATGCCACTGGAGGTTATATTCGGCCCCAAGTTAAAATCATGCGCCAGAATAGAACGGTGGATTTTATGACTCCAGACATATGTATTCAGGTCGTCTATAAACCAAGCAAAGAAAACATTGCAGATTGTGTGTCTAGATTATGCACTTGGAGAATTCATCAGTAAATGAAATAGGAGATTACGTACATTGGATTGTAGAGAACGCTAAGCTTACCGCCGTGACAAAGAAGGTATTTACATTACAATAACAAATGGGATGATGAAGTCAAACAATTACAAGTTATGTGAAATTGAGCTGTGCTTTAATGAAGAGTTTGTTGAGAAGAACTCAAACTCAAAGCATTTATTTCAAATAAACCAAATACAGGCACTTTTGAATTGTCAATGGGTCGGTAAACCAGAAAGATGAAGCTAGATGCCCATTCCAAAGCGGACACTCTTTTAAATTAAAATATTGTTACAAAAATATGGGTTACATCATTCATGTTGAAATTATACATGTGAGAACAATGTAAAAAGACGTGCACGTTAAAAGTGTCCGTAATAAAAAGATAAAATCAAAAACTATTGAAACATTCAAATAAGCCGTGGGAGCTAAGAGATGACCAATCCCTACTGACGGCACCCGTTCATGAACATGACGCATGGATCAGCACCATTCAGCTCAACAATTTTCAAGGGAACTTAATGCAACACACCACCACCAGCGAGACATTTGAGTGAGCATGACATGCTCTCAGCCGCCAGGGCACATTCAAGTCAATTAAAGTCGTACTCAGCAAATGGTAGTTTTATAATAGGTACCAAGTGCTCACACATGTGCCATGCAACTAGGATCGTAATCTCAAGTGAACTACGAAATCAAGTTTTAACGGCAGCTCAAGAGGGTCACCCCCGGTCATCATAGTCTTAATGAAGGCTAGATTAAGATCTAAAGTGTGGTGACCAAAGTGCGATAAAGATGCTGAGACTTTGGTTAAGGCTTGCAAAGGATGCAACCTTGTCTCAGCTCCAAATCCACCAAAACCTCTTACGAAAACGCTTTCGAGTGGAGAATGTATATTGGTCGTGGTGGATTACTTTAATCGGTATAAAGAGGTGAAGATGAATGCAGATATTATGAAATCTGAAAAAAAAAAAAAAATTTGCCGTCTTAGAAATCCATCAAAAATAACTGCTGCAGGCTTAGCATGACACTCTCTATTTCTTCGAAGAATAGACACGGCTCTTTCCATACAAAGTGACATTTCGTTTCTCCTTTTTTGACATCCCACCGTAGAGATCTTTCTACATAAAACAGGACCTAGACAAAGATCGTTAGAAACGAAAGACAAGATGACAGATTGTAGAAGGATTTCTACGGTGAGATGTCAAAAACTGAGAAACGAAATGTCACTTTGTATAGAAAGAGCCCTGTCTATTCTTCGAAGAAATAGAGAGTGTCATGCTAAGCCTGCAGGTAATGGAAAACAATTCCGTAGCAAAGAATTCAAGCGGTTCTGTAACGAAAGAAACATGCTTTTGTTTAACACCGCACCGTTTTGGCCACAACAGAATGGTGAAGTAGAACGCCAAAACAGGGATATCTCGAAACGCTTAAAAATCAGTCAGGCTGAGAGAAGGAACTGGAGAGAGTGTTTAGAGGAATACTTGATTATGTACCCCACATAGTGTGACAGGAAAACCTCCGGCAGAATTATTTACCAAAACAATTTCGTGAAAAAAAAAAATCCCAATAGTCAGTGATATCAACCGTCAACTAGAAGACTCGGAGGTGAGAGATATGGACAAGGAAAATAAACAGTTGGAAAAAAAAATATGCAGATAGAAAACGAAAAGCAAAACAGTAATTTATTTAGTTCCAGGAGAAAAAGTATGTTTAAAAAATATCATTAAAGATAGCAAATTAAGTTGAAATTATGACTCAACTCCTCACACAGATGAAAAAAAACAGCAGGAGAAGATATTATAGTACGAAATGATTCAACAGGACAAGTTCTAAGGAGAAACGTATTACATCTGGAAAGACAAATGGAAAATTTTTAATGATGCGAAGAACTAAATTTTGGAGATAATTTAGGAGAACTCGAGAAATTAAGAAGAAATTAAAGTTAAATTAATAAAAATAAAAATTGAAGGAAAGGAAAAGGAAGGTGCGGTGACATAATGAACTGGAAATTATATTGATAAGTTATAATGGAGTTCTTGAATAAAGCAATTATTTGTGATGATTGATAAAAAATACCGATAAAGATACCTAAGTTGGGCTTATTTATTTAGCAAAAGGATAAGTGATTCACTACAGAAAAGTAATATCATGCAGACTACGTGTAACTTAATAAATACTAGATGATGAATATGTATACTTATTATTTCTTCCTAAAGATCCCTATTATTTAATACAGGGGGTGTATAATACAGAAATAAAATAAATTAAAATAAGGAAGGGATGTAGTGTATCTAGATATAATTATGATTTGTCTCGAGCGCATACGTCACGAGGTGCGGGGTGAGTGGGGGTCATTCTATGCCCAACCGCCAGCCCGCAAGCACGTGGTGGTGCGTAGGCGAGCCAAATATCATTATAATATTGTGTAGCAATATTAGCTACTACAGCTACTACAAACTATACAGATTTCGTTTTTTTTTTTTCTTAAGAGAAGTCTATTTTGGTCAATTGGGTCTTGTCAGCGCCTTAAGACCCTTTATCTCGGGAACGCGTTGAGGGATCAAACTTCTAAGAAAGATACGGTCGTTTATGCCGTAAAAAAACGTATATCGACGACACGACACTCTCAAGGGAATCAATTTGTAGGGTACTTTCAGTTGACCTAGAACTATGAAATTTGGCAAGTCATATCGTCTTATACTACAAGTCAAGTAGGGTAAGAAAGGCTATGCAAAAATAACTACAAATGAGTGAAAAATCTTCATTTATTTAAGAAACTTATGAAACATAACAAGGTATTATTCTAACATAATCACAACCACTGAGATTAATATTAATTCCAAATACGACACAATCAACTCCTAAAAAAATGGATTTGACCGGTATTGTCCAACATGGCAGATAATACCGGTCGGCTGGTTGGCATTACCGCTCAAGCTTTTAGCGGCAGAAGTCGCATACGTAGCCTTCGGGAGATTCATAATCTAAGCACTCAGCATGAGCCCACACTGAACGCACCTTTATTAAAGCTCGTTGTTTCGGCCATAATCGTCACATAACATAACATGTATCTGTTCTGCAGCTCTTCGACATCGGTGTCATCATCATCATCGCGTACGTCAGTAATTACGATTTCAAAGTCTGATGAACTATGGTCCTTGTACTCATCCTGGAGAACTCTTTCATTCACTTGTCTGACATTAGTAGATTTAGCTGGTCTTCTTTTTGCAGATTTTTTTATTCCTGTTTTTTTAGGCACCAGTTTCTTTATTCTTTTCTCTTGTTGCTCTTCATTTTGCAGTTTAGAGTATTTGTTTGAACAGTTGCATGTTGTTTTCGAGAGCTCCCTGCACTCTCTGATTGTTTGCGGGTTCCTTCGGAGCCGGTAGAAGATCTTTGGCGGTAATTCCTGAAGTTGAAGCAATGGCATTGTGAACTGTAGGTGAGTACTAGGGCTATCGGGCAGAGAAAGAAACAACAACCGTTCGCTTGCGTAGCTGGTTTATTACTCGCGAAGGGGAGCGCGGGCGCGGAGACGCAGCTCGCGCGGCCCGGCGCGTAGGTACGCAGGTACATAATGAATATAGGCAACTATACGCATACACCACAACTCCCTCCTCTTCTATTTAAACTTAATTAGGAAACCTGCACAATAAGAATAAGTGACATTAAAACTTAGTGGTTACAGCTATTTAAAAGAATACCTTATAATCTACCTTACGTCTATGGCGCATCGAGCGGCCTACCGAACCGTCACTGACTGGTTCATCCGGTACCCCACTGATCGGTTCAAACGAAGGTGGAGTTTCGGATTCGCTTACATCGCCTGCGAGTTCTGCGACTGACGCAGACGTTTCCACCGCCTCCCCCTCCGCCCCCGCGCGCGGGCCCGGCGCCGGAGAGCGGGGGGGAGGCGACCCAGCAATTCTGCCCACCATACACTAAAGTGCAGTAACAGCAAAATCACGATTTCGAGTAAAACGCATTTAAAGTTAAGAATTGATTTTAAAAAATCAACAGAATGTATAAGCAAAAAAATTTGAATGCAGAAAGGTTGTAAAGGCATAGGTTCACACGTTAAAGCAATAAAAAAAAATATATCTTAATAACTGAATTTATTATGGCCATTTATTCTTTTTGGTGCCTATTACTGCATAGCCTTTTTTGTAAAAAATACCATTTTAAACTTAGTAAAATGCAGCAAAAAGCCCTATTACTGCGTTTGGATCAGTTATTTTGTCAAGAAACCCAACTAACATGCAGTAAGGTCAAAAAAATACTGCATTTTAGTTAGTTTTTTAAGAAAAAAGTGTTCAATTTACTAGTGCAGTAAGAAAAATAGCTAGTTCACATTTTAAAGACCGTTTATTTCTTATTATTTAATCACAATAATTCAACTCACTTATGTAAAATTTACATATCAAAAATAAAAAAAAAACATCTAATTAATAAAGGACCCTGCGCAGAATGCACAACCTCCTTTGACAGTTTTCTCTTAATATTAACATATATAACATAATGTATCTTTATGTTTAACAATAAAATATAGATAGTAAATGTAGGTGAGTATTATAAAGGTGGACATAAACTTGAGATCAACATTACAGTAAAACAATCATCACACACAAAGCATTACAAGCCTTGGTAAGTCTTAGGTAGGTACATAATTAGTTTCTAAAAGTAATTTTTAACAGTATAACGCGCTTTAAAATAACATTGGTTTAGTTTAGCTTTTGAAGCCTCTTATTATTCTTACTACTAGACATAATCTTGAGATCAACATTAAAGTAAAACAATCATCACACACAAAGCATTACAAGCCTTGGTTATTAGGTAGGTACATAATTAGTTTCTAAAAGTAATTTTTAACAGTATATTAACGCGCTTTAAAAATAACATTGGTTTAGTTTAGCTTTTGAAGCCTCTTATTATTCTTACTACTAGATTTAAAATAATAAAAATGTATGTATCATACAATTATCAAAACAGATCAGAAAAATATTTACTTAGTTCTTCTGTTGTACTTATTAATAATCAGTCTTAAGTTAACTTTAAGGCACATTGTTTCTTAGAATTTGAAGATAAAAAATACAGACTATTAAAAATAAATTCAAAACACATTAACAGTTTAAGATTATTCATCAATATCAAAATTAAATTCTTCTGGTTCTTGTGACGTAGAACCAACAGAAAGATTTTTCCAGAAGATTAATCTATTTGGTGGAATAAGCGGCCCTAATACGTTTAAGATGTTTCGCTTCCTTTCCCTATCAATGCCTTTAGGAACAGTTTTTACAGTAAAATTAGGCAAGTTCTTTGATTTGAGACAATATAGTTCTTTGAATTCTATATCATCAAAGTTCTTTTTGTAAAAGAAACTATGACTTCCCCTTTTTACCATAAGATGTACAATATCTTTGATGTATACCCGGTTTCCATCTATATCTTTGTTTTTTTTATGTGAAATATGAGATTTAAAATTAACAAAATCTATTATTTCCATACTTTTGACTTCTACCTTCCCCGATTTCAATGATGTTTCAACAGCTTCTAAAAAGTCTTGATAATCGTACAGCTTACCCTTTTTGTCCATCGACTGCTCTACAAAATGGTGGAAGGAATCGGCGGACATAAAAGTATGGCCCGGTTCAAAAAACTTGAGTTCAATTGTTGTGGCAAAAATCTCTAAGTTGTTAATTATACTTATCAAGAAAGTAAAAAAAACACCAGTTTTTATTTTGTGCCGAGCAATTATCAAGCCATAAAACGATGTGCTCTGCATCACGATTATTTAGTAAGAATGCTTTAAATGTACTAGTGATGTCTTCTTGCTTTCTCCCTGCCACTCCTTCATGCCAAACTGCTGCAAATACGTGACCTTTCTTGAAGTTTCCTAGAGGTACAAAGGTTTCATTGTACGCCACAAGCCTGGGGCAAAACAGAGCTGCTTTAAAGGTATCAATGCGAGGTAACATTATTACTTTTTGGAGGTCCACAGAAACAATTACAGTATTACGCTGACTATTAGCCTTTGTATCTGCATCGTACATCTCTCGGGCTAGTGTATACTTAATTTTATGATGAGCGTAGGTCTTACAAATTTGGCAATCAGTACACGGTTCTTTTACATGATCAAGGTTATGGAGGTTGAAGGTTTCACATGTCTCGCATTGTTCATGGCCGAGCTTAGCAAAAGAAATGTTCATTTAGTTTGTCAAGTGATCTCTGTAAGTTTCAAGACTGCATTTGAATTCGGGGTACTTCTCTTGGAAGTTTCCATACATATCAACAATTGTAAGGTCACTGGGCAAGTATCTCTTATTGGGTGCATGCACTCGTCTATAATGATGCACACATGGATTGAACGATTCAATATGAGCTGTGATCAAAGTACGATCTATAGCATGACAATTTGTCAAATTACGGCCATCCCTATTATCCTTTTGCTCTAAAATTGACTTTTTCAGGACAGAATTTACACGCCTGTCATTTTTTTTGTCATATCCTAAAGTGCCTAAAAAAAATACTTTGCATACCTCATGCGATAGTTCTTCTGTATCTCTTTTTGTTAAACTGTACTTGTAAGTTACGTTTCGTGGTCGTTTCAAATTCTTTGTACTTTTCTTGCAAGCCTCCTCCGTCACAAGATTTTTGATAAATATTCCTTGATGTTCCCAATTCAAAGACCAATAATGATTGTTAATTTTTTTTCTATCTTCTTCAGTAAAATGTATAGTACATAGTTTTTTACATAAATTTTGACAGGGTTCTCGCACCGGATATTTCTGTATGTTTTTGGCATATTGAAGTTCACTTTTACGTTTCCTACATGACTTATTCCGTATTTTCACAACAGGTAATTGTGCTGGCTGGGTATTGACATTGTTGACCTGAATTTCTGCTGGATCGTTTGTGATATCTAAATCTCTTAAACTCGACGATGTTGAAGATGGCTCAGGAACATAGTTTTTATCTTTTACAGAATCATCTGAATCTTCTATGAATGAATCACAGAATGATGTTGAAGGCAGCGTTTCATTACATAAAAGATCAAAGGTCGCTGTATCCACGAGATTACTAATTAAGCTGTCCTGGTGAGCTTCTGGCAGATTTATGGAGTGGTGTTGTGTTGCTTCAGAGATTTTGCTCAAATCAATATTTTGGACGACAGAGTCGTTGTTTTTATGCACATCCCTTAATATTGCTTTTGGAGGCGAGTCATTGTTATCGTGATGAGGTAGCTGCGATATCATTCTATCCGGTGGTAAGACGTCATTTTCCAAATTGCTTAGCAGTGACATAATTTGTTTTGATCTCACATTCATATTGATGAACCTGCACAGAAAGATAAACGAGAATTGGTAAGTACTTACTGACTAGTATAGGTACATTAAAACTAATTTTAATTTACATTTATACTAAAGTTTTAAATTATTTTGAAATCGAAAATGGACTGAAACTTGATTAAAATGCTAAAACGGCAAAACGGTATATCAACCAAACATAAATTTGACGCAAGTGTATGGCCGTTAAGTTTGCAATGAGATTGTAGACAGGTACCTAGAATAATTTGAATTTAGAATGAGATCATAGCGACACTGAACTGTATTAATGTATGGTTAGGTGAATACCTACCCTATCTATTTTTAGTCTATTCAAAATATAATCTCAATTCTAACTCAGTTCGTTAAAAGTCAAACCATAGGTTACCATTAGTTACGAGTTACGAGAATAATTGGCCTACTGATTGATATAGGTACATAGATACTACTTTTTAAAGTCAATAAATACTTATAATACATAAATAGAAAACCATCCAAACACAAACAAATGATAGTTATTCAACACACGAAACATTTTATGTAAGGATAGAAAATAACCTATTAGTTAAAGTATCTGTTTAAAGTACGTCTTAATACTATAAAAGTTTTATTAATCATAATAAACTTAAGTAATATAATTATGTAATCTTACCCGCCAAATCCTGTCGCCAAAAAAACGTAAGCAGTGCGAGCGACGCCGACGGGCACGTCCACACTGGCACGGTTCACTGGAGCGACTGATTAATTAAGTCAAATCGCATGCAATCTAGCAGTAAATCCTTTGCACACTCTGTCTCACAAATAAAGTTTTATCTATTCAAACCGACTAAAATGCAGTATCAGCGCAGTATCATTTGATACTGCGTTTAAATTAGTTTAATTTACTATAATTTGTTAAACTTGATCCCAATTAAAATGCAGTATTTAAAACATTAACTGCACTTTAGCTAGGAATAATCATATCTGTGTCATTATGCTATCCAAACTAATCTGCAGTAATGCTGTATTTTACTGCGTGTTAGTCAGTTTATAATGATAAAAGAATGTTAAGTATTCACAACTAAAATGCGACAAGCTTTGATTTTACTGCATTTTAGTTGGGAGTTCGTGACAATAAATTGTATTTTCTTAATTTGCAGTAAAAATAGCTTGTATGGCGGTAAATTTTACTGCGTATTAATTTTTTTTTTAATTTTTTTCCAGAAATATAAAACTATCTAAAGAACTGTAAAATTATATTGCTTACTGCATTTTAGTTATGAAACCTTAAAATTTAATCTGCAGTATAATTTATACTGTATTTTAGTTGGGAAATCACGCCAAATTGTTAATTTTTTTCGTTTGCAGTAAGTGAAAACTGTTAAATAAAAACCATTCTAATAGTCTTAGAAATAAGTAAGTTAATTCAATAGAAAGCTTAAGAAACCCGCTTTCAGAATCACTAATAAAACGAAAAATCACAAAAGGGCTGTTACTGCTCTTTAGTCTCTGGTGGGCAGAATTATAATAGGCGAGGACGGTCGTTCCATTGGATTCGATTGACTTGATTCTCGTGGTGAATTTGACTCATAGTAATTATCAGTATCCTCGTCCTCAGAACTTGCGTACTCGCCCTTGTCTTTGATAATTTGATCGATGTGCCGCTTACAAATAACCTTATACTTACCTATCAAAATACACTTCATACAATCTATTACCGATAACATTTTTTATGATTCCTCGTTCCCATTTACCCTTCCTAGCGATGTACCACCTAGCCCACACTCTATCGCTTACCGAAAGAGACCTCTTATTCACTACAGTCTCTGTTTCTTCATGAGGTAACCTGTCTCCGGGCAAGATCATGTCCAACTTCGACCTTAAAGACCTCCCCAACATTAACTGCGCTGGCGATTTGCCGGTGGTGCAGTGGCAACTATTGCGATAGTGGAACAGGTACTCCAACAATTTATCATTTAATTCTCGGTTTCCCCCACTTGACAGAATAGATTTAATCATTTTTTTACACGTTTTAACTGAATTTTCTGCTAAACCGTTGCTGGCGGGATGGTAAATGGGAGACGTTAAATAATGAATATTATTATTTTGACAGAATTCGACAAATTCGGATGAGCAAATCTTAACATCATTATCAGAAACAATAACATTAGGTATACCATAACGTGAGAATAAATATTTTAATTTGTGAATTAAAGCTCTAGTTGTAGTTCCCGATTCCATGTAGATACACTCTAACCACTTACTAAACGCGTCAACAACCACTAGGTACACTCTCTGATTAATAGTCATGTAATCTATGTGTAACCTGTACCAAGCGCGCGGCGGGGGCGGCCAGGACGCGGGGGCGGCGCGCGGGCTGCGCGTTTCGGCACAAACAGAACATCTTGCTATACATTTTTCTATGTCCGCATCGATATTTGGCCACCACATCCTACTTCTAGCTTCACTCTTAGTCTTTACGACACCAAAATGAGTCGAATGCAACTCGCTCAACAGTTTTTCCCTAAACTTGGTAGGTATAACTATTTTATAGCCTCTAAATAAGCATCCATCCTGAACTTCCAAATCCGCTTTGCATTTGAAGTACGGCAGAATATTATTGCAGGTAATTTTTCGAGGCCAGCCTACGCTCATGTACTTTATTACCTTTACCAAAACGGGATCCTTGGACGTTTCTTCCTTAATATCCGAAAATGAAATCGGCCTTGAATGAGAGTCTAAAAAGTTTAGGTACGAACGACACGTATAATTAGTTTCTGATTTTAAATTATCGGTAGGCAAAGATCTTGAAAAATAATCTGCGATCTCATTATTTTTGCTACCAACAAACTGAACCTTGTAGTTATACGCCGAGAGAATGATAGCATATCTCTGAAGTCGCGCTGCGGTGGTAATAGAAATCCCTTTATTTTCGCCCAGTATCGACAATAGTGGTTTGTGATCGGTTTTAAGAATGAATGGGGTGTCCCTGCCGTAGAGGTATTGGTGAAAATGAGTGACCGCAAATATTATCGCCGTAGCCTCCTTTTGAATTTGGCTGTAATTCCTTTCGCTCGCTGTAAGCGATCTAGAAGCGAACGCGATCGGCCGCTCCACACCGCGGCTGTCGGCAGGGTGCGCGGGGAGTGCGGGAGGCGGCGCGTGAGCCAACACCGCGCCGAGCCCCGCGGGGCCGGCGTCCACGCTCAACACGAGCGGCGCGCTGGGATCAAAATGCGATAACACGCGCTCCGACGCGAGTTCTCGCTTCGTGCGCTCAAACGCGGCTTGTTGCCGCGGTCCCCACTCCCACCGCGCGTCGCTGCGCAGAAGTTCGTGGAGCGGACTCAAAAGACTCGACGCTAGAGTTGCGAATAATAGTTCAATGAGAAGAAAAGAGAGATACGTATCTTTCCGGTACGATGAACTATATCTTTCATCTAGTTCACTAGTTCACTTAGTTCACTATTGACCAGTATAAACTGACCTATCACTGTTGGGTACGCTTATATGATTCGAGGTCAACAGATATTGGTTTCTATACTTTTTAAAGATACATTACATCAACATGATATCTTATCTATTCTACTAATTAACTAAGTTCTACTGTATTTTTTCACATATACACAACTTATATATTAAAGTTAGTAGAAAAAGCAACAAATTGATTTTCCTTCATACTTGTCAGGCTTAGGACTGTCAACCTCCATACACAATAAATTTAGTTAAAATGGGTTCTATGTATTGTTTTGCTTTTAGCTATATTAAATTATTAAGTTTCATAATGAGGTTGGCGTATTTAAAAATCAATTACACGATTACGAACTATGAACTAAATAAGTGCATTTCAATTTTCAATATAAAATAATACCCAAAATTGCGGATGAAATTATAGTCTATTGACAAAATTCTGGAAAACTGTATCGTATTATTAAGTGCGTAATGTATATTATTGCTCGTTCGGCAAAGCGAGCGATGCATATCAACTGTCTCACATTATTACGTAAATAAAAACGAGACAGCCGATAGGCGATACTTCGCGCTCTCAACTCGGCACACGCTCGTGCACGATCGGTTCTTGTCGCGATTCATTTAGTTCCGCGAAACGAGCGATCGTCGTTAGTAGTTCCCGAGTCAAAATGAGCGGTGAATCGCGAAGCGAACTAGTGAACTAGAGATACAGTCTGTACGGAACTGAACGAAAGATTTGTTACTGCTTTCATAATGAACTAGTTCATTATTGTCTTTCGTTCGCGAACTACCCAAGTCTACTCGACGCGTTCGGAATGAAATTGCGATAATAATTAACTACTCCTAAAAAGCGCTGTACTTCTACGACATTTGTCGGAGCCGGTGAATTTAATATCGCTTCGACTTTACTCGGACACGTCCGTAGACCGGTTTTATCGATCACGTACCCTAAATAGGTAACACTTTCTTGAAATAGAGCGCACTTACTTTTATGTAGTCTTAGGCCGGCCTCCTGCAGTCTACTCAGCACCTCCCGCAGCCTACTTAAGTGGGTGGCTTCATCAGGACCTGTGCAGCAGATGTCGTCGAACCAGCACGTGACGCCGTCTATTCCCGCCAGGAGCGTTTCCAGCGCTCGCTGAAAGATAGCCGGGGCGTTGGCTAACCCGTACGCTAGGCGGGAATATTTGAAAAGTCCCTTTGGCGTGTTGATGGTTGTGAGTGCCTGAGATGATTCACTTAGGACAAATTGGTTGTAGGCATTGCTCAGATCAATTTTGGAGTAATGCTTACCCCCTCCTAACTTTGCAAATACTTCTTCTATACGCGGCAAGGGCTATTTCTCGATTTTTAAATCTTTATTTAATGTGCACTTGTAATCCCCGGCGATCTTCACTTTACCGTCGTTTTTTAAAACCGGTACTATAGGAGTGGCATAATCTGAATGGGTAACTGGAATTAAAATACCTAATTTAATGAGCCTGTCTATTTCATCACTAACTTTTTCCTTCAAGGCAAATGGTAGCGGTCTAGATTTAAAAAAATTTGGAATTGCATTATCTTTTAGGTGTAGATCTACTTGGAACTTGTTAAAACAGCCTAATTCATCTTTCCACAAATCTGAAAATTCTAATAGAATCTGCACATTACATTTATTCCCACCGGTATTAATGCTATTTATTTCCGACGTGAGGGTAAGTCCGAACTTCGCCATAAAATCACGTCCTAATAACGGCGGGCCCCCGTTTTTTAAGACATAAAATTGAAGCCAAGCAGCCTTGTTATTGTATTTCACAAGGCAATTGAAAAATCCTAATGGCGCAATTTTATGACCGTTGTACATACACATCTTTAAACAAGTACTAGACAATTTAAACCTTGAGAAATATTTAAAATAAACACTGTCGGGTATTATGCACGTTCCCGAACCAGAGTCTAGTTCCATTATTAAATCTATGCCGTTAGCTTCCACATTTAATTTTAAAGGTTTATATTCCACATACCTCATATTAAATAAAGCGCATTCCTTACAATCGCCGCAATCGGATTCCTTTTCCTCGACACAATTTACCCGGGATTGCCTGTTCTTCTTCGAGCATGCTTTCTTTAGGTGTCCCTTCGTACCGCAAGATTGGCAAGTATAATTTTTATACCGACACACACTCTCACTATGGTTTTTGAGACCGCACACTGAGCACCGAACACTTCCCGACTGATTACGAGCGCCGCCCCCGCCGGAGCCGCCGCTGCCGGAGCTGCCGCCGCCCTGGCGCACCATGTACACGGGCTCCTCCTTGACGACAGCTGCCGCCGCGGGCTCTGCGAGGCTGCGTCGCGCCTGTCGCGCACACGCCGCCTAAGCTGCTATCTCCACTGCTGCCGCCAAGGTAAGTTTACTCGCGTCCTGTTCGAAGAGTCTGTCACGTTCCGGTCCCGCGTTCAGACCCAAGATGAACCGGTCCCGCAGCAGAGTGTCCAGTTCCGTGCCGAATTCGCACAATGCAGCCAGTCCGCGTAAACGAACTATCCAATTTTCGATGGATTCATCGTCAAATCTCGTCGCTGCATAAAATGCCGCCCTGTCGGCGAACGTCGACCTTTTCGGCGTAAAATGGTTGTTGAGTAACTGAAGTAGCTCTTCGTAGGAGATTGCTTCTAAATCTTTAGGGTGAGCTAAGTTCTTCGCAAGCCGGTAAGAATCATCCGATAAGTGTGTTAGAAGCAATGCACACTTAAGGCTCCTACATACTGGCGCGACTTGTCGCGCGACGCGTCGCGACACAAAGGCACCGCGTGTAGCGCTACAAGCGGTGCCTTTGTGTCGCGACGCGTCGCGCGACAAGTCGCGCCAGTATGTAGGAGCCTTTATTATTTACTTCGATGTTATTCAACTTTATGAATTGTTTCAATCTGCCACAGAAAAACTGCCATTCTTGCGTTTTGTAGTCAAAAACTGATAGATTCCCGATATAACTCATCTTCGTAGAACTAAGTTATGCACACTAACGTCGCCAGTTGAACTGTAGGTGAGTACTAGGGCTATCGGGCAGAGAAAGAAACAACAACCGTTCGCTTGCGTAGCTGGTTTATTACTCGCGAAGGGGAGCGCGGGCGCGGAGACGCAGCTCGCGCGGCCCGGCGCGTAGGTACGCAGGTACATAATGAATATAGGCAACTTTACGCATACACCACACATTGTCTATTATCGGTTGTGTATTCAAAAGCCATCTTCCATATCTGAATTGAATTGCAGCCATAAAGTATGTTACCAAGGACTTTACCTATTCTACCATTTCCGTTTCTTGATCTTTCGTGAAGACTGGATGTCGACCCATAGCTGGCAATTCAACATTCTAGTTCAATCAGTAAGAAAATTAGTAGTTCTTCCTTCGCATTGTATAAACTCGCCCCAATCGTAAATACGGATACATTGCTTACTGCCTATCACGGACTTGCTGCATCGATCCTTAGATAAGGCATTATTTCTGGGGAAACTCTACACATAAAGACTTTATATTTAGAATGCAAAAACGATGCATAAGAGCTATGTTTGGTCTTAAAATTACAGACAGTTGCAAACCATATTTTATTAAACATCAAATTCTCTCACTTCCTTCCTTGTATATTAGAAGCGGTATTATTTGTAAAAAAAAAAATCCCCAACTGTTTCCGAAGTCTTCAGATGGTTCCGAAAGAAGTCAACGTGATAATCGGAGACTTCGTATACATAGTGCTAAAACGGTCTCATGTGTAAGAGTGTATTCTGCATGGCCCCAAAATTATACAACAAGGTACCAAAGGCATACAAAGATTTAAATATTAATGGTTTTAATAAAAGCATGAAGAAATGTTTAGTAAATAAATGCTACTATACTGTTGACGACTATTTAAATGATGCACTTTAGACATTTGTTATTATTTTTATCAACTTAACGTAACTATAATTTTTGTGCTTAGAATTATATTATTATTGTATTGGTACGCCTTTCTAGGCCAAACATGCTGAAACTTCATTTTTTTTGTGATCATTCCAACTGATTGTAAACCTACACATGTTTTTGACAAATAAAATACTTATATCTTATCTTAACTTGTTTTTCTGTCTTTCATGTAGGTTTGAAAATGGGATGCCATTAGACCGAGCTGCCTCTTCGCCAAGTTTGAATGCCCTACAGCCCTACTCAAATAATTTTAGCCCCATTTCATCTCCTAATCCTTTGCTCCTACTTCGTGTCCCCGACATCCTAAAAAGGCAAATAATATACAATATAACGGAATAAAAGGTCAAAAATATAACGAACTTCTAAACATAACTTACCGTTAATACCGGTCAGCATGACCGGCATTAGCCCCCCGTATACTTTTCGGGTTGATAATCATTTTAGCACTCACCTCTTATCTTTTGCGGTCAAAAAGTTACAAAAAAGTGCCGCGAAACAAACAGACGTGCGGTTCTCCGTCTCGTGTTCGGGATTGAGGGGTGGCCATTACGTCGGCGGCGCGGGGAACACTCACGCCACCCGCAATCAATGTGTGTGTGCGCAAAAATACTATAATTTGGAAGATAGTGTGGTGACCACCATTGTCGCCTGACCGCGGATACCCTCCTTTACCCTACAGGGAAAAATCATAAAACTATACATTTGTAATTAAATCATAAAAAATATAGTCTTTACCTACCTACAACACTTGTCCGGGGTTTTTTTATTTGACATGGCATCTCGTTGTTGACCTTAAGAGGTCGTCACTACTTAACCGAACTATCCTGTGGCGCGACCCAAAGCCTCCAACTAGGGGCGAATTTCTTACATTACTAATCGACTGCACGGTAAAGGGTACGAATTACGGCTTAGGGCATTGCTGGAAATGGATCTCGTGAAAGGTGCTCGTCGAGAATCACACCTACATGTTTGGCTCGCTTCTCCCAAGGGATCGGCTTGCCGAACATGGTTAGCGGTCGGAGGATGTCGCGATTTTGAAAAAAAAAAACCGCCTGACTCTTGTCGGGATTGACTTCGATTCTTCACTTTCTAAACCATGCGCCAAGCTTGTCAACTTCGGTTTGGAGAGTGCGAGATATCTGGTCATGCACTAAGCCGGTGTAGTAGATGGCCGTGTCGTCTGCGAACAGAACCAACTGCGCCTTTCTACTTTTGGAGATATCGCTAGTGAAGAGTGAAAATGACAGGGGCTCGCACGGAGCCCTGAGGGACGCCTGCGCGGATAGCGCTCCTTCGATGCGATAGCGGAAGGTGCGGTTTGACAAGAAGTCTCGTAAGATGAGCACGAGACGATCGCATTGAGCAGACTGATGGGGCGGTAGCTGGTGGGCTCCGTTTTTGGCTTACTGAGCTTGGGTATGCCGATGACGGTGGCCTTTTCCACTCTTGTGGAAATATGTTATTGCTCAGGGCACCATTGAAGATGGTGGCCATGAGCATTATCACATGAGCGGCGAACAGTTGGAGCACCCTATTGGTGATTCCATCTGAGCTGGGGGCTTTGCGAGGTTTTAGACCCTTGATGATATCGTGCACTTCGTCTGGAGTGACGGGAGGCCAAGGATAATCAGGGTCTTCAACAGGTGGAAATGTGATCTCGCCCCGCCGGCTGCGGCTTTATTTCACCGTAGATTTTAAGTGTGTTGTGTAGTTGTTGTAGTTGTAGATTTGGGGAGTAGGAACAGTTAAATAAGAAACAGTAAGCATGATTTTCACTTTTTTAATGTATACTTAAATTACGCAGACAAAACACAGGCACCGCCCACAGCTTTGATCTTCCTCTCGGCTGTCTTGGAGAAGAATTTGGCCTTAACTATGACGGGCTGCTTGGGGAGCTTGCCTTTGCCTAGCAACTTGTAGTAACCCTGAAATAGAAATGATAGATTGGCGCGGATTTTAAAGGTTCGATGCACGCCTCGACAATCGACATGAGGGATGAACGCTGGGTCGCCGCAAAATGTACGTGTCGCATGTAATTTTTTTGTCAGAGGAAGTTTATTTAGCAACACTTTTTATAATGGCTCTCATAAGGTTTGATAGAATTCGGAACAAAAAAAATAAATTATAGGCAAATAAATTATGGGTAATAAATTATTTTTTGTGTTTTTATCAACATGATTTTTCTTCCTCCTTCAGTCTTTCATCATTCACCAGATTGTTTATTTGGTAATTCGCGCCGCGTATTATGTGCGCATTCTTTTATATGTTCAAAGATGCAAAGTACAATAACTGTTATGTCAGTAGGCCTTTTAATGAAGCCCTAAAAGGATTGTGGGCATCTATTGAAAAACCACCCTGAATATTCAATAGCTTATCACTGGCAGTATACTTACAGCCTTGACAATGTTGATGACAGGCACCTTGCCGTCGGTGGCTGTGGCGTACTTGAGCCTCGACTGCTCAGACACGAGGGTCCACAGCTTGTCGAGGTTCAACACAGGATTGAACAGCTTGTTCTTCCTCTCATGGTAGTTCCTCATACCAAGCTAGAACATAAATAATTGCACATTAATATTTATAGAGAATAATAATGTTGAGCTTAGTCAGGATATTTTGCTTAAAAACATCAAATCGTTTTTAGAATAGAATACTCTTTATTATGTACACCATGAAAATTACAGATACAAATGTTGAAATTTTACAAGGGGTGACACAAAGGGCGGTCTTATCGCTAAAAGCAATCTTTTACAGACAATCTTCGGATGGATTATTTTAGATGCGATGATTTTATTTTTATACATAGGCTTACCAACTAACTTTTAATGCACATTCACTAGCTAATTGTTTTCAAGTCTTTTGAATTTGTCAAAGTTTCCTTATTTACACTGTTTTTTGTCATTTCACATTTCAGTCTGTATACAAAATCGTGTACCTAACCAATATTAGGGTTTTGATCAATCTTGTTTTATTTATAGTCGAAACGATTATGAATCAGCATTATAGTTTTTCAAAAAATGTTGTTATTTAGTTAGTTCTTGTATTCAAGAAAAACATGTGTGATCCTTGTATATTTACCTTAGTCAATGATGTTTTTAATAAAAACAACTAACTGAACTCTCGTCTACATGCAGTTGAGGAATAACGGTAAAAAGTCTGGCAGGCCATTCACTTACTTTGCCGAAGTATCCAGGATGGTATTTATCCATGTTGATTCTGTGGTGGTGCTCACCACCAGCGTTACCGCGACCTCCAGGATGCTTGCGGTGCTTGCCTGGAATATTACAATAACAAGGTTACAAGAATATCCAAAAGTTCAAATGGGATCATGGGGTAGAAAAGTTGTGTTCAAATTAAGTAAATGGATTGGACTAATCATTCCTCATAGACCAATCTCAAAGAAGTAGAATGCCTTGTTCACCAATCTTTGTTTTCCAGGTAGTACACCATGTCATGGTAAACTACTAGAATAGGAATAACAAAAGCCATGCGTAACAATATTCTTAGACAGGGAACTAATCAATATCAACATATTGCTCACTTCGGTTAGGTGTGAATAGAACCAGGAATTACTTTTCAAGGAGGCATGTTGAGCCCGGTCTAACATTTACGAAACAATTTATAGGTTAGGTTTAACAAGTTGGATGTGATGATTGTATTTGGCACAATAATTATAGTAATAAGAAATATAACTTACCGATACGACCATGGCCATGGCTCACGTGTCCTCGTAACTTCCTGGTCTTCTTCTTGGAGGTGGCCTGCAGCGGAACAACAAATAGGATTTACAAAAATGTTTCCACATCATAACTAGAAATAATGTGCTGTAAGACACTGATATCACTAATAACATAGAAGCCACACTTAATTTAACATATTTAGGAAGTGATTTTAGTGAAATATTCAGATAAAAATCGTAGAAATACACACGAACCATATTTTCGTCTTCCGTCAAGTTTTGAAAAGAGAAAAAGAGATGTTACAAACTGTCACTGTCACAGCCCAGCCAGTCTATGGTAACTTACTAGTGCTGCCACTCTGTCCCATTTTAAAGTCGATTTCTTTCAATGAGGGCGGCCTATGATGATCACTCAGGCCCTAGTTTAATTCGTAATTTGATTTTATATAGATTTCAGATTGATCGTCTCATGCTGCGTACCGGCCCAACGTACGCCATCGAAGGATATTCAGCGTTAGCTACCGTACGTTTGTCGTCCTTCGAAGGTACGTCCAAATACATTTTAGTGTTCGATCAAACCATCGGTAGATAGCTTCCATCATTTTGAATTTTTGATATTACCGCCACGCAGCGGATAGCCGGCACATGTTAACGAACGATTGTTGGCGTTTACTAAACCGTTCAGACAGGGCTAACGAAGGCCAGCGAAACCCATTCATTGGCGTTCGTTGGGCCGGTGTGTACGCAGCATAAGCCAGAGGCCTGTAGTTTTGTGCTGCGTGCGCCCAGAAACTAACCATAAAACTCATAAGATGCACATAAGACATACTGTTGTACAAAAATAATATATGTTGCGGCCAGGGCGTGCGCTTGTAGTGTTTAACCACGCAATAGGGTCTTACACCCATTTTTGAAAAGTGTCTTAATTAAATTCTATAGTGCTAATATACCCCAAAAAAAATCACATAATTTTTATTCAATCGTTAAGTGCCATAAAAATGCATTTAAATTTTACATTTTCAAATTTCGCGCGCAGTTTGACGAAAACACTGGATGCAGTGGACGCCATGTTGCTATGCGGTCATGACGTCACTTGGCTAGTAAACAAATGCGATGATCTATTTGCTAACTATCAGTTACAGTTGACACGTTTTAGTTTACTTAGCGGTATGACGTAATAACATGGCGGCTACTATTTCATGGTGTTTTTTAACAGATTAGAAAAACTGAAAAAGTTGAATTAAATTTTAAAATTTATTTTGTTATTTTATGAACTAAAAGTAACATTTTCCGACTCCTTTTTGCCTAAACTATCTCAATAATCTATTTATAGATTTTTTCTCGTTTAGAGTAAAATACCCTATTGTAATCCACGGTGCGGCCTGGTACTCGTATAGGTCTACCGGAATCTCATGGCAAAAAATAAATAAAATATTGTGATTTTCATGTGGCAATGTTAACTGTCACCTGTCAAATCGAATTACGTGATCCGTCAACCGCTGCTGAGATTTTGTGATATCTTCTTGACAATTTGTTGTTTTTGTGAAAATGTCGAAAAAGCCACTTCGATCTCAAGCGAGAAATATTGTGTATAATGTGTATCGTAAAATAAGGGAAGAAGAAAGCGTAAATCAAACTCAATCTTTGATTTTAAAGCGCGTCGTAGAGTTGACCGGTAAGTTGGACTGACTTGTTTTGATACTTTTAGTTTATTTTATATTTTTCTTACTTAATTGTAGCTTCTTTATGGGGGTTCCAGTACGCCTGCGATTTGTCGTCCCTCGCCTATGATTCGTCGTATATTATACGATGAATCGTAGGTGAGGGCACATCGAATGATGGTGTATTTTCCACGCCTGATAAAATGCAGTGAAAGGGGAAGAAACAACTTGGACAGTTTCGATTTAGAGTTGATTAGGAATAAAGTAAAAGAAATCTATACAGTTCGGAAGGAAATTCCAACAGTAATGAAACTGTTACAAATTCTTCGACAAGATATTGATTTCAACGGAGGGAGAGAATCTTTGAGGTAAGAAAAATATAAAGTAATAATCCCTCTTACTCTCACTCGTAAGAGGAGGCCTGTGCCCTGCAGTGGGACGTATATAGACTGATGATGATAATGATGAATGACTAAGCTGTCTTTGAGTAAAATATTATTATTTTTTACAGACTTATACTAAAGGAGATTGGTTTTGAATAGGTTAAATGCCAATCAATAGGACCATTTTGATGGAGAGAGATGACATAAAACTAGAACGATACAAGTTTAAGTTTTTGAAGTGTATAAAGGAAAACCGCGAAGCTGAAGGGCATAATAAATTTGATGTGATTTATTTAGATGAGACTTACATTCACGGTTCATGTTCTATGAACAAGTGCTGGCAAAGCAAAGATATTGCAGGTTTATCTAAAAGTATTTCACTTGGAGCGAGGTGGCTCATTGTAAACGCTGGTGGAGAAAATGGCTTTGTACCAAATTGTTGTCTGGTGTACAGGTCAACAAGTGTATCTGCTGACTATAACCACGTCATGAATAAGGACAATTTTACAAAATGGGTGACAGAGAAGCTAATTCCAAATCTGCCAAGACCTTCACTAATTGTTATGGATAATGCTAGTTATCATTCCGTACGGATGAACAAACCGTAAATCGTAACGCTGATATAAAAAAAATGGCTTCTTGCAAATGATTTATATTACGGTGATCTTTGGCGTAAATGTCAATTACTTGAAGTAGTGAAACAAAACATGTCTTCGCATCATGTCAACGTGTCGTGTCGTGTCGTGTGTAACGTGTCATGTCTGCATGTGTATGAGATAGATGAAGTATTCAAATCGCACGGTCACGGGTCATGAAGTTTTAGGGCTCCCACCTATCATACATATCATTGCACATTGAATCCCATAGAAATGATTTGTGGTTATAATTAAGCAAAAAGTTGCTGATAAAATGTAAATAGGCCTGCAAGTGACATTAAATTATCAACAGAAGAAGCTTTCTCACAAATTGGTGCAGAGGAATGGCAAAAATGTTGTGAACATGTAAAGGAAATTGAAAACGATTTCATCAAGCAAGATAGAATAATTGAACTGGTAGAACGATTTATAATAAATACGTTTTTATCTTCATTATTTGATGAAGAACAAGAAATGCAAGTGGAATCGTTTCCTAGTTCTGAATGAGGTTTTGGTATGATTTAAATGATATATAATAAATTAGTACATAAAGTAATGTACGATTGATTTATTTTTTATGACATATTTTCCAATGTCCATACCTTATATACTACATGTTCTGAATAAAGGCATAAATAAAAATTAAACAGTATCAAGATCGTTTAATCCAATTTCCTCAGTATTGCACGCAACTAATTTTTATTTCTCTATTTGAGATTCCGGTAGACCTCTATTAATGCTAGCTAAATAACCAAATATTTTGTTTTATCAATTCAGATTATTCTTTTTATGTTTTTAGGGCCGTCTTTGCTCTACTACTACTCTACTAAAAAGTACTACCTGCTTACTTTGCCCTTTTCAAACTTGCCTTATATCTGGCAACAAATTAAGCGGAGAGGTCTCTGGTCTCTGGTCGCCTGGCAAGCAAGTGGCAACACTGGTCAGTACGTTTCCAGAAAATGGTGTGATTGTGTATCAAAATCGGGCATGACACGTATTTTACGATTTTTATGAAATAATTTGTGAAAATTTTGCAATGTTGTTATGTTCGTAGAAGTTTTACCTCTGGAGAATAGTTTAATTGCGAGAACATGGAGTTCCGCGAGACGTTATTAGCTGCTCAACGAAATCAACAACAAAAGTCATCTGTGAGTTTCAGTACATAATTTGCGAAATATTATGTGCATACTTTTTTGATCAGATATTTAATTTGATAATAATGCGAGTGTTTCTGTGCAATAAGAATGAATACTTAAGGACTTTCGTTACAAACTTGAAGATGAACCTGGACGTACTTTTACTTTGTTGTTATTGTCAATGTGTACTTATCACCAACTCTGATATGATTTCAGGAGAATGCTTATTACAAGGCTCGCTTCGATCCTCCCAAAAAGGAGCAGAAGCAAAGAGATAAGTTGTCAGCAAACATTCAAAAGTTTTTGGCAAAGAAAGATGAAGAAGAAAAGCAAAAGAGAATCGACGCCCAGAAGAAACGAGAGGATCTGAGCGCCTTGAGAGATCCTAAAGCCTTGAGAAAAATACAGAAGACCTTAAAGGTCATCAAGTCGGCCAACAAGTCTGTGATTGCAGATGCAATTGATCGAGATAATACTGCAGTTACACGTGAGGGGCCGGATCAGCCCGATCAGGATGACTATGGCTATGAGTCCCAGGAAGCAGCCGCTATATATGAAAAAATGATGGAAAAGTACAGTAAAATGCCTGATGTACCCAAATTCCCCGTTGGAAGTAAGTCTACATGTTATATTCTATTTCTAGTAATATGGATGTAGGTCAAAAAATATTACAGAATTCACAAAAATTTCTATGTGGTTTCAGTTTTGCAGGAATGCAAAAGTTTTCACTTATGGGTTTCAAAATAACATGATCATCTTGAGTTTGAGTAGGGACTTTATGAGATGTCCGCCATCTCTAATTTGTTTGTTCTGGGATTGATCTATATGAGTAAGTTTTGTGATAACCCAGATATAGTGGTAAAAAGTCTTTTCACAATGATTTTGTTTATTTTTGGCAAGTAAGGGTTATCTTTGAGATACATTTTAGTATTATGAAATCAAACATTATTAGCTAGAAAGCTCAACACCACTGCTGCCCTTGAAATTAAGTGTCATTGACAGTACAGTAAGTGTTTTCGTCCCATCCGTGTGTGGGCCTCAACTCAGAAGAGTGACGTCAACTTTTCAAATTTTATAGAAATATAATTTTAAAAGTCGCATACGCATCTTGTCCATGACGCGTCAGCATCCTTCCTATGAAGTTTGAGTTTTCAATAACTTTCTGTAGCATGTACAGATCGCAAAGCTATGTAAAAGTAATTATGGATATTTTGCGTCTTATTGACTATGGTCGTGTGTCCACCGGACGTTCTTCACCTGAGCGCCGTCATCCCGGCCGCCGAAGTTTGAAGTAGTTCACCGCGACCCACGCGACCGCTAGAACTCAGCCTAATGTGCCGGCAATACAAAATAACGTTTGATCTTGTCCACACACTGCCGCCGCACCAGTCCCGTTCGCCCGGCTTTTGTTTTGTCTATCTTAGCATAATGGACCGCCGACTTCGGTCGCGGTGGACCAACGATCGCCGTCACCGGGACGTCACTAATGTCGTTTCTCTGTGACGCCATTACGTCCCGGTGACGGTTGAGGTGGACAAACGCCCTAAATATTAAATTTTGATCGCGCGCCTACTAGAGGGTGCCAGGGTATTGATTGCACCTGGGCACTACATGGGCTAGAGCCATTGCTGCTTGGCCTGCTCATGGATATAATACTTTGCAACCATTTTACCTTTTTTTTTGTTCATGCTCAAACTGTCATATTTCTCCAAACTTAAAATGTTGATGGTTAAGTTGAAAATCGATTTTTTTTATTTTTTATTTTTTTGACCCAAAATAATAGGTAATCTACTGAAAATAATTTTACTACTACTTAATAGAAAGCATAATAATATTGGTGGCTAGACTTCACAGCCTGGCTCATCAGCGTAATGTTGCTTGGTTGTCGGTTTTCTACATACTACTTCGGAGAGTGTGTGCAGGACTGAGCCCCATCGCCCTTTCATTACCAGACTACCAGAGGTACTGCAGGGTACTATCCGCACTTGGTTGATATCCCGTCCAGTCATACTCAGCGCTTCTTCACATTTATTTTGCACACAGCAGAAGTGTGGAACTCTGGGCCAGTCTCTGTGTGGGATTCCACATATATCCTGTCGGCCTTCAAAGCAAGAGTGAACAAGCGTCTTCTGGGCACACTCGTTCCATCATAGGCCTCATCCATCGCTTACCACCAGGGAAGATCGAGGTCAAGAGCAGGCCCAATCAGCAATTATTAAATTGTATGTGTTTTATGACAATGTAAGATTTAGTTGCCTGTGTAGTTAGAGGCAGGAATCATTTGTCATTGAACAGACATAACTAAGCATAATTTAACATTGTTTTCTTTGATTGTAATTGTTTTTTGTTCCAATTAAATGATTATTACTTTGGTCTTTGATCTGACTGGGAGTTGTTGTTTCGTTACATACATTTCAGAAGGTTTTTCGTCATTTCTGTCTGCTATATTCAGCTGTGTTAAAAATTGATTGTTAGTGCTTTTTAGGGTTCAGTACCACAGAAGGAAAAATCGGAATCCTTGTCCTTGTGTCTGTCTGTATGTCCGTCTGTCACAGCAAATTTGATTATTTTTTTAAGTTTTTCGAACTCTACCGTGTGACATATCAAATGAAAGAGCTTATTGGGAAGGTCTCAAATATATATTTTTTACGATTTTAAAATACACAGTTTTAAAATAGGTGAAAATTGACCATTTCCTTTCCCCCTTATCTCCCCTTATCTTATAGATTACAGGAAAACCAGTCTATGGTGTGAAAATAACATCTATGGTAAATCTCTCAATAATGTGCTTACAAATTTACATTTGCAGTTAGAATGTATGGGAGAACATGAATTTCAACTACAATGTTAAGTTTGTTCTTGGGATAAAAAACTTGGTAGATCTATAACATATTCATTGTACGGAACCCTCACCATGCGAGTTCAACTCGCACTTGTCCGGTTTTTTTTATCGTACTTTGTTTAAATACGATAAGAAAGCATTGAATTAAAATAGACAATCATTAACACAACTTAACGAGCCACCTTATATTTTATAATTGCTTATGTTTGTTTTTTCTAGACAATTCTGTGAAAAAGGATCTGAATGGCACAAGAGAGAGAGTGAAACACGCCTTGAGACATGAAGATGATCCTGTGCCTCACAAGAGAAGGCGGAAAGGTGAAAATGGAGGTAAAACAAATTATTTTTATGTGTTATTTTATTATGCATTTATCACCATTTAAGGTGCTCTTCCGAAGGTGACGGCAACCTCAAGCGGCAACATCGCTCAATTGCCATGACAGACCGCAGCAACACAACTAGTTTCTATGTAACTCTATGGAAACGCTACCGTAGATGGCAACGTCGTCTGATGCTGCGGTCAAATAGAATAGATTAGAATACTCTTTATTATGTACACCATAAAAATTACAGATACAAATGTTGAAATTTTACAAGGGGTGACACACAGGACGGTCTTATCGCTAAAAGCGATCTTTTACAGACAACCTTTGGGTGGATTGACGGAGAGACATTACTGCAGGTAGTCAGTGGTGTACCAGTTACATATACAATAAATACATACATACGTAAAGCTTAAACTTATCTACATAATATATCGAACCGCATCGACTGCAGACCGCAAACCAGTAGTACAATCACTGACTGTCGCTAACAAAAGCTTACCGAATAACGGAAATGCCGTTGCCGTCAAAGCTGTGACGCCGCGTTCACAATTAAAGCCGCAACAGCATGTTGGAGTCGCTGCGCTCTGTCATTGCGATGGGCTAACGTTTCCGCTTGCGGTTGCGGTCGCTTTCGGAAGACCAACCTTTATCTTCTTCTAATTTAATAAGTATATAATAATCTATATTTGTTCGTATTCTATGCGCCGCCATACCGTTAATCTGACTGCGATAAAACTTTGGCAACTTATTGCTAGCACTAGCGCGAAGATTAAAGGCATAAAAAATAAATAAAATATAAAACATAGGCAGTCATCGGGACTGCCGACAGAAGTGAAAACGTATAACTCAACGCGCCTACAGTGTATACGGGATCGATTGGCATCAAAAAAAGTTTTTGTGAATACTGCCCATTTTCTTGATGACTGTACATTTTTTAAAAATCTGTGTATTCACCGATTTCTCCGTCAATTTATTGTGGACCGATTTGGAAAACTATTATTTTTATAAAGGGTATGCTGAGGAGCATACCCTTTTAAAAAATAATAGTTTTCCAAATATGTGGGCCCCTTGTTACCGTCATAATATGATGAGGAGATCCCATGGAAATCGAGGGAAAACCTCAAATTTTATAGGCACACCTATAGCGATTTGGGTATTTTTTTATAGTAACTTGTGCATTTGCTCTCGGAAAGCACCATTTGGTGAAGTGCAAATGATGATGAAGACCACAGATGGCCACCGGAATTACTTAATAATAATTATTTTACGGGTTGCGATTCGATTATGTACTTTAATATGGTTGCTAAACCATGTATGCTTGTCACAATTCAATGGTTAGTGGCAGTTCTCCTGGTTCTTACCAGGAGAACTCCTCAACAATTAACGTCCCTGCACCAGCCGTAGACGTTAGGCTATGGTAACTTATATAAATTACAAACTGACCCACTAAAAAGTGAAAAATAATTTTAATTTCGGAAGTTCGTGGCAAAAAACTAAAACACAGGTCCAAAGACACCGACTTCATTAATTAAAGTTTTTTTTCTCTTTGAGGTAACTCAAGGAACAGCAATAAATAAATTTGGTCTCGTTTTCGTCGTATGGTATAGCGAGCAGGATTGCAATCTTTCACGGAACCGTCCGCATACCAGTGGCGTGCAGTGGTTCTCCACGGAGGGTAGGCAACATATAGAGACACCGAAAAAAAAAAAATCGAATTCGCGGAACATCACAGCGTCGCTCATGATGACCCTCAAAGTAGTCATTATTGATTTATAATATATAAAAAAAAACATTGAAAATAATCCTGTAAATACAAAAGTTATAAATACAAAACTCGAGGGGAGGGAGGGACTTGTGGCTAAGTAATAACAGCCGCACGGGTCGATCGACCAGGTTAAGCTACGCTTGCCGCGGTTGGTCCGTGGATGGGTGACCATCTTTACATACCAAGACCCCTTCGTGCCTCGGAAAGCACGTTAAGCCGTTGGTCCCGGCTATCATTTGTAGATCTTTGACAGTCGTTACGGGTCGTCAGAAGCTCGAAAATCTGACAACCAGTCTTGCCAAGGGGTATCGTGTTACCCAGTAACGGGGTTGTGGAGGTCAGATAGGCAGTTGCTCCATGTAAAATACTGGTATTCAGCTGTATCCGATAAAACTGGAAGCCGACCTCAACATGGTTGGGAAAAGGCTCGGCAGATGATGATAAATACAAAACTCACCACATTACTCAAAGTTCATGCTTTTTTGCCGAGGAATGAAAATTATGCAAATCAATATATCCCTCACTTCACTTACTGGAAGTATTAAACAAAATGCACGGAAATATAATAATTTTTTTGTGTACCCACACAGCCAGTTGTATGTTGCATAATTTTGAGGATTGAAATGACGAGTACGAGATGAAATATCATATTTTTGGATTAATTCTCGTAATTCGGGCACCTTTAGACACAACTTGAATCTTATCATTAAACGACAATTGCGAATTACTGCTTTTAACTTCTAACAAACACATTATCGGCGCAAACTTCACAACAGACCAACATTCTTAGGCAAATAAACAAATAATAACACAACAAATAATATTCTAAACGAATTACTTATAACTTAATAAGATATAAAAAAGCAAAACATTCAAGATCGGATATAAATTGCGTGTCACATGAAACAAGATGGCTTGTCGATAAAAAAACTATTAATTAAAATTGTATCACTGTCATACCGTGTTCTTCCACAAAAGGGACTACCATATTTAGCCGGATAATACAGTCCAGGGTTGCCGAAACTTATTTTCCTAACTCCCCAACAACCAAGCGAAATTTCCCAAATATGAGCAGAAAAATAAAAAATTATGTAGTGTTTAATTATTTTTATATGGCTTTTGCTATTCCTTACAATTTATCATTTTTTGGAAGGTATAAATTCGACAATACCACCTTGTTTTTTTAATTGTCTCTAGTAGTCATTAAGGAAAATATCGTGTCTGTGTGTAGTCTGTCAAATCCCCGCAATTCGGGGAATTGTCCAAAAATTGGGAACCCTGGTCTTCAATACTTTTCATTCATTAAATCTTGAATTTACACACAGCCAACGAGCTACAGCCGCAGGAGTTACGCCCATAATTTAAACCATGTCACTATTGTGTGTCGTTCCATACACACGAAAATATACACCAGTGTGCGTAAATTTATGAACGAGATAATAAATAGTGTGTGCGCCGTCGAACTGTGAGTTACGTCACACGGCCGGTTGCGAGTAGTTGCTATACGTGTTATAACAGGAGTTTAACTTCTTTTTTAATATTTTGTATTATTGTATTACATAGTTAAAATAAATGCATTTGGCGATATTGGTAGGGTAGGCTAGGCCTAATTGCCTCTATGGACGGCACGCCCCTGCCGCATACGTTATCACCAGACACTGTATCTTCTATGGATGTGTCATGCAAGAAATACTACCTTAGACAGACATGTGATGATGTAATGTTGTAGTAAATATTCCAAGATTCAACACTAAAAAACTCGTCAATAGTGTTAAAATTTATATTTTTTTTAAGAACGAGAGTCGAGCCCTCCAACAAAATATGAGCCTGAGAAAAAAGACATCAAGCCTGAAAAGCCTAAATTCCGTAAACCGGCCCCGCCTCCTATGGACTTTAACCAATTGTTGAAACTGGCTGAGCAAAAGAAAAGTGAGCCGGTGGAGATCGGTAAAAGGAAAGAGGTTGTAGCCGAAATGGAACCGGGTGCTGAGCGGCCGATGACTAAGAAACAGAAGCGGGAGTATGAGGAGGAAATGGCGAGACGTCAACGTCGACAGGAAAGACTGGATGCCGAGAAAGGAGGTGGTAAGAAAGGTAAGTGGGGATTGGGATCAAATAGGCCTCGCGTCGAAACGCATCGCGATGTGGATCGAAGCACACTTTCGCAGTACTTAAGTTCGTACGAAAACGCGCAAGTTATAAAACCATGGTACAAGCACGAACTAGGCAGTTTGTGCTTGTACCATGGTTTTATAACTTGGCTAAAAGCTAGCCGTATTTTGGACGCGTTTTCGTACGAACTTAAGTACTGCGAAAGTGTGCTTCATTCCGCATCGCCTTGCGTTCCGACGCGTTTTATCATGAACTCTCTAATTCTATAGTCATTCTTGATCATACTTTAAACTTCAAATCACTATTGAAATATTACGATTGTGTATTTCAGTTCCAAGGGATGATAGACAACAAAGAGACGTGGAAAGAGAGCGAAGACCAGAACCAACTATTGGTTTCGGCCGCATCCCGAAAGTCTCCGACAAATTGAACAACTCCACCTCTAGAAACGACAGTCCTTCCAGACCGGACAGACCATCTGACAGGACAGACAGACCTTCTGAAAGACCCGACAGACCTTCTGACAGGCTTGCTGACAGGGAGAGAATTGAGAGGGAGAAAATTGAAAAACTACAAAAAGAAAGAGATAGATTAAGACTAGACAAAGATAAGGCTGAACGTGAAAAGGAAAAAACAGATAGAGATAGACTTGACAAGTTGAAAGCAGAGAGAGAACGCATCGAACGAGACATAAACAGACTCAACAGGGACAGAGAAAAATTAGAAAAGGCAAAATCTAAATTAGAAAGTAGCACTAGGTCTTCAGACAAGGTAATCAAAAATGTTGACAAATCCGTAGATAGATCAAGATTAAATCATAAAGAGAGCTTAAAGCAAGATGTTAATAAAAACATAGATTTAAAAAGCCAAAACACATACAGGATAGATAAGAATTCTAATGAACGGAAATTATCTGTAGCAAGTAAGCAGTCTGATAGTAAATACTTAAACGGCCACAGCAGCCAAGGTAAACCTGTGCCAAGGCAGAGAGAGCAACCACCTCCAAACGGCTTCAAGGACAAGGCTTTACTAGCGAAACAGAGGGCATCGGGAGAAGGATCTCAGAAACAGAACGATAAAAGATTGCCTGAAAGTAAAGGAGTGCCTTCTAAAAGACCTGATGACAGGAAAGTTGGTGCACCTAATGACAAAGCAGGCCCAAGTAAGCCGAAGGTAACAAATACATTTGATTTTGATAAACACATTAATTGTTTGGGCAAGAATGACGCGAGAAAGCCGGATGGTTCGCGGCAGTTCCCGCCAGGTGATGTCAAGAGAAAAGGACATCCGGATCAGAAGAACAAGAAACGTAAGTGTTGTTGAATTTATTATAGTGGAAATATTCCGAAGAGACGAACTGATAGTGGCAGCACGAAAATGTAGTTAAAGTCCCCAAGGTAATCAAGGGAAATACATTACACGAAAAGGAGATACCAAATCTCCTTTTCGTGTAATGTCACCCAAGCCCGTATTAATAACTCACGCAGAGATAAGAGAAAGTATTCAATCGATAGTTAAGCCAACAGAGGCAGTATTAAGTTTAAAAAAAACCGACCGAGTGCGAGTCGGACTCGCACACGAAAGGTTCCGTACCATATAAATCTTGTACGATTTATATAAATGAAAATACTAAACGAAAAATATGTTTCAACTTAGTTTTAAAAATCACAAAGACATTTGTATTTCATTATGGTACAGTGATTTACAAAGTATTTTTTGCAGTTGCAGATTTCGCCCATATTTAAATAAAATACCTTATGAATCGGCGTTTTTTTCTATTTGTTGATTAAATACAGTGTATGTTACATAATATAGAGAAGTTTCAAATTCCTGACTTGTTGCGATAGAGCTCGTAAAAAATGGTCTAAAAAACCTTTTACGGCCTCAATTTGTTCATACCTAGATAAAGATAAAAAAAGTTTTTTTTTTAACTTTATTTAGTTTTTATTATTTGTTGTTATAGCATCAATAGAAATACACAATCTGTGAAAATTCAACTGTCTACCTATTACGGTGCATGAGATATTGCCCGCTGACAGACAGACGGACGGCGGAGGCTTAGTAATAGGGTTTCGTTTGGCACCCTTCGGGTACGGAACCCTATAAGTGTTTATTAATACGACTTCTAGTCATACACATCCCCTTACATTCCGTACTATTAGTAGTTGTCACTGGCTATTCACAGTCCTGATTTAGCCTCTTTCACCTTATAATGAGCGACCTTAAGGCGCTGAGAAGCGGCAAACGACCAAAATAGGATTGTCTTAAGAAAAAAAATTGCCAAATCTGTATAGTTTGTGATAGCGGAAAAAAGATATGTTAATTTTGAAGATATTTCTCAGAACTTGGTTGTTACCAAACCACGTTTTAAAAAAAAAAACTCGATACAAACTAACGTTAAACTAACCTCTTACCTTGAGTTCCAATCCAAAATATCTGTATTAAGTAGCAACATACGTTACGTATTTAATTATTAACAAGAACGTCTTATTTAAATGCAGAACTTGGTTGTTTTTTTATTTTCGATTACTCAACTCAATTTTGAGATAATTGTTTCATATTATCATCTTATATATAGTCATCATCGCGCTTCTCTTTCTTTTCTATGCAGTCTGACGGTGACCGCGGTTTAGGTGTTGTCAGCGCCTTAAACTCTTTGGATCGTCCTCCTAAGATGGTGGGAAGACCATCATAATAATATGATATCGATACCCGCCACGTCTGTGTAACTAATTCGGTTTGGCCCTATTTTTTATCGCATCTCATGTTACCTATTCGGCTGACTTTACTTCTAAAAACTCTTTTTATTTTGTGTGATGATGACGTTTCTTAATAATATAATGATGTTTGTTGTCACAGGTCGTGCCCTAGATTCGGAGTCGGATTACGACTCGGAGCTCGACGACTTCATTGACGACGGCGACGATGAGATGGACTACTCCAAACACATCAAGGAGATATTCGGCTATGACAAGTCCAAGTAAGTAATCATAATACCAGCCTATTACTGTCCAGCAGAGCAAAGGTCTCTTCTCGTACAGAGAAGGCAGTCTACTAGTTTATGCTATGTTTTTAAACACATTTCCTGGTATAGGGACGTAGCTACCGTCGTATCAGCCGTGTCAATAATACAGGGCCCCCAAGCTACATGGGTCCCCAGGTGTGTAAACACAAATTCTTTCAATATTATCCAAAACTTCAAATTCATAAGAATTTGAAGTTTTGGTATTGTTCTGGTTTTTTCTCATCTATAAAGATGAGAAGTCCGTAATGAATAAATACCTCATGAAAATATTAAAATTAACGTAATTTGTTTATGGCTTACTAAGTCTTCAAGCACGGTCCGACTCTCAAGCTCTTACATTCTTTTAATAATACACAGAAAATCTAGTCAGGATGCTCCAATTTCCGAACTCGCTTCGCTCGCTCTTACATTATTTTAGTTTGATGACAAGGACAGCTTTACCTATCCGAGTCAGAATTCTCCAAATTTCTAGATGGCTTCGGTCGCTCTTCCATTGACTTAGTAACATTCCAATAAAGATTCTCCAAATTTCCAGCTGGCTTCGCTCGCTCTTCCATTGACTTAGTAACATTCCAATGAAGATTCTTCAAATTTCTAGCTGGCTTCGCTCGTTCTTCCATTGACTTAGTAACATTCCAATGAAGATTCTCCAAATTTCTAGCTGGCTTCGCTCGCTCTTCCATTGACTTAGTAACATTCCAATGAAGATTCTTCAAATTTCTAGCTGGCTTCGCTCGTTCTTCCATTGACTTAGTAACATTCCAATGAAGATTCTCCAAATTTCTAGCTGGCTTCGCTCGCTCTTCCATTGACTTAGTAACATTCCAATGAAGATTCTCCAAATTTCTAGCTGGCTTCGCTCGCTCTTCCATTGACTTAGTAACATTCCAATGAAGATTCTTCAAATTTCTAGCTGGCTTCGCTCGTTCTTCCATTGACTTAGTAACATTCCAATGAAGATTCTCCAAATTTCTAGCTGGCTTCGCTCGCTCTTCCATTGACTTAGTAACATTCCAATGAAGATTCTCCAAATTTCTAGCTGGCTTCGCTCGCTCTTCCATTGACTTAGTAACATTCCAATGAAGATTCTCCAAATTTCTAGCTGGCTTCGCTCGCTCTTCCATTGACTTAGTAACATTCCAATGAAGATTTTCCAAATTTCTAGCTGGCTTCGCTCGCTCTTCCATTGACTTAGTAACATTCCAATGAAGATTTTCCAAATTTCTAGCTGGCTTTGCTCGCTCTTCCATTGACTTAGTAACATTCCAAAGAAGATTCTCTAAATTTCTAGCTGGCTTTGCTCGCTCTTCCATTCACTTAGTAACATTCCAACGAAGAACATATGTGGGTTCTTAAAAAAATAGAATGCTTTAAGAGACGTTGAACAAAACGACAAATACAGAAAAGCTTATTCACGAAAGTATTGAAAATATAACTGCCGAAACCTGGCGTAATACATTCAATAGTGTCATTAAGAAAGAAGCTGAATATATGAAATACTTTGACCAGATTTGAATTTATCATTTTGCAAGATTATAGTGACTATGAAACTGTTACGGAAGAGTCTAATTATGATTCGATTTTATTGTTTACACTACTAATTTAATTTGTTAATAGTGATGTAGGTATGTGAATAAACATTGAAAATGAAAAATATTTTTATGTCATCACTAAACGAAACAAATCTAACTACCTATTTATATTATTTTGTTCAATAACGATGAACTTGCTAACGCTACCTGCAGTAACGCACACAAGAGCGCGTGTCTATACACATCACAACTACAAGCGCTGCTCACCCGCCTTCGTGAGATAGAACAACTGTATCACGTTTGAATAAACATTTCAGATATCGGGACATGGACGACGACGATGATCCGATGATGGAGTCGAGTTTCGCGCGGCAGCAGCGTGAGGAGTACATCAGCAAGAAGATTGGTAAGTGTTCATTGTCTAACGATTACCGTCATCATTCTCCTGCCCTTCACAAGTCTCGTTCTTCCATACTTCTCTATTAGTCGTCATCTCAGTAGTCACCCCGGTTCTAGCCATATCATCTTTTCGTTTCTTTGGTCTTCCTCTTCACCTACTCTTATAGCCACCCACATTCATACTCATTACTCCTCACGATATTTTCTTCACTCCTCAGCATCACATGCCCATACCATGACAACCTCTGAGTTTCCTGATTTTCTTCCTAAACAGAAACCGTAAATAAAATTGTCTTTAATCCAGGTATTATGGAAGATTTAGAAGACATGAGAATAGAGGCCATGCAGAAGAAAAAACCTAAAAAAGGGCGACGTATCAGCGATGACTGACCGACGATGAACTGCTAACCGGCTAACGATCACTTACAATTAGAAGACAATCATTTGCGATACATTAATTAGCACTACAAGGTATTTAACTTTAGGTAGTCATGTTTTTACAAGGGATCAATTAAACTCAATTAATTGTTTAAACAATTATAATTGCAACTGATTGTCTCCCAATAATAAATAGTCTTATTTCAATTAGTTACCTGTACATTAAAATAATTTGTGTATTTGTATAAACTGAATTAGTTTTTGAGTTTTTAATGAATAGCACTTTTCGCTCATGTATTGTATGTACATTTTGTCTGCTTTTTACCGTAATAAGCGGTAATTTTGTATTTAACTTTCACAATAGAGTAATTGATCGGATTCACAACACGTCATTATATTTACCTATATTTATTGGCGATACTTAAATGTACGGGTGGGCCCTAGGGAGTTGGCAGCCCAACTCCCATCTCACTGACTGGCTTATTATTAACATGGGTTATTTTTGCAAAGTTCATGCGGATACGACACGATCAACATTTACATAATTATGATTATTATCAGATCTATTCTACATGTGCAATAGACAACTTTACAACAATGATTAAATATGTATTTACGGTTACAGTTAAAAGTTTGTTAATAGTTTTATTATATTTTATATTATACAAGGTGTCGTTTTGCATCCTCGTCAAATTTCAGGAGGCTGTTATGAAAGACATATATAATCAAATAAAGTTACGATACCTGCTCAATAATGAATACATACTTGTTTTTTTAGTTATTTAAGTTTGACAGTATTTTAGAATACACCACTTTCACAGAACAGAATCACCGCGTTGCATTTGCGGTAGGATGTGTGTAAGCGGGCAGTTACAGTGCGGTATCCCACGAGCCGCGTTTTAACATGCGTGTCCCACACATCCCGATTTCCGAATATTAGAAAAAAAAAGACCTATTTATTTTACTACTACTTTTTTTTTATCTTAAACGTTTTACTACCTACTTAAATTTGACGAGAATGCAAAACGACACCTTGTATATTTCTGGTACCAAGTTAAGTTGGGTTTGTTGGGTTATTCTGATGAATTAATTTGAATAAACAACTATTTAAATAATATTCTTGGGACGTTATTTGTATCATTTTTTATATATTTAAGTTGATTTTCTAAATCTAGACAAAACAAGAGTACGTACATACGTACGTACTCTGGTTTTGCCAGTGTTGTTACGCAACATAACTCCAAGTTCTGGGTCGTCGGCGTGTTATAATTATAAAACTAAAACCTTGTGCAAAATACTACACCAATAAATTATTTTAATTCTGCACCCATGTATATTTAACTGCCATTTTTTCCATGATTTGAAAATTTACAAACAGAAATGATGACTGCACTACACAAAAAACTATGTAATCCAATTGCGTGGTAACCCTGTCGTCGGCACGATGTATATGTGTCGCAGATGGATTTTCGAATCTGCTGTTTTACAAAATAGCTGAACGACGTTTTCTCATAATTACTGAACTTTAATACGCAGGATTCCATAAACGTTTTGCATTTATCAATTCAGCGGGTCAACGATTACAGGTTATTTAACAGCGCGAAATTAAATGAAACGTCAGATTGTAGATTTTAGTTCTAAATTTGTCGCTTGTGGCCCTGTGTGCCATGACAACAATAATGGCGTCCGAAACAAATAAATAAAACGAGTAATATGAGTGGAAATGTCCCTAACTCAAATGAAAACAGAGTTTTTATGAAAGTCAGTCCTAGAAATACTAAATAGCCAAGTAACTGCGACCAACTGGAAACTGGAAATAGCGCTCGCCGGCCGCTCCCGGCACCGCTCGCTCGGCTCGCGCGCACTCGGTCACAACCTAACCTAAACTAATTGGTCAGGGTGCCCTAGATTACATACTGCGACCAATTCGGCATTAGAAGCCACACCAAATTCTTATTGTGACTGTGGATAAGCCATTCTGCATTACATCTAAACGTGGGTAGCGGTTTTGTTAATCGCAACGCAATGGCAAGTTCAACTGTTTTACATAACAGAGTTGTTTTGTAAAACAACGGATTCGAAAATCTATCTAAGACATATTTATCACAAATAAATCAACTAGGGTTGTCTTAATAACGTCTGTTTAATGATAGGTTTGTTAAATAATGAATTGGTTAATTTATATTATTTAGTTTAATTAGTTTGATTTAATTACATTAATTCTAGCGACTTTGTTACTGTATTAGTACTTTGCATATAATGTTTCATGCTTGAAGCCTGTTGTTTCATACTGTTGTAAGAACGTCCTTGTTTCATTATGTCTTATAGTATTTTAATCAGTTCTTAAACGTTTGCAACATGATGGGTTGATAGAACGAACGCCGCATCACATCACCGTAGTGTAACCGCACACGGACCATTCGCGACCACCCCCAATGACAGACTAATTGTACTAATTGTGTTGGTCACGTCTGATAAGTTTACGAGTAGCCTTATATTTTCCTAATATTAATTTTATGTATAATATTAAATTATTATGTAACTTATAAAGACACAATAAATAAAATCATACAATCTAACTTGCCCCAATATAATATGTTTTAACTAAGTATTATCTGAATATATCATGTGATCGAAAGAGACAGTTATAATTTTATACTTTGTTACATACAGTGTGAAAAAGAATGAACACCACAGAAAATATTTTCTGCACATGGCATGTGCATATATTATCTTTTTTATTTGGTTCTTATTTGGGTTTTCACACTGTATTATATTGACAGTGGTAAATCTTTCATCTTCTAATTTAGACATTCCCACAGTTGGCTGACTGTGTGGCTGTGCTTGTGAAAGTTGAAAAAATATAATTTATATTTAATGGATAATCTTAACAGTTCATTAACGCGAGGAGAGTTTCTCCTGTAGAAACGGCTAACAGTGTAAGGAGATAACAAGTTGACTCCCGTAAGCAGTAGGTTTGTACGATACACGCAAGTCAATAGTCGACAATCTCCTCGTGTAAATGAGCCTTATATACAATACTATGAAAGCATAATTAATGTAACCTATTTGAATGTAAATCTTGTATACTTTTGTGATACTGAAGAGGAAAATAACAAAAATATAAATATTTATATGAATATTTTGAAAAGAATGTTTTAATAATGCACTCCGACAATCCTGCCAAAAGACGTCCGTTAAATATCAATGATGGCATCAGACATTGCATTGGTGTGTTGCGTGTCCGTGTTTAATTGCAGTAACCAGTGGAGTATACGAAGTGTGCGAGGTGTGTCGTGAGCCCCGAGCAGCAAAAACATATTACTCCTGCCTCAGTCGTACTTAGTTCATATATGTACTCAGCAGTTACTATCATCCGAGGAGTAGATTCGCATTCTAATCTCAGCCTCGTGGAGGCGAACGGCGGCGCACATTGTTCTCTTTGCCCCAAAAAAGTGACACCAGCTTTTTATTGAATATTTCTACTTCTAGTTCACTAAAAATGCACGAGTAGAACTCCCAAGTGTCAATTATGTATACTCTATTTATTGTTTTTTAATATTTTAAAAATAGAGATCTAAAGGTTGAAATACTGAAAATAATTCGTATATTATATATACATTTTTGAGACGGGGCAGTAAGGGCAGCTACCTTAACGGTTGTAACTACAGGAAAACGGTCTTAAGAGACCGTCCTTAACTTTTTGAGACATTTAGATCTGTTGATTCACAGATTTTGAAAAAAATGTATAGTCAGCAAGAAAATGGGCAGTTTTCACAAAAACTTTGATGCCAATCGATCCTGTTTCATATAGGGATCAAAAAAATCTATTACACCAACAGAGGTTTGAGTACTAGAAAAGTCAGAAATTGCAAAAAACTATTTCCATACATTTTGTAGGAAATAAGACTTCCAACTTACTTTTTTACGATGGATAGACTGGCCGTAAATAAACAAAATAAGATGAACTTCAAATTTCGAATGAATACGCGTTATAATTTCATTTGTTTTTAATTTGGTTTGAGAACAATATTTACAGTTTGTTGCTTTTGAACTTTTGAAACTGAAAAAACTTCCCATACAAAGGTTTTTTTGCGATTTCTGACTTTTGTAGCGGACATGCATTTTTAACGTTTCCCATACAAATCTAAAAGTTCTAAATTATTTGAGGTAATTTTCTTCTCGGAAATCACAAACAACAAACTATCTTGTTCTTACAGCAAATAAATGTATAACGCGTATTCGTTCGAAGTTTAAATTTTTTGTTTATTTTCGGCTAATCTGTCCACCATAAAAAAGTAAGTTTGTAGTTTCTTTCCTACTTAAATATCGTTCTATTGGTTCAAGATTTTTGTGGGTGATAAACCTTAGTATAACGAATCTATTTGTACCAAACAGGTACCCCACAGTTGATGGTGAGCGTTGGCGTCGGTCCCTACTACGACCTCAAACCCACATCCCTCGCAATGGCTCACGAGGCGGGCGAGGTCGTGCGGAGGCGGCGCCTCCGCCTCGGGCATGTTGGCCGAGGCGAAAACGATCGCCATTTCCGTGGTGTCGTCATGCTGTATTAGCAGCTTTGCTGCAGAGATGTCTGCAACAGAAGTCAGTTAAAAGATGTGTTTTAAGGTTACCTGTGACATAGATGCACGCTCTAGGGTGATCGTGATCTGTGGTGACCAGGAGCTTACCGTCAAGATTGGAAAGTTCTTGTATGCGGCCCGCCCTAATCCACGGCTCTTGGATCAAGGCAATGGCCGTGTGTTGCGCCTTCAGCCACTTGCGAAGCTGAGCCGTCGCGGTCTGACTGTGGTGGAGGTTTGCCTGCAGGACTTTACATGTTGACGAAAGGGACGCCATCGCTGGTCGAACCCTCTTCGTCCGCCCCAAGTCTGAGCCCGGCAAACAAGTCGCCCTCGTCGAAGCCGTCCCCACCCGGGCCCGAAGCCGGTGACAGGAGCATGTCGTCCAGCTCCTCAACCGGTGGACGGACGGCGCCCTCGGAGGCGGCGGCACAGTCGGCCGACCCTGCAGCAGGTTCAGCCGCGGATGCTTCCGGGTTGTTCAGCGGGGGAGTGGTCTCCCCTGCTGGTGTCTGGGGCAACTGCTTCGGTTCCTCGCAGATGGTCCTAGTGGCAGGGTCCCATCCCTGAGAGACGTCGGTGAACCTGCCGTTCCGACCCTGGAACTTCACGTATACCGTCCCCAATCCAACCGAGAGACGGCGTCCGGCCTCCGTCAGGATCGGGATTTGGTCCACAGGGACACCGACCACCACAAACCATGCTGCGGCCTATTTGTCGGCATGTAGAAGTACCCACCTCTTTATGTCGACCCAGGGGTTCTGGTAACTGAGAGCGCGCCCAATATTGGTCGGCTCTCCGAAGACTTTCTGCTCGTCTGGGATCACGACGCCACATCGTGCTCACTTCAGGATCTCCGACTGGCTCTTTACAACTAGCAGGATGCTAGATGGGAGAGATAGGTCGGAGACTGTTTTCCTTAGCCAGGCTAAGGTTTGGTCGTTTCCGCACCACAGTTTAAGTACACCTCCGGCGAACAGCGGCTTGGCGTTGAAGGTCGGTCCTGGAGTGTCTTGCTTAAGGGAGCAGGCCTCGAGAATGATCTGCTTCTGGATAGCAGCGAGTACCTGGTCCGATACGTCCTTGCTGAGGATTCCCGTGCGGTCGGAGGTGATCGCGACGTCCACGGTTGAGCTGGCAGCTTGGGCGTAGCTTCGCTGGTTGACCCATTTGGATTGGTCAAGACGCGGCCGCTTATGCTCCCCCCGAGGTGGTCAACCGACTGTCGACCGACCGAACCGAGGTCAACGACTCGTTGAGAGCTCGCTTGGCCGCGGCCTGATCCTGCCAATCGGGTCGCTGTTTCTTTTTATTGCCAGCAGTCGGAACACTGGTTTGCGGTTGACTGGGCGCTGGTCGGCTTGTGCTGGCCTCTGTCTGTGACCTCTTACCAGCGGAGAAGCTCAGTTGGCCGCTCGTCGGTTTGACCGTACTAGCGGCAGTGGCCTGTTTGTTGCGGGAGCTCTTACCTGGCCTCACTCCGTCCCTCTGCTTGCCTTGAACTGCAGCAGTTGATGGACCTGAAGGGTCAGTGTAAGGGCAGCGGGCTTGTTGAGTGCGTTTACCCTTGCCCTTGCGTTTCTGCACTTGCCAGGCATGCGAAAACGCATCCTCTGTGCAGCTGGCCGTCTCCGTTTGACCGGTGACGGCCATCTGGTGGGAGGAGGCTAGAGGAGCCTCAGGAGGAGGAGGGTGTTTGGCTGGAACCCTGGTGCCGGTGTTACCCAGCACCGGGGTCGTCGCCTTGGTATGGGAAGGGTCGGTACTGGTCCCAATCAGCGCCGACGTCCTTTGTGTGTTTTGGGACTTTTTTGTTTTGGTCTTGGCTGCGGTTCTCGCCACAGTCGGATCTACGACCGCGCTGGTACCCGCAGCGTTAGCTGCAAGGCCACCAGGGACGAGGGAAGTGCCAGCACCTCCCTTGGGAGTCTCATTGGCTTTCGCCTCCACTCCTGTGTTTATTTTTTTAACTGGCCTATTCTGATCTATGTTAAATTTGTTTTTGGATTCATCTCTCTGGCTCCCACCCTCCATGGAGCCCGCACCTGGGAACGTCTCACTATGAAAAAGCTCGAACGTTAGGACTACCAGAGAGATATAGGGGCGCAAGGCTGGCTTACAGTGCGGCATCGGGTGCTCGATCGGGTTGGCGTAGGGGATCGAAAGGCCCACCCCCAACGAACTGATCAACCCTCACTTACACCGTCAGCATGACCTTTACCTACCGCTGCGGCCGTCCGAGGACGACTTCAGCGGACCTCACGCCCCTCGCCTGTGGCCCTCTGACGGGACACTATGACCATTTCCCTACCTCTGGGTAGGGCCACCGTTTCGCTTGAAATTTGGACCAAAGAGGGCGTGTTGCCTTACGGGCACATTACCGCCAGAGCCGCTCGGCCCCCCAGGACTCCTTCATCCCCGTTTACGGCGCTCAACTGCGCAGGTCCTAGCGCAGGTGACTACATACTCCTACTCGCCATCAGCTGAATTAAGTGACAGTTGAGCCCGCAACCACCCAATCACAAAGGAGTCACGGTTCGGAGTGGAAATTGGACAGGTGGAGGAGTGGAAATAAGGATAAGGGTAGGATGGGGTAAGGAGGGATTGTGCGATTTGGGGCAGGAGGGTGAAAGACTGGAGAGAATGGGGTTAGGAGAATTGGGGAGAGGAAGTGATGACGCCTTGTGGTTCTTGTTACAGATATTCTATTTCACGAAGTCCGTTCGGCTTTGATTGTAGTAGTGACGTATCCCGACAAGCGCGCTTGTGTGTGTAAAAGTAGAGGTAACGTTAGCAAAAAAATCTGATATATATTCAAGTCGAGATTTAATAATCTAAATAAAAATTTGGTTTTAAAGTATATACATTTTGTAAATAAATTAGATTAGGTTGCAATAAATACAAAAATATTAAGAATATGTAGGCATTTAATTAAGCATTGGTGTTACAGAATGGAAACGAAACAAGTAGGACTATTCAGTATTTTCAATCACTATCAGATAAATTTTCGATTTCCGATTCCGTTTTGCTGTCGTCAGACTCATCTTGTACATTGATTATAAATTCAAAATCGAGATCAAAATATTTCAAGTAGTCTTTTTCAATTTTTTCAACATGAGCACAAGTTTTTTGCCACGTTTCACTGCTACGAGAACTTGGCCCAAACTTTCATTGATCAGTCTTTCCGTATTCGTCATGTTTTGCTCGATATTTTTAGATGTGACATAATTTTTAACGATCCCCCAAATATTTTCAATCGCATTTAATTCTGGGTGATAAGGTGATAAGCTTTTTATAAAATCGTCAATCTTGTAGATTACGTGTTGGGCTTTGTACTTCTTTATTGTATCGTACAATTCCAATTTAAGAAGAGATTCATCAAATGCTATACCCTTATCCCTGAGCCATTGCTGCATATCGGCTTTCTTTGTAGATTGCGTCGGTAGTCGTTCAGCCCGTGTGTTGTGATAAGATGCATTGTCTAAGACAATGACAGAGCGCGGAAGTAAATTGGGTAGCAACTTTTCATTTAGCCATTTTACATAGTTATCATAGCTCATATTTGAATGATAATCACCAGCTGTTGAGTTGGCCTTATAAACCAAGGAAGCATTTTCAATAAAACCATCCTTGGTTCCCGCGTGCACTAAAATAAAGCGAGTGCCTGTGCAAATTTTTTTTTAAAACGGAGTTCTTTCCTTTTTTTTTTGCCCAGGTGTTGTTTCGCACGTGTGTCGAAAGGACGTAGCTCTCATCGGTGTAGACAATGGGCCGACTTTGAGAGCGGTACTCTGTTATTTTTTTTAAATATTTTAAACGCCACATTTGTATATCATGACGCTCCGTCAAGACTTTACGGTTGTTCTCTGTTTTGCGCCACTTGTAACCTAATTTCAACAGTAACTTGCGAACAGTTTCTAAACAACCTTCGAATCCGATTTTTTCATTTAATGCTGTTCTTAACTTAGCTAATGTTGGAATTTCTTTATGGACAATATGGAAATCTTGTACAGTACTGCGAACCACATCGGCTGTAAAATTATCTATACCCACTTTATTATCTCGCTTCCTCCTTTTCTTCATAGGTGATGTGAATTTTGATGAAGTGGATGGCAATTCCTTCTCTTCTTTTATTATTCTTTGAACTGTTTTTTGGCTCACACCCGTAGCTTCAGCTGTACGGCGTGTAATGTCTCGTAAATGAGACAAATCACAGTTGAGTTCCATTAATGATTTTGTAAATTCATATTCTTCTCGCAGAAAATGATAAACACTAGCTATCATGTTTCGACCCTAAAACAAAATGTAATCAAAATAATTAAGTAATATAAACATTTTATAACACAAAAAAACATTCATTTTATGAATACTTCTATTGCTATATTAAGTATCTTTGTATAACATTTTAATTGAAAACGTATAAATAAATATTACCTCACTATGGACAACTCTTCTTCGTGTTGTTGCCATGCTGACCTTACTCCGTGAAACAATTTGGCGCGAACTAAAAACCACTACTGATCCGGACCGTGTCCCGAATTCCCGATCGACACTGATCACTGAGCGCTCTCGAGGTTACGCACACAAAAACAATGTGCATGTGCACGCTTGACAACATTCATAGCCAAACGGACTTCGTGACATAGAACATCTGTACGTCTATTTCTTATGGAACTAGACCAAGAAACGGGGTGGCAACTTCGGGAAGGTGCATCCGTCAGACTTGCCTTGAGGATCTACACGACTGTAGCGCTCTCCCTCAAGACCCCGCACACCCTACCACCTCTGAAGCAGGCGGCAGGATAGGCCTGTATACTACCAAGCAAAGCAAAGCATGTCGTTGTGCAACCCCCCCAGACCGTGACCTCCTTTTGCGAAGCAATAATTCTCGCGAAGGAGGAGGTGGAACGGGCGAGGGAGAGGCAAATTTCACGCCGTCATCCCCCTAGTCGCCACAGGTGACGCCCTGGGCGTCAGGAATTCCAGGCCGATTCCCGGCCACCATAGGCGCTAGCGCTAGCTTGGGAACGGTGAGCAATGGGTAGCTCGCCGTCCGATAAGGACCAGGCCCAGGCCGCCGGCGCGTTGTGTTCCACGCGCGCCTCAAAGAGATGTTAGCACAACTATAGGGGTCCGCTAGGGCCGATGCCTGTAGGGGTCGCGGGAAAGTCCGAAAGGGATACCGTTGCCTCTGGCAACACACAGGCAACGGAAGGAACACGCTGACACACTCTGTGTCAGACTCTTACTGACTAAAACCTATCCATGTTCCTTCCGTTGCCCGCTCCGCCCAGAGCAGGAGAAGTTATTTGATAATTTCCCACCAAAAAAAAAGCCTCAATCTGTCAAAAATATTTTAATTTTCCTACATTTTTGACAGGTTTTTGACATTGATTGTAACTGAGATGAGATGGCGACTTGAATTTGAACGTTTTTCGTAAGGGCAATTGGTCTTCTCAGGTCTTAAAAAAAGGTTTCTAAATCGAATTGTTTTATAATAATTTAGGGTCTTTTTTTTTTAGTGTGGGAAATCATCAAATAACTTCTCCCGCTTTGGGCGGAGCGGGAGGGTGTGTCAGACTCTTACTGACTAAAACTCACCCGTATTCCTTCCTGTTGCCTGTGCTGCGGGGGCCTCGGTGACCCATAAGTACCTTCCCGCGACCCCGGCAGGCATCGGCCCTAGTGGACCCCTACTTTTGTGCTGACGACATCTCATTGAGGCGCGCGTGGAATACAACGCGCCGTCGACCCGGGCCTGGTCCTTACCGGACGGTGAGCTGCCCATTGCTCACCATCCGCAAGCCCGCGCCTACGGTGGCCGGAAATCTGCCCGGGATTCCCGACGCCCAGGGCGTCTCCTGCGGAAGCTAGGGGCGAGAGGGCGCGAAATTTGCCTTTCCCTCAACCGTCCCGCCTCCTCCTTCGCGAGCATTACTGCTTCGCAGAAGGAGGTGACGGCTGCCCATGCCCTCTCGCTCCGTACCATGGCCTGAACCAGGGCCGGACGCGAGAGATCTCTGCCGCCGATTGCCTTCACGAGGACACGGCGGTGCTCTGCCCAAGCCTGTCAGACCTCCACCGTATGCTCCACCGTGTCCTCCGGGCGATCAACACAGTGATGACACCCGGGCGTTTCCTCCTGCCTTATCCGACACAGGAACCTCCCGAAGCTGCCGTGTCCGGTGAAGACCTGCGTCAGGCGGAAGGCGAGCGGAGCGCCGTGGCGCCTCTCTAGCTACTCCTTAAAGAGGGGACTTATCGTCGCAATTGTGGCGTGCCCAGCACTGGGTTGCGACAACCGTACTCTCCATGACGCCATGAGATCCCGCCGGAGCTCCGTCCGCTGTGCCGCGATTTCTTGCGGCAGCGGGCTTACGCCCCGGCGTTTCGCCTCCTCGCGCCACTCCCATACGTGCGCGAGGGTTTTTGCCTCCAGATCCCATGGCGGCAATCCGGCAAGGAGGCTCGCTGCCTCACCACCACCGTGTGGTATCCCCGGACCATCCGGATGGCCATGACCTTTGGGCCACGCTCAACCGGTGGGCTGGCCGCAGCGCCAGAGACCCTCCCCGGTATCCCGGGACCGCATGACCCCCGCTATAATTTAGGGTCTGAGGGCAACAAACTGCATATCGTTGGTCTCGCAGTGGCAAGCTCGACTACTGAGCGTGGGGTCCTGGCCTCCTGGGTTCGATTCCCAGATCGGGCAAAGTGCTATTGGGATTTTCAATTTGGATTTTTTTAGTAGCGGCCCGGAGTTTGTAAGTTGGTGGTGTGATACCCACAGGCCTCGGAAAGCGCGAAAATCTGTTGGTCCTGCGCCTGATCTCTCCTCGGTCGTGTTGGATTACCGCCCCATCGAACGATGAGAGTAAGAGAAGAGCGAGGGCACCTGTGTATACGCACATAAGTATATGCACTATAACTCTTGCGTACTTGGCTAATCTCCGTGGAGATTGGACGCTGTGACCGGAATTCGGTCGGGAGGATATTATACTCAACGGGGAACTCCTCGTGCAAAGTTTTCTGCTTTAGCCGGCACGGGCGGCGCAGCGTGGATCTGAAAAGGATTTCTGTACGTGGAAATGAATTTGAAATTGAAATTTTGAATCTTATTATAATATCGATAGCACTCACATTTATTTGAAATCGTCACTAAGAGATTGAGCACGACAGGCTTTGGCATACAGCGCCATACAAATTGTATAAAATACTTTTCCACGCCGCACGGTGGGTTGAAAATCGCCTTTCATACACATAGAGACTTAAATTTTGAAGGGTCCTTTTTTGGCTAGAAATGGATTCTGCTGATCTTAACTATATTATATCATAACTATACTATATGATTTCGAACGAGGGAATTGCGTGTACAAATGAAGGTGTTATAATATTTTTAAGAAAAAATTGTATGGCGCTGCCATGAAAAATGAGGCTCTCTGGAATCATAAGTTTGGCCATTATATCCTTACACACAGATATAGTGCTATTTATTTGTAATTTTATGACATACTTCGTATTGCTAAAAAATGGCAAATGGTGCCCATTTGCGATTTTTTTAATAAAAAGTCCTCAAAAATTAAAAAAAGTATTTTATGTTGATGATTCATTATAATGCTTATATGCTTTAAATATGAGTATTCCAAGTCTCGTTTAATTTATAATTTATTTTTTGTGCTAGTGGCCAAAACGGTCTAAGAAATCACAAAAGTTCGTTTTACTAAATTCAAATGACATGGTAATTTACGGTAATTATGGATTACCTTTTGAATTTAATCTTCTCTAATGATCAAGTTCTCATTAGCTAATGAACTGATTGAGGTAATTACCTCATATGACTAAATACTTATATACCTAATGAATTAACTAGTTAAAAGGATACCTACACAAAATATTTAGGGTATTCGTTAATTTAGCAATTAGTGCAGGATCACCTTAATGAGGATAATTAGGTAAATGTGATACCTCATTAGTCTATAACAACAAATAGTCAAAAATCTGGTTCGTAACTTCAGTTCATTTTGAGAATTTCTACTGCTAACATCTGATAGCACCGTGCGTCTCAGTGATTGTGATTAATGGAAAGTATAATTACAAACTTAAGATTTGTTTGTTACGAGGGTCATTCAATAAATACTTAGCCTACAAAAAGTAAACGAAAATTTTGGAAAAGTGGCAATTTATTTTTCAACAAAGTCTCCTTTTAGTTCGATACACTTAGCCCAGCGATGCTCCAACTTTTTTAAGAGCCATTTCACGTTTTCGCGCGAATATCGAAGATTTCAGTCGCCTAATTTACCATCTTAGGTAATACTCTGACATTGGTGAATACATGTAAAAAATAGATCAATCCTTCATTTTGACACTTCATGTAACACATTTACAAAAACTTATTTGTTTTCTTTGTGGTGATTAATCTCCCACAACTAGTTTACTGAAAAATCATCGCAGAGTCAATTTCAGACTCCTATATCTATCCTTAATATTTATACATTTGACTGAAAAAAATACATAAAGCATCAGAAATATAATTTAGTCGACACATACAGTACTAGAATATCGATTATTAATAACATTAATTAGTAAAAAAATAAAGTCTTAGGCCAATTTTTACGTTTTATATCGCTAATAAATCGTGATTTTTTGGTTTCTATAATGCGTAATTACATTTTTTTTTATTGGCAAAATAAACTATGTTCTTTAACAAATCGCATTCTAAAGTTTTATTAAAATCCTTTCATTTACTTAGACATAATATCGTTATTAAAATCACTCTAAATTAGAATAAATTCCGATGCTAAGCGGACACCGTTTAGTACGGCGTGAGCGCCCATCGAGGTAGGACCTGTGCCATATTTTCCCGCGTCTCGATTTTCGAGCGCACGTATTGTGAACGAATTATTATACTACGACTACAACATTTTGATTCTCTTCGTATTTTTTTGCATGAGGTAATTTATTATCAAGTAAAGTATTAGTTTAGTAGTTTGTAGAATAATTACATATTTTTGTTTTATTAGTTTTAGCAATGGGGCGTAAGGGTATACCATTGTGTCAAAATTTTTCGTTAAAAGCCTTCTACACTACAAGATGCTATGCAGCAGTGGTATCGTTTAATACCGGCAAGCCACAATATCCTGCCGGGGTCGCGGGAAGGTACTTATGGGTCACCGAGGCCCCCGCAACACAGGCAACAAGAAGGAATACGGGTGGGTTTTAGTCAGTAAGAGTCTGACACACCCTCCCGCTCCGCCCAGAGCGGGAGAAGTTATTTGATGATTTCCCACCCTCAAAAAAAAAAAAAAAAGCCACAATATACTTTGTATAAATCAATCTGTCACGCTAGTCCTGGAAAATCGTTAAAATCGTTGGAAGCCAGGAGATTCGCCAAAAATAGTCGATAAGTAATGGCGCGTAGAGGTAGCGCTCGCAGAAAAATCAAAACCGGTCAGTCCCCATTGACTCCGAATAGGAGTTTCACTCCTCCAACCGTCATTCCCCACTGACACCTATTCGGGGTCTTTGGGGCGCGCGGTTTGCAACTCTATTATAACGGATGAGCACCTTATTGCATCATAATAGAGTTGCAAACCGCGTGGCCCAAGACTCCTATTCGGTGTCAGTGGGGACTGAAGGGTTCGGGAGTGCGACTCCTATTCGGAAGTCAATGGGAAGTTACCGGATGAACAAGGAAAACAACTTTTCTTGAACAATTTATTAAAAGAACAGGCATCAAAACGCCATGAAATTGAGAGGGCTAGTATATTACAAGCTCTTTGTGGCTTAAACTTAGAAGATGCATACTCACCGCGTCTTTCTTTGGGAAGATATGCAAAAGGCGTTCGAACCAAAACTCTGCTCCCCTGCTAAAATCCATTCTGTACTCATATAACTTGGACAATATCACCGCAATTAAACATGGTAGGGACAATGAACCAAAGGCTTTAGCACAACTCAGTGTGCAAGAATACACAATTATAGAAAAATGTGGTATTTTTATAGACGAGGAACATTGTTATTTAGGTGCGACACCGGATGGATTGTGCAGTGAAGGATTAGTGGAAGTGAAATGTCCTAGCTCACTTTTTGGAATCGATCCTGATACCGCTGTACAAGCAAAAAAATTAAATGTTTCAAATTGAACAGTCAATCTCGTCGTAATGAACCAAAATCATGACTGGTACTACCAGGTACAGGGCCAGTTGCACATTGCAAATAAAAACGTATGTTTATTTGCTGTGTGGACAGGTCCTGATTTTCCATTGAAAGTAGTGAGCATAGTGAAAGATGACGGTTTTTGGCAGGAAAAATTGCTTCCAAAATTGACGAGGTTTTACCAAGATTGCGTATTGCCAGAAATCATAGACCCTAGAAAGGCAATATCAATGCCTTTACAACAATTATTCATATAATGTAAATGATATGTGATTTTTTCCCTGTTAATTTTTATTACATACTTTACATAACATATATTTGTGATTTTTTTATTAGTCTAGAAAGCATAGACTGAATAAATAAAATAACTTTTTTCATAAATCTCTAACCATGGTGCATTACGATTATAACGGCTCAAGACTGTTTAGTCCATCTCGACGCTCGCGCTACACTGCTTGCATTGTGTATGTGTGGATAGCTGCGCACACATACACAATAATGCCGTCTTTTACCTAAACTCGAGCGTAGTAATTTTGTGAAATGGCTCTTAACCCGTCCGAAAAATAGTTTTTGTCAAACTCTGCAAAATAGGCCTCCGTGGCGGCGATGACCTCCTCATTCGATCCATATCTATTCCCGGCGAGTGATTTTTTCAGATTAGGAAACAGAAAGAAGTCACAAGGGGCCAAATCTGTAGATCACACCTTGTGAATCCCAGAAAACGGTGGCCATAACTTTTCCGGCCGATTTTACAGTTTTCGCCTTCTTTGGAGCACGTTCCCCGGTCTGGATCCATTGTTTTGATTGCTCCTTGGTCTCTGGTGTGTACCAGTGGATCCAGGTTTCATCGACGGTCACAAAACGACGCAAAAACTCCGCTGGATTCCCCTTAAACAGCGCCAAACACGTCTCCGATGTGGTCTCACGGTTGCGCTTGTTTTCTGGTGTGAGTAAACGCGGCACCCATCGCGCCGACAGCTTTCTCATGCCGAGTTCCTCGTGAAGAATATGATGCACTGTTCCTTCTGAAATGCCTACAGTCTCAGCTAGCTCCCGAACCTTCAATCGGCGATCTGCCAATACGAAATCATGGATTTTTTTAATGTTTTCCTCCTTTAGCTGTTTTCGGTGCACCTGGACGTGGTTCATCAAAAACCGACGTACGGCCACGTGCAAACTCGTTGAACCAATTCTTGACGGTGGCCATCGATGGAGAAGAGTCACCGTACACAGCATCCAAGCGCTCTTTGATTTCGATGCGCGTTTTCCCTTCCAAAAATAGGAATCGAATCACCGAACGATATTGCTCTTTTTCCATTTTTGTAAAACCGATCGACACGTTCGCTTCCATAAGTTGTCAAATTAAAACAAATGAAGCAGGCGGGGTCGTCTCATTGGGTAAACTTAGGAATACCTACGGGGGCTAGACCTATGTTGCTATGTTCTCCTCTATTATGTGAGACCTAAAAACTTCGGTCTTCAATAATGACGTTTTCAAGGATGGCAACATAACATAAACTAAAAAGGTTCATAAATGTTAAAAGCTACCATTTGGTAGTTTTATCAACGTTTTTGTTTTATTTGTTAACCAACAAGTTAGACGATTTATTATTTCGGTTAATGTAATCAATGTTAATATTATTAACATTGGATAAATAAAAACGTAATGTATGTATAATATAATAGATATACGCTCGTATAGCCTAAGTTTGTACTTATAAATAGACAAAAGAGTTATCCAATCAAGCCAATACAGAAATAAATAATTAATTTAATATACTGCAACGCATCGGGCAGAGCGCGGAGGCTACTTATTTTCTAAAATTAATTTAATAAAATTTAGTGGGTAAGATTTTGTTAAATACACCTGGCAGCCCCAGTTCACAAGAAAAATGTCTGCCGGCGTGAGCGTAGTGTTGCCAACGTAGGCGATTTGTCGCAATTTAGGCTACTTACTCAGAACGAGAATCGGCGACGAAGAAATCTAAAAGGCGACTGGTCGCCAATTAGGCTACTCTAGGGACAAGTTTTTTTTTTATACTACTTAGTAGGCAAACAGGCATACGGCCGTGCGTGTGTGTAATGTTGGTACAATTTGATATTGAGATGGTCACCCTATTCGTTTGTGATTGGTTATTTTCGGGGAATACCCTGAATTTGTCTTAGCTATTATGTAACCAAATTAGAATGCAATCGAGTTACATGTATTCTATTGTGAATAATAACTTCCGCAATCATCTGTGTTGTACTGACTAAATAGTTCAGATAAATTCCGGTTATTGCTATGTCACTTTCACTTTGTACAACTTCGCCTGTGTTTAATTTGTTTGCGTTTTTCAATTGTTGTGTAATTTCTGTGAAAATGGGTAAACACGGTAAATATATAAAACATTATCGTGATGAATGGGAAAAACTACCAGCATTTAAAAGTATGTAAAAACTTGAGTACTGTTTTATATTAATGTTGTGTGTGATGTACGTAGGTATATTATCTGCTACATGGTCTTACTACTTCCAGACTAAATCAGAAGTCGTGGTTTTTAGTTTCACAATCATTTTTTTTATATTTGCCCCAGTCTGGTTAAGATGTAATAGGTAGACTGAAACTGCACAAATAGAAAGAAATATGATGTGGTTAACAACCACTAGTACCATACCTACCTGGTACATACAATGTATACATACCTACTGCCTAGCGTATTATTGAGTTCAATTTCTTTTACAGATTGGCTTAGTCGAGCACCTGTTGAACTGACGGATAGTGGTAAAGGTGAGGCATTTTGTAAATTATGTATCACACCACTCCGTGCGCACAAAACCGATTTAGAAAAACACATGAAAACGAAAACACAAAAAGACAAAGAATTAAGTTTTTCAAAAAAGCAACCCAAGCTTGCATCATTTGGTTCATCAAAAGAAAAAATAATAGACATACAAATATCAGCCTATGTCGCTGCTCACAGCTCCATACGCAGCATTGATCATCTGACAGATGTGTTAAAAACCTGTGGGACAGGGAGTCCTCTTGAAAACATTCAATTACATAGATCAAAGTGTTCGGCCATTATAAAAAATGTTCTAGAACCAGCCATGCTCAAGGAACTTTTAGAAGAAGTTGGTAACCAGAACTACTCTATTATACTGGATGAATCCACCGACGTAACTACAGAAAAGTACATGGCATATTGCATCCGATACTATAATTCAAAACTAGAAAAAATAGTTGTTGATTTTTTAGGCTTTCAAGAAGTATTTGAAGCAACAGCTAGCAGCCTTTATACATCATTTAAGAGTTTTATGTCTAAAATAGGTTTGAATCTTCAAAATCTAATTGCAATAGAAACTGATGGAGCAAGTAACCTTTGTGGCAAACATGTCCCTTTTCACTCTCTTGCAAGCAGATATACCCCATTTACAGCTATTGAAATGTGTGTGTCACTCCCTTAGTTTATGTGCCTCCAAAGCGTGCGCGGAATTACCTTCTTGTCTGGAATATTTACTTAGGGAAACCAGAAATTGGTTTGCCCACAGTCCACTGCGAATGAAAATATATCAGACCTTATTTGAAACTATTAATGATGGTAAAAAACCCTTGAAACTAACTCAGTTATCCGCAACTAGATGGCTGGCGTTTCATTCAGCTGTTAAAACAAACATCAACCAGTGGCTTGAGCTAAAAAGTCACTTCAATGTGGTAAAATCATCAGAAAGATGTTATATAGCAAGAGAGCTTGCTGCCATGTATAATGATGATACAAATTTATTATATTTGTTGTTTTTGTCTCCGATATTAAAAGAAGTAACAAATGTGAATATTATATTTCAAGCAAGTGATGCAAATATCACAAAAATATATAGCGATCTTCGGATTCTTTTACTTTCCATTGCAAGACGTGTTTTCAAACCAATATTTCTGAGAAGTCAAAGTCTGTCTGAAAATGCCTCTCTAACAATGCTCCATGAAGCACATATTGCAGCTGTTAGGCGAGCTTTAGAAAAAGCCGGAGCTCCATTTGAAAATTCACTGATTCCACTGGACTCAATCGACTTTGGAGAAAAGTTCAATCATTTACTTGTAAAAAAGACTGTTTCTGCCGACAAAGCCAAAGAAGTGAAGCAACGATGTTCTGCTTTTCTTGTACGGTTAGTAAAAGAATTAGTTGACAGGTTACCGCTTAATGTGTCGGTGGCGGAAAAAATTCAACTTTTGGCACCAAGCCGCGTATGCCTCTCCACCAGCAAACCCAATATTGAAGATTTTCCCTGGCAGTTGGGTGATCCCAATATTGACCGAGAAGCTATTATGAACCAATGGCGCGTATTAAGCACTATGCGCATTGAGGAGATAATCGGAACAGATGCTTCTCCTAATGACATTGTAAATTTTTGGTTAGAAGTGCTAAAAATGAAGAATGCTGGTGGAAGCCCGATGTTTACAGAACTAGCAAAGTTTTCGATACGATGCCTTTCATTACCTTTGAGTAATGCCGTTGTAGAAAGAATTTTCAGCGTAATGGGGACAATCAAAACCAAATTAAGGAATCGCATGCAACTACCAATGCTGATCGCCATTCTTAGAATTCGTACCCACATGAATGTAAGAGGTATGTGTTGTAACAACTTTCAACCAAGCAATCACATGGTGAGTTTGCACGCTGGCAGAAAAATGTATGCCTCCGGTGGATCTTGCGCCAGTACTAGCACATCAACTACTGCTGAAGACGGCGAAAGTCTTGATGATGCCTTATTATTGCTAGCAGAGGACGAATCAGAATAATCTTAATTTTTGTTAATGTAGTTTTTAAAATGTTAATTTTAATTTCATTAACGTGTTTTAAAGATGGCTTATGCCTAATTATCAGTGTGATAGGAACATATTATGAATAAATTGATGAAAACTACATTTTATTTTATTCATATTGATATTTTGGTGTTTGGGCTACTTTAGGCTACTACAACTGAAATTCGGCGATATTAGGCTACTTCATGCATGAGAAACGGCGACATTAGGGCCAGCGCTATTGGCAACACTGGTCAGCGTATGATAATCTAGGAACGTAATTATTTACTTTAGACTTTAGATGTTATTTCTTGTGAATTCACTTTTTGCAACGTTAAGTGTTATCCTCACCATTAACGACGTTGAGTAGTCTTTGACTTTTACAAATCAACCACTAACTTATGATTTTGTTATCCAAAGTTTTCTACAAGCAAGAATACATTTTCTCCTATTACTTTAGATGTTATTTCTTGTGAATTCTCTTTTTGTAACGTTAAGTGTTAGCCTCACCATTAACGACGTTGAGTAGTCTTTGACTTTTAAAAATCAACCACTAACTTATGATTTTGTTTTTCAAAGGTTTCTACAAGCAAAAATACATTTTCTCGTATTTACCTTTTTATGTTAATTTCATCAGTAAGGCTGCTTGACCACCAAAGCGGAGCTTGAAAATTGTAACCTGTGCAATTGCACAATAATTTAACATCGGTTACAGTTTCCCAGTTCTGCTTTCGTGGACAGGCTTATATATAAGTATCTCAAAGAAATGCGATTTTGAATATCCCGCTTTCGCGAGTTTTCGGGGGCGTCCACCAAGTGGCGCCAAAAACCGTACCATTTTATTTGTTCGTAGTTGTCATTCTTCTCCCTAGAGTAAATATGTTCCTTGAAATGAAGGGATTGGATTATTGGAATGTTTGAAAAAAGAATTAAAAAAGAATGTGCTGTGGTAAAACTCTTTTGAAACTACAGCGCCCTCTGGCGATGAGGCTAGGTACTTATTGAATGCACCTCGTATTCTGACGAACCAGGATACTTCTCCCTTCGATCATGAAATATTGTTCAATTCAGTTATTATTCGACTAGCCTTTCTGATGAAGACAGTGTTATCCTAAAGGAATTTTGTCGAAGGCTCTCCCGTCTCAATGTTAACGCACGACTGCCGTCCGAGCCCGCGCAGAGCACCTTTAAACCTCTATCTCAAAATGGGGACATTTTCTTCGCAAATTTTGAATGATTTACATATGCTGTTATATATCTGTAGTATAGAGATACTAGTACTAGAGATGTAGGTAGAGACCCATCAATTTTTCTGTGTAAAAATATTTCCAAAAACCAAACCCGTTTAGTACGAGTAGCGATATTAGCCAAAAAATTGCGTTTTTGGCCTATGAAAAAAGCCTGTTATGGAAATGTTTTATATGAATCAACAGCAAATTCTTTTTTTTTTTTCAAATCATTTACAACGGGTAAATGTTCAACCGTTAATGAGAAGTAGGCTTTATAAAGTGACCGTGTTACGGTACTAAACGAGACTAAGGGCCTTAAGTGAACGAGAACTTTCGACGAAACTTTTTTAATAATATAACACTAATAATATAAAACTTGCATCATCAACATCATCATCATCATCATCATCATGATCATCATCATCATCTGCCTGCCTTTTCCCAACTACGTTGGGGTCGACTTCCAGTCTAACCGGATGCAGCTGAATACAAGTATTTTACATGGAGCGACTGCCTATCTGACCTCCACAACCCAGTTACTTTTTAATCTAGCATAAATAAATAAACTTATTAAACTTAAAAAAAAAAACTAATATTATAAAGAGGTAAAATTTGTTTGTATATTTGTATGTCGGGGAACTACCATTCGGATTTGAAAAATTCTTTTTGCATTATTTCTTTTGAAAATATTTACATCATTTAAAAACTAAAATTAAAATAATAATAATTATATGTACAATTATATAAAAAACCGGCCAAATGCGAATCCGACGTGCGCACGAAGAGTTTCGTACCATTATCTATAAAAACGGCAAAAAAATCATGTCTGTTGTATGGGAGCCCCTTAATATTTATTTTATTCTGTTTATTAGTATTTGTTGTTATAGCGGCAACAGAACTACATCATCTGTGCAAATTACAACTGTCTAACTATCACGATTCATGAGATACAGCCTGGTGACAGACGGACAGCGGAGTCTTTGTAATAGGGTCCCGTTTTACCCTTTGTGTACGGAACCCTAAAAAGGGAGGGAAAAATATCATAGGGCATCAAAAAATTCGTCCACATCGCTGTCAACAAGAAAAGTGCCCAAAAGGCTGGCAGCATTGCCACGTTGTATGGCAATGCTGATTCTGTGGCCAGAAACTGCCCCGTCGCGTGAGGAGTCTACCAATTTATACTATGAACGTTAGGAGACGAGTAAAAAGGTGCGATGCGACGCGCAGTGGCGGGGCAATATCTAAATTTAATATGGGCCAGGTACATTTCGCGAGGCCCTCTGGTGGCGTGAGAAGTTTTCGCACTGCGAATTCAATTTTTTGGAGTGACGAGGCTCATTTCCATCTAAACGGACACGTTAACAAGCAAAACTGTCGTTACTGGGCTCCAAGAACTCGCAATCCTCGATTGAAACACCAAAAACCATTACATTGCCCAAGGGTAACTGTTTGGTGCGCTTTATCCGCGAGTGGGATAATTGGGCCATTTTTTTTTGAAAATGCACGGTGCCACGCGACTAATGTCAGTGGTGAGAATTATCGACACATGATTTCGAATTTCTTTTTGCCGAGCCTGCGAGCTCATCCATCGTTCTCATCACACACGTGGTTTCAACAGGATGGTGCGACTGCACACACGGCCAGAGCTTCAATGGATTTGTTGCGCGAAAATTTCCCTGAAAAACTGATTAGTCGCTTTGGGGACATCCCGTGGCCACCAAGGTCCCCCGACCTAACCCCAATGGATTTTTTTTTGTGGGGCTACCTCAAAGCGCGAATCTACACCAACAATCCGCGAACTGTTGTGGACTTAAAAGAAAATATTCGGCGAGAAATCGGCGCAATTGAACCGAGTTTACTGCAGCGTGTGGCGCGGAATACGAGGCTCCGTTATGAACAGTGTGTGCAACAAGATGGAAGACATTTGGATGACATCATATTTAAAAAATAAAATCCGCATTATGACTCTGTATTTTAACACTTTTATTAAAACTATACGTATAAAGGTATTTATTTTATTTTATTTTGAAAACCTAAATCTGCCACCAGACACCCGTATAACGAAATCAAGGCTGTGGTTCCCTCAAATTACCAAGGAAATGACGTTAGTCATGAATTAATGATGACGATGATTGATGGCAAAATTTGTACTTATCTTTCTGAAGCTAAATCAAATGCGGCCTGTTACCTGTGTTTGGCTAAGCCTACGGTAATTAATAAGTTAATAACCGTTGCGTCAAAAACCGTTTCTCCTGGTGTAGGTATATGAGTTTGGGTTATCGTCACTACATGCCCGCATTAAAGAGATGGAATGTGTTCTACACATAGCTTATCGTCTCGATTTCAAGAAGTGGTCTGCGAGAGTAGAAGATCACAAAGAGTTGTTACAGTGACGGAAAAAGCTTATTCAAGATCGATTTAAAGATGATCTCAATCTTTTCATTGAAATCGTTAAGCAAGGATCAGGCACAACTAACGATGGTAACACAGCGAGGAGGTTTTTTGAGTTTCCTGATAAAACTGCAGCGATCACTGGACTAGATGAAGACTGGTTTGCTGTGATTTTGCAAGCTATCACATTTGGAGAGCTTATAGATGTGCCTAAATTTAAAGAATACACTAAAATAACCGCGGAAAAATACGTGGAACTGTATAATTGGTACTACATGACATCCACCGTACACAATTTATTAATCATTCAGGGGACATAGTCGTAGAAAATGCTATTGTGCCAATTGGGAGTCTTTCGAAAGAAGCTTCAGAGGCCGAAACAAAGATTCTAGGAGGTTCAGAGAACACCATTCGAGGAAGAAGAGCAGACTAGCATCAAACGAGGATTTCCTTAATATGCTTATCGTCTCTTCTGATCCTCTTATTACTTCAATAAGACCAAAACTGGGTGCCCATAAGAGGCAGACATACTTTAAGGAAACTTTAGACCTATTTAAACTTCTGGATCAGGAATCTCCGATAGAGTTCTTAGATGTAATATCAATTGTAGAGCCAGATTCTGAAGTGGATTCTGATGGTGACGAAGAAGTTTAGAAAACTTGTTAACTTTTTTTGTTTATGGTAGATAGATTCTTAAATATTGTATTTTTTTTTCTTTTGGTTGACATTTATTTATAACAATTTTTCTATTATTTATGTTAATACAATTTAATTGTTTTTAATCATTTGTTATTAATTTAGTTTAATTTAGTTTAATTTAGTTACTGATTTAATTGTTGATATTTTTTTTTTATAAAATACAAATTAAATGCCCTACAACTGTTTTATAAACATACAATCCAATACAATAAATTAAAAGTACTAGATACCTACTATGAATAGTAGATATCCCACATTGGTATAAAAACGAACTTTTGTGATTTCTTACGATGTTTTGGCCTATGGTATAAAATATATTTATATATTTTATTTTTTGCGGGTTTTTAATAAAAAATCACAAATGGTGCCGCAATACGAAGTATGTCAAAAAAATACAAATAAAAAGTACTATATCTGTGTGTAAGGATATAATGGGCAACCTTAAGATTCCAGATATAGTCTCATCTTTCATGTCAGCGCCATACAATTTTTTACACGCAATTGGTGCCGATTCCCTTGTTCACAAACTAAACTAAATTTAAGTTCAGTGCATTTTTTTCTTTCTATTTCATTAAGAAAAGGACAGAAGATAAATTTTAGTTTAGTCCTGTCAAATTAATCATATACGAAGGATCCTTTTTTTGGCTAGAAATGGATTCTGCTGACCATAACTATTTATGGTCAGCAGAATCCATTTCTAGCCAAAAAAAGGATCCTTCAAAATTCAAGTCTCTATGTCTATGAAAGGCGATTTTCAACCCACCGTGTGCCGCGCCGTGTTGCAGATGAGCATATGTAGAGCGTTTCCCCCTTTTTGGGTAAGTTCATTATGATCCGTGTCGCACTGTATTGGGAGTTTGGGACCAAAGATGAAACAATGATTCCGTATCTGACCATAAACTAACGAGAAATGACAGCTGACAGCCAGATGACTATTGACACCTGACACTTTGACAGGTGTAGCAGTACTCTGGTTCTTTCATCAAGGTTGTACTTTCTGTCAGTCTGTCTGTGGAGGCGGCTGTTGGTCTTGTTCTCTTAAATTATTGTTATAATAACGCTACATAATACTTAGCGTGACCTTTTAATAAATAATCTATTACTCATTTTGTGACTGTTTCCTTTAGCAGGTAAGCATTTAAAATTAGTTTGCTTTGTTAATTTTTGGGTATCGTAGATTTAACACGAATTTGTTGATAAAACTAGTTGACACAATACTCATGTACTCAGCAACTATCGCTTACTGATTGATTTCCCTGGCAGCTATGAAATTTTTGACAAGTTTGGACGATGTACCCGAACTCAAGAAAGAGAATGTCCACATCAGGGATGAAGCTGAGTTGTTACAAAAATTAAACAAAATGATAAACGATGGACATAATAAGCTACAGATTGTAACAGATTTCGATCACACTCTGACAAGACACACTCTGGACAATGGAAGCACTGTACTCACGAGTTTTGGTAAGCTGATACATTTTTATCTCAACTTGTTTAATAAAATCTGAATGAGATTTAGGGACTTGATTTTTGTCATTTCCTTCACTACCACCATCCATTGATGAATAAGATAAGCACAAACTGATCTGCCTATGTAAGCTGTGTCAGCACAGCAGACAAAACTCCAAGAAATAGTAGTTATATTTTAATCAATGTCTGCAATTTTATTGTAGGTATGTTCCGTGAGTGTCCATCAATACCGCAGCACTACAAAGATGAAGACAATCGGCTCTCGGGCATTTACAAGCCTATTGAGTGCGACCCTGTGATGACTATAGAGGAAAAAACCCAACATATGATTGACTGGTATGTGGCCGCACATGCATTGCTCAAGTAAGTATCTCTTCAACTTCTAAAATAAAATAAGTTGTATATTCAAAATTAAGATTAATTTTATCATAGTTTTAAAATACGGAATCAGTAATAACTGTAGTAAATTAATGAAATGTACCCTGCAAACTAACAGCATTTTGCTGTTGTCTATAAATAAAATGAAAACGAAAGAAAAATGAAGCAGTGTTATGTATGTAACGTAATGCCATAGACATGTTTATTGACGGGATGTATTGTTATGATGGATAGTCAATATTTTTTATAGAAAAAGAAGTTTTCTGTATGTATTTTAAAATTTTTGAAGTTAGAAATCTATAGACTTACGTGAAACAACAGAACATACACACACATGTTTTGTTGTTTCACATAACTCTGATTGGAGATGGTTCTGACTCTCGTATCAGTTTGTAGGCAGTGTAAACAAATAAAATTTCTATAATAATTTATAGAAATTTTATTTGTTTACACTGCCTACAAACTGATATCAGAGTCAGAACCATCTGAATCGTCACTGGATTCATCATCTGACTCTGGTACAGATAAAATTAACGATGAGTCCATGACATTGTCGATGTAGATATCATGGTCAGACATGATGTTCCTTTTTTATTAATAAATTAACCTGTTAAGCTCCGCGTGACACCGATTCGGAGTCAAACAATAGATAATCAATTGTGTCTCATTAGCTGTCCTTGACCAATTAAACAATAATAATAATAAAGGGAATGAGATTTTTGCTGTGAGAATCATTATCGATAAAACTGAGCATAATGTCACTGAGCTAGTCATGCAATACTGAAATCTGTCATCTGCACCATACTACACTTCAAACAGAGTAGTTTAATTTAATACCTACATAGTCAGCTTATTACCTAGCAAGTTTGTTGGGGGTAGAATAAAGTAGAATTGTTGTTGAGGGCTGAGGGGTGAAGATAGCAAATGACTTTGTAATGTTAATTATTTTTAATCAGATAAAATAAAATTTTGAGAATAAAACAATGTGTAATCAATATTTGGTCACCATAGTAACACCAAAAGCCGATTTTAGACACCAATCTACATGGTCTTCACACGATAACCAAGATTATGTGTGCAGAGCGGTGGTGGCCCAGTGGTAACGGTCGCGACTTACGAATTGTAGGTCGTGGGTTCGAATCCAGACAGGCGCTTTACTTTGTATAAATTATTTCATCACCACTGCTCTCAAAACTGTGAAGGAAAACATCGTGAGGAAACCGGCATGTCCTAGAACCAAAAATTCGAAGACATGTGACATCTACCAACCCGCACTGGGCCCGCGTGGTGGATTACGGCCCACTCCCTCTCACAGAGAGGAGGCCTGTGTCCCAGCAGTGGGAACATTATAGGCTGATTATGTATGTATGTGTGAGAGACTGTGACCTCTGAGTTTGTTTCGGCATTTCTTCTCAGAGTAGTCAGATCGACAACCTCATCTAGTTTTAAAAAATATGATTGATGTGTAAAAGTGTTTGTAAAAACCTACTCACAGAAATAAAATGATTTATCATTATCATTTACCTGGCAATAAACTATGAATTACTTACCTCAGTTAAAGGCTATCACATTAACATGTTGTTCAATTTCCCTTTTAAGTTTTATACATATTTTTTTGTTTTCAGAGGTGTGAAATTCCCAAGAAATGAGTTAATGGATTCAGCTCACAGAATGGTGGTGTGTTTCAGGTATAATAAAATATTTAGTTAAGTATTAGACGTAAAACATTGCCTGTTTTGTTGAGCTATGTACATCTGTGAACTGCACATGTCGCCATTATGTATTTAAGCTGGCCCTGGCAAAGTATTGTAATGAGTAAAAATAAGTATTGTGATTTCTTTTGAAACCATAATAGTTATTTTACTTACATATTTACTTTACTCTAAGAATCTGGTTTTATAAAAATAACACAAAATTCAGGTGCAGTTCTTGTTGTCTTTGGCATACAAACTGAAATATATTTACAGAAAAGGAGTGGAAGACATGATAGAGTGGAGCAACTCCCAGCAAGTGCCAGTGCTGGTGTTCTCAGCAGGTCTTGGGGAGTCAGTGCTGGCTGCTATGAAGGCTGCCAACTTCTTGCTTCCACATGTCAAGGTACCTAAATATTTGTATGTTATAGGTTTACAGGGTATGTCATATGAAAAGAACGTTGGATGTATGAAAAGCCTGTGTACCTAACTCCTTATTAAATCGACGGCCGCAAAGTATAACGGTTTTCTACAAAATCATAAGTTTACAAGAGAGAGTTTTGAACACAAAACTGTATTAATTAATAGAAAAACAAAGCTATCTTCTTCTATTTGAAAACGTTTAGTTAATAGGGCATTATCAGGGAAACGATTAACACGCCAATAACTGATTACAGTTCATAGATTATACTTCCTACAAAAAAGTAAACTAAATGAGTCAACTGCCATATATCCACTTCTACGCGGGACTTCTTAATTGCTTAAGCTAATTTAATTTTAATTATTAAAACAGTTTTTATTATTATTTTCTATTTTACATTGTTGATTGCTATAATAAAAAAGGGTATTTGGTAATTTTCCTTATTTAACTATTATTTGTACTGACGTGACTTATTTATTATCTTTGTTGCACTAAAATAACGCACGTTTAAAAAAGCAGAATTAAACGGTTATGTGACTGATAACTTTGTTGTTCACAACAGGTGAACGTGCCGATTGTCCGACGTATACACGGACTGATGGTTTATATACGTGACTTAATATTAGTAAGACGTTGAGAAATAATCAGAATAAAAAAATCTATGATAGAATTCTGAGTCGAATTATGTAAAAAAGCGAATTTAGTATAAAGTGCAGTTGACTCCTTTGTACTTTGCTGCCGTCGGAATATTCTAGTTCAAATCTGATCATGGATCACTGAATGAACATTAAGTAAAGGAGGATGGGCAAAAATGTATGGAACCAGGATCACTATTAGTGGGGACTAATAGTGATCAGGTGTTGGCTTTCGAAAGATAGTACTAGTTTTATTGTTACTATGGCAGAATATATCAGCATACATAATAATAACACCTAATATTGAATTTCTAGGTTGTATCGAACTTCCTAGCTATGGACGACGACGACTACATAGTCGGCATCAAAGGCGAGGTCATTCACACCTATAACAAGAACGAGACCGCGATCAAACACACAGAGTACTACGACTTGGTACAGCAGCGGTCTAACGTCATTCTGATGGGCGACAACATCGGCGACGCGGGCATGGCGGAGGGCATGGAACACTGCGATGTTGTCGTCAAAGTAGGCTTCCTAGGAAACAATGCTGAAGGAAACCTGAGAAACTATCTCAAGAAATTCGACATAGTACTCGTGAACGAACCGTCTGTTGACGTCGTTAACGCCATACTGCAATTTATACTGTGATTTTTTATTGTGATTGTAGCTAAACAAACTTACATCCCGTTTCTGAAAGGATAATCAATCAATTGGATGGCAGATTAACAAATTCATGTTTACTGCCGTGATTGGCTGACTGAAATAACAACAGCCAACCAAATCATTTGACATAACTTTCAGCCTTTCAGAAACTGGGTGCTAATAATAATTTATTGTTAGTGACAGCGTTCTTGTTAGAAAATTGTGCAATAGTGTTTATTTGTTATGTAAATCAGCCAGACCCGTCTTGCCTAGAGATTAAAATAATTCATACGTAAACATATGTTCCAATTATACTGTACTGCCTTTATTTACATTTAAGTGATTGCTGTGTAAATTAAGGGCCTCATTTTTTATGAAGCTGCATTTTTTTAAGACTGTTTTTTGAACAAAATTTTATTGGTGTCCGTTAGAACATTCGAGCCATTTTTCGTTAGATTTTATAAATATAGTAATTTTGTGATGAATGGAAAAGGAATAACAAAGTTGTGGGTCTGGCTAAAAAATGCGATATATTATTGAAACACTTTCGATAATTTGTCTCAGATGTTATTTCGAACAAAGCAGCTTCTTGTAAACCGTGTGGCGCTTTGTTTGTATCTTTTCAAAGGTCATATATAGATAGGCCTCTTGTACATACATGTGTGCTTAATTATCAGACCTATATGAGTCAAACTCGTTGTGAGAAGCTTTGTTCTATTCTCCTCGGCATTTTCGATTCTATATTTAGTAGTTTTACTAATTATACGTATTTAATGGCAGAGGGCACGCACATTGCTCGCAGAACAGATGGCCGATGGGGCTGAAAGGTTCTGGAGTCGCCACTCGAGAACCCTAGAACCGCATACCGGAAGACCTAGCGTTGAAAGGCCTCCTTTGCAAGGATTGCAAGGAACCGGTCGAAGTGGCGCTGCTTGGCGAAGGCCTATGTCCAGCAGTAGACGTATTTCGGCTGAAATGATGAATGTTGATGATGAAGTATTTAATAGGTATCTACGCGAAGAAAGGAAACTGACCGATATTTGTATGGGAACCAATGTCGTAGCCGTATTTCTTTTGGTTATACAATATCACCCAGCTTCCTTGAATTTTAAAGTTTTCTTTTGTTTTGTTATTGTTGTTTCTGTTATAAATAACTTCATATAATTTTCACAATCAACATAATACACTCCCGGACACCTGAATCGAACCACCCTGCATATTTTTGTATAAAGGTCTCTTATCTTTTTAAATAATGGAAGTACAAAGAAAAAAAAAGTGGTTTTGAAGCCAGTCACTCACTATCATTTCCGTTTGTCATTTTTCAAATTTGAAATCGGAATACCAGTAACATAAAAACACAGTTTAGTGGCAATAAATCGTCTGGTCGCGATTCTCAAGGGAAAAAATTGTGTAGAAATTTTGATGAAAACAGGTTTACAGAGAGATACTCTGTAAACCTGTCTACGTTTATTTAGTAACATGTGTTACCTCCAAGAGCATTTACGACGGCCGTCGTGCGGTTCGGCATGGGATATGTCACTATGACGTGCTGTGGAATGTTTTCCCATGCTTCCAAGATGACAATTTCACCCCCTGCAGTTTCTGGAGCTGGTGCATTAGTTGGAACACGCCTCTTCAGCTCATCTCATAAGTGCTCTATTGGATTAATATCAAGGCATCTTGCTGGCCATTCCATTATTGTGATACTACCGTCATGCAGGTATTCTCAAACAATACTTGCAGTGTGCGTCCGTGCATTGTCATGCATAAAAATGAAATCCTAGTCCTGAAACTCAACATATGGCATCACATGAGCCTCTAGGCATTGACAAATGTATCGGTCGCTATTTAGTGGCGGCAACCGTGGTCCCGTCACAACTTCAAGGCCAGTTTTTCCTTTGGAGGAATTTCCGCTCCAGAATGTCTATGACCCCCCGCCATAACTCACCTTCTCTTCCAATGCAACATTACTGAAAACGTTCTCTCTGTCTTTCGTAGTCTTTCCTACGTCCATCATTGCCATACAGCATAATTTTGGTTTCACCCGTGACAAGAACCTGTCTCTATTGACGTTGAGTCCAATGCAAATGTTTGCGTGCAAACTGTAGGCGCGTCATTCTGTGAGCTCATGTTAGGGACTATTGGCTGGCTTATGGGGTATCAGGCCTCGTTCTTCGAGTCTCCAACAGTTCGAGCGCTAACAGTCGGTACATGAAAGTTTCGAAGCTGTTCTTGGACCAGTACTGAGGTCAGGTGACGATACGCAGACTGGTGGAAAATATAAACCGATCTTGTCGTGCATAGTGACCCGGTTTCGTAGTCGTGCTGGACGGCGAACGAAGCTGCCAGTCTCCAGCTATCGTTAATAAATTATTGCAACGGCAGCACGACTTACTTGCAGTTGTGCACTTACATTAGGCTGACTAAGCTCAGACTCACGGACTGCCACAGCGCGGCTACTTCAGGTGCAGTATCCATAATTTGAACGTCAGAATGGTCAAAAAATAAAAACAATTTCGATACTCATTTTAGGCAAAACAAAACAAATTACGAATTAAGTACTACTTATTTATTGACTTTTAAGTAGATGCTCTAATCAAAGCGTGTTGTTCAAATTCGTGAATTAAAATTGGGAAGAATGTGATACCGAAATGATGGTCACTATGTTAGCTCCAAAACTGCAGAAAAACTTTTTCTTTGAGTAATCATTATTTTAATGTTTTAGGCATAATAAACATAAATATGCAGGTGGCTCGGTTGAGGAGTCCGGGAGTGTGTTATATCGTCTGGATTACGTTTCCTTGCAATACATGTAGAATATTCAAGTTTATCGTAAATGTGATTCTGTTCTCAAAGACAGCTACAAATTATATTTTTTGTTGAAAATGTTTTCTAAAGCTGCGTCCCCTCTTGTAACAAACGCCAACAACTCTCTAAGATCCAGAAAGCTCAAATCTCGAGATCGATCTTTAAATCGATGTAAATAACCAGAAAGCTTTTCAAACTGATCTGAGCAGTTTGACCTGAACCGACTATCCACAGGATCTGATAATCCACCAGATAAGATCATAAGTTGCGTCCTAAAATGGATAACTTTAAATCCCTTTTTAAACTATTTGCAATTATCTCAAAAACTAAATGTCCAAGGTGAAAAATTTCCAACATTAGCTCTTTCACACTGACGCGCCATACTGCATGGAGATCACAGAAATATTTAGATGAAACCGACAGCCAGATCGGCTCAGACAAATTCTGCAACAAACTTGCAAAGTATAGGTAGAGCCTCGAAGTCGTAAATATGTATGTTCGGCGAAACGTAATTTTCTATGAGAGTTTGATCTTTGGAATGGATAGCTGTGTGACGTCACATGTTGCTTCTTGTAATTCTCTCTTGTTCTTCTCATGTTGGAAGTTTTGTTGGCGAACATGTTGCATGTTGGGACGCCACTTTAGGGTTAGATCGATTTTTGTTCGAAAGTACAACACATATATTATAATTCGATGGGCGAGCGCAGTTCAAAAATAATTTAGATTAATTTCATACTAGTTTAGGGAAAACACGGTGGACTGTTCGTTATCTGCTGGCCCTTATGCGATATTAAGGCAGATCAGTCTGTCTATCCAACCTATAATGTAATCTGTCACTCCGTCGTTTTACTGGATGTGATACTTAGGAGTGCACAACATACGCATAAGTCGCTTGTCCCTTAATTGAATAACTTTTTTACATATGTAGAATTTCTTGTAAATATGGAATGACGCATTTTTTTATGTTTTCTACACTTGCTTAAAAACTGTTGTAGCAATGTTGAACTGCACAAACCACTTATAATGAAATGGTGAAAAATTCAAAAGACATGTATGACGAGGAGAAAAATAAAACAATATTTGTAATGAAATTAAATAATTTGTTATTATTATAAAACAACACATCTATATGATGTATTTTCTAGTCATTGTCGTGTTTACATTTTGATATAGCGACTATAAAAGAGATTTTTGTTTTGATAATATCACAATTAAATTAAATGCACAATATTAGTATAAGTAAGAATCAACATGATTTATAATATATAATGGAATAAGCAACATATGAGGGCCTGTGCACACCACGTTTTTTAAACGCGCCGTAGACGCGCGTTTTTGAAACGTGCGTCGACGGCGCGCTTTCATCCTACAGAAGGTCGACAGGCTGCGCCTGACTCGCGTGCGTATCGCTACAAACGCGCGTCAACGGCGCGTTTAAAAAACGTGGTGTGCACAGGCCCTTAAATGCATAAAATACTACGTAACCAAGCTAGAGCAACGCCATTTTTATTTTGTCTTCGAAATACGAATGTAAGATGATTCAAGTATTATTTTGATGTTCGAATTCGGAAAAAAATAAGATTGTCGAGGCGCATAATTAGTTTCGTAGTACTGTACATTGATAAAATGCCTTAAATACATTCATGGAAGATTAAATTTTTATAATACTAAAAAGATTTTCACAAAATCTATGTTTCGTTGATAAGACTAGTAAAAATTTCAACTATAATGGCTTGATTTACCTCCCCCGAGTTCCAGTTAACTTATCTGGTAGGTCATTTCGTATAGGAAGGTTCTGTCCGGGAAATGTAAAACAGGCCTTTATTAATACAAACTATCTCCAATAAACAACACAATAAGTACTGATAATTTTCTACTGGCAATATGAACGCACTGCTTACATTCGCATCACTTTAAAACGAAGGAATATAAGGACTAAGTAAACATTCAAGTACACATATCCTATACAGGAATTGTACTCAACCTTGTTAACAACGTGGCAAGAATGAAAATCGGAACAGAACTATTCAGAGTTGGTCAGCATGTTAACAAAATGACTGGAAAATACATGTGTTCATCACAATACCCTATTACATAGTTAAATTTAACGGAACAAACTAAAAGCTCTAACATAAACAACAGTCTTAGAACATACAAGTTATTTACACAAATATTTGTTTCATATAAAAATATCCTACTGTACACGTAACAATCATCTCATTCATATAGAAATATATTTGTTTCTATGTACAAAACTAGAAACGATAGTAAAAATAGTTAAATCTTTAGGAATCATACACGACGTCGGTACGTCGCGGGGAGCACACCCGGTGACTGCGTTCAAGGCACTTGTTATATTAACACAATTGAATTGACGTTTGCGCGGGATCAATGGGGAATAGGTAGGTGTTTTAATGTTATTTTAACCTTATATGGTTCAATGTGTTGAATTATTTTAGAACATAATAGTTTTTTAAATATCTCTAATTGATTGTTTGAACATAAAATAGGGACGCCGTTAACGACACGGACTTGCTCTGTGTCGGATATTACAGGTCCAAGATCCATTCAGGGATACTCCCTGTTTACTGGATTCGTGTCGGATATTACAGATCCAATCAGGGATACTCCCCGTTTACTGGATCCGTGTCGGATATTACAGATCCAATCAGGGATACTCCCTGTTTACTGGATCCGTGTCGGATACTACAGATCCAAGATCCAATCAGGGATACTACCCGTTTACTGGATCCGTGTCGGATATTAGAGATCCAAGATCCAATCAGGGATACTCCCTATTTTCTGAATTAAAGCTCCGGCGATCTCGCCTAGTGTTACGACTAGGTACAATGTCATAACGAACATTTGAACGTGAACGCGACAGTTCGCCGAGTGTATTCCTCGCTACGATTAATATGTATGCCCCAATAACGGGTGCAGTCTCAGGCAAGGCAGCGTTTCTCTATAAATAAATATAAATATTCTGAGAAGGAAGTCAACCGTTATCACACACAAGTAACCTACTAAAATACAAGATTTCATCAACAATCACAATCGTGTCGTACGTTGCCACAAAACACGGTACTACATACCAGGTATATAATAGACAGACATACAAACAATAACGTCTATTTACTGAATGCCAACATTCGTAGTCGCGGTCAAAGAATGAGAGCGAGACGACACGAGACCAATTTAAATCCCGTAATCAATATTCACCGTCCCACTCGCACGTTTTATGACCACATCACAATCGTTGGCGTTTAGTTTAGCTCTACACAGAGCAGGAACTAACGAGAGTCCATTTGACACGTCCCCTATGTTAGTCAATGTGTTACCTACAAAAAAATACTGCATTCCTCGAATATTGCATAAGGTTTGCTTTTGTGTGTGTAAGAATCGATGCGCGGAATAAGAAAACTACGTACCCCTTGTTTCGATACTTAAAATATTATTGTTAAGGCGCTGACAAGACCCAACTGACCAAAATAGGCTTCTCTTAAGACAAAAAATTGCCAAATCTGTATAGTTTGTGTAAGCGGAAAAAATATATCTTAATTTTGAACATATTTCCCAGAACTTGGTTGTTACCACAACACGTTTTGAAAAAAAATCTCGATACAAACTAACGTTAAACTAACCTCTTACTTTGAGTTCTAATCAAAAATATCTGTATTAAATATCAACATACGTTACGAAATTAATTAATAACAAGAACGTCTTATTTGAATGCAGAACTTGGTTGTTTTTTATTTTCGATTACTCAACTCAATTTTGAGTAAATAGATAATTGCTTCATATTTTGCAATAAATTACAAGCGTTGTGTCATTGCGCTTCTCTTTCTTTTCTATGCAATATGACAGTGACCGCGGTTTAGGTGTTGTCAGCGTCTTAATGTCAATACAGAATTCTGGAAGAGTCCGTAAAAGCTAAATGGAATAGTGAAATGGCCCTAATGTGTTTTTGGCAGCCACTCACACAGATGCAAACCTTTTAACGAAGCCGACGACTGTACTATATTCTGTCAAAACCTTGCTACACGCCATGCAATCAAATGTGGGAATGAGACAGCGCATATTGTGCGCTCTCTCCTACTTATGGGTATTCATAGTTAGATGTAGTAAAGCTTAGATTAATTTATAAGTAACATTATTGTACAGCGCACTTAACTAAACGTCAACGTTGGTGGGATGCGCAGTCATAAAACTTAGGAGCGAGACGACATGAGACTCAGAATAGAGTTTTCAGAAATCTCGAACTAAATATTCAATTCACCATCCTTCTCGCACGTTTGATGACCGCGACTGTCATTAATTGTGTTATTTGCTATATTGTTATGACAGCGCGCACGAGATTTTAGTCTGAGTACAACATCCAAACCAATATACCAAGATTCTGACTGAACACATCGTTGAAAATGATAAGCAGCGACACAAAACATTGCTGTCTTAACCGTAACACGAAGCGGTGATAGTCATTGCAAGTCACGAGCGGTCATCATGTTACTTTTATGTCATTAAAATAAGGTTTAAATTGCAATGATTGACGCGCATATGAAATGCAGTTACTCTAACATAGGTCAATAGGTTGACCTATTGACCTATGTTAGAGTATAGTTAGACGTTTAATGTCTCATGATGGTATCCGTCATGGATTTAAAATGCTTCGGAACATGTTTAAGGCAGTGTACACAATATATGGAATTTACACCACGTTTATTGTATGGACCGTGAAATATTAATTTAATAATCGTACCAAACGCGCATCGGTTCTAAATCCATGATCAAAGTACATCGACATGCAGAATACTGATTAAAATTAACAAACGAAATACGTGATGGTGCTGACCGTACTATATTCTATGTTTAATTTGTTCGCGACTTGATACTGAAAACAACAAAACTTATATTTTCAAGGATGTTTTTTTGCAGATTTTTTTTTATTTCACTTATCTCTTGGCGACGGGTCGTCGAAAGTGGTGTTTCTTTACTATGGAATGCGTGGTAATTGAATGTGTACGGTCAGCAACACCTCGTGTATCGTCAACAACATTGGCAGATCTATGAGATACCGCGTGATGCGGCGCGTAAGTACTATGTACTATAAATACTATACAAATAATAATGTTATACATATAATTATGGTAACTAACAACATCGGAAGTAATTTCGATGATATGGTAGGTTATACGTTATCGTCTTGAACACTTGCGATGAAATATTTACAAAGAAACAAGAATAGTGTATTTAAAAGAATTCAGATTTAAGTTGTGTACAATATAATTATTTTCTTGACTCACTGAAAACTATTTTCGCACTATGTGAGAAACAACGTAAATTCACTCGATTTGCAAAAATGTGAGCCAAGATAAATGCTAGCTAAGTCTCGCCGAGCGCACGTGACTGCGGCGTGCCCATACGTCTCCGCCGGTCGTCTCTCGGACGCGTTGGTCCCGCTTTGCAGTATAAAAGCACAATATAATCTACATGTATTACAATAGGTCTATCGACAGATCACAGCCTAGTTCAGTGCCACAGGAGGTAGTGACGTCACGGCTCAGGTGATGGCCGCCACGTCCGGCTGCGGCTTGTGCAGCCCGTCCTCGTCCCGCGCCCTGTGTGCGACAGCGGGGTTAGTACACGATCTAGTGGTACATAGTGAGTTAAGAGAGGACGGGTGTATTGACTTATAATGAAGTATGGTATGATCCAAAAGTATCTGATAAAAGTGTAACATAATCAGCCTATAACGTTCCCACTGCTGGGACTCAAGCCTCCTCTCGGTGAGAGGGAGTGGGCCTTAAACCCCCACGCGGGCCCAGTGCGGGTTGGCGGATGTCACATGTCTTCGAAGTTTTGAGAGTTTTGATTCTAAGACATGCCTGTTTCCTCACGATTTTTTTCTTCACGTAATTGAAAAATCATCGACGAAAATTGAGGTTATAAAATTAACATCAATAGTCAAACGAAAAACATCTTAGGTGATTTAGAATATGAATTTCAGGTTTAAGTATTCAAATAATCAGGTCAGGCTCCATAAATTGGCATCCACAGGTACGCTTCTGATCCATTTGTTTACATTTTCATAAGATACTTTTGAAAACGACTATAATGTGTATGTCGTGATGGTTCAGTGGTTAAGGCCTTAACTCTCTTTCACGACGTTGTTGTCAGTTCAAACCCGGGCAAGTATCAATGTGACTTTTTCAAATTCATAATCATGTACAGTCGCAGCACATCAAGTGACCACAAACTGTCGAGTTCAAACTGTTACGTACAAAATCGAGCTTGATGTGCTGGCGACTGTACTTTCTGAGATTATGTTTGACATTACTGACATATCGGTGAAGGAAAACCGTAACGTACGTGGGGAAACCTGGACCTTAAGGTAATATAAGTCTGAAATCAAAATCTCCCAGCGTGTTGGGGTGCACCGAGTTGTGTGTGTGTGTGTGTGTGTGTGTGTGTGTGTGTGTGTGTGTGTGTGTGCGCGTGTATGTGTACGTACCGGTAGAGCGTGGCGTACGGCGGCGCGCGGCCACGGTGCGGCCCAGCGTGTTGGGGTGCACCGAGTTGTGTGTGTGTGTGTGTGTGTGTGTGTTTATGTATGTGTGTGTGTGTGTGTATGTATGTATGTATGTGTGTGTGTGTGTGTGTGTGTGTATGTATATGTATGTATGTATGTGTGGGTTTGTGTGTGTATGTGGGTGTGTGTGTACGTACCGGTAGAGCGTGGCGTGCGGCGGCGCGGAGCGGTAGTGCGCGGCGTAGGAGCGCGTGCGGCGGCGCGCGGCCACGGCGCGGCCCAGCGTGTTGGGGTGCACCGAGTTACGGATGCCGTGGTACACCATCCTGTACACAGAAACACTCATCGATTAGTACATTTTATTTCTTTTACATGCATGCGAGCAAGATGGTTAAGCCGCTGCAGCGACTTCGTGAAGGCCACGCTATTTATCAGTTACTGCACAAACGTCTACACAGTCGAGCTGCGGACAAACTACATGCGAGTGCACTAGAGCGCCGAGTGACGCGCGAGAGCCTGGCTCGCCGGTGCACGTGCCCGCGGCCCGCGCGTTTTTCTGAGGGACAAACTACGTGCCTTATGAAGCCAGGGAAAGGGATTCACTGGCTTCATAAAGTTCATAACTCATTTATTGGGCTTGATTTAACATTTTATAACAAGCTACCGTCTTCTTTGCTAGATTTGCCTTTTAATGCGTTTAAAGCTAAAGTAAAATCCAACCTTTGTTCAAGGGCATACTATTCTATCACCGGGGTCGCGGAAAGGTACTAATGGGTCACCGAGGCCCCTGGCAACACAGGCAACGGAAGGAATACGGGTGGGTTTTAGTCAGTAAGAGTCTGACACACCCTCCCGCTCCATCCAGAGCGGGAGGTTATTTGATGATTTCGCATCCAAAAAAAAAATACTATTCTATCAACGACTACTTCAACGATAAAAATAGCTGGTCACTGTGATAAAATCAAGACAATGTTTAAATGTTCTTTCTCCAGAATTAGCTTCTGACAGGTTATATCTTAAATTATTATTATTTATTATATATACATTATAATTACTTGTCCTGACTAACTGACTCATCAACGCAGAGCCGAAACGACTAGGAACGTGAACATTTTCACACGGGCTCATTTCATAATGTAGGGGGAGCACTAAGATGGGGTGTCTGGAAATTCGACCTTTAAGAGGGGTGGGGTGGTTACAGTTTGTATGAAAAAAAAAACTTATTTCGTTGATCTTGTAAACTTGAAATTTGGCCCGAATAAATGATTAAAAACATGATCATCATTTTTCAAAAACTACCTTTTCAAGAGAGTAGGAGGGAGAAGGACGGAACGACGGAGGACGGACGGGAGGGGGGAGGAAAGGGGGAGAGGTGTTGATGTTTGCTTATTGTATTCCTTTTGTTAACAAACTTTAAACTTAACAATACTTGCTATGTAAATAATTTTGTCACTATTCGTATTATTATAATATAAAATAAATTTCTATAAAACTACCCGTCACAAAGGGTTTAGGGGGCAGTAAGGTATCTTTTTAACGCGCCCTCGGATTAAATGGAAACTGTACTAACACATCATCATCTGCCTGCCTTTTCCCAACTATTTTGGGGTCGGCTTCCAGTCTACTCAGCTGAATACAAGCATTTTTCATGGAGCGACTGCCTATCTGACCTCCACAACCCAGTTGCTGGGTAATCCGATAGTCCTTGGTAAGACTGGTTGTCAGACTTTCGGGCTTCTGACGACCCGTAACGACTGCCAAAGATCCACGAATGACAGCCGGGACCAACGGCTTAACATACTTTCCGAGGCACGGAGGGTATGTAAAGACGGTCACCCATCGACGGACCACTCGCGGCAAGCGTAGCTTTACTTGATCGATCCGTGCGGCTGTTATTACTCAGCCACAACCTTCGGTACTAATACATAAAACAAAAAATTACGTGTTCCAGGGTTTTCCAAAGATCAACCCCTTACGGGATGGAAAAGGTTTAAGGAGTGGATTTTACTACTTGCTTTAATAAATTTGAAAATTAGAATAAGTAATATTTTTGTCATATACGCACATCAAAAAAGCCTAAGCAATATGTACGGTTTTGAACTTTGGAACGATGTTTACTATTGTAATATATTTATATTTTTTTAATAAATAAACTAAACATTTTTTGATGTATTAGTGACTAAAGCAACAAAATCCTTCATTCAATTGTTCATTTAATCACAATAATTAACAATATGTGTACCGTAACAAACGTAGTATAAAATAAAGTTAAAACGAAATTAAACTTAATCCGTCTTATTACAAAACAAGGATTATCTTCAGATCCAGGTTTAAATTATTGAGCCATTTTTGAATTTTGAACTTTATTCCGACTACGTTAAAGTTCTTAATGAAAAACTGTCAACTTAGTACCGGACTAAATAGTGAGTTTTGTATAAAGAACTGCATTTCAATCATAGTAAAGTTCTTATTACGAAAACTGGTTCGATGGTTTAAACCATGTCAAAAGAAATCTTTGTTTTGTAATAACACCGTTCATGTTTTACAAAATTAAATAACGAGTTTCTTTTTAATTATTTGGTAATTCAATACAAAGTGTCTCTGTTAGTTCAAAACTTGTCGGCAACGATTTTTCATTGAATTGCTATGATTGTTTATCTGATCCTGCGGCAATCGCCTACCAATGGAATTTTAGCAAGTCTTTCCGTTGTTGGGTTGTCGACTCTCCCTCCAGGTTCTCTAGAACATGTCTCTGGAGCATGTGAACATAACGCCCGAGGAAATTTTCAACGTAACTTTCAGCGTTCATATTGCCATCTACAAAAACGAGCTCAGTTCGTCTGCTCTTCATAATACCCGCCCATACCATCACTGTGGAGCCACTGTAAGGGTGCACTTCCTGGACGCATCTCAGCCGCTCAGCATTTCCGGGACGACGATACCACTCTTACCCTACTCGTATCAGGCCTAAATCCAGACCGGATTTAGATAAAATTTTATCCGATTGCTCTGGATTTAATGGTCGAATTTCCATAAACCCCATCTTAGTGCTCCCCTGCATTATATTTTATAATTTATTCCGTAAGGTTTATCTATACATATAACAAAATAGTAACGAAGAATTATTGTTCGTTTGTCTGGATGTATGTTCCGGATTGGCGCAAAAACGGCTGAAAGTATTTGTATGAAATTTGGCAGACGGATAGTGTATAACCTGGATTAACACGATAGTACGTTCCCAATACAATATTAAACTTACACATAATAAAGAAATCTCGATGTTTTGTCAGATTGTAAAAACCGTTCTAAGCAGGGGCCGGCTAGTCTAAACTAAAATTATAAAGAAAAAAGATTTGATTTTTTGTTTGTTTGTAATGGATAAACTTAAAAACTTCCTAACTGATTATATTATTTTTTTCATCTATAGAAAGCTACATTATCAGCGAGTAACAAGGGCTGTATTTTATTTAAAAAAATTAGAGATCCCTACGAAATTTACCATAATATAAAATTACATCAATAATTTTCCTATAAAAATCATTATTTGGCGTGCGCCGCGAGAACTATTGATGATACATACAATAATGTACTACATGTTTATAGTACTCATCATTACCCAAAACAAAATCCATGAGGTTATATGTCTACTATTATAGTTAAGTCACTATAACCGTTATTTGTGCAAATTAGTCAATTAAAACACGGGTAAAATTAAAAGATTATGACATCCGTATATTAATCTTTAACCAACTAAATAGTTTCATAATCAAGGTTACGTACATGTAAAATCCTCTTTAAATTATTCGAATCTAACCTTTGGTGTAGAAGTTGTGACGGGTATATAAAATAGTAAAATACCGCGGTGTGAGCGAACAACCGCGCTTAGTCTCTTAGTTACCTACACATTTTATTTTTGTTAACTAGAAACAATTGGGTTCCCTCTATCTGGCAGAATCTTGATGCTCCGAAATTTATTTGGCATAACACACTTGGCATAATTTTCTTTAAACGAATATTATTAAGGCATAAAAATTATTTAATATAATTATTGTTTGGCCAAATGTTTATATGTCCGAATTTACAATGGCATACCTTTAAGATGGCAGAATTTTATTTGGCAAAGTTAAAATTCCGCATAATTTCATTTAGCATATCTTTTATTTAAAGCGACGATTATTTGGTATTGAATCACTTGGCACACTATGAAAAATAGTTAATATGTTACAGATGTTCCATGTCACGAAGTCCGTTTGGCTATGAATGTTGTCAAGCGTGCACATGCACATTGTTTTTGTGTGCGTAACCTCGAGAGCGCTCAGTGTCGATCGGGACACGGTCCGGATCAGTAGTGGTTTTTACTTCGCGCCAAATTGTTTCACGGAGTAAGGTCAGTATGGCAACAAAACGAAGAAGAGTTGTCCATAGTGAGGTAATATTTATTTATACGTTTTCAATTAAAATGTTATACAAAGATACTTAATATAGCAATAGAAGTATTTATAAAATGAATGTTTTTTTTGTGTTATAAAATGTTTATATTACTTAATTATTTTGATTACATTTTGTTTTAGGGTCGAAACATGATAGCTAGTGTTTATCATTTTCTGCGAGAAGAATATGAATTTACAAAATCATTAATGGAACTCAACTGTGATTTGTCTCATTTACGAGACATTACACGCCGTATAGCTGAAGCTACGGGTGTGAGCCAAAAAACAGTTCAAAGAATATTAAAAGAAGAGAAGGAATTGCCATCCACTTCATCAAAATTCACTTCACCTATGAAGAAAAGGAGAAAGCGAGATAATAAAGTGGATATAGATAATTTTACAGCCGATGTGGTTCGCAGTACTGTACAAGATTTCCATATTGTCCATAAAGAAATTCCAACATTAGCTAAGTTAAGAACAGCATTGAATGAAAAAATCGGATTCGAAGGTTGTTTAGAAACTGTTCGCAAGTTACTGTTGAAATTAGGTTACAAGTGGCGCAAAACAGAGAACAACCGTAAAGTCTTGACGGAGCGTCATGATATACAAATGTGGCGTTTAAAATATTTAAAAAAAATAACAGAGTACCGCTCTCAAAGTCGGCCCATTGTCTACACCGATGAGAGCTACGTCCTTTCGACACACGTGCGAAACAACACCTGGGCAAAAAAAAAGGAAAGAACTCCGTTTTTTAAAAAAAAAGCACAGGCACTCGCTTTATTTTAGTGCACGCGGGAACCAAGGATGGTTTTATTGAAAATGCTTCCTTGGTTTATAAGGCCAACTCAACAGCTGGTGATTATCATTCAAATATGAGCTATGATAACTATGTAAAATGGCTAAATGAAAAGTTGCTACCCAATTTACTTCCGCGCTCTGTCATTGTCTTAGACAATGCATCTTATCACAACACACGGGCTGAACGACTACCGACGCAATCTACAAAGAAAGCCGATATGCAGCAATGGCTCAGGGATAAGGGTATAGCATTTGATGAATCTCTTCTTAAATTGGAATTGTACGATACAATAAAGAAGTACAAAGCCCAACACGTAATCTACAAGATTGACGATTTTATAAAAAGCAAGGGTTTTGATGTCTTACGCCTTCCCCCTTATCACCCAGAATTAAATGCGATTGAAAATATTTGGGGGATCGTTAAAAATTATGTCGCATCTAAAAATATCGAGCAAAACATGTCGAATACGGAAAGACTGATCAATGAAAGTTTGGGCCAAGTTAGCAGTGAAACGTGGCAAAAAACTTGTGCTCATGTTGAAAAAATTGAAAAAGACTACTTGAAATATTTTGATCTCGATTTTGAATTTATAATAAATGTACAAGATGATTCTGACGACAGCAAAACGGAATCGGAAATCGAAAATTTATCTGATAGTGATTGAAAATACTGAATAGTCCTACTTGTTTCGTTTCCATTCTGTAACACCAATGCTTAATTAAATGCCTACATATTCTTAATATTTTTGTATTTATTGCAAACTAATCTAATTTATTTACAAAATGTATATACTTTTAAAACCAAAATTTTATTTAGATTATTAAATCTCGACTTGAATATATATCAGATTTTTTTGCTAACGTTACCTACTTTTACACACACAAGCGCGCTTGTCGGGATACGTCACTACTACAATCAAAGCCGAACGGACTTCGTGAAATAGAATATCTGTAGTGACAGAAAAGAATCGCTGTAAAACCGACTCCACGTAGTCTTGTCTGCCCTACCCCTAGAGTGTAATTTAAGCCCGCGTAGGTGCGGAGGGGCGAGGCGGCCCGCGAGCTGAGGAGCAGGTGGTGAGCGCTAAAACCATCTGCGACGATAAGCTCGCGTGGGACCGCCGGAGCCCCGCAGCGCCGGAGCCGAGACAGAAACCATGCTTGCTGCATGTTGCATGCTCGCTTGTGCATAGTGTATGCTCGTTTGCATGCTGCATGCTTGCTGCATGAATGGTGTATGCTTGTTTCAAAATATATCCCCTGACCGTTTAACGGACGTTTTGATTTAATGACTGTCGATATGAAATGTATACCAAAAGACGATTCTGACTGTGAACTTTCTGCGATATGATGGTTCTAATTTTTAATTATAATGGATATAAAATGTATGCCTAAAGATGATTCTGACTTACAAACTTATGAGTTTTGAATGTATGATAAATGAGTGTCTGCCAAACGATTTTCTGCGAAATGATGTTTATGCTGTCCACTGTTATGCAAAATAATATAACAACAAAAAAAGTTCTGCCATAAAGGGTAGACCCGAAACATAAGAATAGAAGTTTGTAATAAATAATAAAGTTAGTCATAATATAATAAATAAAAAGATCGCAGTCGTTAGTTTTCGTAAACTATATTTTAAACGGGATGGAGAGAGTTGAACTTTGTAGGCGAAGATACGAAATCCACGCGGAAAAAGTCGCGGGCAAAATGCTATAAATAAATAAATAAGTAGCAGATACTGACCTGGGCGCCAACGCCGTCACAGTGGTCAGGACCAGGACGAGCCAGTACACCGGCTCCCTGATAGTGTTCAGCATGACGTGGTACGTGGAGGGCAGGTTCATGAATGTCGGCCAGATGCTCTGGTACGTCAGCGTCAGGATGAAGAACGACAGCAGAGAACCCGACAACGCCAGTAGATGGATCACCGTCTGTGAATGTTATGACTAAAATATTAGTTTTTTTCCCGACGAAAGCGTCAGGGAAGCCCGCTACATTTAATATTTTTTGCAATTTGCAGGTTGTATATTGATCAAAATAATATTTACGACCGTTACAAATATGTGTTTATACAATAATAAATCATTACAATAATCAAAAAAATTGTCTAAGTTAGACTTGGCGTCAAATGTCATGATTTCATGAAATAGTCATTCAATAAGGTAATATGAACTTAGAGAAGTGTATGAATGATTATAATTATGTAAATACATATTTCTTATCGCCAATCATATTTTGATCAACATACAACCTGACACTGTCCTACAAACAGCAAAAAACTTAAAGAAAAAAAAAATGGCGGGGTACCCTAGTATCGTATCCCTCTCAGCTAATCGTTTGGCAACCGGCTTTTTGTACAAGTGATACGAATTTATTTTTAGCACACACTTTCTGTGAATACTGGTATAAACTTTCACTCGTGTACAATCAACCGCATATTGTAGTGCACTACGAAAATTGCCCTTAATGCTACGACATGAAAGTGCGGTAAATGCAAAACTGTTACGTGGTTGACTGTACTACTAATTCACTCAAACTACTACTGTTTAAAAAAAAAAAAGCTTCTCATTCCATGCACACACACACACTCAGTAATCAACACTTACGAATGTGTAATTAAAAAGCTGCATGTAATCAATTGTTCAATAAGTACATAAGTAATTTTATAAGGTTATCGTACTTTTTATTTTCCTAATAGGGAATATGCAAGTAATTTAATCTTTTTCATTATTGAAATATAAGTTGTACTTAATGGAGTCAAGAAATAAATTCATTTTTTATGCATTACTCATTTTTCGATTCATTATTGAATGCTGCGTTTTTTTGGTGGAACGGAACGCAAACTTTAAGTCTTTGACAATTCTGGAAGTGCCGTAAAAAACCACGTGAATAAACATCACTAAGGTACGAGTACGTGTAAGTGCGATTTTTACAGATAAAGCACAAAAATAATTTTATTTAAATATGATTTGGGGTTAAAAAAGACATCGTCTAAACAAAACAGTATCGTCGATAATGACGTCACATCATGCCCGCTACAGTAACGGACGTGTGAACTGTAGTAGAAAATAGTTAGTTTATTATTTTTTTACCAACAAATAGGAGTTGAATTTGACTTTTATTATTTATTGCGTTTATATTATTGTATACTATTAAGTGATAAAAATAAAATACATGCATATTCCTTATTTTGCCATCAATCTCGATAACAAATGAAACGTTGCAAAGAAACAGAAAAAACAACAACTCACCCAACTCCTGGTCTCAATCGCGACATACAGCAGCATAACGACGAGACAGCAGGTCATGCAGCACAAGCCGAAGGCCCAGATGTCGACGGTGGTGTCCCAGTAGGCGAAGCAGGCCGTGAAGTACAGCACCACGCTGACGTACACGCTCTCGGCCAGCACGGCCCAGAAGGAGTGCGCGCGGTAGGCCAGGCCGCGCCGGCTGGCGCCGTACAGCCCCGGCCGCTCCGCCAGCAGCGCGCCCGGCGCCGCGCGGTCGTAGGCGCCTGCGGGGCACACGGTCAGCCCACTGCCGGGACACACGCCTCCTCTCTAGAGGGGGAGTGGGCCGTAATCCACCACGCGGGCCCAGTGCGGGTTGGTAGATGTCACATGTCTTCCAATTTTTGGTTCTAGGACATGCCTGTTTCCTCACGATGTTTTCCTTCACCGTTTTTGAGAGCAGTGGTGATGAAATAATTTACACAAAGTAAAGCGCCTGTCCGGGTTCGAACCTACGACGTACAACTCGTAAGTCGCGGCCGTTACCACTGGGCCACCACTGCACTCACGGGGGGCGGTTAGTCGCACTAATACACGTTGGACACGTTTAAGATTCCAAACTTAAATGAAAAAAACCGAACCAACAGTTTTACAATTCTTTTTTTTGAAGACCTAATCTGAGAAGGTCGTATTCATATTTTTTCACAATAAAAATTGTTAGTTAGCTGAATCATACAGGGTGTAAAAAGACCCGTCACGAAGTCGTAATCTACTTTGTACATCAAACTAAGTTACTTGTATAAAAATAATTGCTGGGGAACTTTTATTTTTGGTTTGAAAATTCGCTACTTACGGAAATACGCAATGTAACGCACGCAAAACATTGTGGTTATGGGTGTATGAAACGGTCCTGCAGTTGTAGGGGTATTTAACAGTAAGTTATCATATCTAAAACTTGTTTACATAAAAAAACTCATATGATAAGAACTTTGACCGTCATTATTTCCGTAACCATGAAGATTTCCAGGTATAGTCCACTACAATAAATTAACAAAAAGACGCTTAATGAAGCCGACAGTCACTTATACCCTTTATAAGTGACTGTCGGCTTCATTAAGCGTCTTTTTACAGTTTTTACACCCGCAATATATTTTTAAATGCGCTATGCTTATGTTGAAGACTTTATATTTTTTTCATATTTGTAATTTCTCAGTACAGCTGTAGTAAAACAAGTTATAACTAAACGATAACAACTAGTTATAACTTACCGATGACGATGGGCGGCAGTGCGGTGAACATGAGGTTGTATGTCATGAGATGCACCTGGTCTATCATCACCATCGATGAGAAGCCGCAGTAGAATTGGTACCAGAAGACCAGGAACACAAACGTCTGCGAACACAAATATTTACTTGTGTTACAAGTTTTACGCATGTTTCAGGATTATTTATTGTATAAGTCGGATTAAGATTAATCGATCAAGGACAGTTAATGTGACAAACAATTGATTTTCTATTGTTTGACACCGAATCAGTGACGCACCGGGCTGAATCATAAAGTTCCAAGATCACTGTTGGACGCCAAAAATGTAACAAGATAACATAAGATAATGATTCTTATAGTCAAAAGGTTACGTACCTAGTACGCAAAGTTATTATTTGGTAAAAATGTTTAAGATTATTATCGATGAGCATTTGTTTTTGTTTCCTTGATCCTGTCCCCTTCACTCCTATAACCCAATTAAGATGGTTCAGAGATAAGAAAATGGACTTCGGAGACTTCCGGAAAATATCGGGTTTTTTCCGCGTGCATAACCTACAAACATTCCGCCACGAGAAGCTAATGAATAAATACATGTACAAATACTTGTGTGCGCTCCCGGGATTATAGGAGCCTATTAACCGCCATAATTATTGCGAAATGATTACCGCAAACCATTAACTTTGAGTAAACAATAGCTGTGAGTGAGTACAGTGGTCTAGTGCAGCAACTCAATCAGCTGGAGTTCATCCAAGCCGCAGCTCAAGAATCCTCAACCAGGTTCCAGGTTATTTCTATTTGCCTTCCCTATCTCAACGACAAATGTCCACCCCGGACGCGTCACTTAATTAATAATAAAATCGCGTACAATAACTGAGATCACCGCGCAAAATGAAATAACAATAAATAAAAACTCCACCAATCACTTTTCAAGGAATCTGATGCAGTCGATGAACACCGACGTCTGTATAACAGACTGCTTAAAAATTGATCTTGTTTTAAATGTTTAGATGCAGTAGGGTAATTATTTATTTTTTATTAACTTTCGCTGTGCCACTCCTGGGAAAAGGCCTCCCAAAAAAACTAGAAGAAGGACGCGCGTCCTCCTTCCAGTTTTTTCAATTATTATAGATTGTTTTATAGGCAGCTTAAAATCCTGGTTAAGCAATTTGACATTTACAGAAGGTAAAAAAAAAACGCATTTATTGAGCAAACGTCTGGATTGACCAAATAAAATGAACACACACATGACATACTAAACACCAAGATACAGTTGAGTACTTGTCAAACTCTACTTTACCATTTCTTAAGGTGATTCCCTCAAGTAGCCTGCGTAATTACAAAATACTAACGTTTTGTGCAGATAAATTTTGAATTTTTCGGTCTTTCACCTCAATCATTCTAAATAAATATTTGATAAGTTCTCAACTTGAAATTCTCAATTCAGAATTCGGTGTAACAGACTTACGGCATTTTTAAGAAAGAAGTAGAGTATCATTCTCGCAAGCCGGTCGTAGCACCAATGACCGTGCACCAGCAGCAGCCTCTCTAAGTACTTGAACCGCGACACTGCGAAGTCTGACGCCATCACCGCTTGCATGCCCTCCTGTCCTGATATACCTGGGGAACACATATACCGTACCATGTTAAAGTTGGCTAAAGGCAAATATACCACTATGTCACAGTATTACAATCCATACAGTAGCGAAATGAATGTACTTGCGTAGAGCAACGGCGGGATCTCGCAGGGAGTCGGGCGGCGCGGACCACGGACCCCGAACACGCTTTGTTATATGTCCTGTGTACGGATGTACCTCGACAGCCAAATACAACAAGAGATTTACTATAATAACACAGTTTAGGCGGAATTTCCTTTCGTTTGTTGGAAACAATATTTTAGAGAAATTATATATTATATATTAGTCAGTGACCTGCATAGCCCGACCTCTTTTTATTAAATGCGTTTCGCTACTGTATACCCGTTCAGCAAAGCTATTCACAACCATTCGTTACGCCCACGTGCCAAATCGAACATCAATCAATGTTATCGAAGGTCCTCTAAACGCTGCTCGCAAATCTAAAATCCGATTTTTTTTTAGTTTAAATCTTTTTGGTTTTGTCGTGTCGAAAATGACATTTGCTGTCGCCTGAACCACAGCCTGTCGAATGGTTGTGAATAGCAATGCTGGTTCTACTTTCGTCTTAGCCCCGTATATTTGACCGAAATATTGATTATAAAGTTCATTATTCAATGTCGTCGGAATATCGTCTTCAATGCGCTCCTCTTTCTCCTGACTCACATCAAGTGACATTGACACAATTATATCTTATTAATTTTATTGCGTCGAATAACAAGGATGCACATAAAACATTATTGAATTAAATCATTGACTTCAAAGTCTCTTGATGTGTTAAATAGAAGAGCTCACGTCATCGCAGATTTATAAGACATCAAAATTTTAACGAAGTACGTAGACAACTTTGATTGAGATAGATAAAGTGATTAAGGATTAATTGGTCAACATTTTAAAAGACATACGTATAAATTGGACGTACACACTGCCTTAGAGTTCAAACTAAGTAGATTTCCAACTACTAAATTTATTTACTATATTACAATTTAATCACAGAATTACAGGTAAACCAAAAAACCGGCCAAGTGCGAGTCGGACTCGCGCACGAAGGGTTCCGTACCATTATCTATGAAACGGCAAAAAAAAACATATCAGTTGTATGGGAGCCCATAAATGATTTAATTTGATTTGTAAAAATAGTAATCTAAATAAAATAAGCAAACTATTCTTTGGAATAGAGGTGGGTGGTATATACCACAAATAGTTTCAATAACTATGTATTGCGTGAAACTATTTATTGGCTTGATACGCGAGAACGAATTACCGAGTACTAGCGTCAACACCCGATTAATGCCCGTTAAGATCCGTGGGCGAACCGAGCTGAGCACTGCCAAACTAGTACGAACTGTACCTCAAGGCTAAACTAATTGGTAGCCAGTTCTAGGCCTGGAAGTATGAAGGAAAGTTCATTTATTCAAAAATGTTTAGTTCAACTTATTTTTAATACCGACCAAACGTTCAAATATTGAACCCGAGATCATTACATAATAAAATAAATAGTTTCAAAACCATTCCAATACCTAAAGCGAACTCGGTGCTCGGTATCACCAATACATAGTTATTAAAATAAACAGTTTCAAAACCTGGTATTGGTAATCATACCAATACATAGTTTCGGTATTACGAATAAGCGTACCGACCCATGTTTACTTTGAAAAGCTGTACATAGAAGAACGAAAGTGAATAACTCACCGACACCGATGTCCGCGGTCTGTATCATGGACACGTCGTTGGCGCCGTCGCCGATAGCGAGCGTCGTGACGCCGAGCTCTTCCTTCACCGCCTGCGGACGGACAATACGTTTATTAGTAGCGCAAGGCGGATTATTTTTGTTTGTTTCTTTTTAATATTATGTTTGGTAAGAGTTTTAAATTTTATGGGTGTCAATGCCTGAAATAAACCATTATTATGATTAATACTTTAAACTCTTGATGAGGAATGAGGGAGAAAGTATAGGATTTAGTGAGTGTATACAGGTATTAGGAACAACGTAGTTTTTTTTTTTATTCCAACTGACTATATATTAACTTTAAACTTACTTAACATGCTTTTAAAATACCTGTTTAAACGGTAAGTCCTCCCCATTGGTGTCCAAGATACAGGCTTACTAGGGTGGGGCCAATGTAAAACCTTTGTAAGTAATATTTTTGGCAATAATGTATTTTTTCTTCATTCTCTTTCTTTATTTCTGTTTTTTTTTTGTTTCTCATCCTCCGTATAAAATGCAAGATCTTCCGACCAGATGGGTGTTGTGACTATTGGGCTACTGCCCGACTGTTATTGTCATGTTTCTGTATCTATGTCAACCGCGCGGACAATTCTGCTTGAGCGATGTAGGATTTTTGTGTGACGTCAGGCGAGATGCGTAGTTATCATGTGGCGTTATAGATGGCGAGAGTGCACCTGTCTGCGCACACACTTGTGCACTATAACATCTCCCGCGTCGATGGCTAGTCATCGATGGGATTGGTTCGGTCTGGAGGGACAATTTTTTAGTGTCGGTCGCGGATGTAGTCAGCTTTTAGTGTAGTGTAGTGTTACCTTCACGATGTAGGCCTTCTGCAGCGGCGTGGCGCGGCAGCACAGCACGGCGGAGCAGCGCCGCGCCAGCGACAGGAAGGGCGCCACGAGCCCGGAGCGCCGGTCCAGGGTGTGGGGTGTGTAGTGTATGTAGTGTGTACCTGCACGATGTAGGCCTTCTGCAGCGGCGTGGCGCGGCAGCACAGCACGGCGGAGCAGCGCCGCGCCAGCGACAGGAAGGGCGCCACAAGCCCGGAGCGCCGGTCCAGGGTGTGGGGTGTGTAGTGTATGTAGTGTGTACCTTCACGATGTAGGCCTTCTGCAGCGGCGTGGCGCGGCAGCACAGCACGGCGGAGCAGCGCCGCGCCAGCGACAGGAAGGGCGCCACAAGCCCGGAGCGCCGGTCCAGGGTGTGGGGTGTGTAGTGTATGTAGTGTGTACCTTCACGATGTAGGCCTTCTGCAGCGGCGTGGCGCGGCAGCACAGCACGGCGGAGCAGCGCCGCGCCAGCGACAGGAAGGGCGCCACAAGCCCGGAGCGCCGGTCCAGGGTGTGGGGTGTGTAGTGTATGTAGTGTGTACCTTCACGATGTAGGCCTTCTGCAGCGGCGTGGCGCGGCAGCACAGCACGGCGGAGCAGCGCCGCGCCAGCGACAGGAAGGGCGCCACAAGCCCGGAGCGCCGGTCCAGGGTGTGGGGTGTGTAGTGTATGTAGTGTGTACCTTCACGATGTAGGCCTTCTGCAGCGGCGTGGCGCGGCAGCACAGCACGGCGGAGCAGCGCCGCGCCAGCGACAGGAAGGGCGCCACAAGCCCGGAGCGCCGGTCCAGGGTGTGGGGTGTGTAGTGTATGTAGTGTGTACCTTCACGATGTAGGCCTTCTGCAGCGGCGTGGCGCGGCAGCACAGCACGGCGGAGCAGCGCCGCGCCAGCGACAGGAAGGGCGCCACAAGCCCGGAGCGCCGGTCCAGGGTGTGGGGTGTGTAGTGTATGTAGTGTGTACCTTCACGATGTAGGCCTTCTGCAGCGGCGTGGCGCGGCAGCACAGCACGGCGGAGCAGCGCCGCGCCAGCGACAGGAAGGGCGCCACAAGCCCGGAGCGCCGGTCCAGGGTGTGGGGTGTGTAGTGTATGTAGTGTGTACCTTCACGATGTAGGCCTTCTGCAGCGGCGTGGCGCGGCAGCACAGCACGGCGGAGCAGCGCCGCGCCAGCGACAGGAAGGGCGCCACAAGCCCGGAGCACCGGTCCAGGGTGTGGGGTGTGTAGTGTATGTAGTGTGTACCTTCACGATGTAGGCCTTCTGCAGCGGCGTGGCGCGGCAGCACAGCACGGCGGAGCAGCGCCGCGCCAGCGACAGGAAGGGCGCCACAAGCCCGGAGCGCCGGTCCAGGGTGTGGGGTGTGTAGTGTATGTAGTGTGTACCTTCACGATGTAGGCCTTCTGCAGCGGCGTGGCGCGGCAGCACAGCACGGCGGAGCAGCGCCGCGCCAGCGACAGGAAGGGCGCCACAAGCCCGGAGCGCCGGTCCAGGGTGTGGGGTGTGTAGTGTATGTAGTGTGTACCTTCACGATGTAGGCCTTCTGCAGCGGCGTGGCGCGGCAGCACAGCACGGCGGAGCAGCGCCGCGCCAGCGACAGGAAGGGCGCCACAAGCCCGGAGCGCCGGTCCAGGGTGTGGGGTGTGTAGTGTATGTAGTGTGTACCTGCACGATGTAGGCCTTCTGCAGCGGCGTGGCGCGGCAGCACAGCACGGCGGAGCAGCGCCGCGCCAGCGACAGGAAGGGCGCCACAAGCCCGGAGCGCCGGTCCAGGGTGTGGGGTGTGTAGTGTATGTAGTGTGTACCTTCACGATGTAGGCCTTCTGCAGCGGCGTGGCGCGGCAGCACAGCACGGCGGAGCAGCGCCGCGCCAGCGACAGGAAGGGCGCCACAAGCCCGGAGCACCGGTCCAGGGTGTGGGGTGTGTAGTGTATGTAGTGTGTACCTTCACGATGTAGGCCTTCTGCAGCGGCGTGGCGCGGCAGCACAGCACGGCGGAGCAGCGCCGCGCCAGCGACAGGAAGGGCGCCACAAGCCCGGAGCGCCGGTCCAGGGTGTGGGGTGTGTAGTGTATGTAGTGTGTACCTTCACGATGTAGGCCTTCTGCAGCGGCGTGGCGCGGCAGCACAGCACGGCGGAGCAGCGCCGCGCCAGCGACAGGAAGGGCGCCACAAGCCCGGAGCGCCGGTCCAGGGTGTGGGGTGTGTAGTGTATGTAGTGTGTACCTTCACGATGTAGGCCTTCTGCAGCGGCGTGGCGCGGCAGCACAGCACGGCGGAGCAGCGCCGCGCCAGCGACAGGAAGGGCGCCACAAGCCCGGAGCGCCGGTCCAGGGTGTGGGGTGTGTAGTGTATGTAGTGTGTACCTGCACGATGTAGGCCTTCTGCAGCGGCGTGGCGCGGCAGCACAGCACGGCGGAGCAGCGCCGCGCCAGCGACAGGAAGGGCGCCACAAGCCCGGAGCGCCGGTCCAGGGTGTGGGGTGTGTAGTGTATGTAGTGTGTACCTTCACGATGTAGGCCTTCTGCAGCGGCGTGGCGCGGCAGCACAGCACGGCGGAGCAGCGCCGCGCCAGCGACAGGAAGGGCGCCACAAGCCCGGAGCGCCGGTCCAGGGTGTGGGGTGTGTAGTGTATGTAGTGTGTACCTTCACGATGTAGGCCTTCTGCAGCGGCGTGGCGCGGCAGCACAGCACGGCGGAGCAGCGCCGCGCCAGCGACAGGAAGGGCGCCACAAGCCCGGAGCACCGGTCCAGGGTGTGGGGTGTGTAGTGTATGTAGTGTGTACCTTCACGATGTAGGCCTTCTGCAGCGGCGTGGCGCGGCAGCACAGCACGGCGGAGCAGCGCCGCGCCAGCGACAGGAAGGGCGCCACAAGCCCGGAGCGCCGGTCCAGGGTGTGGGGTGTGTAGTGTATGTAGTGTGTACCTTCACGATGTAGGCCTTCTGCAGCGGCGTGGCGCGGCAGCACAGCACGGCGGAGCAGCGCCGCGCCAGCGACAGGAAGGGCGCCACAAGCCCGGAGCGCCGGTCAAGGGTGTGGGGTGTGTAGTGTATGTAGTGTGTACCTTCACGATGTAGGCCTTCTGCAGCGGCGTGGCGCGGCAGCACAGCACGGCGGAGCAGCGCCGCGCCAGCGACAGGAAGGGCGCCACAAGCCCGGAGCGCCGGTCCAGGGTGTGGGGTGTGTAGTGTATGTAGTGTGTACCTTCACGATGTAGGCCTTCTGCAGCGGCGTGGCGCGGCAGCACAGCACGGCGGAGCAGCGCCGCGCCAGCGACAGGAAGGGCGCCACAAGCCCGGAGCGCCGGTCCAGGGTGTGGGGTGTGTAGTGTATGTAGTGTGTACCTTCACGATGTAGGCCTTCTGCAGCGGCGTGGCGCGGCAGCACAGCACGGCGGAGCAGCGCCGCGCCAGCGACAGGAAGGGCGCCACGAGCCCGGAGCGCCGGTCCAGGGTGTGGGGTGTGTAGTGTATGTAGTGTGTACCTTCACGATGTAGGCCTTCTGCAGCGGCGTGGCGCGGCAGCACAGCACGGCGGAGCAGCGCCGCGCCAGCGACAGGAAGGGCGCCACAAGCCCGGAGCGCCGGTCCAGGGTGTGGGGTGTGTAGTGTATGTAGTGTGTACCTTCACGATGTAGGCCTTCTGCAGCGGCGTGGCGCGGCAGCACAGCACGGCGGAGCAGCGCCGCGCCAGCGACAGGAAGGGCGCCACAAGCCCGGAGCGCCGGTCCAGGGTGTGGGGTGTGTAGTGTATGTAGTGTGTACCTTCACGATGTAGGCCTTCTGCAGCGGCGTGGCGCGGCAGCACAGCACGGCGGAGCAGCGCCGCGCCAGCGACAGGAAGGGCGCCACAAGCCCGGAGCGCCGGTCCAGGGTGTGGGGTGTGTAGTGTATGTAGTGTGTACCTTCACGATGTAGGCCTTCTGCAGCGGCGTGGCGCGGCAGCACAGCACGGCGGAGCAGCGCCGCGCCAGCGACAGGAAGGGCGCCACGAGCCCGGAGCGCCGGTCCAGGGTGTGGGGTGTGTAGTGTATGTAGTGTGTACCTTCACGATGTAGGCCTTCTGCAGCGGCGTGGCGCGGCAGCACAGCACGGCGGAGCAGCGCCGCGCCAGCGACAGGAAGGGCGCCACAAGCCCGGAGCGCCGGTCCAGGGTGTGGGGTGTGTAGTGTATGTAGTGTGTACCTTCACGATGTAGGCCTTCTGCAGCGGCGTGGCGCGGCAGCACAGCACGGCGGAGCAGCGCCGCGCCAGCGACAGGAAGGGCGCCACAAGCCCGGAGCGCCGGTCCAGGGTGTGGGGTGTGTAGTGTATGTAGTGTGTACCTTCACGATGTAGGCCTTCTGCAGCGGCGTGGCGCGGCAGCACAGCACGGCGGAGCAGCGCCGCGCCAGCGACAGGAAGGGCGCCACAAGCCCGGAGCGCCGGTCCAGGGTGTGGGGTGTGTAGTGTATGTAGTGTGTACCTGCACGATGTAGGCCTTCTGCAGCGGCGTGGCGCGGCAGCACAGCACGGCGGAGCAGCGCCGCGCCAGCGACAGGAAGGGCGCCACAAGCCCGGAGCGCCGGTCCAGGGTGTGGGGTGTGTAGTGTATGTAGTGTGTACCTTCACGATGTAGGCCTTCTGCAGCGGCGTGGCGCGGCAGCACAGCACGGCGGAGCAGCGCCGCGCCAGCGACAGGAAGGGCGCCACAAGCCCGGAGCGCCGGTCCAGGGTGTGGGGTGTGTAGTGTATGTAGTGTGTACCTTCACGATGTAGGCCTTCTGCAGCGGCGTGGCGCGGCAGCACAGCACGGCGGAGCAGCGCCGCGCCAGCGACAGGAAGGGCGCCACAAGCCCGGAGCACCGGTCCAGGGTGTGGGGTGTGTAGTGTATGTAGTGTGTACCTTCACGATGTAGGCCTTCTGCAGCGGCGTGGCGCGGCAGCACAGCACGGCGGAGCAGCGCCGCGCCAGCGACAGGAAGGGCGCCACAAGCCCGGAGCGCCGGTCCAGGGTGTGGGGTGTGTAGTGTATGTAGTGTGTACCTTCACGATGTAGGCCTTCTGCAGCGGCGTGGCGCGGCAGCACAGCACGGCGGAGCAGCGCCGCGCCAGCGACAGGAAGGGCGCCACAAGCCCGGAGCGCCGGTCCAGGGTGTGGGGTGTGTAGTGTATGTAGTGTGTACCTTCACGATGTAGGCCTTCTGCAGCGGCGTGGCGCGGCAGCACAGCACGGCGGAGCAGCGCCGCGCCAGCGACAGGAAGGGCGCCACAAGCCCGGAGCGCCGGTCCAGGGTGTGGGGTGTGTAGTGTATGTAGTGTGTACCTTCACGATGTAGGCCTTCTGCAGCGGCGTGGCGCGGCAGCACAGCACGGCGGAGCAGCGCCGCGCCAGCGACAGGAAGGGCGCCACAAGCCCGGAGCGCCGGTCCAGGGTGTGGGGTGTGTAGTGTATGTAGTGTGTACCTTCACGATGTAGGCCTTCTGCAGCGGCGTGGCGCGGCAGCACAGCACGGCGGAGCAGCGCCGCGCCAGCGACAGGAAGGGCGCCACGAGCCCGGAGCGCCGGTCCAGGGTGTGGGGTGTGTAGTGTATGTAGTGTGTACCTTCACGATGTAGGCCTTCTGCAGCGGCGTGGCGCGGCAGCACAGCACGGCGGAGCAGCGCCGCGCCAGCGACAGGAAGGGCGCCACAAGCCCGGAGCGCCGGTCCAGGGTGTGGGGTGTGTAGTGTATGTAGTGTGTACCTTCACGATGTAGGCCTTCTGCAGCGGCGTGGCGCGGCAGCACAGCACGGCGGAGCAGCGCCGCGCCAGCGACAGGAAGGGCGCCACAAGCCCGGAGCGCCGGTCCAGGGTGTGGGGTGTGTAGTGTATGTAGTGTGTACCTTCACGATGTAGGCCTTCTGCAGCGGCGTGGCGCGGCAGCACAGCACGGCGGAGCAGCGCCGCGCCAGCGACAGGAAGGGCGCCACAAGCCCGGAGCGCCGGTCCAGGGTGTGGGGTGTGTAGTGTATGTAGTGTGTACCTTCACGATGTAGGCCTTCTGCAGCGGCGTGGCGCGGCAGCACAGCACGGCGGAGCAGCGCCGCGCCAGCGACAGGAAGGGCGCCACGAGCCCGGAGCGCCGGTCCAGGGTGTGGGGTGTGTAGTGTATGTAGTGTGTACCTTCACGATGTAGGCCTTCTGCAGCGGCGTGGCGCGGCAGCACAGCACGGCGGAGCAGCGCCGCGCCAGCGACAGGAAGGGCGCCACAAGCCCGGAGCGCCGGTCCAGGGTGTGGGGTGTGTAGTGTATGTAGTGTGTACCTTCACGATGTAGGCCTTCTGCAGCGGCGTGGCGCGGCAGCACAGCACGGCGGAGCAGCGCCGCGCCAGCGACAGGAAGGGCGCCACAAGCCCGGAGCGCCGGTCCAGGGTGTGGGGTGTGTAGTGTATGTAGTGTGTACCTTCACGATGTAGGCCTTCTGCAGCGGCGTGGCGCGGCAGCACAGCACGGCGGAGCAGCGCCGCGCCAGCGACAGGAAGGGCGCCACAAGCCCGGAGCGCCGGTCCAGGGTGTGGGGTGTGTAGTGTATGTAGTGTGTACCTTCACGATGTAGGCCTTCTGCAGCGGCGTGGCGCGGCAGCACAGCACGGCGGAGCAGCGCCGCGCCAGCGACAGGAAGGGCGCCACGAGCCCGGAGCGCCGGTCCAGGGTGTGGGGTGTGTAGTGTATGTAGTGTGTACCTTCACGATGTAGGCCTTCTGCAGCGGCGTGGCGCGGCAGCACAGCACGGCGGAGCAGCGCCGCGCCAGCGACAGGAAGGGCGCCACAAGCCCGGAGCGCCGGTCCAGGGTGTGGGGTGTGTAGTGTATGTAGTGTGTACCTTCACGATGTAGGCCTTCTGCAGCGGCGTGGCGCGGCAGCACAGCACGGCGGAGCAGCGCCGCGCCAGCGACAGGAAGGGCGCCACAAGCCCGGAGCGCCGGTCCAGGGTGTGGGGTGTGTAGTGTATGTAGTGTGTACCTTCACGATGTAGGCCTTCTGCAGCGGCGTGGCGCGGCAGCACAGCACGGCGGAGCAGCGCCGCGCCAGCGACAGGAAGGGCGCCACAAGCCCGGAGCGCCGGTCCAGGGTGTGGGGTGTGTAGTGTATGTAGTGTGTACCTTCACGATGTAGGCCTTCTGCAGCGGCGTGGCGCGGCAGCACAGCACGGCGGAGCAGCGCCGCGCCAGCGACAGGAAGGGCGCCACAAGCCCGGAGCGCCGGTCCAGGGTGTGGGGTGTGTAGTGTATGTAGTGTGTACCTTCACGATGTAGGCCTTCTGCAGCGGCGTGGCGCGGCAGCACAGCACGGCGGAGCAGCGCCGCGCCAGCGACAGGAAGGGCGCCACAAGCCCGGAGCGCCGGTCCAGGGTGTGGGGTGTGTAGTGTATGTAGTGTGTACCTTCACGATGTAGGCCTTCTGCAGCGGCGTGGCGCGGCAGCACAGCACGGCGGAGCAGCGCCGCGCCAGCGACAGGAAGGGCGCCACAAGCCCGGAGCGCCGGTCCAGGGTGTGGGGTGTGTAGTGTATGTAGTGTGTACCTTCACGATGTAGGCCTTCTGCAGCGGCGTGGCGCGGCAGCACAGCACGGCGGAGCAGCGCCGCGCCAGCGACAGGAAGGGCGCCACAAGCCCGGAGCGCCGGTCCAGGGTGTGGGGTGTGTAGTGTATGTAGTGTGTACCTTCACGATGTAGGCCTTCTGCAGCGGCGTGGCGCGGCAGCACAGCACGGCGGAGCAGCGCCGCGCCAGCGACAGGAAGGGCGCCACAAGCCCGGAGCGCCGGTCCAGGGTGTGGGGTGTGTAGTGTATGTAGTGTGTACCTTCACGATGTAGGCCTTCTGCAGCGGCGTGGCGCGGCAGCACAGCACGGCGGAGCAGCGCCGCGCCAGCGACAGGAAGGGCGCCACGAGCCCGGAGCGCCGGTCCAGGGTGTGGGGTGTGTAGTGTATGTAGTGTGTACCTTCACGATGTAGGCCTTCTGCAGCGGCGTGGCGCGGCAGCACAGCACGGCGGAGCAGCGCCGCGCCAGCGACAGGAAGGGCGCCACGAGCCCGGAGCGCCGGTCCAGGGTGTGGGGTGTGTAGTGTATGTAGTGTGTACCTTCACGATGTAGGCCTTCTGCAGCGGCGTGGCGCGGCAGCACAGCACGGCGGAGCAGCGCCGCGCCAGCGACAGGAAGGGCGCCACAAGCCCGGAGCGCCGGTCCAGGGTGTGGGGTGTGTAGTGTATGTAGTGTGTACCTTCACGATGTAGGCCTTCTGCAGCGGCGTGGCGCGGCAGCACAGCACGGCGGAGCAGCGCCGCGCCAGCGACAGGAAGGGCGCCACAAGCCCGGAGCGCCGGTCCAGGGTGTGGGGTGTGTAGTGTATGTAGTGTGTACCTTCACGATGTAGGCCTTCTGCAGCGGCGTGGCGCGGCAGCACAGCACGGCGGAGCAGCGCCGCGCCAGCGACAGGAAGGGCGCCACAAGCCCGGAGCGCCGGTCCAGGGTGTGGGGTGTGTAGTGTATGTAGTGTGTACCTTCACGATGTAGGCCTTCTGCAGCGGCGTGGCGCGGCAGCACAGCACGGCGGAGCAGCGCCGCGCCAGCGACAGGAAGGGCGCCACAAGCCCGGAGCGCCGGTCCAGGGTGTGGGGTGTGTAGTGTATGTAGTGTGTACCTTCACGATGTAGGCCTTCTGCAGCGGCGTGGCGCGGCAGCACAGCACGGCGGAGCAGCGCCGCGCCAGCGACAGGAAGGGCGCCACAAGCCCGGAGCGCCGGTCCAGGGTGTGGGGTGTGTAGTGTATGTAGTGTGTACCTTCACGATGTAGGCCTTCTGCAGCGGCGTGGCGCGGCAGCACAGCACGGCGGAGCAGCGCCGCGCCAGCGACAGGAAGGGCGCCACAAGCCCGGAGCGCCGGTCCAGGGTGTGGGGTGTGTAGTGTATGTAGTGTGTACCTTCACGATGTAGGCCTTCTGCAGCGGCGTGGCGCGGCAGCACAGCACGGCGGAGCAGCGCCGCGCCAGCGACAGGAAGGGCGCCACAAGCCCGGAGCGCCGGTCCAGGGTGTGGGGTGTGTAGTGTATGTAGTGTGTACCTTCACGATGTAGGCCTTCTGCAGCGGCGTGGCGCGGCAGCACAGCACGGCGGAGCAGCGCCGCGCCAGCGACAGGAAGGGCGCCACAAGCCCGGAGCGCCGGTCCAGGGTGTGGGGTGTGTAGTGTATGTAGTGTGTACCTTCACGATGTAGGCCTTCTGCAGCGGCGTGGCGCGGCAGCACAGCACGGCGGAGCAGCGCCGCGCCAGCGACAGGAAGGGCGCCACGAGCCCGGAGCGCCGGTCCAGGGTGTGGGGTGTGTAGTGTATGTAGTGTGTACCTTCACGATGTAGGCCTTCTGCAGCGGCGTGGCGCGGCAGCACAGCACGGCGGAGCAGCGCCGCGCCAGCGACAGGAAGGGCGCCACGAGCCCGGAGCGCCGGTCCAGGGTGTGGGGTGTGTAGTGTATGTAGTGTGTACCTTCACGATGTAGGCCTTCTGCAGCGGCGTGGCGCGGCAGCACAGCACGGCGGAGCAGCGCCGCGCCAGCGACAGGAAGGGCGCCACGAGCCCGGAGCGCCGGTCCAGGGTGTGGGGTGTGTAGTGTATGTAGTGTGTACCTTCACGATGTAGGCCTTCTGCAGCGGCGTGGCGCGGCAGCACAGCACGGCGGAGCAGCGCCGCGCCAGCGACAGGAAGGGCGCCACGAGCCCGGAGCGCCGGTCCAGGGTGTGGGGTGTGTAGTGTATGTAGTGTGTACCTTCACGATGTAGGCCTTCTGCAGCGGCGTGGCGCGGCAGCACAGCACGGCGGAGCAGCGCCGCGCCAGCGACAGGAAGGGCGCCACAAGCCCGGAGCGCCGGTCCAGGATGTACGTCAGGGTGCGCCCGTCCACCACCAGCGCGCGCCCCGTGCCCACGGAGCTTGCGCCGTTCTCCAGGTAGTTCTTGATCGTGGCTTCAGCATGCTCCTGTACACACGTATCATCAAAAACTATTTCACTTGTTCAACCTATACAGGGTTTTTTTAATTTGAAACTTCATATACGTGTGTGTGTGTGGTTATAACTTATGACAATACGGGGTCAATACAATAATAATGAGCAACACGAGACATTGACTACGATCAGCATTTTATTGCTATTTGATCAACAACAACACGACAACAATGAATTTTCGCGAATGAATAAAAAAATAACCCTGTATAAATCATTATACAGGTATTTTTTTATTTATTATAAAACATATATTCTTGCTTGTGCGCCACACGAGACATTGATTACGATCAGCATTTTATTGCTATTTGATCGACAACAACACGACAACTATGAATTTTCGCGAATTAATAAAACAATAACCCCTGACAAAAATACCCTGTATAATTATTTATACAATAATTATACAGGGTATTTTTTCAAATTTATTATACAAAATGATATTCTTGCTCGGTGCTGCCCACCTTGTCCCTCGACATGAGATGCAGCAGCCGGTCGCTCTGCGAGAACAGCGCGGCGGAGTAGGCGATGTTGATGGCGGTCTCGGGCTTGTCCCCCGTCAGCACCCACAGCACGATGCCGGCGTCCAGCAGCGCGCGCACGGTGCGCGGCACGGCGTCCTGCAGGCGGTCCTCCACGCCGCTGGCGCCCACCAGCGTCAGCGCGCTCTCCAGGCGCGCCAGCGACTCGCGCATGCGCTTGTCCCGCCCTGAGAGGGTGGGGCTTAGGTATGTGGTGCCAAGAAAGGTAGTTACAACAGACGACTAATCATGTATCGTTTTTCGTTCGACAGATTAAAGAGTGAACCAAACTATTAATTAGGAATGCACTCATTAAATGTGGACGACCACGATAGGTATCGATTCAGGAACTAATAAACTTTAGTTGTTTTTAGAAATGAACAATGGAAAAATCCACTTAAATAAGGTGTTAAATTCACTGCCAGACAACGAATACTCTAAACCGCATACAATTTTGCAAAAGAGTTCCTTATACAAGGTAATTTTTTTTTGATATCCCATAACTCTAGGGTATGAATGAGACCATATCAAAGAATCAACTGGCATATGAATTATTTTGCATTTATCTTGTTTGTTTTTTTTGTTTTTGTTTTCATACAAAATAATTCGAAAAAGTCACTATTATTAATAATAATATATAAATAACAGTAATAAATAAAATTATTTAATTTTATTTATTTTATTTATGTAAAACACTCTTACGTGACATATGACAACGTCGAATTTTATTGGCTTTAAATATGAATGAATGATTGCTTCGAATGAAAATTAATTGCTCGTATTTATCAATGAAACTTAGATACCGACACACATCGAAAGTTTAGTATTATATCTTCGAAACTATGCATTTTTGGACCACATATTCTAGGGACTTTTTGTATTATTTTTACTTATAGAATACAACCCCAGAGTTATGGGATATAAAAAAAAAACAAGTTGTATACTGTTGTTGTACCAAACGAAGGATTTTTGAAAATTCGTATGGAATCGTAATCGTCGATGGGAATGATAGCTTGCCGATATCTCCACTCGAGGACTCCTGTTCCAACGACTATCATATCTTTAAAACATACCATCTCCTAGATCCATAGCCCGGTGATGTCCGGCCAGCCACTCCTCCCACAAGGCGGGCTGCATGGTCCGTTTGGCCATGACTAGTGTTCTCAGCCCGGCGCGCGCGTACTCGGAGAGTAAGGACCGTGTGCGCTCGTACGCGGCGGATTCCGCCGAGCCCGAGCGCATCGGCGCTAGCGCTCCCAGGACGTTGGAGTCGGCGCCTTTCACGTATAGTATTACCTGGTGATAGGACATGTAGGTAGATTTACATAGAAATAAATATAATCATGTTTTAGTTAAAGTATAACGTTTTCCTTGCAGTTAGTTTAATTAAATTATAGTATGGAGTTTACATTAGTCAGCGAAGCTATACGCAACCGTTCGATTCGTCATCACACAGTTTGGGGGGCTCACCGCATGTGGGATAATGACTAATGAAACTCATAAGTCGATAACGCAGTCGGTTCTGTACAACGTTTGCGGGAAATCCCCGTGGCGGGCGTAGCGACCAATGAAATTCATCGATCGATAAAAAGCGTGCGGAGACTTCGCACCCAAAACATTTTTTTAAATTTGTAAGGGGAGGTTTGCAGGCAAGTGTTCTGTCTCCAACTGAGCTATCATGGTATAATAATCCTTTAGTCACAAACAATTAAAATTGATCCACACAACATTGATCGTTGGTCCGTGGTGTGGCCATCTGTTTAGTGCAACTCTCTCAAAGCAACGTGCGGTGCAGGTTCTCCGTAAATCACAATCGATTAATGAAATCGGTTCCCTGCATGTGGGCCTTATGGCATGCGTTACAGAAATCTCCAGCACCCCACATGCGAGCACTGTCGTCCGATGCAAATGAGCCTTTCAGGTTCGTTTAGGGGGAACGCTTCATTTTGCATGCGCTACTTCTGACACATGGTCGGGACCTGTTTGGCAGAAAGGTGTGTCAACTACAGGGGACGCGACGGCAGAGGCCGGTGCGAGATGTCGTGCGGTGTTTCACAGGGTTCGGTTCTACGACCGCTCCTGTGGGACATCGGGTACGAGTAGGGAAATTGAGGGGTGAATTGCAGCCGAGGGTGAACCTAAGGTATTATATGCGGACGACACGCTGGTCACGGCTCGGGGGAGCTCGCACAGGGAGGCAGCGTTGTTGGCTACGGCTCCGGTCTCACAGGTGGTGAACCGTATTCGGCGCCTGGGCCTGGAGGTAGCCCTCAACAACTCGGAGGCCATGACTTTTCATGGCCCCCGACGGGCGCCGGGATCACACGTCGTGGTCGGGGGGAGGGGGGCGGGGCGAATCGCTGTCGAGTCAATCATGAAGTACCTAGGATTGGTGCGCGACAGCCGTTGGGACTTCGGCCCCCATTTTCGGCGGCTGGCGCCCAAGTCAATGGGCACGCTATTAACGCTGCTTCCCAATTTGGGGGGCCCGAGCACTGCCTGCAGTCGGTTGTACGTGGGGATCATGCGATCCATGGCCCTTTATGAGGTCCAGGGGCAGCTGACCTGACGGCTCGCAGTATCGCAATATTACGAGTACCGCAGAGTGCGATGGCCGTCAGAGCCATCAGAAGACACCATATTCTACGACGCGGCTTGCGCACTGGCTAGATCCCCACTGTGGAACCTGGAAGCGAGAGCTCGCGTCACTGCATCGGTGACGTGAGGAGGAGCGGACGCGGAGCGTGGTACGCTGCGGCGGTCCGAGCTACGTCAGCTCGTGGTGGCGGTACAGGCTTCTGCGCCCTACCGCCTCGTCACCATCGAGGCGGTCTAGCCGGTGCTCGACGACTGTCTCGGGAGGAGGCACGGCTCCCTGTCATTTAGAACGACGCAGGTGCTTTCGGGGCAAGGCTGCTTCGGGAAGTTCCTGCGTCGCATAAGCAGGGAGCCAGACGCTCGGTGTCATCATTGCGTCCACTGTCGGGAGGAGCCGCGCCGTGGGAAGTGAGAAGTGACCTGTCACTGCCGGCTGTGATTCGTTCTATGGTCGGCGGCGCAGCATCTCTTGGGACGCGGTGATCTCCTTTTGCGAAAATGTCATGTCGCAGAAGGAGGCAGCAGAAAGGGAGCGGGAGATTAAGAGTGTTCTCCCGGCCCGCAGCAGGCGCACCGGGCGTCCGTAGAGGGCGGACTACGCCCTCCTCCAGGCCCCGTAAACGGGTCTGGAGGGACGGCGGACTCGGGGCCGTCCGCCGCCGGAAAAATGTAAAATGTATACGTTATAGAAAACATTACACAGTAGTTTTGTTATTATAAAAAAAACTGATGACCTTCCGTGAAGTACGTATTTACGTCGTACTCATCGGCCTGCCTTTTCCCAACTATGTTGGGGTCGGCTTTTAGTCTTACCGGATGCAGCTGAATACCAGTATTTTACATGGGGCGACTGTCTATCTGACCTCCACAACCCAGTTACTGGGTAACACGATACCCCTTGGTAAGACTGGTTGTCAGACTTTCGGGCTCCTGACGACCCGTAACGACTGGCAAAAATCTACAAATGACAGCCGGGACCAACGGCTTAACATGCTTTCCGAGGCACGCAGGGGTCTTGGTATGTAAAGATGGTCACCCATCCACGGACCAACCGCGGCAAGCGTAGCTTAACCTGATCGATCGACCCGTGCGGCTGTTATTACTTAGCCACAAGCCCCTAGTATTTACTAAGTATTTACACCGTACTAAGGGTTTATATTGTTTTTAAGAGATTACTTTGGTTTTTTTCCTATCGACGAAACTATAATTGCATTTAACTTGAGCTCTCGGCGGAGTGGTGGGGGTTTATGTGCTCGTCGTATTGTCTTAGGAGTAAGGTCCAAAATCGCTTAAAGTAATTAAGGATCAGAGCTAAAGATAAATGCCGGCATTTATACAAGTAATCGTGTTTCTAAAGTGTAAGATTTATAGAGTGAATCCTTAAAAATCTTACACTAACTTTTGCCCACGGCTTCGCCCGCGTGGAGGTCGGAAATTATCCTCCGGCAACGTACTACCAGGATTAATTTATCCTATGTCTTAAACCAGTTTTTAACTACATGTGTGCCAAATTTCATCCAAATCCGTTCAGTCGTTTTTTCTATCGTAGTAATAGCAGAGGAAAAGTTCATTGTCTCCCTCCCGCGCCGCCGTCAAACAATTATTTTGTTACGCGTAATTTTGGATCTGTGATATCTTTTAAACAATATCGCGGACTTTTTAAGATGTACAATCCTGTAGGTAGAAAATTCATTTTATGTATCTCTTACGGTTTACGCGGCGCACGCCAGTAAAACTCACAGTCAGCATGATTTTTCCCGATATCGTCAACAATAATCGTCATATTTTTTTCCAATTACAAACATTATTGAATTATACACCTAAACCATCCTCATGAATCACTCCGTCCATTAGTGAAAACCGTTTGAAAATCCGTTCGGCAGTTTTTGAGTTTATCATTTAGCGTTCAGACAGACAGACGCGGTGGGGGACTTTGTACTACTTGGGACTGACTATGTAAGGATAATAATTGCATAACTAAAGATTAAGTAATAACTGTGCAGCAAGGGATCGAACAAATGCAATTACGTATCGTTCCCTCGGTACGGCCTTAAAGCACCGATGGCTAAATTGCCAGCGCCATCGCCAGTAGAATTTTCCATTTGTCCGTGACATCTAAAGTATTTCATTATACAGTGGTGGATGTGTCACACTCGTCGTGCTGTGCCAACACATTTCTGCCAATTTCCCCAAAGGTCGAGGCAATGCCGCCTCAAGAGTAATATTTCTGTATAGCTCAATATTTATTTCAAATTCATCGATGAGTTTTGAGTAACTATTTTGAAATTAAACATCACTAGCCACCCACGCACGGATAGCAGAGCGCCTACGGTACGGTATATGCCTACGGTTTTTTGTTTTCTGTCGTATCAGTTGTGTTACGTGGAGCATGTGGGATAAGGTAGATCAGCAGTGGTAGCCCGCGAAATTCATAATATTCTTACGTTGTTTCTTATGTTCATCCTACTTGGCAAATTTTACATCGTCATATTTCAGTCAATTAACACAAAACCGTAATGAATTATACTCCTAAACCTTCCTCATGAACTCTGTCCATTGGTGAAAACCATATAAAAATCAGTTCGGTAGTTTTTAAGTTTATCATGTTCAGACAGACAGACCGACGCGGCGGGGAGTTTTATAAAATGGCGATAAAACCAAAAACACACGTTTAATCGATGGTTATTGAGGTACCCCATTATACTGAATATACAAAATGTTTAAGTAAAATTAAATCTCATAAATCTGATGTAGGTATGTGGTTTTCGAGTTGTAAGTTCACTATTGCTACGGCCACATTGTCGCGATAACGCGACTACACTTCGCGCGCTCTCTGTTGTACAGAGAAACGTCGAGCGGTATGCGAAAGAGAGCGCGCAAAGTATAGTTCGCGTTATCGCCGTAGCATTAGAGACACACCGACAGAAATGCAATATTTTTTTATTTAGGTACTTGAGAAGTGCCAAATAAACATAATATACCTATTATCTTCTTTATTTCTAGACGTTACGTATCTTATGCAACTAGATTGCAGTCGTTTGTCGTTCGCCGACCAGTAGATATTGATCGCTTCATAGTTTTCGAGGGCGCTGACGCCGATAATGAGGTCAAAATGTAAATTCAAGATGGCGGCTATTATTGATACTTTTTGTAACTACAAATGTAAGTGCTCACCTGTCCATTAGCGTTCCTCATGGCCACAGACATGCACTTCCTGGTGGCGTCGAACTGTTGCACCCTAATGACTTTCATCTTGGCGAGCTCCCCTCGGATGCCCAGTTCCACCTCATCAGGGGTCCGGCTCCGCAGCTCATAGCCGTATGCCAGCGCCGCCTCCGCTAAAGCCAGCTCGTCCGGACTCTCCGCTTCGTAGCGAACCAGCTGGACAAACAATACAGGGTGTAAATAACCCATCACGTAGCCATCAAATTCGCATTCTGTACATCAAACTAACGTTGCACAAAAAATATTGCTGGGGATTTAATATTTTTTGGTGTGAAAACTCGCTGTTTATGGCAGCGCTCAATGTAACGCACGCACATTGTGCTTAAGGGTGCATGCAAAGGACGTGAGGGTCGTGGGGGTATTTAAAGCTAAGTTATAACATTTATAACTTGTTTTCAAAAACGTCAAATAAAATTGGATCTTTGACCTTCAATCTCCATTAAACCAGAAGAATGACGGGAAGAACAAGTGACTCTCGGCTTCATTAAGAATCTTTTTACACCCGCAGAGGAAGAGCTGCATAGTACGGTTGACTTACGAAAACCTTAACTATACTTAGAACCTTGTCATATTATACGACTAGGTTTAGTTCGGAGGTCGGAAATTATTCCACGGGAATGTACTACAGGGATAAAAAGTAGTCTTAATCCAGGTCATCGTCTACGTATGTGCCCTGCAAATTTCATTCAAATCCGTTCAGCCGTTTTAGCGTGAAAGCGAAATAAACAAAAAAAACAAACAAACTCATTTTTAATTTATAATATTAGTCATTAGGATTACAAATGGTGAAATGACAAATGTAACGTATTACCTAAACGCGGTTTATGTGATAAAGTCCAAAAGTGATGAATGTTTTCGTCAGGTGATATACAAATTTCGTCAGTTATGTTTGTCATGTCCCATGTAATGGTATGATCAAAGAGAGGTAAAGAAAAACCTACGAAGCAATGGATGGATGGATTGAGCGAATGTCTAGAAAGGGGGGGACATACTGAAATAGCGATGTATGGAATACGATACGCTGCCCCACCCCAAATGAATTGGGTTAACACTTTGAAGGACAGTAAACGAGACGCAATAGAAGTTTTATTGTTATGACGTCTTTGGGCGTTTACTGTCCTTGAAAATGTTAAGGGAGACCCGTCATATTATGTCTCGTATTTTTTTATTTTTGCTTTATAAGACTGCAGGTACGGTGGAAGACTAATTTTTGATTTCTTTAGAAATAAGCATCACCTTTGTACTTCGATCAATAATGTATTTGATCAAAGTCTTTGTATGTATCGATTTGTTCTTTTCTTCTTGCCTATTATATATGTATGTACATAAATGGTTAAATAAATAAAATTTCGTGAAAATACGATGTAAGATACTGTTCATACAAAAAAATAATTAAAAGTAGTTTGAAAGTAATATTGTTTTTTATGCTTTGGCTAGACATTACTTCCTGAATTTATTTCATAAAGTATTTTACGACAATACTAAACTATTCACGTATAGAATTGATGTGTAGGCGTTCTAGTTCAACATACATTTTTTGCATAACTTACTTGCAATATATGAAGGCATAAAATTAGATTTAAAAGTCACTAAAATCATTTATGTGGGCCTCAAGTCGGACAATAATGATGTATAACCATGGTAATAAGGTACTCACAGTGTGGTCCACTGAGGTGCTGGGCTCGCTGGTGTCGTCTTTGCTACCTCGAATGAGTTTCGGCAGTCGTATCCTGAGAGGTGACCCGGTGGACGGCGGTGGTGACGGAGTAGTAGACCGGGACTCAGTCAGACGAGCGTATCTGATAGCGAGGGAAATACACTTAATAAAATTCTTAAATTCATTCACAGACAGATAGACAATGCACAGCCAGGTCTAGAAGCATGGCATTTAGCACAAGAGTTTCATATATACCGACAGTGAGCACTGAGGAAGAAGTTTTTGAAAATTCAACGTGTAAGGGTTAATTAGGAAATTAAAGTTTGTATGAAATTTTGTAATTTTTGCCGATGGGAAATACCATCGGGCTCATACGGTTACTTCATAAATACAATTATATAGGGTGACATTGAAAACATGCGACAAATCGAAATGGGAGATTGTACTCATCATTATGAACAACTTTTACTAAGGGACCAAAGCTAAAATCCCAAAAAAAAAACTGCTGTCCCCTACATTTATGTTCGCAATACCTCATCAAAATGTAGGAAAAGCAGATTTTTTTTTTGGGATTACAGCTTTGGTCCCTTAGTAAAAGTTGTTAATAATGATGTATACTATGTCCCATTTCAGTTTGTCGCAAGTTTTCAATTTCAACCTGTATGTATCAAGCTAAAAGCAGGACATGATCTACCAGATCTACTGATCTCACTAAAATCCTAACCATCTGTGTCTGTAACGACATCAAAATCGATCGCCTAGGGTAGGAACGAGATTGAAGGAGGATGAATGTCGTTAGATAGTTCTGTGTTCTTGGATGACTTTTATATGATATTTTTAGCTACTTTATATTAATGTATGTACTTTTATGTCTATGTGGGTCTTTTTCTTTTCTGGTAAGACTGATAGTTTCATGTATCCAGCTTTAAGGATTTATAGATTCTAGATCTTGCAGCCGCGTGTCTGAGTTATAGTACTTATTCATTTATAAGTGATTCATTTTATAACCGTATGTTTTACACTATCTGACAGACAAGTTGTAAGCCCTGCATGTCATCGACTGATATTTTATCAGTCAGAATGTTATCCTTATCACTAAGTGCTGAAGCTGACGTCTTTACTGAGATAAATTCACATCTATACTATTATTTTATTTACTACAGGGCCATTATAGTATTCAGTATCACAAGCCAAGGATTACGTAAATTAATTAACGACTACCCACTCTTCTAATTATTACTTTGTTGAAAGATATCAGTAACACAAGATAGTAACTTGTCCTTTACTTTCCTAGATGAATAAAATTGCATGGCTGCGGCAGCGGTCATAATTATGTATGTACGAAAAATAAAAAATGTCTTAACTATCTTGCTGCTAAGAGATGGTATTATAAGGATGGATTAGATTAGATTTATTTATTTGCCAACAATGTAGGTAGGTACAAGTATAAGATGGTACAAAAAGTGTTTCCGCTACATTCTACCTTACGGCATGCAAAAGTCTCACAATGTTATTATACTAGATACAATATTAATACAACTCATAACTAACATGTCAACAAAATTAATGAAAAAATGTAAATAATTCAACCTAGATATTAATTAGCATTATTCTGTTATAAAGTTATTTATATATTTTTATCATTTAAAAAGTCTTTTATACAATAATAACATTTTTCTAATAATAATGAGGTCAATCTTGATTTAAATATTCGTAAGGGGTTTTCTTTAATTCGGCTCGGAATTTTATTGTATTTAGTAGGCCCCATTGACATAATATTTTTTGTTAGCAGTGCCGTTTTGTATTTGTCTGTCTGTAATATATTTTTATATTGTTGCCTCGTAAGACCTGAACGAGTTCTAATATCCGCTAGTGACGGAAACTGATATAAATTTGTTTTAACAAAAATTGCAACTTCCAAAATGTACAAAGACGGGAATGTCAGTATTTTCAGTGACTTAAACACAGGCTCTAGTATTTTCACTTAAACACAGGCTGGATGATATCCTTGTTTATGTTAATAAACATATACTGCTATTTCCAATCCTTTAATCAAAATGGTTCGTTCGTATGGTAGTATAATCACAGAGAACGTCCACTGGGCAGTCTATGCGCCGTGCGTTGTAGCATTTAAGTCTTTACTAGAAACGCTACAATATACTAATGAAAAGATTAAGATGTTTGACTTACTAGTTACTTACTTGTCGTTAGATCGTAGGGTTCCGTTCGACCGGATGGCCTTCCCCGAAGATATGTGTTCGCCCGAAGTAGACGCGCTCAGTTGTGACGTGTCTACGTGCGGCTGACTTACTACCACTGTGTTGCACACAGCCAGGATGACGAGGAATTCGCGTACCTGGAATTTTATTACGGTACTCTCAATTTGTTCCATGAAAACAGGTAAGTTTAACGATTTTTCTAGGTTTCGAAAACTCAGACAACAAAAATACACAGTCAAATACCCTATTAATTTGAATGAATCGTCTAGTCGTACCTTTTGCGTGTGTTGTGCATCGTTGTCATCCAGTAAATGCTGAAGCATTCGTCTGTTAGGCGACACGCTGGTGACGGGCGTGACGATCGGGGGCAGGTCGGGCGAGGGCTCGGCGGGCGCGCCCGGCGGGTGGTCGTAGTCCACGCCGCTCACCACGCAACGTCGGAAAACCATCTTGTTCTCCGTAAGCGTCCCCGTCTTATCCGTGAACAAGTACTGGACCTGACCCAACTCCTCCGTAATGTTCAACGCGCGACATTCCGTCCGCATGTTCGTATCGGGATCGTACAACTGAATGTCTTGGTGTATATGATACACTTGTAACAGTTTCGTCATCTCTATTGTCACGTACAACGATACAGGTATCATCACTTGCAGCGCTATGATGTAAGTCCAGAATATGAGAAGCCCCTCAAAAGCCGGCTTGTTCACCATAGTTATGAATGGGGTTAGCTTGTACCAGTTAACATAATATTTGTCCAACCACATTTTGCAACCGACTGCGCCGGCGCAACAAAGAAAAAGTAACACTAAGACACACCATATCACATCTGTGTTCATTTTTTTCTCTAAGCCTGAACACTTGTATCTTGGTCCTCCGTTGTTGAGCATCGCCTTAGTCTCGTGCCCCGCGTACACGACGATGCCCTCCACATAGTCTGTGTTCTTGATCGTGCAGTCCCTCAGCAGAAGGTTCTCCGAGGTCAACGGCACGCGCGCTCCGTTAGGGTGTGAGATGCAGCCCGTAAACCTATATATTTTTGTTGACGGTCGCTCCACTTCCACAGAACTTTTGAACTTCATTGGATTGAACTCTGCTTGCTGAAAAATATTATTTATATATTATACCTTTTAGTCCAAACAAACGATTTGGTAAACTGGGTCGCGGTACTACACCTTCTAGAATATCACAATGGTCGTTACCATTGTGATATTTATACAAGGTATTGGTGAAAGTGTTCCCACGCTCTGCTTTTTCGGTGGTTTGCATTGCCCGCATAGCAAACACAAACTAAAAACAGCGTTTTGTTGCTCACCCACTTAAAAAACCGTCGACCCAGTGACACTATAGAAATCCGGACGAATTAAGAAGATTGAAACTACTGAGTATCGCAATCTCACCCGGGAGAATAAACAACGAACTTTGTATTTCTTTATGAAATTCTATTATTTTTTGCCCAGCGGTATTTAATTTTTTTCAATAATGATTGAAGTTGTTTGTTCCGTACCGCTTGAAAATGAGTGAAGACCCATTTTGTCTCCTATAATTGTAACAGGAGAGAATCAGGGGTTGGGCTATTCTTTGGCTGCACCTATGCATTTGGACACCTAGCATGACGACCTAAATTAACCGTGACTGTTTCGCCACTCCAATCAATAAGCCCAGCAAGACGGTTTAAGATTCTTTATAATAAGCAATTCTTCAGATGTTCGGTAGATCTGAACAGTTCAAGTTCTTCTAACTTAACAGACAGCTGTGCTGCTGGGGAGTTTCTTGCGCCACTTCTTCTTTCCAGCAAAAGCACTAGGAAGTGGTGAACGGCAGGCGTTTTGGGAGACTGTCAAAAAGCATTGATTCTCAGCCTAATTTGAATAAATGACTTGTTTTTATTCAGATTTTTTTACCTTTTCCTTAAACCCAGGAGCCACTAGCCTCTGCTTCAGATTGGTCTCCCCGTCTAGATTGCACGTCTCTAAGTAGCAGAAGCCGAGAGGGTTGGAAGAGTGCAGCAGCACGATGTCTGCCGGCACCGCTTCGTTGTTCGACAGGTGGACGAGATCCCCGACGCGGACATCTCGCCATTTCACTCGCACGTACCGCTCTGCTGATCTGCCGGACAGAATTAGAAACAATCAATAATGGTTTATGAACAGCTCGACAGATTTTCGTGCAGATTGTGATGCAGTAGGTAATCAGTTTATACATCACGGGTTTTTCGCTAACAGGACAGGAGATAGCGAAGAAATTCTGAACTAACATCATCAAGAATTGTTTTCCTCACTCTAGGTACTTTTAGCACACATATAGGTTCAAGCCGTTTGCAGCTATGGATACCCTTTTAACCTCTCGATGACTAGAGTGAGCCAAGCAGCAGTTTCAATTGTACCCAAAGACCTAAGTCAATCTCCATACGATAGATTTTTTTACAAACGAAAGGTAAACTGTGGTTGCAGAACTACCTTGCCAGAATGTCACAGGTTACGTCATATATCGTCATCGTTACGTCAATATCCATGCATTACGCAATGCAAGGGTTTCACATGAATGTTGCACGATTAGCGCATTGAAATGAAATTGCATTTCCATGCGTAGACAATTTACTTTGCAGCCTGTAATATCGCGTATTACCGTGATACCGCGAGACCAGTAGTGAAATGTGATTACGTTCAAGTACGTCATTGACGCACATAAGTACGTCTGTAGTAAGTACAGTTAGTAGCGTCAGCAAACCTGTTTGAGTGCGTAAATTCTACTCGTGCTATTGCGTACGTCAAAGGCATAGAACGACATGATGCACTCTCATTGGCGAAATAGAAAAGTATCATGAAACGTATTGGATTTGACAGCTTCCAATCGAAAGGAAGCTGTGTGGTCCCTTTAAATGCATACCGCGCTGCCATTACATTCACTGGGATGTTTGCCAGTCTATCTATACAAACATTTTGAACAACGTCATTGTTATCGGTGGGAACCTGTGGGAACGCTCTTTCTAGCGAACGCTGTCTAACACGCCAAGTTACTCCAACTACTTGTAAGTTGTTCGGCCAAATTCGTGAGTCAAGCAACAGGTCGCGATTAGAGATTGTGGCATGAATTGATATCCGCTTCGGGCAATACTTTCTACGGTTTGAATGAACTTGATCATTTCGCGATAAAGTTGACTTTCCGACATTACTGTATTGTGTTTATGTTGTTGTTTGTTGGAATAACAGTGAGTTTACTGGCTGACAGTCACGCGTACACTCTGTCAATTCTGATAGAACAGTAATAACTATAGACGTCTTACTTTCTCTGTCACACCACTCGTTGAAGTTTTTATAACAAAAATGAAATGCACCAAGCTCGAATCAATCAAATTTTTCACGGACTATCGAAAGTATTAATAGCTAATTTGGAACTACTTAGTTTTGAATGAGCTGCAACTAATTTCTATTGCTAAACGCGATTAGAACAAATGGTAATAAATCTTCTAAAATGTTTGTTGTGGCTAAACAACAATGAAGTATTATTGGAAAGTGTGGTTGATGCTATCGTGACCCGTTACATGAGTCATAGCCGAAACAATACTCCATAGAGCACGAGCACGTCTCAAATGCCGTAGACAAAACAAAAGTAATGCTGAGTGGTCGAACAGAACCGAGGTAAACCGGGTAAGCCCCTAACACGCTCTGGTTGCCTGCTAGTGTCGATGAGTATGCATGAATAGGTATGGAAGCTTTCACAGGACCCACAATTCATGCTGTTAAATCATGCATAAGATTTTCTTTCAAGAGAGAATAGAATCAGTGTTGGCGAACAATACCACCAGATAGATGGGTGGATCACCTACAAATAACCAACGGTAAGACCCGGATGAGAATATGACAGACCATGGCAGTACAAATAGATGGAGGCCTCTCAGCAGTGGGTGTAACGATGGTAATCTATAGCTGTATTACATTTACCATCGGGTTCCCGTCGCTGGCGCCAGATATCTGATCCGAAGCGTGTGAAAAGAAGCTTAATGATTATGCGTGAATTAAGCGGCCTTCATACCCTTTAAATGGGAACACAGCAACACTGCGTAGCACAGAAACAAGAATGGTGATTCCCCGGACAAATTCTTTTACAAAGACCTCCTTCTACTGCTAAAAGTACCGTAATTCTTAGAGACGTTGGAATGAAATGAAACAAAACTGTAATAAATACCATTATAAACAATAATATTTGAAGTGTGGCGGCTTACTCGGCTGAATGGAGTAACGAGTGACGCCTGGGAATCTGTGTCATCGACACAATGCAACTATATTACTATATATTAATCGAGCTTTGTGTTTATTTAGCCAACAAAACAAAGCATTCTTGTGAGTCTTATAAAACATTCATAGTGAGTGCAATTATTGCAGAACTAGAAGTGAACCAGTAGGTACGTTATTGGATGGCACAGAACAACGGTCTAACTAGATTTCAACTACACCATGGCACCGGAGATGGAGCTGAAATGTCTCATTCATGAAATATTGAATCTTTAACAGAAAGTTAAGTTGCATAAGAAATAAACAGCCCACACAATCGCATCAGACTTGTAGCAATCTCCTATTTGTCAACTTTTAAGGAGTCTTTTATCAAAAACAATAATAAATAAATATGAGTCCAGTTTCCGGACAAATATGATTGCGGTCTGACGTTTGTTGTTTTCGAATATTTAATTGTAAATAACAACAAAGTCACTGATTCACTACAAATCAAGCTGAAACGTTTCACTTATATTATAAGACATGGATACAAAATACAATCTCTGGTGGCAACATTTACAGCTTACATCACAGAGCGTTACAAGGCGGAAATTGTAAAAAATGCTTGTTTACAGAATATTGTCTTATCGATGATGTAAGGCTCGTGAAACGAATTCGTAAACTACGAAAAGGTACAGGCATGAATCATCGTACGAAAATTACAAGTGTTTGCAGAGCAGTTCCAAGACTTCGCAAAAAACAAAGCCAAAGGGCTTACTTAGTTACGTCTTATTGTAAACACGCTTGCTACTATTTATATTTTGGTTACATTTTAGATTTTTAGACAAAACATGTTTAGCCAAAACAAAAATTGATTTGTAAGAAATTGCAAAAAGAGAAAAAGGAAAGATTCGTTAAAAAATATAAGATATCTCAATTTAGTAGCTGATAAAGATATAAAACTGTAACGTAACAATCCTAAAACATAGGACGTTATCAACGATTTGGATGAGTCAGCTAAGCCAGAGGATGGGCCAGTTTGACTCAGAGATAAGTTAGCTACCGATTACTTACTAGATAGCACTAATGTTATCATCCCTATACTCCATCACATTCAATTGTTATGCCCTGTAGTGATACAGCAAGAGGTAATAATACAGTATGATACGGAATAATTTTGCAATCTGGGGTGTGAAAGTACTCATGGATATGAACCACTTTTACTATGAAATAGCGAAAAAAAGCACCTATTTCTTGCTTATTTTATGAAAAATTGGAACTTTTGATCACTCGTCTGTCTGTCCGTCTGTCACAGCCGATTTTCTCCGAATCTACTGGACCGATTAAGTTGAAATTTGGTACACATATGAATTTCTGTGACCCAAACACGAAAGTGTAACGTTAATAATTGAATCATATTCAAAATTCATTTATTTAAAGCAACTAGAAAATTTAAAAAAATAACGTGTTGCGAACTGTACCGTGTGACGGTGTGACATATCAAATGAAAGGGCTTGATAAGAGGGTCTCAAACATTTTTTTAAATAATTTAAAAATGAATAGTATTAAAGTTATTTAAGAAACATATGAAAATTAAGCAACCCTTATCCCTGAAACTACCCAAAAATTTGAAAAAAAAATTCAGAAGATTACAGGAAAACCTATAAGAAGTCTATGGTGTTAAAATAACATGGTAAATCTCTCAATATTGTGCGTACAACCATTTTGAAATGTATGGGAGAACATGTTTATCAACTACAATGTTAAGTTTGTTCTTGGGATAAAAAAACATGGTAGATGTACGGAACCCTCACCGCGTGAGTTCCAACTGGCATGTCCGGTTTTATCGGACAAGCATTGCATTTTTGTATCAAACCGTAGGAATTCAAATAAGCCAGTAGAATCAGTCGCGGATCACAGTATAGTTAGTACTCAACGAAAGAGATAAACGGCATCTCTTCTACGCACGTTATCACAAACATCTTTTCGTATTAACAGCATCAAATCCTAACCAACAATTGATAAAGGCTGCACAAACACTAAAATAAAAATGTAAGATAAAACCTTATTTATAGAGGAAAATTCTAAAATAAACATAATAAAAATGATTGTATAACAGCTCAATAACGATATGATAGGATAGCGTGCGGCGACTGCCTCGTAAGATGTGCAATTTATCTCTCTCCGTTGAATGAAACATATCAGCTCACTGTCTGCAGGTTCCGACAATCAGTCCTGTTATAATGCTAAAGATTCTTCGCATAGTTAATCTTATAAAATTGGCATTAACAAATTGCACCGCGATTTGTGAACGAGCAAAGAGAAAAAATACTAATATGAACGATCACAAACTCTTGATCAGATATTGGAATGAAAGAAGATACCAAAGTAGGTAATACAAAAGCCGTATGCAATGTAGTGCAATAAAATATAAGAGTTCATTTTATTATCTAAGTAAATACATGTGATATTGGCAAAACAGAGCCCCACTATTTGCATATCATTAAAACGAAAGCGTATTACCGATTGTAATCCTGTTAGTTTAATATTCATGCAAAAATCTTTATCGAACGATTTTGTGTCTACAGAATAATTGGATTCATTATTCTTTGTTTACACAACCTTGTTATTTTTTATGAAAACAAGTCGATAGGTTATTTTCTAATAAAGTGTTATAGGGCAAGGCGTAAACGAGTAAAATATTCTGTAAATATTCAAGATTCCACAGTCTGTTAAGTCTGCGAAATCCGTAGTGACGACATGGCTGGTCAATACAGGCAATGTGAAGGTCGAAACGTTCACTATTGGCCTTACCAACCTGTCGGTAATCTCGTGCAATTACAAAACCTACTCTTCGAAAATGATGTCGCATAATTTTGCAAAAAGGCGAACATTTTGTGAAGGCGTGCAAGCTTTAATTGGTCGTTTCCGATTAAAAATAAACTTTATGATTCTTGCAAGATTAATTTACTGGCGGTGAGAGTTAAGGTAATTTGGAGAAACATTGTTAAAATTAAGATAAAAATGTAAGATCTTAAGTTCCACGTCAACAAAATTTGGAATTCATTAAGAAATGATAAAACGTATCCAACGCTTAACGTCGAACTAACGTGATTACCTCGCATAAAATGTATCACATTATAGATACAATCTGTACTAAAAAGTAAGTTTAAGAGGAACTTTACTCACTTGAGTACCGGACCATATCACTACTAAAGTTTTTGAAACACACATGATGTTCTCCTGCACATAGCTTCCAACGGGCCAAGAATATTTCCTTGCCGAATCCTTTTCCTTAACAGAGTGGATGACGTATTGTTTGCATGTCTCACGCGTCGACTTATAAACGTTCCGATCACAGAAAATACCTGTTTCATCGACCCCTATAAACGTACCTAATAAATAAATAAAAATACTGGTAAATATTTATTTTCCGGGACTGTAACCTCACGAGGCCGGCATTTCCATGCCTACCAGTTGCATTGATGTTATCGTCAGTTTTACCTCCTTTATTTTTAAAAGAAAGCGGCCTCGGTCTGTCTAAATTCAATGCCGACCAATCAATACCTCCACGGCATGGAGCCATGGAGGCTTGGCAAATCTGTGATAACTGATAACCTACACAACTACATTTTCCACACAACAGTTTGACTCACTTTACAAATATTGTAAAAGAATGATTAATTGCTATGTTATGGTATTTAAAAAGATTAACTAAACTACCTGAATATGGTATGACACATATCTAAAAAGGTAAGATCGAGTATTCGAGTAGATCGAGTATTGGTAATGTTTTGATTGTGATCGATTCGTCATCTTCCTGCAAGTAAATTTTCCAATGTACCTATTTGTGTTCGGCGCAGCTATCAAATAAGTCATTTTCTTCCATACATCTACATCAGCCGTCATCTCAGTGTTAATTTTCTTCCTAGCTATAACATTAGCATATTATGTCAGCCAATCCTAACATCTTTCCTCTTCAGTCTGCCTATTTCCCTACAGCCATTCATTAGTAAGATCACTTTTTTAAATACGCGCTATTATAAGCTTTGTTCGTCAGTTGTCACCAGAGAGCACGAAACACTTATTGCGCAAGGAATTGGACGGTTTTTGTCTTCAGCTAATTGCTAATTATTATAGACAGTGAACAAAATTTTGCATAATTTTCAAATTGCTTTGCTTTTTTTGCAGTAACTGGCCGATCGTTTATGTTTATTACAGCATACTTAGTTTAAACAATATAGGTGACAAGGAACTCAGCTAATGTTCATGGTAAAGAGTTAGTCATCAAAACAGTTATAGAAAATTGCTACTAGGAATAGGTAACCGAGTAGCGATAAAAGTCATGATTGACGTGGCACAAACACTGCACCTGTATACGTACCAATCATTACTAAATTGCATTATTATGAAAGCGACGATTTTTTTGGATTCGAGTTTGTTGACTAACAAAACAATACTAGAATTGTTAAATATTAAAATTGGTCGTTGTCGTTTAAAATGTGTGAATTTCAAAATAAACTGTGAAGCTGTCAGGAATGAATAGAATACATTTGAAGGCAGTTAGTCGCCAACTATTGCTGTAACTGCAACTAAAATTGAACAGATGGTTTCTTTTTTTCAGGACCCACGGAAAAACAGAACACAGTGCTGTTCATTTTCTCGTTCAATAAGTTTTGTTGAGACAGGAAACGTGTGCTAGAAAATACGTGTATTACCAAATATCCGAGATTTGGCAAGGACATGCAAGTTAAACATTCTAAAGAACAATAAATAAAGAACAACGCACACGTTCCATTTCCATCACTACACGTGTAATACGTTCAGCTTTATTTATTTTAGCTAATTAAATTATTACTAACCTTGACGCTAATACTGAGAACTACTTGATAATTATTCTTGGAACAATAATATGCTAATAGCGATTCAGGCTTTGGCGGCACCAAGTTTCCCCGTATGTCGCCTGCCCTCAAAGTGCAAAATTGACACTTTTTACAGAACAGAGCAATAAGTTTATATTTTGCACAATGTTGACATTTCTTTAGGATGGCTTTATGGATGGTTAATCCAAGAGTGTAAAGATAAAATTGTTTTGTGACGAACGCTGTTGGTGGCTTAGACCGTTTTAAATCGTATGTTATAGACAGTAAACGTATTTTTGCAGATGCACTACCCACTATTCTAACACCGCCACCACAAGGAAGATATATAATGAGTACAGCATTCTGACCATGATCGCTTGTAAAATAATACCTATTTTCTGTTGATAAACTTGGGGCTTTATAACTCATGGTCGAGTCAAGGTAGAATTCAAAACTGATAGCGTTCACGAACTTGACGAGCTTATCGGTATCATTGAACTCCACCATTTTATAGAGAATCGAACGCTCCAACACCCGTGCCATCGCCAGTCGTCACCACAAGATAGATACTAGATACATGGAACATACTTTACTATATCACAATTGTAACACACCTCTAATCGCAAGCTAGACCTGACGGCTACAGCGATTCAAACACGGTGTGTGTTTAAATCGCTCTAGCCTTCAAAAGTATAAAGTTCTAGCTACTTTGACCATAGTTATTAGGTTGTTTAGTAAAGTTTGAACAGTTGCTAATTTTTTTGTATTTTCCAAATTCGTTTTTGACTCATCTGTTCACTGTTGTTTTTGCAGTTTATTTCCTTTAGTTTTTAATTCAATTTGCTCAGTCTAAAAATGGAGCGATATTTTTGTGTTGGACCATATACTATGCTGATGTCATTCGACATCATTTTATATCATTCCATTTGTGGTTCGGCTGTATGGTTCACTTTTACTTTCCACCATTAGAAAGTTATGTGTTGAATGACCCGCGGTAATGTGTATGGATTATCCGATGTAACGAATTTGACCAGTTTAGCAAATGAGTAATCTCAGGCAAATAATTTAGTAAAATTACAAGATTACTTGGGAAACAGCTTATCAGACATTAAAACCATTTCAACGGGCAATGGTAAATTTCTATTTAGTGGCTGGCCAGGAAACTCCAAGGCATGTAGACAAAAATGGTTCTTCTGAAGAAATTGCCAATAAACAAGCTGCAAACTACGAAAATAAATCTATTGTATTATATTTCTTAATATTGTAAGCCAAACCCAAATCGACCATTTTGCCAATATTTATAGTGAATTTGAAAACATCTGATCACTAGATCTACGTTCAAATTGCCGGTTGTGTAGTCCGGCCGTCGAGGGAATGCGTTCCTGACGATTGTCAGTTGGACAATTTCTAGTAACTACTAAGGGTCACATTCGCAAAACACATATTCGTTAGTATAATACTTTCAGCAGGCTTAGCATGACGGTCTCTATTTCTTCGAAGAATAGACACAGCTTTTTCTATACAAAGTGACATTTCATTTCTCCATTTTTGACATCTCACCATAGAAATCCTTCTACATAAAAAAGGACCTATACAAAGATCGTTAGAAACGAAAGACAAGATGATAGATGTGAGATGTCACAAATGGAAAAACGAAATGTCAATTTGTATAGAAAGAGTCATGTCTATTCTCTATTCGAAGAAATAGAAAGCGTCATGTGAAGCCTGCAGGTGTCAAGAGCGCATCGGCCGGACTGTAGTGCGACTATGACCATATAGTTTATCTCGCTACCATGACACCAACGCGTGAAGTTTATTTAATTAATTGAGTTTCAATAGACAATTGAGAATATTGCGATGAACAGGGGGGGCTCTCGGGCACTGCGACATTGAACGCGTTTGTTTTATCACAATTGTTTAGTATTTGACTACAGGGCATTTATAATATAGTTGTTGCCCGCGTCTTCGTCTGCGTTCCAGGACGATAAGTACAAATTTCGCGCCCTCTCGCCCCTAGCCGCCGCAGGAGACGTCGGGAATCCCGGGCGGATTTCCGGCCACCGTAGGCGCGGGCTTGCGGACGGTGAGCAATGGGTAGCTCACCATCCGGTAAGGACCAGGCCCGGGTCGACGGCGCGTTGTATTCCACGCGCGCCTCAAAGAGATGTCGTCAGCACAAATGTAGGGGTCCACTAGGGCCGATGCCTGCCGGGGTCGCGGGAAGGTACTAATGTGTCACCGAGGCCCCCGCAACACAGGCAACGGAAGGAATACGGGTGGGTTTTAGTCAATAAGAGTCTGACACACCCTCCCGCTCCGCCCAGAGCGGGAGAAGTTATTTGATGATTTCCCATCCCAAAAAAAAAAAAAAGGATGATAAGTAGGGTTTGTCCTTCTCCAGGTCATTGTCTACCCATGTGCCAAATATCATCCAAATCCGATCAGCTGTTTTAGCGTGAAAGCGTAACAAACAAACAAACTTGCTTTCGCATTTATAATATTACTTAAGATGTTCGTGTTTGATCTACCATAGATGATATTATATTTGAAACAATCATCCAAAAAATACTAAGTATAGGTTTGTCAACAAAACAATTTAGTTGAATTGGCAATCAATCAACAGCTGCAGGCTTAGTAGCATGACGCTTTGTATTTTTTTTTCGAAGAATAGACACGGCTCTTTCTATATAAAGTGACATTTCGTTTCTCCTTTTTTGACATCCCACCGTAGAAATCCTTCTACAATCTATCATCTTGTCTTTCGTTTCTAACGATCTTTGTCTAGGTCCTTTTTAATGTAGAATGATTTCTACGGTGGGATGTCAAAAAAGGAGAAACGAAATGTCACTTTGTATAGAAAGAGCCGTGCCTATTCTTCGAAGAAATACAAAGCGTCATGCTAAGCCTGCAGGAGATCTGATTGTAAAAGTGCAATAGCGCTGGTTGGAATAAACAAATTGGTACAATCGACGGATCTGTGACGTACGTTGTGCATAATAAAATTGTAATGAAGTTTCAAACGAACGGGTTTTGGAACCGAAACAGATAAAATTAGGTTCACCGTTTTCGAATTAACATAAAATGCCTACAATATTATAGGTATTTTATATTGAGGTCATTAATATGTATGTGAGTAAAGACAAGAACTATTGGTTATTTTAATAATTACACCTACACTAACACAGCAGTTATGAAGGTTGTGGTAGGTAAATGTAGATACTAAAAGGAGTCCACACACATATTTAAACAATAAAACGTACAACAGGAAAAATACAATAACAGGTTGAAACACTACAACAGACCCTACTAATTATAGACCTATTTCAGTACTACCTACCTTTAGTAAAATTTTCGAGAAACTTATTTTAGATCAAATCCAAATATTTTTCAATAAACATAAATTAATGCATAACAAACAGTTCGGTTTTACAAGGGGTCGTTCGACTACTGATGCCGGTGTTGAACTTTTAGGACATGTTTATGATGCATGGGAGGATAAATGCGATGCTTTGGGTATTTTTTGCGATTTGTCCAAGGCATTCGATTGCGTTCTTCATGAAACTTTGATCAGAAAACTGCACCACTACGGAATCCGAAACTCCTCTCTGGATCTTCTTACTTCATATTTGAGTGATAGGATTCAGAGAGTTGATGTTAACGGAAAAAGATCACCCGGATCTGTATTAAGAATGGGGGTCCCCCAGGGCTCAATTCTCGGCCCATTTTTGTTTCTTATTTATATAAATGACTTGCCTTGCCTCATAAAGGATAATCATGATATAGTGCTGTTTGCAGACGACACTTCACTTTTATTTAAACTCAAACGTCAGCAGTTGGTTACTGACAATGTAAATAGTGCCCTTGAAAAAGTAGTTAACTGGTTTAATGTTAATAACCTACTTCTTAACGAGAAAAAAACCAAATGTATTAAGTTTACAATACCTAATGTTAGACAAGTAAAAACTAGTGTTCTCATAAAGGGTGAAGAGTTGAACCCCGAAGATACCACTGTGTTCTTAGGCATAACTTTGGATGCCAAGCTTCAATGGGGCCCCCATATAGATAAATTGTCAAAAAGGCTTAGCTCGGCAGCATACGCCGTTAGAAAAATTCGTGATTTAACGGATTTAGACACAGCCCGTTTAGTATACTTTAGTTATTTTCATAGCGTAATGTCGTACGGTATTCTGTTATGGGGAAATGCCGCCGATATTCAGACAATTTTTGTTTTACAAAAAAGGGCAATCCGTTCAATTTATAAATTAAGTCCCAGATACTCCCTCAGAGAAAAATTTAAAGAGATTAATATAATGACTGTAGCTTCTCAGTACATTTATGAAAATCTTTTGTACGCACATAAAAATATTAATTTGTTTAAAAAATACAGTGATATCCATAATGTAAATACTAGGAACAAACACAAATTTGTTGTTCCTACAACCAGGCTCAAAAAAATAGGCAGCTCGTTTAGATGCCAATGTATACGTTTTTATAATAAACTTCCCAGCCACATTCAAGAACTAAGCCTTAATAAATTCAAATGTTTTATAAAACAGAAACTGTGCCTAAAAGCCTTTTATACTGTTAAAGATTATATTGAGGACAAAAAGGCTTGGGATTGAGCTGCTCCAATAAACTTACAGTGAATGTTGTTTTTTTACTCTTTTTATTTTGCTAGCTATTTATATTTTCTTATTCTATATAACATTCTATATAAACAATGACATGAATATTTACTTTGTATAGTATTATATTATTTTAATTATTAGGAATGTGAGGACTATGTGGGTCATTGTTTGTTTTTTTTTTTTTTTTTTTTTGTCTCTTAGTTTTAATGATGGTCTGGCAGTTTGAGTACTTTATGCGGCCTACCCAAATGTCTTTTCTTTGGTATTGTTCGTCAAATCATTGAGCTCCTTAAGTTTTGAGATGAGCTGCATGATAACTGACAAATGCGTGCACTGACTGGACAGGTCCACTCAAATCTGTGTGGTCTTTCCTCAAAAGACCATTTCGGACACCAACCTACATGGTCCTCAAATGATCTGACCAAGATTATGTCCGAATATACACATTGACATTGACGAATTTTATTTATGCAATGACATGAATATTTACTCTGTGTAGTATTATATTGTTTTAATTATTGTAAATGTGAAGACTATGTGGATCATTGTTTAATTTTGTTTTATTCTCAGTTAGTTTTTAACATGGTCTGGCAGTTTTGAGTATTTTTTTTCGGCCTAGCCAAATGTCCTTTCTTTGGTATTGTTCGTTGAATCGTTGAGCTCCTTTAGTTATGAGTTGAGCTGCACAACGACTGACAAATGCGTGCACTGACTGGACAGGTCCACTCAATCTGTGTGGTTCTTTCATCAAAAGACCATTTCAGACACCAATCGACATGGTCTTCACATGATCTGACCAAGATTATGTCTGGACTTTAAAAGAGACTGTGACCTCTGAGTTTGTTTCGGCCTTTCTTCTCAGAGTAGTCAGATAGGAAACGCCGGCCTCATCTAGTTTAAAAAATATGTTTTGACGTGTAAAAGTGTTTGTAAAAACCTACTTACAGAAATAAAATCATTTATCATTTATCATTTACAACAATTTGACGTTCTATAGCCTATACATATATACAACTGTCAAAGAATGGCAGTTGTCAGTATGTAATTTAAATACACGGACCATTTTTGCTAAACTATCTGTTGCCCTGACTATACGTAAATAGTTAAGCAACCAACGGTAAAGCGCGGCGCACAATCTGTGCGCTAATTCATCGCACAAATCCACTATTAAGAAAGGCGCACGCGCTGCTTACGGGCTTCGAACATTTGACACTTTCGCTCATATTGGGTCACATGGCACGGATGCGGTCACGTCACTCCGTATTTTTCGTCGATTTCAATTAATGGCTTTTAGCTTTTTATTGCTCGCCAGACACTGCAATTTGTAGCTCACTGTTTGTTGACTTATGAAACGATTTGTGATAGGAGTCACAGTACAGCACATACGCACACAAGTCAAAGATATTGGTGCCGATTCCCTTGTTCACAACCTAAACTAAATTTAAGTTCAGTGCATCTTTTTCTTTCTATTTCATTAAGAAAAGGACAGTAGATACATTTTAGTTTAGTCCTGTCATATTAATCAGCGCTTGATGTAAATTGACGTAATTTAAGTAGGCAAGTTTTTAATCACGTATTCACGTCTAAACGTGTATGGAGTAGTGACAGGCGGTGATTAATTTGACAAGACTAAACTAAAATTTAGTTTTGTTTGTGAACAAGGGAATCGGCACCATTGTCCAGTTGATTAAATTAAATGACTTAACTGAAATTGGATCGTATTAACCTTCTGCCCACACGATGACTTCTTACTGGGCATGCACCTTGAGACTAAACTTAGATGACGTGATTTCATACTAAACCTACGCTCACGTTTGTCCATACACAGCTGCCGATAAATAAGGACTTAAGGAAAATTAATTCCTTAAATAAGTCTTTGCAAAATTGCATCAGAATAAACATGTTTTTTAATTTGTTGGTTCTTCAATAGTTGAATCATGCATGCAAGTTAGGTAACGTAAAACACGATACAACACTATGGTTTAACAAAATACGAGTAATTATGCTGAGTCGCGCAGTACCGTTACCTATTCGCTTTCTTTTCTGACGAGAGCCTGCGCGCGCGCAGCCGGGAGAAATTCATGATCCAAACACATGCGGAACGGTTTCGCGGAATAACTACGTGGTGGAAAACATGTTTTGTTTAAATTACACAATCGCTGTCAATGGTGGGTTTACTATTTAGATAAATAAATACTAAACAGCTCTTGCAGGTCTTATATGTATAAATACTGAAGTTTAAAATAATTTATGAAATTCCTAAAGAATAATGTAATGGCCGAGATTAGTAATAAATCAACAAGGGACCGAATCCACATGTAACATGTTGTTGTTTGCTGTAACATGTTTTGTGACTTCCATGATAATAAGTATTCCAGGTAACACCGAATTGAAATGATGGTTCCACTAACAAACCAACGCAAGAACAGAAAATATTAAGATAAATAAAACGGAAAGTCAGATAATCAAAACTTACAAAAAAAAAACAATTGACATCCAAAAAAAACACTACAAAGTGAAAAATAATTTAAATTTCTGAAGTCGGTGTCTTTAGATCTGTATTTTAGTTTTTTTGCCACCAACTTCCGAAATTAAAATTATATTTCACTTTGTAGTGTTTTTAAGGAAGTCCGTTGTTTTTTTTATGTAAAAAGTTTTTTATTTTTCACTTTTTAGCGGGTCAGTTTGTAATTTTATCTAAGTTACAATAGCCTAATGTCAACTGCTCATCACCTTTTGCAAAATATTGCTTTTCTTGATACAGGGACGTTAATTGTTGAGGAGTTCTCCTGGTAAGAACCAGGAGAACTGCCAATCACCATATGCATTGTGAAGAGCATAAATGACTTAACAACGATATTAAAGTACCTAATCGAATCGCAACTCGTTACTTAAATACATCTTATTAACCTGTTAAGCCTCGCGCGACACCGATTCGGAGTCAAACAATAGAAAATCAATTGTGTCTCATTAGCTTTCCTTGACCAATTAAGTAGTTCCGGTGACCATCTGTGGTCTTCATCATCAATTCCACTCCACCAAATGGTGTTTTCCGAGAGCAAATGCACAAGTTACTATAAAAAATACCTAAATCGCTATAGGTGTGCCTCTAAAATTTAAGGATTTCCCTCGATTTCCATAGGATCCCCTCATCAGATTACGACTTGTGACAATGGGACCACCTCGGGAGCATACCCTTTCAAACAAAAAAAATATTTTTAAAATCGGTCTACTATTGACGGACAAATCGGCGAACACATAAAAAATATATACACTGTCTTTGTAATGGTGTCTGAAAATTAAGGGTGAGGTGCAGACCATCAAACTGAGCAACTTTTTCCCGGGGTCTAAGATCGTAATCGTGAAAAAAAAATCAGTCATCCATTTTTACGCGATTCCGATGTTGGTCCCCGGGAGAAAGTGGTTCAGTTTGACGGTCTGTCTGTACACCCTTAAATTTCGGCACACCGTATACAGACACATTGTATATACGGTAGAATTGAGAAACCTCTTTTTTTGGAGTCTGTTAAAAATGATAAGCCATTACTCAGGTTTTAGGTTTTTGCTTCACAAACGATAAAACAATAGCTAAAGTCGAAAGTTAACGTTCCGTTGTGACATTATTAATGGAGTGAGGTGTATTGTTAACATTCTTTACGTAAACTGAACGACACATTTCAATTATAACGTCACTTCAGTGAATTTTTTTTTACGAGAAAATCACAGTAAAGCAATAAATTGAGCGTTAATCAAAGTATTTCACAAATGTTTGAAAAGCGGTTAACCGGGGGTCACACTTCTACACTTCGACATACTCAGTGACCTATGAGCGAAGTGCAATGTTGCTCGGTCATTGCCGTGAAATCCGTGTACCTTTTAAGGTTGAGGAGAGCAACTTCAAAAGTACTTGTAACATTTGAGCGTTACTAGTTACAGTTACAAGCAGAAAGTAACAGGCCGGTCGCCAGCTCGACTGACCTCGGCAAACTCACAAAGTCGTATGTACCCGCGGAAAAAACAGCACCAAGTTGCTTATGCCTCGCGAGACATATTGTACCGCGATCTAGAACCGGATGCTGGCCAACCTTCGTCCACGTCAGGGACTTGGAACAAGTTCCGACTATTACAATAGAGATTGTGTTATAAATGTAACAAAAACTATAAACTCTCAAAAACACACGCTGAATTGTCCAATGCAATTCAAAGTCATACTCAGTTTTATTAGAATGGATATAAAATAGTACTCCACACAATTTTGTACGCTAAGCTTGTTTATCTACGAAAGCGAGATTTTTATACCCATTCTAGCTCCAAGGAATAATAAATCTGCATTTAGATTGACCAATGTTGGTCCAATACTGGAGTTGGGCCAATTGTTTTCCATGAACACGAAGGCGCTATTATGTGCATCCCTCGGGTTTTTAATAACCGTACCAAGTTTATGGAAGGTTGTACCACCGAACGACATTACATCAAAATCAGTGAGTGCCAATGGCGCCTCGCTCATAAACATAAGCATCAATATCATTTTATTAGTTTGCCCCGCGTCGTCCCCAGCTCGGAAGACCTTCACCAGCGATTCAGCTCGTTAATGTACTATTCATATAAAGTATGCCATTTAAAGACTAATTTCAACAACTTGTGCACTAAATTAAACCAATTCGGCGTCACAGATTCTAGCGCGAATTTTTAATTCAGTCAATGTTTTGCGCATCGAATCAGACTTTTAGACAGGAGAAAATGGATACTCTTTCATTTTAATCGAGCTAATGTTTACAGTTAATAGCTACTTTATTAACCACGCTGATTGGAAACCGTTACAAAACTAGCAGTTCAGCGAAAGTGGAACACACAATGATGTTGAGCGAGTAAACGAAAAAGATTGCGGAATTGTCTACAGTTTAACAAGATCAAGGTTGAAATGCGTTCCTGAGAATGGTAATATTAGTGTCGGCTGTAGCATATTAAGTTCTTTGAGCCTTTTTATGATTGGACATGAACCGGACAGTAAAAAGCTTATAGGTGACCCGGATACGTCGCGTCGTCGCCAGGCTTCGTTGTGCACGCAACTGTATCGATTGACATTGACCGTGCATCGTAATTCGTGGTCACCATTCTCTTTGCCGCATGCGACGAGTGTCATGAATATTCTAGTCTATACGGTACGACGAAGATCACTGTTGTACGTGTTTTGTAATGCAATCAAAGCAAAATATCGTTATCAGAAGCTGACGTGCGGAAAACTAACGTTACATTGAAAAGAGAATATTATTACCACTATCTTTTAAATGGGTGGCATCAATACTTCTCTTTATGACTAAATTAATAATCATGAGCTCGTAAGCTGCTTAATACTGCTTATCACACTGAGGCATTATCTTAAGAGTAGGTCAGTAGGTTTAATATTGTAGTACATGTAATTAAGTGCTGAAATGGCACTTTTGACATTTACAGTCGCACAATAGGCATAGACACATTCATGTTTATAGCACATCTAGACCGTAGAGATAAAAGCGTTTGACAGAACATGACCGTCATGCTCAGTTGCGAGGTCGTGACCTAAAGGATGAACACATGCAGGCTCGGTTTATTTTGGGTGCTTCATGATGGTCCTTTTCCTATCTCAAGCTAAAAAGATGATACTAAACATTGGATCAAGGATGAATGATGATTTTTTTCCGGTGCACCCTGGGCAACATACTTTGCCTCCTGGTGAAACTATAACCACAGCATGATTTCATAGCAAGTTTGGATTCAGGAGCAAAACAAACTCATGTAGTATCAAAGTAGTGTAGTGTAAAGGGGAAAACACAGTGAGTCATTCTATTATCTAGAGGTTAGGGGTGAATGCTTTCAGGCAGACATGCTAGCTACAAATCAAGGAACAAATATTCGTGATTGCTGTTTATTTATTCAGATTAAACCAAAAACGAAATACATTGTTTATCAGGTTAGCGTGCGCTGCTAAGATACCCAATACTGATAGAAAGTCAATCAATTCCGTTAATCAATTGTTCATAATGTACAAATGCGGAAAAAAAAGCAATTAGAAGTGCTGTCTCGGTCGACTCAAGGTTCAGTTTTCCGTGACAGTGCTGGCTCTAAGGTCAATAGTGTCACTTTAATATTAATGTACCTAATTAGTTTTGGCCACAATTTTTTGGAAGGAATTGTGATTTCTATTTCCTTTGTCCTGAATGTTGTATAACTAGGAAAGAAAGTGTGCATAATTGATTATGTTGCTAAAGGGTAAATAAAGGTTACAAAGCTCCGATTTTGATTCTACGCAGATAAATAAATGAATGATGTTGTTTATTCCATGATTCTGACACAGCTGCCGTTTCTACTGACTTTCCTTTGCCGGCAACTACTGTTAGAGATAAGGCTAGGCCATGGTTAGCCCAGATCGAATGCTTTGCAAATCCAATATCTGTCTAAAAACATAATAGTTTGTCAAAGATCAAAAGAACCATTACTGTCTCAGAATCTCCGCCATTTGCCATGAATTCTGTCTGACGCAAGCCGGTCAAACCGATAAACGGCCCGATATTTTCGGTTCTGATATGGTAGACTAGCGCTAGCCGAGTATATGGACGACATTGTAGATATAGAACGGCATGGAACAATGGACGGTAACATTTATATAATCTAGAACTAGATCAAGGACATTTACCTCTATTTATAGACTTTTCATATCACGGGGATGACCCACTTTGGGTGAGAGTATGTTTTCTCGAAATTGTGGTTGGGAAATCGAAAGTAATTGTCTGTTTATCTCATGAAGTCTTTGGATTTTATATCATCAGGTTACTTTCGGACTCCCGCGACTCCGTTCGGTTGGTTCATCATCATTATTTACTGTATCAACCGCTGCCGCTGCCGCTGTGTAAATTAAGTCTCCGCACTAATAAACCTTTTTTTTTTGTAAAACTGTTTGTTCTGTTCCCGCAGACAAACCGTGAAAACGGTTTTGCGGGAACATAGTACTATGTAATTTTTTTATAAAATTTGTTTATGATAAATAAATCAATAACAATAATAACCAACGCCGCCCCTGCTAGTGTTATCAGTTATCACAGTTATCAGTCAACTATCCACTTAATAACCGTTTATATACCAACCGGACTTCGGAAAACTACATGGTTTTGCAGCAACCATTCAACAATGACATGGCTTTGTATGGAACTGCGTATAACGTAGATGTTGAGTCGTAGACAGAGTCTATGTACCAAAAGTCTGTGCAGACTTCGGTCACGATTTATTTTTGTTGATCCAAAGCGGTCACCTTTTGTTATCAATAGTCATAAATGATAATATAAATACGTCTTCTATAACATTCGTAACATCCCGTTCATTCAACCTCCTCGAGCAGTTTCCATTTCTCATAAGGAGCTGTAGTATAAACACGCCCACTTGTTAGCAACTTCTCGTTAATTGCATTGTTTCTACTACACTTAAAACAACATGGGCGTGGCAACATGACGTCAATACATCACGACACGGCTTTGATGATCGGTCGTAGAAGGACTTGGAAGGCTTAGCGATGGTAACGTTGATCTAAAGATAACATCACACGGGTGACATCGTGACAACCTCCAACGAGGCGGCTAAGAACCATTGCAGACCGCACCAATTCCCGGACTACAACTTCGGATCGATAAGCGCGTTTCTGCAGTAAAAGTCAGACTAGAAAAGATAAAATTTAATTCAAAATATATAACCGATAATAATTACCTCCTCAGAAACGTAACTCTTTGCCAAATAAGTTCTAGCCGCTTTGGACCCTCAACATACTCTGACTACCCGCCTATCTTTATTTGTTGTCAATTGCATTCTGTAACGTCATTACGAACAGTTATTACTAGTTTTGCTTCACGATGTTGTTTTCCAAAATCCACGCGAACGGAGTCTCACGCTAAACTATAACTAGGCAGACTCATAGCTCCGACAAAGGTTGTTGTGACCGCAATAATACATACATTTACCAAGGGAGTGGAAACCGTTTATAGCTGTTTTCACATTAAAGATTTAAAATTCTAGCTTTTGGACTAGACACGCCTTGTGAATAACATGAAAATTTCACCGATGACGCATTAATAAAAGTATTTGCTCTGATTTTTGTGTGTATGTTAGAGTACGTTGCCCCAGACTAATTACACTTGGCAAAATATTTAGCTGGTTTGGATAGCTTTAGGTCGTTCAATCCGAAGTTGAAAATTACTACACTGGGCCGCAAAGAAAGCGGGTCGGTAACAAAAACTTCATTATCTTCCAAAATATTGGAGCTAGCTTTATGAAATAAAGACTGTATTATAGACAATTTTACAGAGCTTAAATGACTGTCATAAAAGTTTAAGATTATGAAGATTATTTTAAATAAAAGTAAGTTTAGTAAAAAATACCATTTTCACTAGATTTCGAAAAATGTGCTACGGTGTCAAATATGCAATTTTTACTCATTTTAGTATTTTGTATTGCTACCACGAGCTGTGAATACAGCTGTTATACGGGTTGCCATACTTTCCACCAGATTTCTAAGCCAATGCTCAGGAATATTCTCCCATTCCTCTATCTTTCTTCTTTCAGTTCACGAAGCGTGTTTGAAGGGGAATTTCGCTGACGTAAACGCCGTCCCAGTTTGTCCCAGGCATGCTCGATGGGGTTCAAGTCTGGGCTGCGTGCTGGCCCCTCCATGCGTGTGATAGCGACATCTTCAAGGTACTCAAACACAATCCGAACTGTATAGGGACGAGCGTTATCTTGCATAAAGATGGCGTTCTCGCCCATGTTTACTAAAAACGGGCCAACATACTCATTTAAGATTTCATTCACGTATCGTTCTGCAGTTAAAGTGCCATTTTCTATCACCACTAGCACGGTGCGGCTTTCTGAAGAAATTACAGCCCACAGTGCCGTATAGCACTTTCTCTACAATGCAAGCTGGGTAGCATGAACTTCGACTCGTCCGGAAACATGACCAGTCATCCCGAGTCCAATTCATGTGTTCTCTAGCGTAACTCAGCCTTGAATTTCGATGCTGCCTTTCGAGTTTTATACCATTTGCAAGTATAAGTGCCTTCAATTTTGCTTCAGCAAGACGCCGCCATCCTGTACATCTGCTCGGATTGCTCCCTGCAAGTGATTTTTGACTTCAACAGCCGTTTGAAAACGATTTCCCAATATTGGTGACACGTCGATCCTCCCGCGCTGTCGTGCACCTTGTTCGGCCTGTTCCTGGTCTGCGAATATAGGATCCAGTCTCTTCAATCGCTGGCGCACTCTTTGAACGGCTAATAGCGACACATCAACAGTTCTCGCTATATAGCGCTGATTGCGCCCGTCTTCAAGCATTGTCAGTTTTCAGAATTTTAATTGTATTTTATCAGAATAATGAATTTCTGCACAAGAAATGCCATATTTATAAACAATAACAAAAGTAAAACAAATGGTTTCAAAGTTCTTCAAATTTTAAAAATCGTCTAATTTTTTATTTATGGTTTTTAATACAATCACCAAAAAGAAATAATACGATTTTACTTCTTCCTATATTTGTAATGAAATAAACTTTAATTTCGTTTTTATTTTAAAAGGATTGCTCAAATATTTTAAAAGTTATCGCCTTTTTTATGACCTACCCGCTTTCTTTGCAGCCCAGTGTATATAAGGATGCGTCCATATTATTGTAACATATACATTAATTATAACAAATATACTTTCAATCAATCAAGTGTTTATTTGTAAGCAGGTTATAACAGTGTTCAAGATAGTACAATTGTTATATTATAGTTTCTCTATGTTTTGCCTTTTGGGGTACAAATATACAGTTAGGTAAATTAATTTATAATAATTCAGTAGTATGAATGTATTTTTTTTTTATGTAATTTAGTAGAATGCTATAGGTAATGTCACGTAATATCAATATTAAACGAAATGCGAATATGTCAATAATAAATAATTATAATGTCATGTCAATGTCAAACATTTTTCTTATCAATAACTTATTGAGTTACTGATAAGAAAAAAGTTTAAAGTTGATATTGTCCACAGAATTATTACTATTATGGTCTTTATGCATAAATAGTCATGTTACAAGTATAGAAACCACTATAATGTCAAATAACTGTCATCAAAATAGTCATCAAGACAATAGTAACATTTTTGTATTAATTAATATAGTATGTAGTACCTAATTTGCTCTACAAATTTACTAAATTTGGACTTTTTATTGTGCAAGGTAACTTATTAAATATTCCTTGGGCCATACAAAAAAAGCTTTTGTTATTATATTTACAACATGTCCACATTATTTAACATTCCTAAAAAACACAGTGGGCAACTCAAAACCAAACAATACATTATTCCCACGAGTGTTCATTTAAACATTCAAGATTAAATAAGTTTAAGTTGAAGAAAAAATAGTTTGCGTTTGTAACAATTTTCTAGTAATTTCAAACTGCAACCCTGAAGCTACAAATGAACGCAAATCTAGCTGTTGTATGGAAAGATATTCAGAGAATGTGAAGTGATTAGCAGCCACCAGCGAGCACAAACAATTATCATGTAGTCAATACACAATTAGCATCTGGTTAAAATAACGTGGCATGATACTGTTACTGTTTATGGAAGCGATACAATCAAGTAAAAATTTAAACATATAATATATGTTCCTACTTTAATAATTAAGGATTAATCCAAATATAAATATTTTGATTAAATTTGCAAACAATGCATTGGATAAACCAGACGGAAGTGATAACATTGGTTTACCTATTACCTACATTTAATTATATTTATTTTTAGTATTATTGAATTTAACATACCTACTAATAAAGTAATTTAAATTTACCGGGAAATACAGTAAATGTATTTTGTCAAATTCAAGCAGGTCATGGCAAGCAGACCAAAAATACATAAATAATTACGTGTATGTATTCTTAACTCAAACCCGAGGGTCAATAACTGTACAAGATTACAATTTTAATTCCTTGCGGGACTCTGTCAAACAGTTTTTTATGAAAATCTGATAATAAATTAAAAAAAACCTGCCAAGTGCATGTCGGAGAACGCACAAATAAGGGTTCCGTAGTTGGGACGGATTTATCCCAAAAACAAACTTAGCACTGTAGTTGAAAAACATGTTCTCCCATACATCGATATACCTACGTCACGGTCAATTCTCGAACCGCAAATGTAAGTTGGTCGACTATTACTCGTTAATTTGTAAAGCCTACTGAGCTGTGATAGCTTTCCTTTTAACTTCGTTATATAAACTACTGCCATTTTTTCGCATATCCAAAAACAACCATTTACACACTTGACTCTAACAAAAATTCGGACTTTTAAGCTTAATATTACGCAAACGGATCCCTGGGGGGCAACCATCACCTCTTATAGCAGTATTATTTCAATATTACTTCAGCGTGAGAAAGAGATGGAGCTATAAATCCTGTACAGCTCCATCACTTTCCCACTGTGAAGTAATATTATAATAATACTGCTACGAGTATAAGAGGTGATGGTTGCCCCCTGAATTGAAAAATGGTTTCCACAGACCGCAATATTTGAACGGCCTATTCAACGATACCCCACACCATGGGATATACGGGAACCCTACATTTTTTTTTGTCAGGATTTTATTTTACCATTTATTCGGCGTGATTAATATTTATACCAAATTACAGCTTTCTAGTACTAAGAGTCTCTGAGCTAAGCCGCGGACAGACAGACAGACAGACATGGCGAAACTATAAAGGTTCCTTGTTGACTACGGCACCCTAAAAACCAAGCCAGTCAAGTCGGAATCGTTTGGATAAAAAATACATGTTACCGTTGCTTATTGTTTGGGGACTCCCCCTTTTATGACATAATTGCACACATAACTGATACGGGGCACCTAGTTATTCTGATGAAAATTAAACAAATTTATGAATCAGAAAACGTAGCTGTGGATGACAATTTGTAGTTCCACTTACAAATTGAGTGATTTGATTTGAGCGTGTCTAAATTTCGGGTTTAAATATTAAAAATATTCAAATATGTAAAAGTCTTGAAATTCAGACACGCTTTTACAGTTAACAAGATAAAGCCCATTTACAGCCTACGCAGTCTGTATGCTTACTAAGTTACTTCGGGTCATATGGAATTTTAAAAACGCACGAACGGATAATAAAAAATACACGTTTAATCTTTCCATATCACAAACCGACAGGCGATAGTTCATACAATATTTTTGTTGATAAAAACTGGTTTATAGAGTAGTAAATGCTAATGGCCTTACTTCGTAGGCCGCTAAGGTCGTGCTGCCAAGGCCGCAGAGAAGCACGCAATTAGTGGTTTCATTAGTTAGGCTTCAAATTAACACCCATTGCTTATTTCAATTACTTTTCTTCATAATACTAGAACAAACTGAATTAAGTAGAAGCCTGAACTTGAAGGTTGTTAGCTGCTAATTATACTGGAGGTTGTAAATGTCGACTGATTTATTTAATTTGAATAGTTGGGTTAAGTTTTAAATGTTTTCTGGATAGTTTGAAGACTGAAAAAGGTAGCGCTCGAAGCTTAACTTAGCTCTCCGGGCATAATAAGCTTGACTTAGTGCCAATTTCACATTGGTGAAATTAGCACTAAATCTGTCTAAACTGTACGCGATCAGTAAAGTCGAATTATTCATTCACAGAAGTAATCTGACATGTGCTAGCTGTCTTTGTGTAATAAAATGGTTATATTTATTGTACTGGTGATCGTTTAGTTTAATCTATTTATGGGTCGATAAGTGTCAAAAAAATGTATAATAATAAGTGTAAAGTCTTGAATACAATAAATATGACCATTTTATTACACACAGTGACAGCTAGCACATGTCAGATTACTCCAGTGATTGAGTAATTCTATTTTACATCTAAACTGCGGTCAAGAGCTGTCAGTGTCAATATTCCACAACAATTATGACACTTACAGCTCTTGAACGCGGTTTAAATGTGCTGATCGTGTTCAGTTTGCTTGGTGAAATCCGCCTTTAATTAGTTCATATTCATGAAGCCCACCAACACAGCAGGAAAATTACAGAACATTTATTAAGCCTTCCTTCCTCTAAAACGGACAAATTAAATTAAGTAAAATTCCGAAATGTTTGTGCTTAATTTGCATGATAGAAAATGCAGCTTTAGCATAACCAGTTTTATTTAAATGAACTTGTAAACATCTGGGTATCGAGGTAACCGGCTTGATGACGGAAGCAGGGCTCCCTTGTCTGTCTTATTGAGAAAAACAACATTACAGACAAATCCAGGGATTGTACAGTTAATAATAATTCTTTATTTCAGACACATAGTCCACTTTGCTAGTAACAATTTAACTTATACACTATGTAAGTAAGAAACGAAATTACATAAGTTGAAAATAACAAATAAGACGATTCATTTTGGCCTTGATCGAATATCCTACTAAGAGGTTATTCGATCAAAACTCGGATGAAGGCCTTCATAATTGGAGAATCGAATTTCTCCGCAATAACCAGCAAGATGCTGTTAGAACTACCGCGCAACCTGCTCAATAATGGAGCAGTTCTTTTACGAATGATGGCGTGAAAGCTATCAACCCTTGCTTCCGCAAACATATTCGAAGCAATGCAGGAACGCGGTAGCCCCAACAACATCCTAAAGCCATTATTGTATTGGACTCGCAAGGCACTGAGCGATCTCTGAGTATATGTGGTCCACAGGCTGCTCGTGTAAAATGTTTGGCAGCCGCAGAATGCTTTAAACAGGGTAATTTTAACCTGTGAACTGCAAAGAGCAAACCTGAGTGCCAGCATATTATTTCTGACCGCCAGCGCCCTGCGCTCCCTTTCAATATCCATTCGATCGTCAAGGCCCTCAGTAAGGTATTTGTCTCAGTAAAAAACATTAACTGTGCTGTGTGTGACAGCCAAGGTGGGAATTGTTGGGTATTGTGCAGCTCTATTATTTGATTTTAATAACAAAGTTATTTAAATCTGCCATATTTAAAAGATCGCCAGCCCGCGCGTTCTCTGCTTGGAGTGTTTAGTGTAAAACTGTAAATACAATTTAAAAACCATTTCAAGCTCCTCTTCTACCGCAATTGTTTAACGAACACCTAAAGCTGATGTTATGAAGTTTAAACAATTTAAAGTTGTGCTCCTTATGGTGTTATTTTATCTCCCCTAAAAATGACGACATCCACGCATGTCATCGGCAAATTAACTTAGTGTGTGAATCTGTTTAACCTTCAAGTTCCCTGACTGTACAATAACGTGTACGTTTAAAGGCCTGCGCAGACGAGGGACTTTTGTTAGCGGACAATTTGTTCGCGACGATAAAACGTATGGAAATCCTGACAGTCTATTTGTCCTACGTGTGCGTTATTGCATAGATTTCCATACGTTTTATCGTCGCGGACAAATTTGTCCGCGGACAAAAGTCCCCCGTCTGCGCAGTAAAATTAATAGTTTATTAAGTAGGTACATTTTAAACAGACAACTTCATGATTGTTTAATAAGCCGTTAATGACCGATATCATATCGGCGATATGATTAGTGTTGATTGGAATTAAACGATTCAAATAATTCTATTGGTTCAGTGAGTGAATGAACGATTTAACGATGATGACTGGTGAAAGAGCCACAATAAGTGGGTTTTTCGCGCTTTTTATTAAGAGTCTACAATACCTCAAGTCGCCTAGCATGATCCTCCGCTATACCGAAAATTCTGCAGAATTAATTATGAAATAAATATTTGGTAATGTTGAGGATTAATGTTAAGTATATAATATATATTTGATGAAACCACAATTCCATAAAATTTTCTCTACAGAAAAAAAATACAAAGTTACCTCCAAACCGAGCAATAAACCGTTAGTATTAAGACATACTTCAAATAAGATCTTGAAACTTTGCATAATAACTGAAATATAAGATACTATGTTTTGTTTTTTGTTGAAATTATCATTAATTTATAATCTTTTATTGACGTGATAACGTCTTATAAATCGATGAACGCCGGCTGCACGCACGAAAAAGTGTCACGTTCCGCCTGAGCCGAGCGTGCAAGCGAGAGCGCAGAACTAGCGATAGAAAGGCTCGATCGGCCTAAGCGTTTGGCTTGTGACGCATCTCTCTCTCGTTATTAGGTAAAATTATCGTCCGTAAACCGACTTTACAGACAACCAATATTTTTAGAAGTTACGTACACTATCGACGCCTTGGAACCTTCTCCCTGTCTCGCTTGCTCGTGTGACCGTGAGCAGTAGTGTACGAGCGAGATATAAAGAGTGAAGAGGCACTGAGGTATTATGGACTCTTAATTGGTCAAGGACACCTAATGAGACACAATTGATTTTCTATTGTTTGACTCCGAATCGTTGTCGCGCGGGGCTTAACAGGGCACGGGGCTTATCGATTTGTACACTGGCGTAATCACGGCTTTGCCTACAAAGCGGTCCTTTTAAGTGTTGTCAAACACTACAAAGATCCTTATCTATAAAACGGTTAATTGGAAAACTGACACAAGTACCTACCCATAGTACTTTGTTAGATGAACCAACAAATAAACGAGGGACACGGGTCAACTGCAGGCTATAGCCGATAGGGCAAGCGCAATGAGCTTTTGGCCAATAGAAAACACTGGACACTGGATTTTTTGAGCATTTTACGGAATATTAAAAGACAAAAAAAATAAAGAAAAGTGTAAGTAGCGTAGTAATATGTAAGTAGTGCGTAATAGCTAAGTTGATGATAAACTAAAAGCTTATGATTGCAGACACTGGAATCGGGTTGTAATAGCATTATTTTCCTTACAAAGGAACGTGCCAACAGTTTCGCATCATCACAACATACATAAACCTATTAGAATAAAATACTTCAAATTAAGCACCCCTGCGCACGTGGCATAACCGCGAACAAGTGAATCAATTAGGGAAAACTCCAATATGAAACCATTCAACAATACCAAATCATCCAAACAAAGAATATGACATACAATATTAGTAGCCAGTGTATATTTCTTCCATGTAAAATTCAAAGTAGTTACTACGTCCTACATACTTTAACAGACATAACTGTTTAGCACATATCTGAAATATGTACGTGTTTATAGTATGGTAATTAAAGTTGTACAGCGAGGATGCATTCGTATCGAAATGTTTTACGATAACGACACCGAACTGAAATTGTGTCGGCACGCGGTCGATTGTCATGATGTGATGACGTTCACGAACACGGAGTTTGCACAAGTGTTGTGTGGCTAGTGGCTCCACTGCCCACGTAGTGTACATACTTTTAGTACTTAATATTTTATGTGTGGATGACGACGCACCTTCCAAGTAACTATTGGAATACCTAAAAAGTATGTTATCAAGAAACAATGCAAACAAACAATTTCCTTTCAAATAGTGCAAATAATGGGCGCTTGTCACCTTTACGAATTATCATTTAAAATAATAATATATTTTATTGAAAATGATGGTAATTCGTAGCATAATCAGCCTATAATGTTCCCACTGCTGGGACACAGGCCTCTTCTCTGTGAGAGGGAGTGGGTCGTAATCCACCACGCGGGTACAGTGCGAGTTGATAAGATGACACATGTCTTCGAATTTTCGGTTCTGGGACATGTCGGTTTCCTTCACCGATTTGAGAGCAGTGGTGATGAAATAATTCACACAAGTGATGAAAAAACGCCTGTCAGGGACAGCACGTAGTCGGAAAATTTATAAGCAAATAAAAATTAGCCTCTACGAATTATCATTTAAAATAATAATATATTTTATTTAAAAATATGGCAGTACGTAGTCGGAAAATGTATAAGCACATAAACATTAATTAGCCTTCTGTTGCTTAACATTTTGACATTTTGAAAGAGTATTTTCAGAAATGCTAGCCTTCTCCATTGTATCAACTTTTTGGGGCCATGCAACTGCATTCATGAAATTCTATAAAAACCATGTAAAGGCCAATTTCAAATAACACCTGGGGCTGCAGCCTCGACATTGATAGCGATCGCTTTACGACCGAATTCGGTCGCAGTCATAATGGGGGTCCTTAGACAGTCAGAATTGCTTGACAAGCACGAAAAAATCACAATCTTGTATAGTTACAGGCCTGAACATGGAAAAGCCATTTTTTCGAGAATTCATATTCAAAACAACCGCATTGAAAACAACTTTTTTACCATTAAATCGAATAATATGGAGCAGAAGCGAAAAATGATTCGTTTGCGGAAAGCCCAACGCAATATTATACTCCTCTTATATTTTCCTGGTAAACTATTAGTACTTGTATGTTCATTTACTAGCACTCTAGCGCATTGACCGGTACTTCCAGAAAATCGTCTACCTATATAGAAAGAAGGTAAACGTACATGTAGGTATATCTATAATTAGGTATAAACAAATTGATGTTGGTATATGAGATTGATCAACTCCAACACCGAGTGACCGATCACCATGAAAGTTGGCATACATACAGCTACGTATTTTCTCATGGGAATAAGAATAAGAATAATTTATTTGTGAAACATCCTACTTCCTACTAATATTATGAATGCGAAAGTTTGTAAGGACGGATGGATGGATGTTTGTTACTCTTTCACGCAAAAAGTACTGAACGGATTTGGATGAAATTTGGCACACAGATAGTTTATAACCAGGAATAACACATAGGATACTTTTTATCTCGATATACCCACGGGATCAAAACTTATGCGGGTGAAACCGCGGGGCGCATCTAGTAGGTAATAATTATATACAAAGATCTTAAAAAATTGATAGTGCGCTACGTTTTGCCAATATTGACATACAAATGATTAACATTATTAAAAAACCGGCCACGTGCGTGTCGGACCACGCACAATGGGGAAGTTTTATTTATACATAGGTTTTTTGTTCCAACCTCGGGAATCCGTGCGAACCCGGGCGAATCCGTGGGTAAAACCTAGTCAAACTTAAACCGGCCAAGTGTGAGTCAAACAGGGGGCACCGAGGTGTTCCTTACAATTAAAATTAAGATGACACAGATATTAAAACCAGCTTTCGTTTGATCTATCATAAAATTATCAGTTTACCACTCTAGAAATGACAATGCTGCAATTCAAATCTTAGAAAATAATGACTGTGTTGTCTGTGTGTTCAATAACTCCATTTGACTTCGAAGCACTCCATTATCAATATATTCCCTAGACTGCCCTTGCACCTGTTGCGATCTGAATCCAAGCTGGGTGATTCGGTATGCAAAGACCTAAGTAAACGAATAATGAATATTATTCAATAATCGTTTCCGTATCGAGAACTGATACGTAACATTCTTGAGCAATTCGTACACAAGCTGACGTTTAACCTATTAATTTGATTGGTTCTTGGAAATTGGGAAATATCCAGCTGAGGTTAAAGAAACACGTCAAACAAAAGAGGACACGTCATATAGACCGTATCGCTTTCAAGTGTGCAAGAGGCGACCTGCATGCTACATGCCACTATTACCTATTTCAAAAAAGTACAAAAACCACTCACGCACGTGTTACTTACTGGCATGCATACCCGGCTTTACATAACGTCGCCGTCCAGTGAAAACCTCGCAAAGAAAAGTTCATTGACTTTTTTTAGTTTTGTTTGTTGGGTGGAATTGGCTTCTAATGCCTTCACTTAATGATAATGAACCTGGAGGAACGTCAATGACGTCCATTTTACAGACAGTTTTTAGGGTTCCGTAGTCAACAAGGAACCCTTGTAGTTTCGCCATATCCGTCTGTCTGTTTGTCCGCGGCGGAACTCAGACACTCAAAGTACTAGAAAGCCGTAATTTGGCATGGCTATACATATTAATCACGCCGACGAAGTGGTAAAAACTGTTTTCGTAGACCCTTGCACGTGAAGTAGGGATGATACGAGTATTTTTATTTCGTCTATCCCATGGTGTATCGCTGGATAGGCCGATCAAAAATATTGCAAGTGTCTCTATTTAGCTGCTCTAGGGGGTAGCAGCTAATAGGTTGTTTTGGATATGTGAAAAAATATATGGCAGTAGTATATATAACGAAGTTAAAAGGTAAATTATCACAGCTAAGTTGGCTTTACTAGTTAACGAGTAATAGTCGACCAACTTACATTCAAATTTGGGAGAATTAACTTAACATGTTTTTCAACTACAATGTTAAGTTTTTGGGATAAATTCATCCCAACTACGTAAATCAAATCAAATCATTTATTTTTGCAGAAAACACTGTTACAATGGTGGTATTAAAATTTAATGTACATGTTTCAAGTGATTCGACCGTAAGGCGTGCATACATAGAGTATACAATATACATATCAAGATTGACCTAGCATATAAAATTAGATTAAAATATTTTAAGATATTAAATTAATGGAATGTTCTTATTAAAGTTATATTAAAAACAGATTGATTATTTATTTAAATAATAAATTATAATAAAATAATTAATAATAATAATATATAACCCTTCATTGTGCGTGGTTCGACACGCACTTGTCGTTTTTTTTTAATCTCCTTCTGTATCTTAATAACGTTTATTGCGATCACGAGGATTTCACAGCACGGCGACGATTTAGGCTTTGGGTTTTTAGCACAACACATCAGTGGCGGTACCTTATAAGCTCAAAAGCCCGGCCATGCCTTACTAAAATGCTCGATAGAGAATTTTTTGTACCTAACCAGTAGTTTATGAGAAAATTGCGATGATACATACGTAGATACGTAGGTACCTACATACTCAGTCGAAAACTGAACTTTCTTTTTTTGAAATCGGTTAAAATTTTATTGGGCTTGCGTTATTTTGAAACCCTAGGCACGCCACTGCAACACATGGCAGTGTGGAACTGGGAATTTCCGATTACGTTATGTACACCACATTCAACTTGGCTGGTGATTTAATTACACACGTAAAGGACATAAAACAACAGACTATTTTATTGTTATGTCCCTATCGATGTAACTACGAACGACTACGTAGCGATTAGATACATTGCCAATTTCGTTAATTAGCAGTTGAAATATTACTTTCTAAGCACGATTTTTTTTATGTGTAAAACTTTGAATATGCTCATGAACAAGGTGCTTCCTTATGTTGCCCATTAAACGTTTGCGTGAGATCAGAACCATCAAATAAATAATTAAACTATAAAATAAGATGCATCTGAGCAAACAACAGGTTTAAAGTAGTGAAGAATTAATTGCAATGAACAGTACAGCATGAGCTCACAAAACATTCCAACAACTCAAACAGATACATCGCTTGGGGATTTCTTAGAAGCACGTCGAGTAAAGGCTCTTACAGACTAAGGCGATATCGTGGGCGCGACAAGAGCCTTAAACCAAATAGCATAATCTCGCCTTGATGTTTATGTACATCATTAACATAGTATCGTAATTGATAGAATACGTTCACCGTACGAAGTGAATCAACCCATTGAGATAATCTGCGTCTGTCGCCGAGCTGATACCGTTATCAGACCATACATCCTACGTCATTATTTGAACTAAGCCGATCTCTCGTGGTTTAAGTCAAAGGAACACATAATCCCGTCCCTCTAACTAAAGACCGGTCTACTTCATTATTCATTCATTCATTCATTCATTTTGGAGAACATACCGTTTTAATTCTTAGCACGTCTGATTATAAACACCATAAAGAAACGGTAACAACTCGATGAAACGATTAGATTCGGAAATACGTAGTCCACCAAAACGTATTCACTCGAACCTTTCAAAGCACCACCAACTTACTGTAATAATGCCTGTCAAACACGCACATAGTAGACATTTTATTCCGAGGACTTTGGGAAAGACATTGTGTTTCACGTCCCAGCAGACCTTGACCAATGACCCAGTTAGAGACGAGCTGCGTGTCCAGAGCGTCTAGTACAGTCCACAAAAGAGTTAGGTGTACAGGGATATAATATCTTTCGGTGTAAATACCAACCTGGACTGGGTCTACGTGGTGAATTACGGCTCATTCCCTCTCACAGGGAGGAGGCTGGTAGGACATTGATTCTGTAAGTTGGTTGAAAGTAACGTTTAATAAGTTTTTTTTTTTTGAAAGCTAGGTGAAGTCGATGTTTCCTATCCTACGACTGAGGAAAAACAACGAAACTTAAAGAGGTCAAAGTCTCTTAATATCTGAGATATATCTTGATGAAAGAACCATACAGATTTGTGTGGATCTGTCACTTGTTGACAGCTTAGAAGAGTGATATATCTATCTCTCGACTACTGAGCAGATGCAGAACACTCGAATAAATAAGTTGTCTGTATATTTGTCTATTTTTTCGACTGTACTTATCTACACCCTCATTCCACATTCATTCGGACCGTAATCACTGTCCCCTACTAGTGTGCATTCATGAAGGTTTCCACTTATGCCACTGCATCATATAACAGTATAATTATATAGTTTGGCGCTAATGTTACTGTGGACATTAATCGTTCCTTTATCGATCATAATCTATCCATTTGAAGGAAGTAATTGAAAGATCGAATGAACCATTAATAATGTAGTTTATGAGTCGGAGTTATTGAGTTGAGGTCTATAAACCTTAACACAGAACGATATTTGTTCCCCAAGTCTTAGAGAATAGCACAAATATATGAAATACTTTCGACGTTCGTTCAAAGTTCAGAAAATAATACAACGTGTATGTACATAATTATATTTACAACTAGCTTTTGCCTGCGGCTTCGCTCGCAAAACAGTATTTTTTTTCTGGATGTAGGGTAGCTTAAATCCTTTTCTGTACGCGTTTTTTGTTATTTGTGTGGGAAATCGTCAAATAACTTCTCCCGCTCTGGGCGGAGCGGGAGGGTGTTTCAGACTCTTACTGACTAAAACCCACCCGTGTTCCTTCCGTTGCCTGTGTTCCCAGGGGCCTCGGTAACCCTTTTGGACTTTCCAGAGATTTCTATACCCCTGACAACGTATATGCAAAATTTCATGATGCTCGGTTGAGGAGTTAGGATGTGAAAGCATAATAATAATTGTTTATTCTGTAAATAGGATATGAGAATCACTTTTACACGTCATATTAAAAAATAAGCTAGATGGAGTCGACATTTCCTATCTGACTACCCCTGAGAAGAAATGGCGAAACAAACTCAAGGGTCAAAGTCTCTTTTAAAGTCCAGACATAATCTTGGTCAGATCATGTGAGGACCATGTAGATCTATGTCTGAAATGGTCTTTTGAGGAAAGAACCACACAAATTTGAGTGGACCTGTCCAGTCAGTGCAAGCATTTGTCAGTAATCGTGTAGCTCAACTCAAAACTTAAGGAGCTCAACGACTCGACGAACAATACCAAGGAAAGGACAATTGGTTTGGCCGCATAAAGAACTCAAAATGCCAGACCATAATTAAAACTAAGAGAAAAAAAAAAAAAAAAACAACGAAATAAATAAAGATGACCCACATAGTGCTCACATTCACAATAATTAAAGTAATATAATACTTTTCAAGGTACATACATAAATATTCACTTAATTTTGCTTATAATATTCATCAATGTCAATATGTACATATAGTTGTACATAATGATGATTTTGCATAATTTAAATATCAAATTTAATGGTTTTAGCACAAAGCTTATCAGAGCGAGCAGCTCAATCCCAAGCTTTTTTGTCTTCTAAATAATCTGAAATTTTATAGTACCCCTTTTTACAAAGTTTGGTTTTAATACAGCTTTTAAATCGTTTAATGGGTAAATTTCGAATAGCAATAGGAAGTTTGTTGTAAAAGCGTATACATTGACCCATGAACGAGTTGCCTACTCTGTGGAGGCGAGTGTGTAGTACAGCAAGATTATGTTTATTCCTGGTATTTAAACTGTGGATATCGGACATTTTCTTAAAATTTGATATATTTTTGTGTACATACATAAGATTATCAAATATATATTGAGAGGCTACAGTCAGAATATCTATTTCTTTGAATTTTTCTCGAAGGGAATCTCTTGGACCTAGGTTGTAAATGGCTCGAACAGCCCTTTTTTGTAAAACAAAGACGGTATTAATGTCCGCACAGGTTCCCCAGAGAAGAATCCCATAGGACATAAGACTATGAAAATAACTAAAATAAACAATTCTGGCCGTATCTACATCGGTTATCTGTCGAATTTTTTTAACAGCATAGGCGGCCGAACTTAGCCTTCCTGACAATTTTTCTATGTGTGGGCGCCATTGTAATTTAGCGTCAATAGTTATTCCAAGAAAAACTGTCGACTCAACAGGGTCCAACTCTATTCCATTAAGTTGAACATTGGTAGTTAGCTGCCTGACATTTGGCGTTGAAAATTTAATAAGTTTAGTCTTTTTTTCGTTCAGGAGAAGATTATTTACATTAAACCAATGGACAACTTTAGAGAGTGCATCGTTAACATGTTCAAAGTTGACCAGCAGTCGTTTGATTTTAAAAATGAGGGAAGTGTCATCTGCGAACAATACAATCTTGTGATTATCCCTTATGTGATAATAAACAAACTAATAAACAAACAACCTCACTTTCGCATTCGATGACCCGCGCTCCGATAAATGCCAGAAATCGACGATGTGATGATAATGATTGTGTATGGGCCTCAAGTCTGCTATTACAATAGTGTTAGAATGGTCTGTTCCGATCTTCATTAATGACGCCATTATATTAGTAGATTACCAAACTTGTCAAAATCAACAATTATAAAATCAATGATAGACCATTCTGAAACTTTTGTAATAGCAGACTTGAGGCCCAGGGCATTTCCTCAAATGTTAACTATCGCATAATATTTGTGTTCATGGAAAAGTCTGAAGCAGCTATGCTTACTCATAGGGGAAAAATGTTGCAATACTTCGCGTATAAGTACTAGGCAGTTTGCAAAAAATCTTTCCATGAGTGATGTAACGTGTGGATGTTGCGAGTGGCGACATTCAGTTTAAATTCACACTGCAGTAACTACTAGACTATGAATAACGATTTTAACTAAATCTAGTGCAAACTATACAGGGTGGATTTTTGAGACGGGGCAGTAAGGGCAGCTTACCTTAACCGTGTTGAAAAAATTGTACAGCCAGCAAAAAAACTGCCCATTTTCTTGCTGACTGTACATTTTTTTCAAAATCTGTGAATGCAGATCTAAATGTCTCAAAAAGTTAAGGACGGTCTCCTAAGACTGTTTTCATATAGTTACAACGGTTAAGGTAGCTGCCCTTACTGCCCCGTCTCAGAAGAGGAAAATTAGAACCATTTAAATTTTAAGTTAATTAAAATGTTTACATACTGTCAACATCATCATAAGTTCATAACACCACGCCATCAAACTATAGTTTACCCACATTTCGCCAGTTATGTTTAAGTTTGTGACAAGGGGCGAGCCTATTGCCATCAACCAGACACAAATCCGACCCGGCTACTGCGAGATTCCAGATGGAAAAACCTATAACATTTTGCCCGACACGGGAATCGACCCTAGGACCTCATGCTCTGCAGTAGCGCTTGCGACAACCAGTCCAACGAGGCCGTCAACATTATAGAACAACAGCGCGAATACTAATCATCCGTCAATTAGACCCGACTAAATTATTTTACGCTCAAGTCCACCATGGACAATGCGACCTAATCAATTTGATGTAATAAACTTAAACACACCGATGGAACGAGAAAAGAGAATAAATTAGCGTGACTTAATTAACGAGTGGCCATTAATAACAATGAAGGTTTTCTAGTCAAGACGAATTGCTTCGCCAGCGCGCCGTATTGTACCTACTGTATTGGTAAATTTTCATTGTGTGTGTGCGTGATGATGAATGCCTGGGTTTGTGTATGTATACAACAATTATTTGTGTGTCAATAATAATTAACTCTCGACAATCGTTTTCAACGCGGAGTAGGTGTGAAAGTGTTATGAGCTAACTGACAATGTAATCAGCGTTAGCGCCTTCAAATATCTAAGTAACGGACATTGGTTCTTTGTTAATTTTCATGTCAGCATTGACATTTATAGTTTTAGTTTGTCCAGAAATCAGGAAACGTTTACCAAGAAAAGTGTAGGCCATAATAAATAATAAACTACAATGATTACGAGTCGCAACCTTGATGCCGTCAGTCCAGCAATCAACAAAATCAATCGAAATTACAGCTAACGAGGTGTGCGCCTGAAAGCTACTTGAACTTCAACGATGTTTGTGGAACTGATGAAATATTTAGACGTGTCATCGATCAGACGGCACGTGCTCAAAAAGTTCCGTCTGGCCTTATATGGTGGAAGCTCACCTCTATCACTACAATGTAGCATTTGACATTTTAACGTTGACCGGCTGCAAATATACGGAAGAGTCTTTAAAATTTCAATTTTCTACGGAATTTTCTAGGCATTTTTGTACGGAGTTTACTGAATATCCATATATGTTTATTGCCAAACGGAAATCAGGAATGATGATAACTAAGTAGTTCTTGCTCATATTATTACAACAGTATAAAAAGATACAGTAGGACGACACCTTTGATTTCGTGGTAAATGCCGACATCGTGTAGGCATTGTCGCGACAGCCATGGTTGTCCTAAGTAATATAATAGCCCTGAAAGTTGTCTCCCGAACTACTAGCACGGTAGCGTAAGCAGTTCGGGAGCGCACACGATTGCCCTGTCTAGACGTCTTCGTCGGACGACTGTATGATGTAGACTGTGTTATACTTATAACGCAGATGTATTTCGTGAAATCAAATTTAATAAGTGCTTCTGCCGCCATAATAACTCAGGTAGTACTAGTAGATCAAATTGTTTTGTTGATTAATTAGAATTTTACCTTCGATGTGCGCAAGGTAAAATTCATTTATGCGCGTGATTATCGCAGTAATTATTATGTAGAATTTTCCCCTAGCATTCTTAACAAGCTTCGTTCAAAGACCACGAACTTAATAAGAGAATATTAGCTACCAAAGATTTTCTTATAGAAAATTCACCTGAACAAAAAGTAAATGGAACAAAGTTCGGAAGAGAAAAGCGATAAACTCTCATAAAAAAAAAAAAAACAAAAAAAACGAGCGAGTCTTACAGTAGTCGCATATAAAGTGTAACATCTGACATCTCACCTTAGTAATAAGCAACTAAGCAGCGACAGAAATTAACCTTAAAATTTAAAAAAGCAGATGACTGAAATATTTATTCGAATCATTATTTATTACTAGTGGTCGCCCATTAGGCGAAATTCGACCCCCTCTACTTACAATCTATATGTATAGTACTTACTAATTCCATGCTATTAAAAAGTACTTACTTATTCCATGCTCAAGCTGTCACTTCCAGTTACACACTTCCGTCCCTTATCACGAAATCACTCCACAGAAAGATGTTACACATAAATAAATATCCGATTATTTACGCTTAAACATGCTCAGTTTCCATCATCATCATCATCATCATCATCATCATCATCATCATCATCATCATCTGCCTAGCCTTTTCCCAACTATGTTGGGGTCGGCTTCCAGTCTTACCGGATACAGCTGAATACCAGTATTTTACATGGAGCGACTGCCTATCTGACCTCCACAACCCAGTTACTGGGTAACACGATACCCCTTGGTAAGACTGGTTGTCAGACTTTCGAGCTTCTGACGACCCGTAACGACTGTCAAAGATCTACAACCAACCAACGCGACAACGGCTTAACGTGCTTTCCGAGGCACGGAGGGGTCTTGGTATGTTAAGATGGTCACACATCCACGGACCAACCGCGGCAAGCGTAGCTTAACCTTATCGATCGACCCGTGCGGCTGTTATTGCCACAAGCCCCGTGCTCAGTTTCCATCATACTATTGTAATATTAATGGGTAATTTATTCGTCGAGTGGCCGAACCGCCCTACCACTTGGTGTGGCAAACATCATAAGAAATTCACTGTAAGTACCTACATGTCGAATGAATTACTTATGTGCTGTGCTATAAACATGGCACCGAGAGCCTTGGCTCAATGATGACAGGAAAGTCCGTATCCACCTTATACATAGCTATAAAAAAAATATGTAGTGTCAAGTGTCAAGGTCCTTTCGAAAATAAATAGAATACCATGCTGCATGTTGAATAAGCTGTGGGCCCGCAGAACATAGGATTGCTGCCCTGGAACAACGACCTGCAAAACCGTAGAGGCGTTTTGCCGACGGAAGAGTAGACTAAAATGACGTTTCCGTGTAGACAGTAGAACATTTTCCGCAGGCAAGCGATTTCTATTCTATTTTTATTTCTATTTTATATAGAGTAGAAAAAGAAAGCGTCATGCCTAAGCCTGCTGGGGTCGCGGTAGAACAAGAAGGCGATGGCGGGCCCAATTGGACGTTTTTCTTAAGAATTGGCCAATAAATAGCGCAGAATCGCACCACCAGTACAAAAGACTGGAGAGGCATTTGGTCAGCAGTGGGACAGTACGGTACGGGCTAGCTTTTTAAGTGGAAAGGGTGTTTTGTAAAATAAAGGAAATGGGAGAGAAGGCATCGCCCACGAATGCAAAGATGTCAGAATAGGCTCCCAAAACATAATCAGCGATATTAGAGGTACTTGAGACATCTCAGCTTTATCTCGGAGATGGTAACACATCTCCGATACCTCGGGTATGTCACCACTTAACAACCGTCGGCTTTTTGGGCCGTCATCATCAGTTTGTTTGCCATCCAATTATGTACATAAACCGGACAAGTGTGAGTTGTACTCGCGTGGTGAGGGTTCCGGACAATGAATGTTGAAAAACATGTTCATACATTCCAACTGCAAATGTAAGGTTGTACGCACAATATTGAAAGATTTACCATGTTATTTAAACATCATACACTTCTTATAGGTGTTCCTGTAATCTATAAGTCAAGAACTATTTTCTGTATTTTTATCAATAATTTCGGCTCAGTAGTTTCGGAGATAAGGGTTGATGGTTAGTTTTTATCTAATTTTTAAATAACTGTAAAACTTTTTAATTTAAAATTGTAAAAAAAATATTTGAAACCCTCACAACAAGCCCTTTCATTTGATATGTCACTCGGTTCAGTTTGCAATACTTTATTTTTTCTTTTATTTTCTAACTTGCCCCCAAAACTGACCGTCGCATACAAAATTCATTTATTTACGTTACACGTCCGTGTTTGGGTCACATAATTTTTAGGTGTACCAAATTTCAACCTATTTGGTCCAGTAGATTCGGTTCAAATCGGCTGTGACACACAGACAAGTGATCCTATAAGGCGGAACCCTTATAGGATCACTTTTATCCTTTTGAGGTACGGAACCGTAAAAATCAAACAAACTGTCAAAACAACAACATCAACAAAGTTAACAGCCACACTCAAACTGTACCTAAATGGAATTATAAACGGTCAGTGTTTGCTTTGATAAGTTCAAATAACTAACTATAAAGATCGATGGTTTTTTACGTTAACAACTTAATAGTTTTTATTTCAATGTTGGTTTTTAGTAGTTCGTTACCTGAATACACAAACACATGTTTAGCGCTTCCTCTCTTATCTGCGCATTTGAAGCCCCAGCACCAGCTATTGTTTCTGCTGTTGCCAGTCCATTATCCATCTCATTATTTCTTAACTAGTTGCTTAATTTAGCGTTGTCTTCATCGCACGTTCTAAATGGGCATTAGTCTTTCGACATGTCCTCGAACGTATTCATACTGTACCGACCGCGAGAAACGAAGTCTGATCGTAGACCTGCACAAGCTTCAGGCAAAACCTTAGTTAGAATTATTTGGAGGTATGCTACGCTATTCAATACACTTTTATTGGTTTTCTGTATTAGAATCTGCCGCCTTTGGCTTTGTTTGGCTGGAACCCGTAGCCACCTTCGGATCGCTGTTCTCTATTTCGGAGATACAATGCGGTGGTATGATTCAATGGTACAGGTAATGGTGCCTCACGCACAGAACATAATCCTTATCGGGTATATTACGATTTCCGAGAGGAATATTTTTTGTTTTATGCACTCTAGTCGTTTTTTTTTTCGTATTGGAGTTGGTTTCTTCTTGGCTTGGTTTTAGAAGATCTGCCCATAATCGCCAGTGGCTGTGCATGCGTACATATTGACGACCGCGGAGTAAATGGTGTTTTTATTATTGGATACCCTGCTGGCTTACGTTTGGCCAATTAGTAACACACCCAGCAGATTAAACCATGAGCGTCAGTAAAACGGTAAATATTCAAAGTTGGTCATATCAGTAGGAAAATGTCGACTATGACGTGGTTATCGAACACATTTTGCCTTACATAGTAATCAGCCTATAATGTGCGCACTGCTGGGATACAGGCCTCCTCTCTCGAGATGGAATGGGCTGTAATCCACCACTCTGGCCCAGTGCGGGTTGGTAAATGACTAAATGTCACATGTCTACGAATTTTTGGTTCTGGGACCATTTCGCTTTTAGCGATAAGACCGCCCATTGTGTCACCCTATATAAAATTTCTACATGTATATCTGTAATTTTTATGATGTCCATAATAAAGAATATCCTTCACCGTTTTGAGAGCAGTAGTGATGAAATTAAGTATACAAAGCACCTGCCTGGGTTCGAACTCACGACCCGACTCGTCAAGTCGGGGCCGTTACTGCTGGGCCACCACTGCTCATTTTATGCCATAAAAACCTAATAAATACCGCTTGCGCGCCGCTGTCGCATGAATTCAAGATCCCTCCCGCCCCTACCTCGTTCCGCGGATGAGCACCTTATTGCGTTATAATAGAGTTGCAAACCGCGTGGCCCAAGACTCCTATTCGGTGTCAGTGGGTACTGAAGGGACGAAGGAGTGCGACTCCTATTTGGTGTCAATGGGGAGTTACCGGTTAACAATGTTTATGATAAGACGGCATAATTTACAGTAACTATTGCGTGCGATACTGTTCCTAATTAGTTAATAATAATCTCGCGGTTTCCTGTAAGTACGATTATATTTAGTAGGAAGTAGTTACTGGGTACAGCCCGATTCAAACTTTATGACGGCTCGGAACATGACGCGAGTCGCTGCGCAGTAGCGCACTTCAGAGCTGCCATTATTTTTGACGCGTACTATACCAGGGTTCCCTTGACAACAGCTTTATCAGCAGAAAAACTTTATTTAGTTGACAAAATTCCGCTTAATTGTTGAGCACGTTGCCATTAGGTATTGTTTCCATTTTGAAATATTTGATGACTACACGACCAAAAGGTTATTTATTTTGAAAAAAATACAAAAAAAAACAACCGACTTCCAAAAAAAAATACCACTTAGTATAAAATTACTTTAATTTCGGAAGTAATATACTAACACATATATACTAAGTGGGAAAAATACGTATTATTGAAACTAACTCAAAAAGTACCCAAGCAAAGTTAATAACATTTTTAGGGGACAACCTAGGAAACACCCTTTCAAACAATTAAAAAAGGTAGGGTAGGTGCCTACTTAAGTTTACCGACTCAAGACGTTCGTTAGAGATTTTGCTGAAGCTTTGAATAGGTACCTTTTCGGTGTGATCCGCTTTTCACCGATGGATGAATCACGTTAAATAACTATTAGGTAGGTATCTTTAAGAAGAAATGAATTAATTTACTAGTGACTTAAAGACCATGTAATAGTTATGCTGGCATGTATACCGTATGCTTACAGCCTACCTTCTCAGTGAAAGTTAAGGCGTTTTTACCCGACTGCCCCAGAAGGAGGGTAATGTTTTTCGAGAGTATGTATGTATGTATGTATGTATGTATGTATATACATATCGACGGTTAAAAGGTAATAAGGCATAAGCGACATTTTGGTCGAAAATGAGTTATGAATGCCATCCTACTTAACTTCTATTTTTAAGCAGGATGGCATTCATAACTCATTTTCGACCAAAATGTCGCTTATGTCTTAATACCTTTTAAGCGTCGAATTATGTATGTCTATTTCTTCGGCACGCTCTGTAGCCTAAACGGCTTGATGGAATTAAACATAAGAGGTGTCGTTCGATTCGTCTGAATTGTGGGAGTGGCATAGGCTATATAATATTTATGTATTGCATCTGCAAATACAAAAAAGGGAGGGTATGTTTTTTTTTAAATCAATTACTATAATATTGATATCAAATAACAGCTAGTAATGAGTCAATTCCATATATATAAGACTAAAAAGCTGGAAATAAAACAAATTATTAAAAAAAAATCCGACGGTAATTAATAACACATAACTGAAAAGAGAAAAACAAGCATTATTATAATCTATAGAATTTTGGTATCGCAGGCGGGGACAAACCAATAACCTGAAATTAGGTGTAACTTTTGTTTGTCCCCCGCGGCGATACCAAAATTCTATAGATTATAATAATGCTTGTTTTTCTCTTTTCAGCTACGTGTTTATACAGTTGGGTTTTTTGTTTTTTAAATAATTTGTTTTTTTTTCTATTTTAAGTTTACGTGTTTTTGCAGTCAGGTTTTATTTTTTTATTTTATAGTTTTGCAATCGGGTTTTTTTTTTTTGTTCATGCTTAACTTTTAAATTGTAATATAAACAAAAATATTCGTTGTAATATAAAACTAATATTATTATACATTTTTAATCAAATTGTTAAATTATGAGGGCGGTCGGTCGCCTCGTCGATTAGCCGCAGAGGCACAAGACTTATCATTGGTTGATGAATATTACACGGTCCTATTTGCTGATGACGATGAGGCATGGTAAATTATTTTATTACAAACCAACCCGTTATCAGCTGAATGTTACTAAAGGCTCCCGCAGACTGGGGCGATATAGCGGGTGCGACAGACACAGCTGCCTGTCACGCCCGCTGAGGCAAACGACCAAAATAAGCTTGTCTTAAGAAAAAAATTGCACTATCTGTTCAGTTTGTGGAAGCGGAGAAAATATATGTTAATTTTGAACATATTTCTCAGAATTTGGTTGTTACCAAAACACGTTTTGAAGAAAAATCTCGATACAAAGTAACGTTAAAGTAACCTCTTACCCTGAGTTTCAATCAAAAATATAGACTGTATTAAATATCAACATACATTACGTTTTTAATTAATAACAAGAACGTCTTATTTGAATGCAGAACTTGGTTATTTTTTATTTTCGATTACTCAACTCAATTTTGGGTAAATAGATAATTGCTTCATATTTTGCATCGTGTGTCATCGCGCTTCTCTTTCTTTTCTATGCAGTCTGACAGTGACCGCGGTTTAGGTGTTGTCAGCGTCTTAACGCCTATGGCAACTTGAAGTAGCAGTTTGTTACAATGTTTGTTAATTTTAATTTAAGAGGGTAAGCACAAACAATATGTTCGTTTCTTTAACGTTTTTGACACTTCGCTACAATTCGTTGCTGGAACGCGTAGAAGACGGGTACGTTAAAGTATGATACTAAAATAGGCGTGCATTTAAAGCCTATTGTTTTATTTTTAATTAATCTGCACTCATTTTTGCTTCCAGAAAAATGGCTCTAACTTCAGCTCAAGTCGCTTAAGCTACGATCAGGCTGGTCTGTACCGAGGAGACCAGGAATTTGATGCACTTGAACACAAGATGACCGATGTATTGCTCTGGCAATTTTAGGAAATCGGTCGAAATACGGCAGCGCCTACAAGCGGCCTGAGGGGTCAACGTCAGTGAGCGGATAATTAGAAGGATAATAGAGGAACCTGCATGCTCAAAGACCAGCTCGAGGTCCAGAATTTCTCCGGCCCTACCATGAAACTCGACTTCTTTGGCTCACGGAAACGCAAATTGGACTCACGACCAGTGGAGTAAAGTAAGTTCTACGGATACATGAATGGAGAGTGGCCTTACGAGTTCCAGACGGCCGGCAGCGGTTTCTGCCGATCACCAGCAGGCTAACCGTCAGGTTTCATGGGACTTACCATGAAACCTGACGGTTATTATTTCGGGAGGAATAAGTTCGGACTCTCGCACAGGGTTGGCCGTAGTTGAAAGTCGTATTACAGCAGTGCGTTACGTTGAACAGATCATCCAAGAACATGTTTTACCACACGTCGGGTCCATTGGCAGTGAGGAATTTCTTTTAATGCAAGATAATGCCCGCCCGGACACAGCACATTGCGTGGATAATTAGGTTTAGTCCATGTTCAACCACCACAATCTTTACCCCCGACCATGTTTACCCTCAGAGGCTAGCATTTCCAAATTTGATTGACCAGAAAGAACCTATAAGAAGGTGCACGTTTGGCGCACCATGTGTCTTAGCAGTAAATGTACAGAACTTGAAACGAGGCCGGAATCAGGTGGCATAGAGCTCGATAATCATTTTCATAGTAAAATTTCACATTTTCTCAAAAAACTCCCGATATACGAGAGATAGAAATAAATTTGTCAGAACAAGTTTTGAAGGCATTTGATAACTAAATACGATGGTAAGACTCGTTTTTTATCCGACGAAGAAACGGAGGAGGTTCTCAAGTCGTCGCGTATTACCACGCATAACTTTTTACAGAGTAGTCCGATTTTTCATACTTAATTCTTTTTTTATTGGAAAGGGTTGGTACAACTATAGTTGCAAAACTTCTGAAAAATTCTGAATAATTCCGGAATACTTCTGGGAAAGTTTCTTTAAATCAGAATTATTCAAAATGAATTTTATTGAAATTTTTATTTTTTTTGCTGAAATATCGTATTTTGCATCGATACTAGCATACAGATGCCTCATCCCATACAAAGAAATGTCCCGACGTAAAGAGCAGATTTCATCTGGCAATTCTAGCTATTTTTGTACATCAATCGCGTTCGTTCCCAATAGATGGTGTTAGTAGCGACTTTGCAAGAAGGGTTACATTATACTTTTATTCCGAATAGATGACGTTAAAAGCACACTGTACTTTTGTACTGCTACTACGTACTCCTTACTCCTATTATCAGTGATATTATTAAACAAAACAAAATTTAAAAAATCGAGATGTTAACCTTTGAAATTTAATACAGCGCCATCTACTGGTATAAATATTAATTGTGCATTCCAATCATCTTTGAAATTTGTACTAAGAGCTTATTGTTACATAATTTGGTGTGATTATGATTATTATTTGTTGATTATGTATGAATAAACCTTATAAAAGTCAACAAAAACTTTGAAATTACACTTCAATCATAGATCAATAAATGTCGTGCCATCTAGTGACATTTATTTGAAACTCTTTGTTAGCGGTGATGCAGGCGATGGCGGTGCGGGGTGCGGTAAGAGGGGAGATGCTCCCCGGAAGTTTTCGCCCCCGGAGAAAGATTCATACCCCGCAATCGAATGTTTCCGCGGAATATTTCAACCTGTTTATTTTGTTGTGTGGTGGGTGAATTTATTTTTCAGTGGCACATAAGTAAGTAAAATATAAATGTTTATTTTATTATAAATATGATTGATTAAGTATAATATATTATGTTGATATTTTTATAGGTAAATATGTTATCCTGCGATTAACAGGATTTTTATTTCTTTGTGCTATTTTTGCAAATGCTCTTTTTCTAAATGTTAGGTACTTAGTTGTGGAATAAAAAACCACCGAGCATATTTGATTTGGTTTTGAAAAAGGGATACCTATGTTTTTGATTAGTTTGTATATAGCTCTTCTGTTCACATCCCGAGTATTCGCGAGTCACATAGATATGTATTAATCATTACCTACTTATCTACATATCGCGTATAAAAGTCAATAAAAACAAATAAAGGCAAACCTTGCAAGCAAACACGTTTTGATGCGGTTTTCAGAAAAGTACCTATTTGCTATACTTAGGAGTAGGTTTTGATATATATTAACTGACTTCAATAAAAAGGAGGTTATGAGTTTGAACCGTATGTAGGTGTGTATGTTTGTCCGCGATTATCTCGCGTTAAACCGCTTTTGATGCAGTTTTTAGAACAATATTACTAGGGTGCGTCTAATGAAAGCGCGACATGGAGTTTTTTTTTTAATTTAATTGGCAACATTATTCAGCCGCAATTGTAGGAAACAAAAAAAATTTAAGTGTCAAGAAATAATTCTCCTACTAGTTAGTAATACCACATACAAAATTTTTGTTTTTAACCTCTTTTTCTCAGGTCGCGCTTTCATAAGACGGACTATAGTCACTATATGTATACGTGACATAAACAAATGTTGAGATAAAAATATTTAAGTAAAAAGATAGAACCAACTTCAATGAAGCCGGAGCACCTCAAACCAACCTCTTCAATAAAATCTTAGAACATAGAACCAACTTCAATAAAGACGGAACTTTATTGAAATCCGTTCTGTTTTTATTACTGTTAACCCATTAAAGTATGTTGTACTCAATTGAGTACAGCCTTATCCCGAAGTGTAAATTACAGATCTTGTAAGTTTTAAGTGATACACCTTATTAAATTTTACTTCGTTACGCTGTACTCAATCGAGTACAGTGACTTTTAATAGGTTAATACAATTTTCCCGGTTTTTTTTTGACAATTGAAATATTCCCAAAGTTTCAGAATATTTCGGAATACTTCCGAAGTATTCGACGGGAATGATTCGGAATTTTTCCCGCCAGCATCTATAGGTACAACCATGGGCGACAATTCTAGAACGTTTGTATCACTTCGCTACGCGCAAGGTGACTCGCTAAGCTCTAGGCGCTAAGCAAGCCACCTGTCAGTGCGTACGTAGTCAAACGGCACAGACCTAGAGTTCAGGAGCTCGCAAGCGACGACGTCGAGATCGGCGGTGGAGTATTTTTATTATTATTATAAGTTACCTATACACCATGTTTTATTCAAATAAATATAATAATATTTATTTCTTTTGTTGTGTGTACATGAGACGCAGCATAACATTTCTCACTACTCATCATCATATGCCTAGCCTTTTTAGTTGGCTAATCGGCATCGAGTCTAACCAGATGCAGTTGAACACCAGTAAGTATTCTACATGGAGCGAGTGCCTATCTAACCTCCACAGCCAAGTTACTAGGTAACACAATACCAAGGGGTTTAGACTGGTTGTAAGACTTTCGGGCTTAAATATTTCTCACTACGACGATATTCTACAACACATACAAATACGCTAACGTTCAAACAAAACCACTTATCACAACAGCATACTTTCACAATAGTGTTATTTCTCTTGTATTTTAATAAAATTATAAGAATTGTTTATGTAAGTTGCTAATGTACTACCCAAGTTTGACAATCTTCCTACCCGGGGTCGCGGGGAGGTACTAAAGGGTTACCAAGGCCCCTGGCAACACAGGCAACGGAAGGAAAACAGGTGGGTTATAATCAGTAAGAGTCTGACACACCGTCCCGCTCCGCCCAGAGTGGGAGAAGTCATTTGATAATTTACCACCCAAAAAAAAAAAAGCCAGTCTCCGTAACAATGATGCTGCATAACTGGGTTTTTATAGCACTTCCTAATTTGAAGTTCAGAGAACGGAAACGTTCATTATTTTAAGTCCAATGAAATCTTGCAGTAGGGTTTGCAAATCTAACAGATTTCATACTAATTTGATGAATTTTTGGAAACCCTAGTTCTCATTATTTAAACACAATGCTCCTATTACAAAATTGAGATTGTAGCTCCTCAAACAAACAAACTTTTATGGGTTTGACGGTTTTGATTTGAAGATGATAAAAGATGGCTGAGATCAGAAAATATTTAAAATAAGTACATTCAGTGGCGTAGCGTGTATTTCTGCCACCCGGGACAAACCCTAAATTTGCCGCCCCTCCCCCTCCTATTTTCGCAACTATGTCAGGTTAGGACTTCAAAATTGAGGTTTGAATGAAAAAATAAACTTCAATAAACTTCTCTTTTGAAGTCTGTTGTACCTACCTACGAACATCCTTAGACGCGCGCACTCAACCTTAAACTCTCCCCTGTCAATATCTTGAGGGCATTGATGACAACGTATGCAACCTCGACCAAGCGAGGTTGCATTCGTCGTCATCGACGCCCAATAATTATTAGAATATTGCATATTTTTCTGACCAAATCCGGAGCCCCTGGAATCTTTATCGAATTTCAGCAGTTACTCCTATCTAATGGAGAAAACAATTTTCGTTTAAAATTGTCTTCATAGGATAAGCCGACATCCCTATTACTTTTGTCATAAAAATGTGTCTTCTTATTCATCTTGGAGGTTCAATTTCCATTTGATTCTTTACAAGCTTATTTAACTTCACATGATATATTATGTAGCACTCTAATGTACTTTTTTATGTCAAATCTTGCAATTATATTTTGAACAACAACCTGTTGTTGTCCCAGTCTTCATATTTTTCTGATGAACTGACGCCGCCGCCGCGCGCCGCCCCCTATATATGCACCCCCCGGGACCATGGCCCCCTCTGCCCCCCTACGCTATGCTACTAAGTAGATTTAAATCCTGGTAAGTAAATACTTTAAATTCATAAGGAATAATAAAACTATTAAAAATAATGAAATCAGGTAGTAGTCTGAATGCCACCATCATCTTCTCATGAAAAGGTACAGGATGGCATAATGATCTTCTACTACACATTGTATAAAACTAAAATTGTGATTTTTACATATTTTTGTTTCTATACATTTTGAGTGTTTTAGAACAGTATTCAATACTCAGAAAAAAAAAATTACATTCTAAGCAGAGGCAAAAATACATTTTGTGACAGGATGAAGCTAACAAATTAAAGATTACTTACTTTTTGAAGACTCTGCAAAATGAGTTGTTTATTCTTTTATCAGAATTGTGTCTTCTGCGGTCTTCAAATAAGTCTTTAATGGCAGTCACACCAAGCACAAACAACACGGGCAGCATGGCCACCTCTTTGCCGAACGCACTGATTGCAGGCACCCAGTTCAACAACACTATGAATATAAAGTACACATTTGCAATCCTATGAAATTGTTCAAATAAGTTCTTGGGTAAAAATGATAGTAAAGTATATTTTGTAGTCCTAATTTGATTGTCGCATCTTTGCCCATTTGGATGATCTTTGAGTGGTGTTTTATCTGGCACCAGGAGGTTGGGGGTAACTATGAGATGTCTGGTGTCAACAGCAGGCTGCTGTCGCCGCAACAGCCAGAAGGCGGCTCGCCTCCAGGGGCTCACGACGGACGTGCGTCTGATGGTGTAGATGGAGTCGGAGCGCGAGGCCTGCCGTGAGTGGATGCGCACGGAGCCTAGGCGCGGCTGGGCGCTGGGCGCGGGCGGGTCGCGGTGCCCTGGCGGCAGGATGAAGTCCGTGCGGCTGCCAGCGCGGCTGTGGCCGGGCCCGGTGCTGGGTCGCCCACCCTCGCCGATCTGCCCGTGCGACAGAGCGCGCTGGTGACCACGCATCGCTGACTTGAGCGAAGGCCGTGGTGCGGTGGGATTCCCCGCAAGCATAGGAGTGCCTCCATGACTTACAGACCTCGAGTGTCCTTTCGCTTTCGGAAACAGATAAGTTTGCTCCGGTGCCCCGGGTAAACATGGCACGGTAGAAGGTGTCTCTCCACTGCCTTCTGTTGACATTTTTATTCATTTGAACGGTGTTCACCCCACTTTTACCTTTCATTTAAAACTGTTGTGTCGCCACACCGTTTAAATGTATTTGTTGAAGGTGATTTACGGAGAATGTGCAGAACGAAATCAAACATATGGTAGGAACTCATCCGTTCACAGATTCACACATCACTAACTCAATTATTTCCAATAATCACTAGACGAACAGATAACTTTTGTAATAGCCCGTGTATACATATTCTTAAAACTTTTAAAATAATTATTTGACCACCACGGAGCGATTAAACACGATAGATTACGAAACTTAAAAACAAGCAAAAAAAACACGAGACAAGTAACTGACTGAACTCAATGACTGACTGACTGACATGACATTTCCTTCATTGCTTGCTTTGCTTCAATTTGCTTGGTCGCCAGCGGTGCCAGACATGACAACTATGACAACACATATTTGGGTTTGCCAACATCAAAATAAGTTCTCCTTTTTTGACTCAACCTATCGATATAATGCCCGACCCTATTTCTAGTTGTTGTGGGCGGACGGGCTAGGCCACAACACATTTGCAATTTTCAGTTCATCAACTGCATTTACATCAACTGCACCAAATCTGAGATTGAACTAAATTTACTGCTGGCCTATTTGGCGCAGCCGTGAAGCACACAATACTATAGCAAAGATTTTTCTGTATGTATGTTGTATGCCTTATCCTGGTGTCAAATAAATTTATTTTCTCTTTCTTTCACCGACTACATGTCTGTTTGAAAAGTGAGCTCGTTTTGAAGTTTTAAGTTGCAGTTGTGTTTTATGATTTTTTAATGGCTCCTCCTAGTGTGCTATATTTTTTTTAAACCGTTTAGTGTGTTATATTTTCTCCTCAAGCCCTTTATTTTGATCTCCATTTGGGCATGGTGCTAAAGAGCATTACTTGTTAATGTTTAAAATCCGCCATTTTGATTTTATTCAATTTAAACCTGGCCTCTACGAAAGAAAGATACAAAGAAAATACGTTATGATTCGTTTTTTAATCCCAGAGACGAGCCGATAGACATCCAGCATCCCAGCAATCCTACAAACAAAGATACATACAAACATAACCTAGTCATTACTATTGTGCAGTCGGGTAAAAAAAATACTGACCATTTGGCAATATGTAGTGTGCAAATGTGCAATCTAAGTTGAGATTTGTTCCATAAGAACTTTCCTAAAGAGATTTGTTCTAACTAACGAAAGTATCCATGATTTTACAATTATAATTCTGTAAATTATATAACATATTTGTCATATTTTGATCAAGATACAACCTGACACTGGCTGACTGATCCTGCAAATTGCAAAAAGCGTAAAGGCTCCTACATACTGGCGCGACTTGTCGCGCGACGCGTCGCGACACAAAGGCACCGCTTGTAGCGCTACACGCGGTGTCTTCGTGTCGCGTCGCGTCACGCGACAAGTCGCGCTAGTATGTAGGAGCCTTAATAAGATTTGAATTTGCGGGATCCACCTTAACAACTTCATCAACAGTGACGAACTGGACTAATGCTAATAAAAAGTAACTAATCAATTAATGAAGCCAACTTAAAAACGCGCGGACGTCTTCTATCAAATGAAAAAGAGAATCACGTAAATCGGCCCAGTAATATACAGGGTGATTTGAAGATGGGTGCAAAGCTTTAACCGCTCAGGCCCGTGGCTCAATAACGTCATCTCTCAATCTCAAAAAAAACATTTTTATTCGATAACTACTTTCAAATCGCGCGCCGCGAGGGCTCCTATTCGGAGCCATTGGGGCTTTATCGGTTAAGGTGAAGATAGTATAGACAATTTAGAACCATTTAAGCCATGGTTGTCTTAGACGAAGTCTTACCAAATTTTTTTAACCAAATTTTTAAATTTTTTTTCGGAAATTCTCAAAATTTAATGTAAACTGCATAATTATGGCCAAATTGAATGATAAATGAATTATTTTTTTATTTATTTAATTAAAGTAATGTGTAAGCAACCAAGCAAAACATGTTTTAGGCTTCTGTGTCATTAGACATTTTTTTTTACAGATATTTAAAGCCCAGAAAAAATAAAAAATTTGTACAATACGTCTTTTAAACCTTATTTAAAAAAAAAACGGAGGGTGCTTTTTTGTTCAAACCTTTTTGAAGACATGCTTGATAATCGCTCTTTCTTTTGAGGTATCATTTATGCGGATATCTTACAAATTATTGAAATTAGGACCTACAAACCAATTCGAGGGAGAAATTTTAAATTTTAGGCAGTCTAACAAAACACAAAATTTTTGCTTAAAAGAATACTTTATGTGCTCGAAATGATAACATTGTTCAATTCTAAGAATTTTTGGCACATGCAGGAACCAATTGAGGGGAACCCATTGAGGGGATTCTCTAAACAATGGCCACCGAGCGCGGTGCGACGGCATTTCCAGGTAGAACGCCCAATGAATAGCAGAAAGCGATAAGAGTTGGTTTTTACAGCAAAATGGTCTTAGTTACTGAGGCAACAAAGTCGTTTTTCTTTAGTCAGGGTCAGTCGGTCTGTGATGAAGCCGTTACATCTTTTACTTATTAGTCAAACTACTGCTCTTGTGAGTGGACGTTGTCGTGTTGATTCACAATTTACCGTGTTCAGTTGTAGCCCTTTGCGTTCCTGCACGTGTTGTTTGCGTTAGTTTTGAACTTTTTTGTTTCACCGTGTCCAGTCGTAGCCTCGCGCTCCTGCACGTGTTGATTTTTGACTTAATTGTGTTGAGTTGACATTTAGTGCGCTCCTACGCCGTTTTTCTTAATTGTTAAGTGACTATGGCTACTTTTTCCAATCAAGAGTATGCGGATATCGTATTTATGTACGGTAGAGCAGACGGCAATGGACCTTTGGCGCGACGGATGTATCAAGAGCGCTATCCGAATCGCAGGATACCGAATGTCCGAGTGTTTTACAACACGTTTCGTCGTCTTGCCCAAGATGGGTTTCACCGCGTGGAACCTGGAGTCAACCCGGGCAGACACGAAACTGCTGTCGACGAAGACATTTTAGCAGCATTTCAAGCGGATCCTATTACCAGTACTAGAGCAGTAGCTCGAAATTTAAACATTTCTCAATGGAAGGTGTGGCATACAATGCACCAAAATGATAAGTATCCGTTCCATGGCAGGAGTGTGCAAGGTCTAGTAGAGCAAGATCCTCAAAGAAGAATTCAGTTCTGCCGTTTCCTCCTCAACAGAGACATCGAAGATGCGTGGTTTCTGAAATCAATCTTGTGGACGGATGAAAGGTAATTTTCAAGGGAAGGTATTACAAACTTTCACAACATCCATGAATGGGCCGACGCAGACAACAATCCACATTTTAAGAAGCAGGTATCATTTCAGATGAAATTCTCTGTGAATGTATGGGCTGGAATAATTGGCAGAACATTGATTGGGCCCCACTTTTTGCCTGATCCATTGAATGGCGAAAATTATTTGCAATTTCTGCAAATTGATTTACCACTGCTGGTAGAGGAATCAGGTGTCCCGATCTTCGAAAGAGACCGAACAGTCATCTTTCAGCAAGACGGCTGTCCAGCGCATTGGACTTTAAATGTAAGGGAACACCTCAACAATTGCTTTCCTGATAGCTGGATCGGCAGGGATGGACCCATCTCTTGGCCCGCTCGCTCCCCAGATCTGACCCCGTTGGACTTTTTCGTGTGGGGCCGGGCCAAGGAACTGGTGTATAACAACATAGAAATAAACACTAAAGAAGAATTAATACAAAGAATAAATTCAGCGTTTGACACAATGAAGCAGGAGATGATGTTGAAAATAACGACTACAGAAGTTAGAAGACGGGGCCGTGCTTGTATTAGGAATCACGGCCGTCATTTTGAACATGAAAAATAAATAATTTTAATTCAAATGTTGTTTTAATTAGTCTGCCTAAAATAAAAAAAATCTCCCTCAAATTGGTTTGTAGGCCCTAATTTCAATAATTTGTAAGATATCCGCATAAATGATACCTCAAAAGAAAGAGCGATTATCAAGCATGTCTTCAAAAAGGTTTGAACAAAAAAAGCACCCTCCGTTTTTTTTTTAATAAGGTTTAAAAGACGTATTGTACAATTTTTTTATTTTTTCTGAGCTTTAAATGTCTGTAAAAAAAATGTCTAATGACACAGAAGCCTAAAACATATTTTGCGTGATTGCTTACACATTACTTTAATTAAATAAATAATGAGTTTACATTAAATTTTGAGAATTTCCGAAAAAAAACTTAAAAATTTGGTTAAAAATATTTGGTAAGACTTCGTCTAAGACAACCATGGCTTTAATGGTTCTAAATTGTCTGTACTATCTTCGCCTTAAAGCTTTGCACCCATCTTCCAATCATCCTGTATAATAAAAAGGTTGTATGGTTGAGTTTTTTTTATATATATTATAAAAAAAAAACTCAACCATACAACCTTTTTTGAAATCGGTTAAAAATCTGTAAGGAACACGAAGTTCATGCGTAAACTTACTGTGCTGTGCTTAGCCAAGCTAACCGATAAATAACGGTGAACTAGGTGAGCTGTGTGAGTTAGCACGTATGTCGTTAAATGTGACGAGATGCTAGTAGTGAGACAGGCGGAACCTCGTGCGGGTGGGTACGTAGGTATTGAAAGCATAATTTAGTGAATTTATTAATATAAAACTTATTGTTACAAAATTCCTGAAACAGGCTTGTAAAATATTAATTCCTGTTGCCATTAAAAAAAATAGAATTATCGACTATTTTAGTAAATATTTACCTGCGCAACACTAGCTCACACGTCGTCGTCGGTCGTCATCGAATTCGGCCATATTCTTTCCGACATTTTGACATTTACCACCCGGTTCGCAATTTCCTAGTGGAATACTTCTTCTAAATCTTTCAACATGGATGAAGAATACGACGCGATAGTTCTGGGAACGGGATTAAAGGAATGCATCCTAAGTGGAATGCTCTCCGTGTCCGGAAAAAAGGTATTGCACATTGATCGTAATAAGTACTACGGTGGTGAATCTGCGTCAATTACCCCGTTAGAAGAATTGTTCGCAAAGTTCAACGCACCGGCTCCCGACGAAACATACGGCCGAGGTCGCGACTGGAATGTAGATTTGATTCCCAAGTTGTTGATGGCAAATGGGCTACTTGTGAAACTGCTCATTCACACGGGTGTGACGCGATACCTGGAATTCAAGTCTGTGGAGGGCAGTTATGTCTACAAAGGCGGAAAGATTTCAAAAGTGCCCGTCGACCAGAAGGAGGCGCTGGCATCGGATCTGATGGGGATGTTCGAAAAGAGACGCTTCCGAAACTTCCTTATTTACGTCCAAGACTTTCAGGAGGATGACTCGAAGACCTGGAAAGATTTGGACCCGAGTACAGCCAACATGCAGTCGCTCTATGATAAGTTTGGTCTTGACAAGAACACTCAAGACTTCACTGGGCATGCTCTGGCTCTCTACCTCAATGATAACTACCTCCAACAACCAGCTATACAAACCATCCACCGTATTAAATTGTACTCTGACTCACTCGCAAGATATGGTAAATCTCCATACTTGTACCCTATGTATGGATTAGGAGAGCTGCCTCAAGGCTTTGCTCGCCTCTCTGCTATTTATGGAGGCACCTACATGCTGGATAAACCTATTGATGAGATAGTGCTAGGAGAAGGTGGCAAGGTAGTTGGTGTACGCTCTGGCAATGAAATAGCCAAGTGCAAGCAAGTGTACTGTGACCCTAGCTACGTACCCGACCGTGTCCGCAAGAAGGCTCAGGTGATTCGTTGCATTTGTTTATTGGATCATCCTATACCAAACACAAAGGATGCTTTGTCCACCCAAATTATCATTCCTCAGAAGCAAGTAGGCAGGCATTCTGACATCTATATCTCTGTTGTGTCATACACACACCAGGTTGCCGCTAAGGGCTGGTTCATTGCCATGGTGTCGACTACTGTTGAAACCAATGACCCAGAAACTGAAATTAAGCCTGGCTTGGACCTGCTTGGACTTATCCGACAGAAGTTTGTGTCTGTGACAGATTACTATGAGCCCCTTGATGATGGCACTCAGAGCCAGATCTTTGTTTCCGAATCTTATGATGCTACCACACACTTTGAGACTACTTGTTTAGATGTGATTAAAATATACAAGTATGGAACGGGTGAAGAGTTTGACTTCTCCAAAGTTAAAGTTGAGCTTGGAGAAGAGGAACAGTGAACTATGTTATAATATCATGTTTATGTACATTGCTTGTTAATTTTATATTTGTTTAAGAACTGTTCTGGCAACAATAACGATACTCTAGGGATTTTGGGTTATCAATATTATTAAGAACTTAGATGTATTGGTAGTAGATCAAGTATTAATGTATGTACAATGCTCCCAGTGGTTCCAAAACTGATTTTATGCATTTTATTGCCAAAAATAAAATATTATTTAAAGGAATTTATACTTTATTTAAAGCTGCTTTCAAATTATACAAAGCTATATGATCTGCACAAGTGGTAGGTTATTTGTACCAGATGTTATGCATTCCAATTTGGTATTTGTTTGATTCTGTAACCATATCATATTTGTAACAAGTTAAAATTTTTTGAATGCTCACTATACCTGTATGTTGTGTAAGATCATGAATAAAAGTTATAATAATAACAAGAGGTGTTTTATTTTGAAACAAAACATGTCACATGTACAGGTCAATAACAACAAAGCAAATATTTTTCCTTATGCTTATTATGCAATTTATACTTAAACTTTTAATTAATTTAATATCACCAATTCCCATTTTTCTTCTACACTAGATGAAATCACAATTTACAAGTTCAAAATATATTTAATTGAATACAGATGGTCATCTCTACAACCGATAAATATGTAGTCACCATAAACAGCTGGTGACGAAAATACTTCGTTTGGTAAACTGTGTTCTTCTAATATAATTCCATTTTCTGCATCAAGAACACATAGTTTTCCATTATTTGATGCGGCTAATATCAGCTTATCGTTCAAACCACAAGGAGTTGAGTAAACTGGGGAAGACAGTGTGGTCTTCCAAAGCAGACTTGGCTGAAAATTCTTAATAATAAGACTGTACACCCCATTGTCGTGACAACCAAATACCATTTGCCATGTCAGCTTATCTACTGGCTTTACATAGATTGAAGAAAATATATTTCCTTTAGCACCTGGATATTCCCAGATCTGAAATTACAAAACATAAAGTTTAATTTGTAGCAAACGAATAAATAATAGATAGGTTTTATGAACGCAGCGCAATTAATTAGGTACAATCAAAGCCCGGTCGTTAATATGACGCATCAAGTTTGAGATAAGATTCGGCTTTGTAGAGCAGCCTCTGTACCTATTTAATTTAAATACCTGTGACAGTCTCCTTAATTTTTAGGGTTCCGTACGTCTGAGAACCCATATAGGATCACTTGTGTGTCTGTCTGTCCGACTGTCACAGGCAGTTTTCTCCGAAACTACTAGACCGTTTGAAATTTGGTACACATGTTTTCTCTCACAAACACAGACGCGTAACGTAAACAAATTAATTTTGAATATGGGGGTCGCTGTTGGGGGGCAAATTAGAAAATTAAAAAAAAAAAAAAAGTTTTGCAAACACTTACTGACTTATTGCGAGGGTCTCATATATATAATTTTAAAGTAAATACTATTAAAGTTATTTAGGAAAATAGATAAAAATTAAGCACTCTTATCTCTGGAACTACTGAGCCTAACATTTTGTAATAAATACAGAAATTAGTTCTTTACTTATAGATTATAGGAAAACCTATAGCAAGTATATGGTCTTAAAATAACATGGTAAATCTATAAATATTGTGCGTACACACTTACAATTGTATGGGAGACCATGTTTTTCAACTACAAAGTTTGTTCTTGAGATAAATAGCATGGTAGATAGCAAATATTCATCGTACGAGTTCGAATCGCACTTGTCTGGTTTTCTAAACTCGATGTCCATATTAACGTACGGGTACTGTAGTATTTACTAAGGTGTCGTGATTACCTTGATACCCTTCTCCACAGTTCTGCAATGTATATCACCGGCGACTTCAGCGAACATTACGTATTTATCATCGTCATACAGTACTGGGCTCGCGAACACCGGGCTGGCAAGCGTGCCGCGCCATACTATCATGTTAGTGGCGGTGTGGATACATGCACACACGCCCGATAATGTGCCCAGCAGTACAAACTCCCTCTTAGCAAGAACAAGGTCAGCAGATATAGATTCATTGCAGATGTTTATCGTAAGTTTCGGGATGCCCGTCTGAAAAATAAATTTCTTATTATGGCGGTAGTTAAATCATGCCGAGATGGGTTAGCAGAGTTTCAGTGGGAGCGCTGTAAAATTGACACAGAGCTAGAGTAAGTAAAACAGCAGTGTATTTTTACGCCACTATGTATTCTGGTGCCTCTAGGAGGATAAACGTTGTTTCTGAGTAGGTACTTTGTACCCAACATAAAATACAATCACTAATTATTGGCAACTGTCATGTCTTGTGTTCTTGTGTTTTTCAAATTCAAATTAAATTAAGGTCAATGTGGGCAAATCCGCTTACGGGACAATTCCGTATAAGTCCATGCATGTACTATTCATTCCAAAATAGTTCCGCTGTTATGGTACGACTACATTGTCGCCATAACACGAATTATACTTCGCGCGCTCTCTTTTGTACAGCGAGACGTTGAGCAGTGTGCTAGATAGAGCACGCGAAGTTTAGTTCGCGTTATCGCGACAATGTAGCCGTAGCATTACTGATTCGGTCGATAAAACAGGATCAGTTTTTGGTTCCAACGTTCTATTCTATTCTATTTTTATTAAATGGCAAGCAAAGCCGATGTCGACTATTCTGCCAATGTCTAGAGTGCATTGGAAAAACAAGTGTGCATGAAGTAAAATAAAAAAAAAAAAAAAAACAATAACTGAAGACAAGTAAAATTCTTTGATTGATACAGTTGAACACAATGTAGATCTTGTGGTTCCAACGTTGTCTACAAGAGTAAAAAATGACGTTTGAAGTTTAGTTGTGTTCCGAACACAGGCGGGGTCGTCTCATCGGGTAAACGTAGGAATGCCTACGTGGGCTAGACCTATGTTGCCATGTTCTCTTCTATAATGTGAGACGTAAAAACTTCGGTCTTCAATAATGACGTTTTCAAGGATGGCAACATAACAAACTAAAATGGTTCATAATATTAAAAAGCTACCATTTGGTAGTTTTATCAACATTTTTGTTTTATTTATTAATCAACAAGTTAGCCGATTTATTATTTCGGTTAATTTAATCAATGTTAATATTATTAAAATTGGATAAATATAATTTATGCCTAATTTATTAGATATACGCTCGTATAGCGTAAGTTGTAACTATAAATAGACAAAACAGTTACCCAATCAAGCCAATAAAGAAATAAATAATTAATTTAATTTACTGCAACGCATCGGGCAGAGCGCGGAGGCTACTTATTTTCTAAAATTAATTTAATAAAATTTAGTGGGTAAGATTTTGTTAAATATATCTGGCAGCCCCACTTCACAAGAGAAATGTCTGCCGGCGTGAGCGCATGATAATCTAGGAACGTGATTATTTACTTTAGATGTTATTTCTTGTGAATTCTCTTTTTGCAACGTTAAGTTAGTGTTATCCTCACCATTAACAACGTTGAGTAGTCTTTGACTTTTACAAATCAACCACTAACTTATGATTTTGTAGTTCATAGTTTTCTACAAGCAAGAATACATTTTCTCCCATTTACCTTTTAATATGTTAATTTTATCAATAAGGCTGCTTGACCACCAAAGCGGAGCTGGAAAATTGTAACCAGTGAAATTGCACAATCATTATTTTAACATCGGTTACAGTTTCCCAGTTCTGCTTTTGTGGACAGACTTATATATAAATATCTCAAAGAAATGCGATTTACAATATCCCGCTTTCGCGTGTTTTCGGGGGCGTCCACCAGGAGGCGCCAAAAACCGTACCATTTTAATTGTTCGTAGTTGTCATTTTTCTTCCTAGAGGAAATATGTTTCTTGGTTCCGAACTCGAAACTCAAGTGTAGAGTTGAGTGCTGCTGTTTCTTAAAAGGAAAATATTCAATTTCACAAGTTACAACTTTCTGAGTATGCATATGAAGTAGTTTCAATGGACTTTTCTATTTGTTTTGAATAAAAACCAGTTGATACAGAATGAATTGTTGTAAAAAATATGTAACTACGAAATGGACAAGTGGGAAAATCCGTCTAGTATCAAAGGGGCTAAATCGTCATACACCGGAATTACCCCATTTCAGATATCGAGAACCTTTTTCATCTACCCTATTTTTAGTTTCTGCAAGTTGACCAGAAATATATGTGTTATAGAACTCTACCTACTATTGTTATTTTTCTCTAGAAATTTGAACAGTTTTCGTGGCATAAGTTTTTAAAAGTCACTTGGGTAACTAACACTAGTTAGTATTAGCACTTAAACTACCGTTGCTACCCGTTCACTCGTAAACATAGCTCTTAAAACATAGTCCGTTTTTGTTTATATTGAGTTCTAGATATAATGATATCAAGAAATATGATAATTATCCGTTCGCGTTTAAGTGCTAACTAATACTAGATTTGGTCTATGGTCAGGTAATCTGTTTCATCATCATTCTCCTGCCCTTATCCCAATTAAATAAATTGGGATAAGGGCAGGAGAATGATGATGAGAGTTGTTATCTCGGTAGTCACCCCCTTTCTAGCCATATCATATTTCACACAGTCCATCCATCGTTTCTTTAATCTTCCCTTACTCTTATAGCTTACATTCATACTCAAAACTTTCCTCACGACATTTTCCTCATTCCTCCGCATTACACGCCCATAACATGACAACCGATTTCCGATAGTGCGGGAGTCACAGATTGTTCCGCCATTTCATCCATTCAGTATTCAATAATCGTCCGATCTACTTTACCATCGCTTTTCACCAGTGAACGGTGGTACCGAAAGTCGGAGCAGACTGGGAGAAGCGTACCACCAAGCGCTAAGGCTCCAGAACTCAAGAGACCGCCGGAATAGCAGAAAATATATTCAGTTTTGGCTCTGCTGATTTTCAAGCCAACATTCTCCAGCTTCTGTTGCCATTTATCCAATCTGCTCTGGATCTCAAGTCCATCTTCATCGACAAGAACAATGTCATCGGCAAACGGCTTGCACCAGGGTGCCTCTTCCTATATGTCCGACGTCAGAGCTTCCATAATCAACAGGAATAGGTAAGGACTTAAAGACCCTTGGTTACCCTATTATACGCTTTCTCCAAATCAATGAACACCATGTGCAAGTTCTTGTGTGCACGTCTGTACTTCTCGCACAATTGGCGGAGTGCAAAAGTGTCGTCCATTGTTCCTCGATAAACCCAAACTAGTTCGGGGTAATCTCAATCTCCTCTCGCTGTCTTTACTCTATTCTCCCCCATACCTTCATACTATGTGACATGAGCTTTGCCTCGGTAGTTGTTCCAGTCCTGAACATCACCTTTATTCTTGAAGATGGGCACTAGCGAACTATTGCACCATTATTGTGGGATCCCTCCTTCACTCAACAACTTATTGAAGATACAGTCAGCCACATACATCCATCTTATTTTAATTAAACACTTCCACACTTCTACTGGTATATCATCTGGGCCCATGGCCCACCAACCACTTTCCCACTGTGAAGTAATATTATAATAATACTGCTATAAGAGGTGATGGTTGGCCCCCTGTTGTTTCGAATGTATGTAAATATATGTATAAAAGACAATACAATTCTTAATCGCTTACAACCATCTTTATATTAAAGTAGTTAAGAGTACCAGTTATAGTCAACCAAATTCAACTTACAAAATAACATGACGAATTTGCCCACATAGACCTTATAAACAACACTAACTTTTGCCCGCGTGGATGTCGGAAAATATCCCACGGGAACGTACTACCGCGATTAAAAGTAGTATATCCTATGTGGTAAATACAATATGGATTCATATTGTTAAACTATACATTAGTACTTTTGACTCATTGAACAAAAAATGGTTATTGTGACTTAACTATAATACATATAGCCTCGTGGACTTTTGTGTGTAAACATGTAGATTGTATATGTCGTCCAATTTAATAGTTTTCGCAGCGCACGTCAAATTATAACTTCTAAGCAAATTTTTGATACCTTGGGTTACATTATTGGAATTTTCGTAGAGATCTCTAATTAAAAAAAGCCCATGTTACTTGCTGATAATGCAGCTTTCTATAGGTGAAAGATTTTTTTAAAATTAATTAAGTATTTTTAGAGTTTTCTTTCCAAACAAACATACAAAAAAACAAATCTTTTCTCATTATAATATTAGTTTAGTTATATAATTATAGTCTTCGTACGTTCTATGATATTTAATGTAATTGGTGTTGCACCATTTTAATTAACTATAAATAAATAAATATCATCATCATTTCAGCGGAAAGACGTCCACTGTTGGACATAGCCCTCCCCACGCACCGCCACTTCGAACGGTTCTGTGCAACTTGTCATATTTATTTATAAACGCTTCGTTAAACCAGATATTAATCATTAGGAACATATTACAATATTATTAGTCATACGTACCTACAATAGTGATTAGGTAACTATGTCACTGCAGGGATCCAGCAGAATATCAGCGTCAGGTATATTTGCCTGACACATGCCGAGCTGGACTCCCATTTGGTGTAACCTTGAGACACACACCGCACCTTGTTCGATAATTAATTGAAGTATGTCGTAATGTTACTCTATTTCTTTAAGCATGTTTTTCTTTTTTTTTTGTATATTGGCACCTTGTTTTTATATATATTCCTGTAATTTGTTAACCATGTATTGTGCTATGTCTTTTGTTTACACTGAATAAATGTTTTATCTATCTATAGCACAATACATACAATACATAGATAACGGCTCGCGTCATAGCACATGGTAATCGGAAAATTTTCTTTTTCTGTAGGTACATTTTGGTAACAGTTTGTTCTGAAGAATTACGTACAAAAGAGAAATTTATATGTGTTTGAGAAGCAAGAGGAACTGCGCCGAAGGGTGACGGGGTCTGCCGGGGTCGCGGGTGGGTTTTAGTCAGTAAGAGTCTGACACACCCTCCCGCTCCGCCCAGAGCGGGAGAAGTTATTTGATAACTTTCCACCAAAAAAAAAGGGTGACGGGGTCTGCCTGACCATTAGGCGCTGGGGGAGCGAGGGGAAATGCAGATGTGCTACAGTCCCCCGGCTAGAAGAAGTCTAAGAACACCGTGTGATTTTAGTTGATATGATTCTGACAGACACTTTAAACTGTCTCAGGGCGGAGGACATCCATGAGGATTTCCACACAAGAACACACAAGAACAAAATCTGTCTCTGGCGACTGTTTTACTACACTATCAAATTGTAAGATCCTTCATTTATTTAATAGTCGAAAGACCCAAGCTTGCTTAAGAGACAAAGAAGCCCATGTCTCTATTGTCTCCATACCTAGTAACTTGGACCATGGCCATGCCCTAGGCCCCCTGCCAAGCTAGAGAGAGAACTTTCCGTATAATACATTCCTTAAACTTTTAGAAAACGAATGAATAGAATACGTACCACGACATTAATACATCTTACATTTCCGTCGTAAGCGGCGACATACAACTGTCCGTTACAGCAGACAGCTTTGCTTTTAATCATGTGTCCGATGTTACTCCTCCAGTGTTCTTCGTAGGTCTCTAGCGAGAAGCAGACGATGGTGCCGTCGTAGCCGCCTACCACGCCGAATGGGCGCATCACGTTCACGTCATGGTAACACAGAATGGGGGCTTCTATCCGCGTGTTCAAGGTAAGCGTGCGCTCGAGTGTGCCATTTATTGCATCCACTATGATGATCTTGCCGGAGTGACTGCCCACTGTCACGTACAGGTTGCTGAAAAATATTAAATAGCATTTTCAGTATACAATATAGTTTACTACCGAGATAACGACTAATAGAGAAGTATGTAAGAAAAAGACAAGTTGCGCCGCCCCCATATAAATTGGGATCGTAACGGCAAGAGAATGGTCATGATTTCAGTATAGAAATCATAATTATTACGTTGATTTTTAGGGTTCCGTTGTAAACCCTTATAGTTTCGCTATGTCCGTCTGTCTGTCCCCGCCGTAGCTCAGACATGCTTCGTAGTGGAAAGCTGTCATTTGGCATAGGTATACATAAATATTAATTACGCCGACAGTGGTAAAATAAAATTTGAAAAAAAATAAACTTGTTATAGGGTTACCTCCCTTGCACGTAATGTGGGGATGATATTTTTTTGTCTTCGTCCATCCCATGGTGTGGGGATACATCATTGGATAGGCCGTTCAAAAATATTGCGGGTCTCTGAACACCTAGATGGACCGACGACCTTAAAAAGGTAGCTGGGACAGACTGGATGCGGAAGGCGGTGGACAGGGTGTTGTGGCGCAGCCTGGGAGATGCCTATGTCCAGCAGTGGACTGTTATAAGCTGAGTTTATTGTGAACGCCACTCAAGAATCCGTTTGCGTAAAATTAAGCTTTAAAGTGCTAATTTTTGTTAGAATTAAGAGTCCGCCCCCTGATAATAATACACCATTGATAATTACCGACCAAAAAAAAAAGTGTCTGCCCCTGCCAGCCAATAAAGTTGTTTAGGGAGATGTGAAAAAAATCATGGCAGTAGTACATATAATGAAATTTAAAGAAAAACTATCACAGATAAGTGGTCTTTACAAGTTAACGAGTTATAGTCGACCAACTTAAATTTGCAGTTGGAGAATTGACCGTGGCATATATCGATGTATGGGAGAACAGGTTTTTCAACTACAATGTTAAGTTTGTTTTTGGGATAAATTCATTACAACTTCCCAACTACGGAACCCTTCATTGTGCGTGGTCCGACACGCACTTGGCCGGTTTTTGTGTTAGTGTGTAGACTGCGGGGTCTAACGGACGATGTTCAAGGCAGTAACGGTATCGGCGTATTGGTAGTTCATAACTGAGCCTGAGTTCAGACTACGTTATACTATTTGGCATATTGCGTCACAAGACTGAGTGTTCGGGCGCCGTCGGCTGTCTTCGTGACTGGCGTCGGGCGACTGCGCGGGCGCGCGGGACGGGCTACGTGGATGCATGAGAGGGGCCGATGGCCCGACTCTTCACCAAGGATCGCTATCAACGACACGCGCGCGTTAAAATCTAGATGTACATTTCCTTTATAATATAAGTTAGTTTTACAGTCCACTGCTTTTTATTTAAAGGTCCGAATTAGGTCTTTACAATTGGTCCTTCGAGCCGGATTCAATTGTAAAGACCTAATTCGATTTGACTCCTGATTTCGACCTGATTCCTAAATCACGTCTGAAAATTCTCGCTAGCTAATTTTATTTAACCCTGTTTAATGATAATTAAGATAGGTGGGTAGGGCACGGGTAGGTAGTGCCAGATTTCACAGTTTATAATTTGAGAACTGAGACTGATGAATATCATCAAGCGATTTCAATCGCGTGGGTGTAATCTATAATATCGCCTTTAGCAGTTTTAGCTAAAATGACAAAATTTCAGTGATTGTAGACCATTACTTACAATTTTGACTGATACAATATTGGTGAGGCATCAACACACTTTCCAGTATCTATGCTCCACACCACATTGAACTCGACAGGGTTGCTGCAAGACAATGTACTTGTTCTTTTGCTACACGCGTGTTCAGTAGTCCGTGTGTCTGCTTCGCTGATCGACTTCGCTCTTTTAATGCACTTCTTGGCTTTTACAATATCCACACATATTTTTTTCTGGGCTATTTCTATAGTCTCCTCTATGGTGTGTTTACGTGACATCAGGTAAGGCAGGATCAGCTTCCCAAATTGTGGGCAAGTCAAAGATATTTTGTTACTGATAGATATAGCGAGGAAGGAGGTTCCTCCCAAAGAAAAGAAGTTTTTATCTTTGATTTGATCGTATGTAAACCTTTCAGACATAGCAGCCTTGAGCTCTTCCAGGAAGATGTTTTTTAGAGAATCTATGGTTTGTGGTACACGCATTCTTTCAAACATCTTGGCTATTATTTGTTTTGATATTTTCCCGTGAGGGTTTGTCGGCAAATTATCTACCCTAACAATTTTGTCAGGCCAATGTGTATCAACAAGTTTACATTTTAAAAAGTCTGATAATTCTTGACTGCTGAGTGTTTCTGATGCAAAATACACAACAAGGAGCATTGGTTTTGGTAGCCATAGACATGAACAAGTTCGCACTCTTGGGCATTGCATTATAGTAGCCTCTACAGTTAGCAGATTAATCTTATGCCCAAATCTTTTGACGACATCGTCTTTGCGCCCTCTGTAGTAAACAGTACCACTTTTAATTTCTCCAATGTCACCAGTGTCCAGAAATTTCAGTGAATTTTGCTCCTCAGGGCCGTTTGACTTGTTCAGAATAACACACTTTCTAGATTTGCTTACTGAAATTTAATTACAAATAGTGAGTGTCTCCAAACGGACTTGTTGACTACATCATCTTTAACTTTCGCGGACAGTGAACATCCATAGATGTCATAACAATTAAACTTCCATTGTGTCTCGTTCACCATCCGCAAAAGTATTAAGCAAATTTCTTACTCACCTAACATTATCTTTCCAGTATTTTCTTTAGAATTTTCTGCACGTTGAATTACGAGTTCTGTTTCTGAGAGACAGTTCCCTAGCGGTACTTCTCTGTCAGTCTGCGTCCTGTTCAGGTCAAGTTCTGCGACACAGGCCCAGCATGACATCTCAGTGACTCCATACAATGTAAATATCCTAGTCTTATTTTCCCAGTGCTTCAGTTCTCTTAGCCTTTTAATACTATTGAAAGGTTCACCACCCAGTGCTAATATCTTAAGGGTTGAGTTTTTACATAAAATTTTGTTTTTAATATCAGTGTTAGAATACTGTAAAAACTTTGATGGTGTTGTTTGCCAAACTGTGACAGAATTAGCTCTGTTCCCTGGGAACAATACATCTGCTCTATCTGGTGCAATGAGGAGGGAGGCTCCATTGATGCATGCCAATAATATTTCAATCATAGATGGATCAAAAGTAAGGGGTGTTGAAAAGAATATGACGTCTTTTGACGTAATGTTAAACATTTTGGTTAAATCATCGATGTTAGGCTGTATGCATTGAATTGGAACCTGTACATGTTTAGGTTCCCCCATGCTACCTGAAGTCATAGCTATAAATGAGTGTTGAGGTACATGCTTATAGTGTGCTTCATTTGTACCATCAAAGTCATAAAAACTTACTGTCAAGTCAAACACTGAAACAGTGTGGTCGGGCTTTTTACCACATAACTCTGAATTAGAATCATTTTCTTTGTTCTTGATGGTCATTATGATTGTAAAATTAATATCCTTAGCTATAGCCTCTACATCTTGCGCCGGGTCCACAAACATAAATGTTGTGCAACTTTTGTGAGCTCTGAAAAAATAAAACTTGACTTTAGACAACAGAATGAGCCACCTACAACACTATAATTAAAGGAGGAGTCTGGTGGTACTCACGCGGCTATGACACATGGTATTATGATGTTTCTCTCCGACACTAATCCAATTACGCCTTTGTTGCATTGACGAAACTGAAGCTGTTGTGAGATGTATTCACACACTCCGTACAGCTCCGAGTACGTGTAGTTCTTGTAAACATCGTCCACGTAGTGTCTCACGGCGATGCTGGATGGGTATTTAGCACATGTATTTACGAAAACATCGTAGTAGCCACGCTTTACTTTCATTTGATGTTTTTATTTTCTGAAATCGTCTGGTAAAAATAACTCAGGAATACAAGGATGGCAAATCAAAATTTTGCTTAACGAATTCTTCCAAACATAATATTTGCCGTACTCAAAAACTAATTGGTGTGATCTCAAACATGATTTTAACGTAAACTGTTTACCAGTTTTGATTTTGTTTTGAGTAAAGTCTATTTAACAACTACCTATCACACCATCTGTGAGTGGTTCAGTGGTTGACTTGACATTCTTTGACAATTTTTTTTTGACACTTTGAATGTCAAATTGTCAACACGTTAGGTCTGTGAAAAACATCGATGATTCTATGCATCGATGTATCAATTTTTTTGAAGGCTATGGATTCTTGCACATTAGTTTATCAATATTTAACAGTAAAAGGACAAAACATTATTCAATAAGTTACTGCTTCGTAGTTGTAGTGGTCGCAAGCGCTACTGCTGCCGGGTTCAATTCCCGGGCCGGGCAAAACTGTTATTTAATTTTTCTATGTGGAAGTACTCAGTAGTAGCTCGGAGTCTTTTTTTTTTTTTTGGTGGGATATCATCAAATAACTTCTCCCGCTCTGGGCGGAGCGGGAGGGTGTGTCAGACTCTTACTGACTAAAACCCACCCGTATTCCTTCCTGTTGCTTGTGTTTCCAGGGGCCTCGGTGACCCACAAGTACCTTCCCGCGACCCCGGCAGGCATCGGCCCTAGTGGACCCCTACATTTGTGCTGACGGCATCTCTTTGAGGCGCGCGTGGAGTACAACGCGCCGTAGACCCGGGCCTGGTCCTTAGTAAAAAGAAAGAGTGAAAGGTCTCATTAATTTACAATAATATATATATGTTTGTAAACTTATTACCTACTAGCAATTTGCCCGCAACTTCGTCTACGTGGATTAGGTACTTTCCTCGAAACATTTCAACTACCCTTCACTCCTTTTCAAAGCTTTTAAATAAATTAAGTTTTAAATAAATAAATTGAATAAGTATTCGGGCCAATTTTTAAATTTATAGATCAAAGGAATACAATTTTTAAATAAACTGTGTCCTCGCTTTTCACCACGACAAGGCGCTTGTTTGAAAAAAATCGTTTGGTATGTTTCCATAACGTGACTCAAAGATTATTTATACTCGTTTTCGAGTTAATTGAAGCAAACATTAAATTCCACGCCTTCATCCAACTTTAAAAAAAGTATTAGTACCGAGTTTCGGGTTAATCCGACAAAACGTTAATTTTTTTCCTTAATTACTTTGACACCCCCTTATTAAAAAACTAAAAGTGACGATTTTTATAATTGACTGAGGCAAGTATTGCCAAATTTTAAGTTTATAAAGTTCAAAGGAATAAGATTTTTCTAATAAACTATACTGTACAGAATTTGTGTGCAAAAATTTCACGTTCCTAGTCCCATCAGTTTTGGCTCTGCGTTGATGTATCAGTCAGGACAAGTAATTATATATGTATATAATATACATAGATATGTATAGATAAATTAGTAACTGGGTTTTTGTTCCTTGTCCGAACAATATCACCCAATATAGGATAGTCGTTTAACCCTGCCATGGGCTTTGTGAGTATACCAGATGCACTGCAGAAATGGAGCAGCCCCAAGCCCCATCAACATCTTGAATTCGTTATTATATTCATCATCAATCCTTTGTTATTTCCACTATTACCATCGATAGATTTTTTAAATATATCGATAATTTGCGTCAGTTGGAATCTCTAAGTACAGTTTTGTCAATGTTGTCAGTTTTAGGGTTGCCAGCAATCCATCAATAACTCCATTTTATTGCCATATAAAAGTTCACAAAATGTTAAATTATTATTTCGTTGGTTTGCAATAATACTTTTACATGTTAATCATATTTTAAAACCAGCCAAGTGCGTTTCGGACTTCGCACAATGAAGGGTTCCGTAGTTGGGAAGTTGGGATGAATTTATCCCGAAAACAAACTTAACATTGTAGTTGAAAGATAAGTTCGTGGCATATATTGATGGCATACCGTGGCATATATTGATGTATGGGACATCAATATACGAGGTGCATTCAATAAGTACCTAGCCTCATCGCCAGAGGGCGCTGTAGTTTCAAAAGAGTTTTACCACAGTGTAGCACATTCTTTTTTAATTCTTTTTTCAAATTTTCATTCCAATCCCTTCATTTGTTTTAATTTGACAACTTATGGAAGCGAACGTGTCGATCAGTTTTACAAAAATGGAAAAAGAGCAATATCGTTCGGTGATTCGATTCCTATTTTTGGAAGGGAAAACGCGCATCGAAATCAAAGAGCGCTTGGATGCTATGTACGGTGACTCTTCTCCATCGATGGCCACCGTCAAGAATTGGTTCAACGAGTTTGCACGTGGCCGTACGTCGGTTTGTGATGAACCACGTCCAGGTGCACCGAAAACAGCTGCTACGGAGGAAAACATTAAAAAAATCCATGATTTCGTATTGGCAGATCGCCGATTGAAGGTTCGGGAGCTAGCTGAGACTGTAGGCATTTCAGAAGGAACAGTGCATCATATTCTTCACGAGGAACTCGGCATGAGAAAGCTGTCGGCGCGATGGGTGACGCGTTACTCACACCAGAAAACAAGCGCAACCGTGAGACCACATCGGAGACGTGTTTGGCGCTGTTTAAGCGGAATCCAGCGGAGTTTTTGCGTCGTTTTGTGACCGTCGATGAAACCTGGATCCACTGGTACACACCAGAGACCAAGGAGCAATCAAAACAATGGATCCAGACCGGGGAACGTGCTCCAAAGAAGGCGAAAACTGTAAAATCGGTCGGAAAAGTTATGGCCACCGTTTTCTGGGATTCACAGGGTGTGATCTACATCGATTACCTCGAGAAGGGTAAAACAATTACAGGGCTTTACTATGCCGATTTATTGGGCCGATTCGACGCCGAATTAAAGAAAAAACTACCCCATCTGGCGAAGAAAAAAGTGCTGTTTCACCACGACAACGCACCGGTTCACACGTCTGCCGTTGCCATGGCCAAATTGGTCGAATTACGCTACGAATTGTTGCCCCATCCACCGTATTCTCCAGATTTGGCCCCTTGTGACTTCTTTCTGTTTCCTAATCTGAAAAAATCACTCGCCGGGAATAGATATGGATCGAATGAGGAGGTCATCGCCGCCACGGAGGCCTATTTTGCAGAGTTTGACAAAAACTATTTTTCGGACGGGTTAAAAAAGTTGGAGCATCGCTGGGCTAAGTGTATCGAACTAAAAGGAGACTTTGTTGAAAAATAAATTGCCACTTTTCCAAAATTTTTGTTTACTTTTTGTAGGCTAAGTATTTATTGAATGACCCTCGTATGCCACGGTCAATTCTCCAACTGCAAATTTAAGTTGGTCGATTATAACTCGTTAACTTGTAAAGCCTACTTAGCCGTGATAGTTTTTCTTTTAATTTCATTATATGTACACACGGCTACATATCAAGCTATAATTTCCAGTATAAGCTGCACTCGCATTGTATAAGATTTTACCTTCACTTAGGGGTCAGCTTATACTGGATAGGTATAGCTTGATATACAGGGTGATTGGAAGATGGGTGCAAAGCTTTAAGGTGAAGATAGTATAACAAAAAAGTTCAAAACTAACGCAAACAACACGTGCAGGAACGCAAAGGGCTACAACTGAACACGGTAAATTGTGAATCAACACGACAACGTCCACTCACAAGGGCAGTAGTTTGACTAATAAGTAAAAGATGTAACGGCTTCATCACAGACCGACTGACCCTGACTAAAGAAAAACGACTTTGTTGCCTCAGTAACTAAGACCATTTTGCTGTAAAAACCAACTCTTATCGCTTTTTGCTATTCATTGGGCGTTCTACCTGGAAATGCCGTCGCACCGCGCTCGGTGGCCATTGTTTAGAGAATCCCCTCAATGGGTTCCCCTCAATTGGTTCCTGCATGTGCCAAAAATTCTTAGAATTGAACAATGTTATCATTTCGAGCACATAAAGTATTCTTTTAAGCAAACATTTTGTGTTTTGTTAGACTGCCTAAAATTTAAAATTTCTCCCTCGAATTGGTTTGTAGGTCCTAATTTCAATAATTTGTAAGATATCCGCATAAATGATACCTCAAAAGAAAGAGCGATTATCAAGCATGTCTTCAAAAAGGTTTGAACAAAAAAAGCACCCTCCGTTTTTTTTTTAATAAAGTTTAAAAGATGTATTGTACAATTTTTTTATTTTTTCTGAGCTTTAAATGTCTGTAAAAAAAATGTCTAATGACACAGAAGCCTAAAACATGTTTTGCTTGATTGCTTACACATTACTTTAATTAAATAAATAAAAAATGAATTCATTTATCATTCAATTTGGCCATAATTATGCAGTTTACATTAAATTTTGAGAATTTCCGAAAAAAAACTTAAAAATTTGGTTAAAAATATTTGGTAAGACTTCGTCTAAGACAACCATGGCTTAAATGGTTCTAAATTGTCTGTACTATCTTCGCCTTAAAGCTTTGCACCCATCTTCCAATCACCCTGTATAGCCGTGTGTGAATTTTTTCACATCTCCATAAACAACCCTTTAGCCGGCAGGGGGGGCGGGACACTTGACTCTAACAAAAATTAGCACTTTAATGCGTTTTATTACGCAAGTGGATCCTTGAATCGAAAAGTGGTGTTTACAGACCTGCAACATTTTTGAACGGCCTATCCAACGATACCCCCCACCATGGGCTAGATGAGAAAAAAAAATATCATCCCCACATTACGTGCAAGGGACCTCCCTTGCACGTAATGTGGCCCTTAAAATTTTTAAACTCTTAAATGATTTTTTTTCCAATTTTTCATTTTAGCTCATTGTCGGTTTGATTAATATGTGTATACCTCTGCCAAATTACAGCTTTCTAGTACTAAGCGTCTCAGAGCAACAGTAGGGACAGACAGATAGACGAGAAAGTGAAACTATAAGGGTTCCTTGTTTACTACGGAACCCTATAACCGACATCCTGCAAATTGCAAAAAAACGTAAGAAAATTTGAATTTCGCGGGCTACGACTGTGGATCCAGTTTAGTTCTTGAATGTGGTACGGTTTCATTAGGTTCATTTCTAATGACAGAAGTGGTGAAGAAGAGGGTATAGTAGTTAGGCAAATTAGGCCGTACAAAATACGCATAAACCTATCATATATTGAATATCACAGAAATAATAGATGTAATACTAAATATATCAAAGAATTTGAATTCATAATATAAGTGACTGATATTGTTATACTTGTAAACTTGTAAGAGTACTTAAAAGTTGTACGAATTGTACACTTGTATTTCTACAAAACTACAATTCGTAAAATTATGTAGGGCGTCGTGAACTCGTGACATAGCCAACATGCTTTGTGTTACGCTTTAAAAAATGCGAAATAATTGTAAGATTGTAACTCTTGTAGATTGTAATATTTGTAATTTCTGTGTTACGCATTTTTTTTTCTACAATTGAAAAATTTTGTGGAATTGTAAACTTGTAAGTTTTGTGGTATAGGGTCATGGAAATGTATATAGTCCCGCGTTAACCAACTTCAAAAAAGGAGTACGCTATGCATTCGATGAGTTTTATTTGGTGTTCGTAATAAAAAAAAGATGTAAAACTTGAACTGGCGCAGAGTTATTGCGACAATACTTTGCAGTTATAGATGACAGAGTTGCTCGTTCCGCGACGATGGCACGACAAGGCGCGCGACATTTTATTGTCAGTGTTGTATTTTATTTAATGATGCGATTCATTGGTCCAGCGACTTTGTTCGTCGAACGTATGCGTATCGTAGCTGCGGCGTAGCTCGTAGGCACGCAGGCGCCGCGTAGGCGTGGCGTAGGCCCGTAGATGCAGCGTAGGCTCGTCGTAGGTGCCTACTCCGCGTTAGTGTCGCGTAGTATAGTAACGCGTGGTCATCACGCGTTACTGACCTAAAATAAAAATCTATCGAGAGGTGTCGTGAGACACCCGGTTGGAAGGTTTTTTCGCTTTTGCACACTTTGCGAATGAGGGCTAGAGTGTCGTCACGACTTTTGTTACGTAACAAAAGTGTGTCAAAATGTTACACCTTTTTCGGTCTAGCTCACATTCGCAGAGTGCAGAGTATAACGTACGATAAAGAACTTGGTTCCAATAAAAATACGATACAAGAATTTTCTTGGTTGATTAATTAATTACTTCTGTCTTCTCCACGATACGTTTTAGAGGAGGTTAAAATTATCTATGATTTTAGACCGGGATTAGTTAAAACTCACACTCGTATTCTGCTATTATAATAGCGATTAAAGTGTTTTCATAGCATAACTTTGGGAACTCTTTCATTCACACGAAACGAGTACTTAAATGTCACAGTTGAAATGGCTTTCACAATCTTTTCAAAGACCAGCAATTGTGAAGACAACGATCCGTTTCTGATATGCAAACCGGATATAATATTGGAAATGGGGCTTGAAAATAGCCAAGAAAGTTGGAGGTGAGGAGTGTAAGTAGGTTATCGAGAAACGATCTCAAATATTGATGAAGTATGTGTACCTACTCCACATTTTTCATAACTAGCATTTACGTACAAAAAGTAGTTAAAGGCTCCTACATACTGGCGCGACTTGTCGCGCGACGCGACACGACACAAAGACACCGCGTGTAGCGCTACAAGCGGTGCCTTTGTGTCGCGACGCGTCGCGCGACACGTCGCGCCAGTATGTAGGAGCCTTAATACGTAGCCACGTAGAAGTGAAGTGAGTCGATTTCAGGGTTCCGTAGTAAACAAGGAACCCTTATACTTTCGCCATGTCCCACAGTGGAACGAATGTATGGGAGCGGTTGGACGTAGACATGTCCGAAAAAAAAGAGTAAAATTATGCCAAACTAATGATGCCATCTTATTCGATTACTTAATGCCTTCATAACTTGTGGTGATGAATTTCTTCATAACTCCCATATTTCGGGAGTAATTTGAGAAAATGTGAAATTTTACTATGAAAATGAGTGTATCGAGCTCTCTCCCTCCTGATTCCGGGCTTGTTTCAAGTAGCGGTCTCTAATATCATAATGCTAATACTAAGAGCTATATTTAATACTAAGACACATAGTGCGCCAAATGTGCACTTTCTGGGATAAAGAGTGATGTTTATTTTATAACACAATTTTTTTATTTTTTGTTTATTTTGTTGATTAAAACCGTTTTTCTAAAGGTTTACCTTATTACAATAACATTTCTGAGCAGCCAATTAGAGAAGATATAAGCTAATTAGGATATATAATTAGGGACTTAAGGTTTACATATAAAACTGATGCACTAATGATTACTGATAAGAACATTGCTATTATTTAATTACTAAATGGCTCTTAATACACTAATTTAGCATGCATCATTTACTAATTATCACAATAACTAATTACCTTGCAATATTTAACAAAGGATACCTGGGATACCTGGATTTTATATAAATAGGTCACTATTAGTAACTTTAAAATCAGTGTTGATTTACACCTCGTTGTATCCAAGCTAATCTCGCAATGTATTTTCCAAATTTTAATACAAATCTTGATATTCACGTTGCTTTATGCGCACGCGCACATAAAGATTTACGCGACTTTAACTATTTGTTCAGTGTTTTAAAAGATAACAGTTGTGTTCAGTTATGTGAAAGTGCTGAAACAAGTTTAAAAGACTGGTGTCGTCGATTTTGCTACCGCATTTATGCAAAATGGACACAGTCTGGAAGAAACACAGATAAGTTTCGGAAGAAACATGAGATTTGGCTACAGGCTGCAATTCAATGGCCGGAATTACAGAATGAAAATATGGAACCTTCTACAGAAAATATAAGTGACGTCATCGAGCCCATAATTTCTCCTGCTAAATCTGATGCTTCAACTTGTACACATCCTAGTCCTCGTAAATCTTTTGAGGACCTTAGTAACCGGCAAAAAAGAAGACGCACTGAAGATAGTCTTTCATGCAGCAGTAGCAGCGCTGAAATTATGTTTTCGGCCGAAAGGGCGCTTCAAAAGGCAGGACAAAGCGATACAGCTTATGTTATGAAATACTTGACGGAGAATCCAGAAGAGGCCTCAAAAATCAAAGCCTTCATTGAAGGTAAATCAATTCAGGTACGGGAAATATCCCCTTTGAAGGCATTGGCTCTTTATGTATCGATGAACTTATCGAAATGGCGCTATAACACTCTTCGGGATTTCAACACTCAAGAAGGAGCTCTTCAATACCCGAGTTACTACATGTTGGTTAAAGAAAAAATTAAGTGCTATCCGGCCAAAGAAGATCTCACAGTTACAGAGAGCTCTGCAAAAATCAAATTACAAGCCTTGATGGATTTAACCTCAAGAAGACTTATTAGGTCGTTAGAAACCCCTGTTGATCCCAATCAACAGCTCGTATTGACCAGCAAATGGGGTTTTGACGGATCATCTAGCCAAAGCATTTATCATCAAAGGACGAGTGAAGATGAGCAAATCGATCTTGCTAGTAATTTTATGATTAGTCTTGTACCACTGCGGCTCGTCTCAAAAGGTGTAACAATTTGGGAAAACGAGCGACCATCTTCCACTTCATTTTGCCGGCCAATATTGTTTAAGTTTATAAAGGAAACCAAAGAAAATGTGCAGAGAGAGATGGCTGAAATCGAAGCAGAGATTGAAGCCTTAACTCCATCCACCATCACTGATGGAATTAGTGTCAAACACCAACTGCTGTTGACAATGATTGATGGTAAAATTCATTCCATTATATCCAATACAGCAGCTTCAGTGTGTGACATATGCAAGGCTTGTCCTAAAGAAATGAATAATTTAGAGTTAATCAAAGATAAACACGCAAACGAGGACATGTATAAATATAGCTTAAGCACCCTTCACGCTTGGATTCGCTCAATGGAATGCTTATTACACATTTCCTACAAATTAGACATAAAATCATGGCAAGTAAGGGGTGATATAGCAAAAAGGCAAGTTGATGACAGGAAGAAAAGAGTTCAAGAGGCTGTAAGAAGAGAAACGGGCTTACTTCTCGATGTTGTGAAACAAGGCAGTGGATCCACCAACAATGGCAACTCGGCAAGGAGATTTTTTGAAAACTACACTAAATCTGCTGAACTGACCGGAATAGATGCTATGCTTTTAAGAAAAATCTGTGTGATCTTGCAGTGTATTTCATCAGGAGAGAAGATCAACGTAACTAAATTCCGAGAGTTCTGCTTTGATACTGCTAAGCTTTACGTGGAGTTATACCCATGGTATTATATGCCTTCTTCACTTCATAAAATTTTAATGCATGGGCCAGACATAGTTCAGAACATGTCAATTGTGCCCATTGGTTTTCTATCCGAAGAGGCATCTGAGGCTAGAAATAAAGATTTTAGAAAATATAGAGAGGGGCATTCTCGAAAGCATAGCAGTATCTCATGCAATGAAGATATTATGCACAATCTTTTACTGTCTTCTGATCCACTTGTTACAAGTATCCGTCCAAAAGGAAATAAGTTTGTAAAAAAATCTTCTTTTAAGGAATTTTATGAGCTTACGGATTCTGAGAAAAGTGATATCGAATTTGTTAACATAAATGATTTAGCGGACATCGATTCTGAATTTGAATTAATTGATGATGATGATGATGACGAAGATAATTAAATGATGTTATTGTTTTAAAATGTGTAACTTAGTAAATTAGAGCTTACATCTTAATTATTTATTGTACTTTTAATGAAACTAGGTAATTTATTATCAACTTACTTAAAAGTCATACTCTCATCAGTTCTTGTGAATATTTTTGTTAATATATATTTCTGTATATATATAATATATTTATAGACCTCTTAATAAGTCTGTCTGCGGTTTAAAGTAAATACAAATGGGGAAAAAACGTTTTTTTTTTTAAATTTTCATTTCCTTTTATCCCAGAAAGTGCACATTTGGCGCACTATGTGTCTTAGTATTAAATATAGCTCTTAGTAATAGCATTACGATATTACAGACCGCTACTTGAAACAAGCCCGGAATCAGGAGGGAGAGAGCTCGATACACTCATTTTCATAGTAAAATTTCACATTTTCTCAAATTACTCCCGAAATATGGGAGTTATGAAGAAATTCATCACCACAAGTTATGAAGGCATTAAGTAATCGAATAAGATGGCATCATTAGTTTGTCATAATTTTACTCTTATTTTTCGGACATGTCTACGTCCAACCGCTCCCATACATTCGTTCCACTGTGTGTCCGTCTGTCTGTCTGTCTCTCCCCAGCTTAGCTCAGAGACGCTTAGTACTAGAAAGTTGTAATTTGGCATGGCTATACAAGTTAATCACGGCGACAAAGTGCTAAAATAAAATCTAGAAAACCATTTTTTTTTGCCTCCTTACACTCACGTAAAATGGGGATGATATTTTTTTGTCGTGTCTATCCCATGGTGTGGGGTATCGCTGGATAGGCCGTTTAAAAATATTACGGGTCTGTGAAAACTATTTTTCGATTCAGGGATCCGATTGCGTAATATTGAACTTTAAAGTGCAATTTTTTATTAGAGTCAAGTATCCCCCCCCACCGGACAGCTAAATGGATATGTGAAAAAAATCATGGCAGTAGTGTGTATATGTAACGAAATAAAAAGGAAAACTATCACAGCTAAGTGGTCTTTGCAGGTTAACGAGTAATAGTCGACCAACTTACATTTGCAGTTGGAGAATTGACCGTGACATATATCGATATATGGGAGTACATGTTTTTCAACTACTACTGTTAAGTTTATTTTTGAAATAAATTCATCCCAACCACAGAATCCTTCATTGTGCGTGGTCCGTCACGCATTTGGCCGGTTTTTGTAGTTGACTTCAGTTATCTTACACGAGTTTTAACGAAATTATGGAATCAGGCGTTACTTTGCGAAACTCAATGACAGTTTAATGTCAATGACAAAAAGATTAAAAGATTTAGTTAGTTTTAACCCCGCAATAACTAGGTACAGGCTTGGATGCCGATCCTGGACCTGGACTATAGATATGGGTTACATATTGTACTATTATTACCGCACCATATGCATTGTTTTGCGGGTGGGAGGGCGGTGATGCACTCTGCATCCAAGCCCAGAACTAGTCTAAACCCGACTGCCTCGTTGGTCTAGTGGAAGCACTGCTGCTGAGTTTGAGGTCGGGCAAAGTATTATTGGGTTTTTTCAACAGGCATTTCTCAGTAGCAGCCCCGAGTCTGGATTAATGCCCGGTTGAAATGAAATTTGAAATGATTTTTATTTCTGTAAGTAGGTTTGTACAAACACTTTTACACGTGAATCATATTTAGGAAAAAAAAAAAAACTAGATGAGCTCGGCGTTTCCTATCTGACTACTCTGAGAAGAAAGGCCGAAACAAACTCAGAGGTCACAGTCTGTTTTAAAGTCCAGACATAATCTTGGTCAGATCATGTGAAGACCATGTAAATTGGTGTCTGAAATGGTCTTTTGATGAAAGAACCACAAGATTGAGTGGACCAATCCAGTCAGTGCACGCATTTGTCAGTAACTGTGCAGCTCAACTCAGAACTTAAGGAGCTCAACGATTCGACGAACAATACCAAAGAAAGAATATTTGGGTAGGCCGCTTAAATGACTCAAACTGCCAGACCAAGATGAAAACTAACTGAGAGGAATAATTGATAGAGGTTGATGGCAATAGGATCGCCCCCTATAACGTGGGACTTTAAACATAACTGGCGAAATTTCGGTGTAACTACTACAGGTACACCAACCCCGGGAAGCAAGGCGTGATGCTATGTTATTTTTACATAACATTTTACATTTGAACGAACTGTTTACACTTGGTGAACACTTAATTTATCAAAACTGTATTTTTTATTATGTGTTTAGCCACGAATCAAGCCGAACCACCCTGAGATAGCAATGAGCGATAGTTTTGCGGATAAATCCTGCAGACGATATGTGACAAATCAATAGCCAGCTGTTGGGACAAGTGCACTTAAACCTGCGTTGCGTTTGCTAAAGAGCCATCTCGCGTAATGCTATGATATAATACGAACTGTCTGGACTTTAGAAGAGACATTGACCCTTTGAGTTTGTTTCGACGGCACATGAGAAAAGGCACTACAAAGATCTCATGATCTGAATCCGGCAAATTAATGAACAGACTGCCAGCCAGAACGTGTGGGGAGGCACTTACTTTTTGATGTAATTATAATTGCTTATGACAAATGGATCTGTTGTTGTAGCATCATTTTAGTCGCCTTTTATGTAACTTATGGAAGCTCATCCCCCTCCCCCGATACGATATCAATTTTATACGGTGTTGCTGTTTGTGGTATATAAAAACCCGAACATGTGCGAGTTATACTCGCGTGGTGAGGGTTCCGTACAATACATATGTTAACTACCATGGTTTTATCTCAAAAACAAACTTATCATTGTAGTTGAAAAACATGTTCTCCCAGACATTCCAACTGCAAATGAAAGATTGTACGCACAATACCTACTTACTTGATTTACCATGTTATTTTAACACCATAGACTTCTTATATATGTTCTTGTATTCTATAAGTAAAGGATTATATTCTGTATTTTTTTTTAATTTTCGTCTTGGTAGTTTCGGAGATAAGGGGGAAAAAGGTATTTTTTTATATATTTTCTTAAATGACTTTAAAACTATTTATTTTAAAATTATAAAAGAAAATAGACCCATACAACAAGCACTTTCATTTGATATGAACATTTATATACACACAGTACAGTTTGCAAAACTTTCTTATTTTATTTTCTAATTTGCCCCCCAAAAGTGACCCTCATATTCAAAATTCATTTATTTACGTTACACGTCCGTATTTGGGTCACAGAAATTCATATGTGTACTAAATTTCAATTTAATCGGTCCCATAGATTCAGAACAAATGTCTGTGACGGACCGACAAACAGACAGACAGACAGACACATGAGTGACCTTATAAGGGTTCTGTTTTTCCTTTTGAGGTACAAACGTAAAAAGGGTAATGGTAAAGATCCTAATGGCCGCCAAAATAAAATATATAAATAGTCAAAGGTAGATAATGGTGCCGATTCCCTTGTTCACAAACTAAACTAAATTTAAGTTCAGTGCATCTTTTTCTTTGTATTTCATTAAGAAGAGGACAGAAGATAAATTTTAGTTTAGTCCTGTCAAATTAATCAGCGCCTGTCACTACTCCATACAAGTTTAGAAGTGATTAAAAACTTGCCTATTATAATTACGTCAATTTACGTCAAGTGCTGATTAATTTGACAGGACTAAACTAAAATTTATCTTCTGTCCTTTTCTTAGTGAAATAGAAAGAAAAAGATGCACTGTTGAAATTTAGTTTAGTTTGTAAACAAGGGAATCGGCACCATTGCTAATCATAAATAATCAATCACCGTTCAAGAATGTTGTTATTAGTAGACAGCAGGAGCGTCATACTATGCTGGAGAGCTTTTACATCAGCTGTGTGTATAGCTTTTAACGGAAACTCAATCTGATGCAGCTCCAAAATGAAGCAGTCCAGTCTAATCGGATGCAGCTGAATAGTATATTACATGGAGCAACTGCCTGTCTGCCATCCACAACCCTGTTACTGGGTAACACGATATCCCTTGGTAAGACTGGCTGCAAGATATGTGGGCTTCTGTCTACCCGTAACGTCAGTCAAAGATCTACGAATGACAGCCGGCACTAACGGCTTAGTGTGCTTTCAAGGCACGGGGGTATATGTAATGGATGGTGACCCATCCACGAACCGACCGGGACAAGTGTAGCTGTTATTAAAACTACACACACAAAACACCCATAGTAGATTAAGTAACCCGTAAGTATTCGCGTGGGACGTGGGTACGCTAACGTAATCCGTGTTTTATAATCCCGTAAACTAAAGTGACCGTAAACTGTACGAGCTATTCGTTTTTGTTTTTTTTTATTATTTGGCATGCCACTGCGGGGACATGTGGTGGCCCAGCGCTGACGACCGGCGAGTAGGTCGTGGGTTCAAACCCAAGCAGGCACGGTAATTTGTGTAAATTATTTCATCACCACTGCTCTCAAAACGGTGAAGGAAATCATCGTGAGGAAATCGGTATGTCCTAGAACCAAAAATTCGAAGACATGTGACATCTGCCAACCCGCACTGGGCTCACGTGGTTGATTACGGCCCACTCCCTTTCACAGAGAGGAGGCCTGTGTCCCAGCAGTGAGAACATTATAGGCTGATTATGCTAGGCAGGACACAATAAGGTTTTGTAGAATATTAATAGGTAAGATAGGTAATATCAATAGTTTAGGGTTTTAAGATTAGATTAGAAAATATGTAAATTGCACAATAGTTGTCAACTACGAGATTATAAAACAGAGCACATTATAAGAAAAAAGTTTTTGGGAATAGAGAAGTATGTGCTGCAACAAGAGATCATACGACATTGTGGGCGGAAGTTGGTCTCAATATTGTTTAAAATGTTTATTTCCAAAAGTTCTACGATTATTCTCAGTAGATACCTAGCTAAGAAAACGATATTCAATCTAGGTTTTGTGTTAAAAAGGTTCCTCCACATGTCGTTTGCATAACGCGTTCTCACTGCCTCTACATTCAGCGATGCTGCATGTATGCATGCTCCGTCACAACTCTACATTGAGTCACAGTTAAGATCACGCTCCTAAGAACAGGGCGCAAGGCTCTGCGGCTGAACTGACCTAAAACGTGTTCGGCAAGTGTACGGGCCCAATCAATTAGGGGCGGTCAGCGATCCGCCAGAAAAGAGGGCAGCGCGCGCGCTCTCCGAGGAAACTCGGGAAATGGTGGCGGGGGTGAGGACGGGCGGAGGGGAGCTGGGGAGGGGGGCTTGGGGGCGGGGCGGGGCTGCTGCCGGAGGGTGCGTGTCCGAGAGGCGCGAGCGTGCATCGATCGACCCACGCTCAGTCCGCCGGGGCGGCCGGCGAGAGCGCGCGTATCATGCGCTGCCGCTGAGATGGCCGGCGCTCGGGCGCTCGTCACCGCCTGCTGCTGCTGGTGGTGGCTGATGACCGCAGCCGGTGAGTACCCCCCTTCATACTCTACTTCCGCTCCTCACTCGACTTTGCACCCGATCAGCTGTTTCGCACGTCGTGACCTCCAGAACGGCTGATTTCGTCGACACATGACTTTTCACGATGTCCCCCCGGTGTTGCGTACGTTTCATGCTTTTCGTAGCAGTTTCATGAATACGGTTGTGTTCTGTGTGTGATTTATTAACGAGCAACCCCAATAGTTATGCTTAAATATGATCGCGCGGAGGTTCGATGCGTTATTTCGATTAAATTAATTTAATTGGTCTCAGGTGTCTGTTTTCTAGTTTCTTAAGGTTATGTTAAATCGTTATGAAGAGAAGTTAGTGAGGGGTTGATTTAGGCTTGTTTAAAATGGTATTTGATTAGGTTTTATTATTATATAATGTGCTAGTGGGGTGTCGCATGCGGTGGCGGTTATCGCTAGCCGGCTCTGCTGAGCAGGCTCGTCCTTGCTGCGACCACTGCTAAACAAACTTTGATATTATTACGTAATGCGGCGAACAGTGACACATCTGCGTCAATATTGATCACAATCACGCCACTGTGACTGAGGAAGTCAGGATTAAAGTGCAGGCGAGATGAGCGGACACCTGCCAAGGAGCCGACAGTCACCCATTGTCAAGTAATCACACACCTTACGTTATTAATATTTTGGGTATACTTTTGAATACGGACTTACGATGAAGGTTTGACGCATTTTTTGATACACTGATATAACAAACGGATAATTTTAAAATAATGCTCAAATATGTTTATTGTAAGTTTAAAAATTAATCTCTTTTAAAAGACTTCAACGCGCTAAGTTAAAAATTAAAATATTAGATCACATTATTTTGTGCTTTCTCTAAGTAAGCCAAGTTTAATGGTTAATTTTATTTGTAAATTTTAGCAAAAAATATATTTATATGTAAAAAAAACGGAGTTAATCATACATTTTCCTAAAATTGCAATTTTAAAGTTATAATTTGGTCAACTTTGTAAATACTAAAATTCTTTACTAATGCTGACTGGCCACATCGTTAATTTTGTTGTATGTTGCACCTGTGTCTTTTCTATAATTACATTTCGTATGACAATTTATCGATAAAATATGAATGTTGAAATACTAGTAAAGTATAGAACGAGTACAGTCAGGGCTTACAATGTACGCTTGGCGAAGTTCAAAAGCACTTTTCTCCTAGAGTTTTAATTTAAAAGTTAAAATATCAATCTAACAATAATAGCTCTAATCCATAGGAACCTGGTTGATTCCAAATCGTGGTAGGTTAAACCTATAACGATTTGGATTGGGCAACTACCTTCAGCTTTCTTACCGACCGAGTCCTTGACAATTCAAAAGTAAAAGTAAATGCTTTGAGTTTGCATTAAAAGAAAGGTCGAAAAGAGACGTCATTTTTTAAATTCAAGTGTGTATTTTAGTTATGAGTTGAGCTGCACAACTTCTGACAAATGCGTGCACTGACTGGACAGGTCCACTCAATCTGTGTGGTTCTTTCATCAAAAGACCATTTCAGACAGCAATCGACATGGTCTTCACATGATCTGACCAAGATTATGTCTGGACTTTAAAAGAGACTGTGACCTCTGAGTTTGTTTCGATCTTTCTTCTCAGAGTAGTCAGATAGGAAACGCCGACCTCATCTAGTTTAAAAAAATATGTTTGACGTGTAAAAGTGTTTCTAAAAACCTACTTACAGAAATAAAATCATTTATCATTTATTTATCATTTATAAATTAACTGCTCAATTCCCTAGGCTGTAACTACATGAAAAGTAGTTTATGTTCATCCCTAAATTCCGAGCAATATGAGTACTAGCTTATTTTTATCAATTCGTAGTTTCAGAGATTACTTAAAAAAAACTCACCAACTTTTTGTCTTGATTATTTTATTAAGAGAAAAAGTTTGTGGGTGAAAGTAATTAAACGAAAATACTATAGCCTTCGTTCGTTTGTTTTAGCCTTATTTTTGGTGAAATAATTCTTGGTAGCGATGAAAGCTTTTAGCCGCCTTGTCATAAGAAAATAAAAGAAGTTACACTCAGCTACGATCGATCATTCTTTGAAGTAATAAATGGAAATAGGCAATGGCTTCTGTCCACCCAAAATAAACTCCTCCTAACCCCATAATTCTTGTCTCCCGCATGCGTCTGTGTCCAGATAAGGCTTTGACACTACCGAGTACAGTTAGAGATTTTAATTAGGTATTAAGCAAGTTAACACTCTATGTTAATTCCCGCACGTGTTATACCTTTTCATACAACTGTAATTGACAGCTGTAATTTGAATATACGGAAAATATTGGTTGGTAGTCAATTTACTTAATAATTCTCTACCTGAGACGCATAAGGTCTGATATGGAACTTCACAAGTTAGGCTAACAAAAATAGTATAATGTTTTTAACTTGTTAACCTAATCGAAAATAAACAATAGTTTTGACACGATTTTATCTAGAACTTTCTTTTGACTCTCCTCTAAAGTTGTGAAATTCCATATCAGACCTTATGCGTTTCAGGTCGAGAATTAATTTTCCTAACTTATACCTAATATCACGGAATAAGAACTCTGGTATAAATAAATACACAATAATCATTTATTTCAATGACAAGCGTGTCCCCAGAGAATATAAATTTAAAATGTCGTTGCATTTTCAATGACATTTTTATGCAAGTAAAAAATGCGAACTTTATTTTGACATGAAATACTAACGTTTTGTCTTTGAACAATTTATTATTTATCTAAGTATTGATTTTTAAAGAAAAATATAGTTTCCTTTATGTAAAATTTTCTATTTTCAATATTTAAAGTACGCGTAGCATGATCTCTAGTCTACGAAGACAAAGTCTTTTCTTAATTTTTTGACATTTTATGCATCGCGTATTTATCGTAATCGTAATAATACCAAAATTCCCACATTTAAAAACGTTCAAATTCTAGTCGCAATTTCTTCTCAGTAAATGTTAAATGTCAAAAATTTAGGAAAATTGAGATGTCTTTGACAGCTTGAGACAGATTAGAATGCGACTGTTCTTATAATCTGTTATTTTGTCTTCATTTCTTTCATCTCTACGGCGATCATCCTACGCGTGTTGGAAAGGTGTTGGTATATCCTGATGATAACTCCACGCGACCGGAGTTGCAAGTAAAGACAAAGTTTATTTATATAAAGTTAAGATGCCCGACTTTGAAATTAACGTCCCAGTTTCAAGAAAGTTTTCGAAGTTAGAAAACCGATACGTCAAACTCGTAGGTAAACTCATCGTTTATCTTCGTTCACCACCCACGTTCGTCCAACTTCGTCTACCAACTTGCTCACTGGGTTAGTTCATTTTTTACCACAAGTTTTTAGAGGGTCAATTAAATATTCCGCTTAAGCTAGATACCTATTCGAGGAAACAAAGAAATTTAATTCTCACCATAGACGATGGTGAGAATTAAAATTCTTCGTTTCCTACGACATATACTTACTAGAAAATGGGTAAAACGTAAAAAAAAACATATTTCAATCGACTTTTTACAGTTTTACGAAAGGGACTTCTAAGAAAGGTAAGAAAGGTTGACTGGTAGAAAATGCCTGTGGCATTAAGTCCGCCTCTGTATATTTGTGTGCTTAAAGTATTAAATAAATAAAAGACGATTTTAAGCCACAAACTACTTAATCTTTTATAGGTCAACCAACCAACATGAAAATCTTGGATTGTGACTTCCGGAAACACAGCATTTAACCTTGCGTTTGACTTGCGTATTCTATGGCCCGTTTCGGCCTTCCGGAACGTATTCAATTCTGGATAATGTGCCATTTCATACTTGAATTCTGTTCCATTTTATTATTAACCTAGTGGAAATGTCTACCTGGAGGCTAAAAGAGGCTTTTCATTTTACACCTTTAATACATTATACAGCATACTTGAGCATACATACTCCTGTAAGTAGAAAAGGATTTTCTTATTCAATTTTAATTTAATTACCTCTGTATTGTCCCTCACCTCTACAGTTACGTAAGCTTCTCATTGAAGTTTTACTATCTCGGTGCGGGCCCCGCCAGCCCCGGCTCAACCCATCTCATTCAACGTTTATTGCTTTTAGTACTGTAGGAAAACTTACAGCTAATCAAGAATTTTGGGCTTACCTACTCCTTGTTGAGGAGGAACAATTTTCGCTTAAATTATTATAGTAACAGCGTTTCGTTCTGTTAGGAACCTCACGCAAAACAAAATAAAATGGGATTCCTTGATATTTTAAGAAGGCAATGCTTATTTGTCTGCTATACTGGTATTCCTAGTGCATACACAAATCTCACAAACTAGTGTCATGTATGTTTTAAGCTTTTTCTAAATAATATTATGATTTCATTGTTTGTGAAGAGAAAATAAATTACATATTTAAATTTGATTGATTTAATCGGTTTGACCAGAATTGTATTAATAAACGCTTTTCTCGTTAGCTTCTAATTTAATCCTGATTTCAGCCGAACATCTTATACTTGCTCAGTTTGAAAATTAGTTCTTTGGATTGTGATAAGTAGCCATAGCTTACACCTATTTGGTTTAAATTAAATATAAGATTTATTCCGTTCTAATACCAACAACTAATACCACTGGTATTTGTTTCAAATCATATTTATTTTCTGTTCCGAACGATACCACTCTTTAAATAATTAAATTTAATGTGCGAACGAATACTGACAACTTGAATTTGGTACAGTCAGCTCAGTCAAACCTAATCAAATTAAATTTGTTTTTTAATATTTTTATGTGATCGTAATATAATGCTATCCAAATTCACTTCATTCCAATATTTTTACAAAAGACTAGATTAAGAGAATCATCTTGCTAATCATCGATACCAAAATCTACGTTGGTCATTGTTTATAAAAAATAAGGGTTTAGCTACTAATTGTCGAAATATAAGAAATTATTTACACTTCATTTAGCTGATTATACAAAAAGTTGAAATTTCTGTGATATTTTACAATTGTTAGATTAAAAGTGTTTTCTTTTTTTGTGAAAAATTTACCCACGTAGTTATTCGTACTGTCAGGTAAATTTTAATATAAATTAAGAGTTGATTTTCTGATATACGTCCTTGTTTTAATGTTTTTGCAAAAAAAAATATTATACAGGTTCAAGGAGGAACTAAAATTATAATAAAGTTGATTATTAGTCATATTTTATCAACGAACTAGACGTATACTAACAATTTTTTTTTTGGTATTATCTGTTTTTTTTTTAATTAATTAATTAAAGGTCTTATAATTATATACAAAGCATTTTTACTGACTGTACCTTATATCTTTGAACTTTTTTGATATTAGTTTAAACAATGGTATCCGTTCGGAATAGAAAATAAATATGAGTTGAAACAAATACCAATGGTATTAGTTGTTAGTATTAGAACGGAATAAATCTTACATAATATAACATAATATAACATAACATAACATAACATCACGCCTGTAATCCCCGAAGGGTTAGGTAGAGGTGTACCTTTAGTACACCCACATTACACTAGTTATAAATATCGGTTTAAATTGAAGTACAGATAATTAGATTAGCGAGGACATTTTGTAGGTTCACGCCATTAATTAATCTACGTCAAAAGCGAGTACTATGTAGGTTACAAGTTGGCAATAAGCACTTAAAAAGATAACAAATAGTTATTTTATTGATGCCTTTGCCAAGTTTTGGCAATGAATGCACGTCGCGCAGCATTATGCGTGCCGCGAGTGTTTCATGGTTTTATTTTGAAACTGCATTTCAAAAGTTTTCTTCACTTTGGTTTGGCTTGCTTTTTAATTATTCGCTTTGGCGAATTCTTGGGAATGTTAAGTTTATGAGTCAAGAACCGTTTTTTTAAAGCTGAAGCCTAGAACCTTATTATTATTCATACTAACATTAAAATAAAATATCCTAGCTTATCTAAAACTATTAACAAACTAAAATATGGCGTCAAAAAATTCCTCCGCATCGCTGTCGACTGATAGTGTACCCAAGAGACTGGCGGCATTGCCACATTGTATGGCAATGCTTAGCCTCTAGCCGAGGTAAAACCCAGCCCTTGGGTCACGGGAAGGTATATTGGAAAACTTTTGTTCAAAGAATCAATAACCACCTGCTTATTTATTTTGAATCGATAGTTCTGCTGACTTCTCAAAACGAAATTGTATTTGAAGTCGCCTTGGGGTTTTTCTGATCATCAATGACAGAAAGAATTGAATAAAAACATCTCTAAGTTTGGGTCCTTTTTCGGGTTCGCGGTATGGTCAAGTTTAACTATACCTACCTATTTCCAGGTTCTCCTGACCGACGCTGCTACCCATCCTCTGGACATAATCCCTGATGATATCAATAATGTTAACGCCGCAATAGTAAAGTCTGCTACTATGTACCCACTTATCTTATCGTCTAAATCTATTTGGAGAGAATAATCCCTTGTTATCAGTATTGTATTCCGCCGCAAAACGGGTGTTTAAGATTTAATACATAAGTATCTTCATTAAATTAATATCTCGTAATACACTGCCACTACTTGTTGTTAGGAGGAAAATTAATATTTCAGCAACTTATGATAAGGCACCACTGACGTAAGTCGAACGTGGATAATAGTGGTGTGTTGACTGATAGTGAGAAGGTAACCATAAACATTTTTTTTCTTTTGCCTAGCGACTTTGTTGTGTTGCGACTTGAGTGTACGAGTAGCATAAAGCATAATCAGCCTATAATGTTCCCACTGCTGGGACACAGGCCTCCTCTCTGTGAGAAGTGGGCCATAATCCACCACGCGGGCCCATTGATGTTTTCCTTCACCGTTTTGAGAGCTGTGGTGATGTAATAATTTACACAAAGTAAATCGCCTGTCTGGGTTCGAACCTAGTAAGTGGCGGCCGTTACCACTGGGCCACCACTGCTTTTCTATGAGTGTAGGCGCTGGTGTACAGGTACATGAGACGTTACAGCATTTTATGGGTGGCAACGCACAGCGATGTCTCTGGTAGTGCAGACGTGGCGGTACACTTATCCTAAGGTGGGCGCCTGCTTGCTGACCACACAATCACATAAATAGGTAAAACTTAGGTGGAACGTAATCTACCAAAAATTGCATGTTTCATACAGAAATATATGTATAGGTCTATAGGTTTCTACCAACAAGCAGATTAGAAAAGGAATGACCCGGTCGGTGGACTTTCTTTAATAGAATCTTAAAATAATAAAAAATCACTAGCTTTTTTCCTGAAATTCTTGCCCTATCTTCAGATATGGATAATGTTTTTCCTATTCTCAAAACACGTCATTAAATTAGGGAAGATTGTCACGGTTAATCCCCTCCGTGCCTCGTAAAGCACGTTAAGCCGTACCCAGTGACTGGGTTGTGGAGGTCAGATAGGCAGCCGCTCCATGCAAAATACTGGTATTCAGCTGCATCCAGTTAATCTGGAAGCCGACCCAGACATACTGTTGGGAAGAGGCAGGCACATGATGATGCTATGACGGTTAATTAAACTCTCACTGATTAGTAGCCACTCTCATAGTTTTCATGATAGGCAAAAAAAATATCTCCGGGATGAGTGACTGATTTGATTAAATGGTTTTAGGAAATCCACGAGGACGGAATGGTCGGCACAAGGATCGTCATTTAACGATAGATTCTTTATCTACGAGTATAAGCCTACTGTATTAGTATACAGTAGGCTTATGTATCTACTTTAATATTATAAGTGCGAAAGTATCTGTCTGTCTGTTACCTCTTCACACCTAAGCCACTGATCCGATCGTTATTAAAGTTACCCTGGGACCTGGAATAGGACATAGGCTACTTTTAATCTTGGATATTTGTCTTAATAAATGATGAAATACAAAATGTATTCATTAATTTGCACCTTTTCCTTCCTATCATGTTTGCATTTTTTGCGTTGCGTTGAAGACAAGGAAGTTTGGCAATAATTCCTTCTGCACATGTGGCTTCCCTGGTACCTCATAAACGGCATAACTATGTAAATGTCTATTAACTGCTCCCAAATTACGATGTTTATTATTATTATTTTTTATACAAATTTTCTTTTTGACATATTATTTTTACTGTTTGACATTATATACCTAAAATTTTGATTTCAGACTTGTTGTAATGGCAAACTTCATTTGGTTTAAATGGGTTTTTATTTTTATTATTTTATTAATATTTTACACAGATTTGTGTGTACCTTGTGAATGTGAGAACGTTGTAGGCTTAATCACGGCTTAATAGACTAGATATTTTACCTTTTTCTTTTTTTTTTGTTACGTACCTGGTACGTCTCGACAGGCCTACACTGTCCTCCCATACCTATTAACACTGTAATTTGAAAACATTGTAAAAGCCAATTATTTTTAAAAGAGTAACCGTGGAGTTTCTTGCCGGCTCTTCTCCATAGAAAACGACCCATTGGAACCGTGCACCTAGCTTCTGAAGTTTCATAAGTGCCCATGTAGGTTTATGTGGAATAAAAATATTTAGATTTTGATTTTTGATTTTGACCAAAAAGTCTTGTTACAATTTCTTGTAGAGTCTACAACCAAACTACAGACAAACGCGGCAACATTGTAATAATCTCAGTCAGAAGAAAGGTTTTTTTTAAATACACGTGTTCTCAGAATGCTTTCGGCGTGGGAACGTTTGACGAAAACAAATACACGTGCCGGTGTTGACCGCTGTCCTCCTCATGTGTTGACACATGATAGGTCACCCCTCCCGCTAAGGACATTAAACTGGAATGATATGTAATAAAATCTATACAAAATAAATAACATACATTACATAACATCATACATTCCGCCAAGGGTTTGGCAGAGGTAGGTACCTAAAGTAACTACACCCACATTGTGTCAATTCTGTCCCATGTCCCTAACTCCCACGTAATAGGAGGCGAGCCTATTGCCATCAACCGGGCACAAATCCAGACTCCGGGGTGCTACTGAGGAATTCCAGATAAAAAAAAACCGGACAAGTGCGTGTGAAGGGCGGGCATTTTTGGGGGACTGTCTTATGTAACTTTGACGTTCGAAAAGTGCTGATTTTCAGCCTAGTTTAATAAATGAAGAGTTCGGTAGTTGGGAAGTTGGGATAAATTTATCCCAAAAAAAACTTAACATTGTAGTTGAAAAACATGTTTTCCCATACATCGATATATGCCACAGTCAATTTTCCAACTGCAAATTTAAGTTGGTCGACTATAACTCGTTAATTTGTAAAGCCCACTTAGCCGTGATAGTTTTCCTTTTAATTTAATTATATGTACTACTGCCATGAATTTTTTCACATCTCCATAAACAACCATTTAACTGGCAGAGGGGGGGGGGGGCATTGACTCTTACAAAATTAGCACTTTAATCTTAATATTACGCAAGTGGATCTTGAAATCGAAAAGTTGTGTTCACAGACCCGAAATATTTTTGAACGGCCTCGAACGATATACCTCACACCATGGGGTAGACGAGAAAAAAAAATATCATCCCCACATTACGTGCAAGGTAATTACCTACATTGTATATTTTCAAGATTTTATTTTAGCATGTTGTTGGCGTGATTAATATGTATACCTATGCCAAATTACAGCTTTCTAGTACTAAGCGTCTCTGAGCTACAGTGGGGACAGGCAGACACACGGACATGGCGGAACTATAAGGGTTCCTTGTTTACTTGGGAACCCTAAAAACCCAAAAAATATCTTTGCCTGACCTGGGAATCAAACCTAGGACCTCATACTCAGCAGTAGCGCTTACGACCACTAGACCAACAAGGCAGGAAAACAAAAAAAAAAAACACATCACACAAAATAAATGCGTCCACATAAGGTATTTCAACTGCTTTAAATGCTATTTTAAATGACCTTACTTACCAGGAACTATTACAATTTAATTTACGATTTCTTTCAGTCAGGCTTACCATTTTACACCCCGGATAATTACAAAGTAAATGATTTCAATCGTACTTGTATCACTATGGTTGTTGCTTTTAAATATTAAATTTGTATTCATGTTATTCTTTCTTTTAAATACTTGAATGTATGTCATTCATATTACAATCTCACTGTGTGCTGCACCGGTTGACGTCATCACGTCAACGCCGGCTATCGCTGAAAATCAGCGCTGGGGATCTGTCTCGCATAGGGTCGCAGCATTATGCTGAGCGTTGGCCGTTTTCCGTGGATGTGACGCATATTCTCCCTCAAATTGTTTTTTTTTGTATTTGTGTTCCTTCTTTGCGTCATGTTTACCGCAAATAAACGTATTTTCTTTCTTTCTTTGTTTATATTCTATGAATTTCCACGGTTTTCACGAATGCACTTAAGAGGCTCGTGACAAAATAATTCCAGCCACACGGTTCGATCGAAGGTTAAGCTACGCTTGTCGCGGTCGGTTGGGGGATGGGTGACTATCTATAATGTATGAGACCCCTCCGTGCCTCGGGAAGCACGTTAAGCAGTTGATGCTACGGCTGTCATTCGTAGATCTTTGACAGTCGTTACGGGTAATTAGATGCTGAAAATGTCTGACAACCAGTCTTATGAAGAGGTATCATGTTACCCAGCAAATGACTGATGGAGGTCAGATAGGCAGTCGCTGTTAAATACTGGTTTTCAGTTGCACCCGGCTAGGCTGGAAGCCGGCCCCAAGGCAGATTGATTATATGAATTCACTTGTCTTTGCAGACATTGACTACTAACGAAACAAAATAAAACAAAGAGCAAACATAATCGATGGAACATCGTTCGGTACTAAATGTGGTCATAGTTTATTGCGTCAATAAAACGAACTACATATTTACTGTATCTAAGTATTAGGTACTTATTCTAAGAAGAAGCAAGATAGGTATTTGTATAATACGCAAACTGAGGCGATATCGCGGCCTGTCGCGCCCGCGATATCGCGCTAGTCTGCACGAGCCTTAAGTCATTTACATTTTAAGTTTGAACATTATTAACCTTTTGACCGCCACAATCATGTATAGAATGACCAAAATGTGCCCAGCACGCCACGGTCACGACTACATGACAGGTTTTAAGGAATAATTCGTAGCTTGGCGTCTAGGGCACGTTTTTGATTTTTTGACTTGGCGGTCAATAGGTTAAGGTTCTATTGTCAAGGACTAATTCCATGAGTCTATCTTTATGAATACATTAATTCCATGCTATTATAAAGTAGGTACTTACTTATTCCATGTTAGTAAAAGAACTTACTTATTGCATGCTGAAGCTGTCACTTCTGTCACCTATCTATCTTCAAGTCATGAGGCCCTGGTACTATGTGTGTGTCAAACGCATGTGTAAGGTTTTTTTATTAATTTAATTTATTTCATGAGCATATTATATGAAAATATTAGCTTTTTGCACTCCTTCTCCACATAAATTTTATCTGTGCATACAAGGAGTATGCACAGTTAAAATTTATGTGGTCCGCGTAATTTTCATAAAAAGGCGTACAAAGTTGTTGCTTCACGTATTAATATAATAATACCTAAACGTTATATGAGGTTTGTGATACAGGCAAGAATGTAGGTGTTTAAATGCGGCGCCATACGTCTTATACGACTCACTGAGTTTTTTTTTTACTATTTCCCCATTTGGTGGCCCAGTGGCCCAGTGACGGCCGCGACTTACGAATTGTAGGTTGTAGGTTCGAACCCAGGCAGGCGCTTTACTTTGTGTAAATTATTTCATAACTACTGCTCTCAAAACGGCGAAGGAAAACATCGTCAGAAAACCGGCATGTCCTAGAACCAAAAATTCGAAGACATGTGACATCTAACAACCCGCACTGGGCCCGCGTGGTGGATTACGGCCCACTCCCTCTCACAGAGAGGAGGCCTGTGTCCCAGCAGTGGGAACATTATAGGCTGATTATGTATGTGATGTGTACCTATTTCATACATCATGCGCATTTCCCTTTATTGTCTCTTACCAAAGTAAATTGCGTCAGATATACAGAATTTATTATAGAAACAAGGAAACGACTCTGCGGCTTTTTTTCCGAATCTATGGCATGCCTATATTTGGAACCCTCCGTAATGTCTTCAATATCAATAAAATGCTAAATTGGAGCCATCACAGACTTGTAGCGGTGGAGAAACGACGACACTCTCAAATCAATCAAATGTTTCAGTTTTACCTACGAACGTTGAACTCGTTCTTTTGAACTTTCTTAGTTTGGTCTTTTATTTAAATTTTATGAATGAACGAAGTAAATGTGATGGACAGTATTCGTGTTTAACATTCAAAGATAACTTGACACGAACTCTATTTTTATTATATAAGCTAAAGTGACTGTCTCGAACGTCATAGTTTCTATACTAAAAAGTTCATCGTTCGTCATGGTTGAATAATAAAATAAAAAGTGGAGGTCGCGTGCCGCCCGCCCTGAGGCCGCGCAATGTCTGCGGTCTGAGCCACAGCACAGATACGAACAGAATACCCAGTTTACCCGAAAACTACTAAAACAAAACGACAGACATATCACAGGTTTTAAACAATAAAACCTGTGATATGTCTAAATAAAAACTAAACTAAAAATAACTCGGAACTTTCCAAATCATATAAAAATGGACTCGGCACTGCAATGTCAGGTAATAAAATGGTAAAAAGCGCTTATTGGCCAAAAAACATAAAAAACACATATGCACCGTCTCTATGAGAGATCCTTTTTGTAGCTATTACGTATAAGCTATACTTTATATTTTATTATGAAAAAAACCGACACCCGGGCGTATCCTCCCGCCTTATCTGACACAGGAACCTCCCGAAGCTGCCGTTTCCGGTGAGGACCTGCATCAGGTGGAAGGTGAGGACGCCGTGGCACCTCTCTATCCACTCCTCAAAGAGGGGTCTTAACGCCGCAATAGTGGCGTGCCCAGCACTGGGTTGCGACAACCGTACTCTCCATGTCGCCAAGAGATCCTGCCGGAGCTCCGTCCGCTGTGCCGCGATTTCTCGCGGCAGCGGAGTTATGCCCCGGCGTTTCGCCTCCTCGCGCCACTCCCATACGTGCGCGAGGACTTTTGCCTCCAGATCCCATGGCGGCAATTCGGCAAGGAGGCTCGCTGCCTCGCAGGAGACCGTGCGGTATCCCCGGACCATCCGGATGGCCATGACCCTTTAGGCCGTACTCATCCGGCGGGCTGGCCGCAGCGCCAGAGAGCGCGCCCATGTCTTAGCTACGCTACCGTAGCGCCCGGCGGCGGGCGGCGTAGCGCGTAGTCAGCTCAAAATGCCTGAACTTATTTCAGTATTTAGTGGATCCTAAACGAATTATTTAAGTGCACGTAGTCTAGTAGGTATATTATTTTCTCTGCTAGGTCCAATTTGAGAAACGTCTCTGTGAGGTACTGGTTACTAATTTTACTATGGTACAAATTTAATCAACCGACGCGTCGGCGAGAATTAAAGGGCATTAAAAGAAAAGATGATGAATAAGAATTGTCGTTTAATATGAGTTTCGTACACAACTTAAGAATGTATCTCAAGCTGCCTCAATAACTCTGGAGCCCATGGGCAACGCGAACTTTGCTCTTTATTATCAAAGGTGAAACATCTCGTTACACGAGTAATTCCTCAAGTTTCATACCGCGGAAAATTTTACTGTCGTGTGCTACACGGATTTTTTTTATTACGTAGAAGTAAGCCAGTAAAATATTCAGATGGTAGGTCGTGCCTGGGCCAACTGTTCCGAGTCTACGGGTATTTACAAAGTTACCAACAAACTATAATTTTCTCGTTACGCAAGTTTGGCAATTTTACCAAGTTACTGAATAAGCGCCTTCATGACTTTATTATTATGGTTGTAGTCGATTATTCGGTTATTTTTACGTTTACGTTAACGTTTTACGGAGGTATTTTATGATTGACATGTTTCCTACTCAAATGTGGGTCACCAAACTTAAGGTAGTTAAATAAAATATCATATCAATCAATCAATCAACGGAAATATGAACAGTTATTTTGGTAGCTATTGTTATGAATTTCTTTTATAGAAATTGTTTTCGTTTCCTTGAGTTATGTTTACTAAAACTACGTTACGTAAGTATTGAATTACTTTATTTATGTCGACCTTGAACGTCATGCTAGTAGTAGATGACAATATTTTGTGAAATAATATGTTACACTACATATATTATTTCACTACTCAAACTTTATAACACTATTCTGAATAATATGCATTTTAAACTAGTGGATAATGCCTGAGGCATTAAGTCCGCCTTTGTACAGTATTATTTTACTTGTGCATAAAGTTTTAATAACTAAATAAATATGTTCTCTGACTCCAAAATCTCTGTGGACAGAGATTCTTCAGGAGTTTATAAGTTCTTCTACTTGTATACCGTTATTCTCGATTTTTTTAACATAAAACGGCCAAGGACAATTATATTAGTTAAAGACACAGACACATTATTTAAGTACAATAACGAAAGTATTCAATAATTACTCGATAGCCATGCGCTCACCTCACAATACTCGAGACAAGATTTTCTTTCATTTATCCGAGAACACAGCTCAGTGAGGCTTTGCGTCTAAGAGAGAGTTGAGCGCAGAGAGTGTGCGAGGGACAGGGAACTGGGCTCGAGTGACGTTTCGACTCCGAAGCACGGCAAACAATCTGTGCCTCTTGCTACGGTTATAGTTTATTGAAGCAAAAAGATGGGACAGTTCGTCGTGCAGTTCAAAGCATCTGTTATTTTGTGAAGGCTCTTGACCCATGATATTAGGTAATAATTTGGTAACTTTTTCTTCTAACCTCGTGAGAATTGTACCCTAAAAGAAAGTTCGAAGGATATATAAACGGATAAGATCCATTCAAACGTTAATATAGATACCTAAGATAATAATAAGCCTTTTGTACTTTTTCTGAGAGTAAAGTGTGGACGTATTTTCGTGCGGGTTCCAGACGCATGCACTGGACTCGAGTTTGCTACGAACAAGTACATCTAAAATAGATTTAATAGCGCTGATGTTGCTTAAATCTTTAGCATTGCGCAGTATAAACCTTATTGCCTAAATTAATCGAATGTTGTCGAATGTGACACCCAGATCCTTTATTCGTAATAGCGCTGTTATTAATTTTATAAGTAAAGGTTTTGTGCTCGAGTAAAACTCATGACGAGGCATTTCGAAAAATTTTATTCCATTTAGTTCTTAACACTCCAATATCGCTTCAATATCACGCTGCAGCGTTAGACTATCGGCTTCAGAGTAAATTTCGAAAAATAGTTTTAATCATGCAATGGACTTCAGACTTCTTCTTCATGATACAAGGAATATCACCACTAGGGAAGTGTTCTATTGAAATATTTATTTAAAGGTAACAAAATATGTCGCGCTCCGAATACAACATACATTCACAATGAAGTTAAGTAAAAATAATGATATTTTTGTTTTCATCTTTTATTTTTAGCGACTTATCTTGCCCATTTGTGCTCAAAAGGGTAGCAGTGGATGGTTGCTACCACTAATAAATTGCATGGTAACACGTGTAACCCTTCAGGGATTATTTAACCCACCACATAATCCCATAAGTGACTTGTACCCCGTGGTTTGGCAGTAAACGTAACTACTGAACCCTCGCGGGATATGATAATCTGCTAATATATTAATGCATGTATGTTTATTTTATTCAATCCTTGGCATTGACACATTTAAGTGTAGCGAACTTGCCTTTTAATATTTCATGATATACAACGGCGACGTACCTTAGATTTCCATGAAAAATCACCCTGAATACAATTTTCTTGGAAAATCTGACCGGTGACGTAATGGCGGTATATTTCCAGGCTAGCAGAGACAGGTGTCAGTGCGGAACCTTGGCTGGCTATCATTACTCAACGACAGCAATTTACATGCATATTGAATGCTCCTTCAACTCCTGTAATCATTGTGTCTGTTAATCTTCACTGTTTTATGGAATTTCATTTTTCTATTATTTTTTTTTTATTTGTAAATATTGAAATTATGTTTATGACTGCGACCCTAGTCACGTGAAATCAGGTTTTATTTAAAAAAATGCAGTATGCAGAGGTAGATTGTAGGCTTGACAATTTGCAATCCCAAGGTTTTTGTTATTCTTTTCTGGTGTTATTATTCTAAATTAGTAAATAATAAATGGGTTCTTGGCAGTAAGATAACGGTTGCAGGCGGCGCAGTGAGCGCAATGCGGCGCTTCTACTAAATCTAGTGTGACCTCAGTTCACGGCCGTCTTGGAATTACTTTAAAAGTCATAACCGTTTCGCATTTTAACAAGATTAAAAATTTGATGTATTGTTTGCTTTTCTTCTAGATAGAATTGCCAATATTTTTAGCTTTAGTTTTAAAATTACAATAGGATAAAACATGCACACACACACACACACACACACACAACACATACACACACACCACATTCACACACACCACACCTGATATCCTCTCTCTAGTTTCTACTCTGAAATTTGTACACGGAGCAACAATATACAGACTGTCTAGTTTGCGGCTCACTTGCAAATAATAGCTTGTTCGATCGTAACTAAGCTCAAGTCGGCACATAATGTTTAAAGCTACTTATGTCAACTTATCTCGTGTTGACCTATGAACTATGTTTTAAGGGGACTACAGGACCTAAACGCAAGTTTTATAATGCCTTAAAGTATATGATCCACTGCGTTAAACAAAATCAAAAAAATATATGATATTCTTAAGGATATATGCTAGGTAGATAGTGTGTTGAAAACATAAAATAACTAATTTGATACGATAGAAAAAAATCTCGAAGATACCTCTAAAAAAATATTTTAACGATTAAAAACCATACTAAAGATTAACAACATAATATACATGCAATCATTCTGATTTTTTGTCAGATTATTCTACAATATTAGCATAATAGTGTTTTATTTTTTTTATACAATCTATAGATTTTTTGTAAATCGATAATTGCTTCATATTTTGCAATAAATTACCAGCGTTGTGTCATCGCGCTTCTCTTCTTTTCTATGCAGTCCGACAGTAACCGCGCTTTAGGTGCTGTCGGCCTCTTAAAGCAAATAAATATATTCATTATATAACCTGCTTACTATATTACCTGGACAATAATCTATTTTTTATTTTACTGGGTCATCGATCATCGTTGTGGCCTCAAGTGTATAATACTCTTACGAACTGCAGTTAAGAAGTTTAGTCTAGAATCTTAAAAATCTTATGTATTTACGATTCTTTTTTTTTTTGATGAAAAATCAATTCTTTTGAATCAAACAATATTTTGATTTTTTTATTCGCGAAATCAACTTTGAGCAATCTTTATTAGTATTTCGGTAAGTATCTACCTATAGGATATAGGAAAATCCAAACGTTTACATACATACATACATAAACTCACGCCTTCTTCCCATGAGGGTAGGCAGAAACTATAGAACGCCACCTGCTACGCTCCTTACATACTCCTTTTGCTTCGTTTACGTTCATACATCTGCACATACACGCACGCCGGTTGCGAGTACTACGCACCTGACCTTTTTGAAGAACATCATTAATGAAGTCACTATATGTCTTTCTGGGGCGTCCCCTCCCAAACGTTTAATAGGTAAGAATCGTGGTTATTGATCTGAAATTAAAAAAGTTACGTTTATTTACCATCCCGTAACCGGGCGACGGATTCCACCCAAAAGTACAGTATCGACCACACGCAGGTAACTGTATTATAGTATCCTTAACACATTAGGCGTATTGGTTTCGTATGGTCGGCAAAACAAGAAACTTAATATAGTCGAAATAATGTAAGAGTGATCGAACTTACTCATGTAATAGTGAGTATTTTGTACTTTACCAATTCAGCAATTTATTTTTTAAGTTAAATAAATATTCTTATTTATTTTTGCTGGTCATAATTTGTCATGGCGCTTAAGCTGATGCTTCACTCGATTGAAGGTTCATTTTTGTTTCCTTTTAAGTTCACTCGGCACCGACAAAAATATATAGAAATGGACGGTCATCCGCTACTTTCATTACATTTTTCGATCATTGGGTAGGCGAGTCAAAAATGCATAAAGCATAATCAGCCTATAATATTCCCACTGTTGGGACACATACCTCCTCTCGGTGAAAGCGAGTGGGCCAAAATCCACCACGCGGGTCCAGTGCGGGTTGGTAAATGTCCCATGTCTTCGAATTTTTGGTTCTAGGACATGCCGGTTTCCTCACGATGTTTCCCATCATCGTTTTGAAAGCAATGTAAAGCAGTGTATGGGTTCGAACATACGACCTAAAACTCGTGAGTCTACCGGAAAAAATCCGAGTGCTGAAATCCAACATCGTTGGATTGGTTCACTCATTAATTGATTTTTCGCTTTTGATTCATTTTGTGTTCAGACGTTGCACTTTAAGCGAAGGATGGCCGAATTAAAAGCAAAAAGTGAAGCGTCTGATATCGGCTTTACAGCCACTGAAAGAAACTGTTTACCTTAGTATATGTTATATTAGTATAGCTTAGTTTTTCAGTGGTAATATTTCAGCCATACCTCAGGTAGGTAGTTGTAAAACGGCACGACTGTAATATACCGAGCAGCGGTTAAATTATGGACGGGTAGAGCCCACAATTGGGTCGTCCTTACTTGCCTCGCTGTTTACATTACGTTATTTACTGTACCTATAATTACCATGAATACATTTCTATTTTGCCGCTCTATGTACCTAATCTAACGCGTGGTTGTCTTATAACATTATATTTATATGTATATTATAATTAATTGGGGGCCTTAGTACTTACGGTTTTTTTTTTAGGATTTTATTGTTTTTCTGTCTGTACTTATCCACAAATCGCATTTATCTAGTTATAGGTAGATTTTTCCCCTGCTTTGGTACAATAAATATACGCTTTTTCCAGCCTAGCACCAACTCTATGCAGAAGGCTGTTGATGCAATGGAGGCCAAAAATTAATAAAAACATCAGTGCAAGGATAGTCATATAAAATACCTGCAGGTAAATTTGCAAGATCTTATCTTAAAAAAGGGTTTCACAGTTGGGATTACTTGGGAAAAATTTGAATAGAAAAATGGTGTTCACAGACCTGCAATATTTTTGAACGGCCTGTCCAACGAAGGTATCGTTGGATAGGTCGTTCATCCCTGAAAATTGTGTGTGATTAATATGTATACCCATGCCAAATTACAGCTTTCTAGTACTAAGCGTCTCTGAGCTACAGCGGGAACAGACAGACAGACAGACATGGCGAAACTATAAGGGTTCCTTGTTTACTAAGGAACCCTAAAAACCGGACAAGTGTTAGTCGAACCCGCGCTCGTGTGGTTAGGCACCCGTTCAATGAATACGTTATCTACCATGTTCTTTATCAAAGATAATTTATTCCAAGAACAAAGTTAACATTGTAGTTGAAAAACATGTTCTCCCATACATTGCAACTGCAAATACGTAGTAAGTTTGTACGTACAATATTGAGAGATTTACCGTGTTACTTTAACACCATAGACTTCTTGTAGATTTTCATGTACTATATAAGTAAAGAACAATTGTCTGTACTTTCGGAGATGGGAAGGCCCCCTCCCCTTCCCATCTCCGAAAGGGCTGTGACAGACGGACAGACAGACCGACACACGAGTGATCCTATAAACCCGGCCAATTACGTGTCGGACCACGTCACCAATTACAATGAAGGGTTTCGTAGTTGGGATGAATTTATTTGAGTTTCGTAGTTGGGATGAATTTATTCCAAAAACAAACTTAACATTGTAGTTCATAAAACATGTTCTCACATACATCGATATACGTTATGGTCAATTCTCCAACCGCAAATGTAAGTTTGTAATCGAAAAAAAAAATTATGCGATAAAACTACAAATTAACGATTTTCGAACTTTTTCATTTACTTGTGCTGAGAGACCTTGCTTTTGGCCAAATTTCATGATTCTAGGTCAACGGGGAATACCCATAGGATTTGATTTATTTGCGAGTATCAAAATATGTTGCAGAAATGTCAATATTTTTTTTATTGCGTTGACTTATAAGCTTGATTTTTTAGAGCTCCAAGGGACGCGTAGACCTACATAATTGATATCAATTTAACTTGATATCTCCGCGCGTTCATGAGAAGTGTCTTGACATACAGACAGACAGACGGACAACGAAGTGATCCGTAAGGGTTCCGTTTTTTCCTTTTCAGGTACGGAACCCTAAAAACGGCCCAATAAGCTTCCCGCAGTAGTCTTATCAGCTGACGTCACACATAAGGTGATCGATATGATTATGTGCGAAGTGTCCACAAAATTGAATCGTTCAGCCGTCGCGCCCGCTAAGTGGAACGAGTGTTGCTCCCTAGAGGGTTCAAGGCTGACCCGTCTATTCCCCAATGTGTCTGTCCTGTCCTGCTGACAATATGGCTTACATTATGTGTACGTGGTAATAGTTTTATCGGTGTATCGTCACCGCTATATCCGACCGTTTCGTTATGGCTACCGTGGCTAAGCGTTAATGCTGTTCGCAACCCTATGTCTGGCGAGGTTTAGTGTAGAAATAACCTGGCCGTAAATATAACCAGGCTTAAGTTTTTAGGCATAGATTAAGTTTACCTTACCGTTGAATTAGTCGATACTTAGTAGTTTACTGAAGCTAAGAAAAATGGACAGCAACTACCACTTTCTGTGATATCCAAATAACAATCAATCTATTACCGTAACTTGAGCTGTTTAGTAGGATATGAACGTGCGTCGGAAGGAAAAGGGAGCAAAAGAACATGTCAGAAAGAGGAAGATTGCCTCCTATAGGGGAATATGTAGGTTAGGTAAACTTAATAACATATATTTGGTATAAATCTTACCGAATTGTAATGGTCGTAGGTTCGAACCCAGACAGGCGCTTTACTTTGTGTAAATTATTTCATCATCACTGCTCTCAAAACGGTGAAGCAACACATCGTGAGGAAACCGGCAAGTCCTAGAATGAAAAAAACTCGAAGACATGTGACATCTACCAACACGCACTGGGCTCGCGTGGTGGATTATGGCTTACTCCCTAGGAGAGGAGGCCTGTGTCCCAGCAGTGGGAACATCATAGGCTGATGATTATGCTTATGCTTATGTAGTAACTACAAAGTTACCGTAAATGCAAGTACCTAATAAGCAGCTAACCGCTTACCTACTTAATCTATTTGATTGCGAACATGTGCATTGGACATACGCCTTTCTATAATAACTCGTTGAAGATGTAGAAGTAAAACAGCTGACGTCAGCTAATAACGTCTTTTGTTTTTAAGAGTTGTTTTTAAACATAACATGAACCTAACTTATACAAGGTCAAATTTAATTAGCTAGAGAAACTCCGCGGATGAAATGTGTATCGAGACCTAAAATTTAAAAGATTGGATGATTTAGTTTTGGGTCAATGACCGCTGTCAGGGTTGTTACTGGAAGTATGTGTTGAGATAATCTATTTATTTTTATTTTATCGTGTTTAGGTACCGATATCCATCACGTCTGTGTAGTGTACAAAAAAAAAAAAAAAACTAATATATCAAGTGACTACACTACAGGCGGTTGATGACCTAAAAAAACTCATCAAATTAATGTATTTTTGTGTAATTATGTTTACATATACAAGGTGTTGTTTTGGACCTGCAAAACATTTTAGGAGGTAATTATGTTAGTGATTCTCGACACAAATCAAAAAAATAAATAAAATTAAATTAAATTAAAAGACAAGATAAAATTTAAAAATCTAAAATAAAAAGTATTATTGATTATTGACTTGGTAGCGTATTGTTATATGATTATTTACGGGTTTCATAACACCTTGTATACTCATCACGTCTGCAGAGTTTCACTTTAGCTTGACAGGCGATATGATTCCAAATCATCGACCACGTTTCTTGAACTTAAGTATAAAAGAACCGTAGACAATGTCAGTCTGTCAAATGTTCGGGCTTGAATCTCATTCCCAGAAGACAAGTTATTTCGATCCTCTTCCTTACGGTAATGTTTCGTACTCTTCGAAAAATTTAACAACTGCATTGCATATACTGTTACGTTCTGTGCTTTACCGTTAATCGATATTTCCTTGAAGTTATAAAACTAAATGAGTTTGCAAATATGAAGGGGAGCCTGCGTAATGACTTAAATTGTATCCAAGTGATTTATTATACTTGTAAAACTTACTTTTACGAACGCAGCAATGAGTTGAGCCAATTGGCTCGGCGGTGAGGGTCGGAATGTATTCACAGAGGGTTGCCGTGCCGAAACCGACAGGTTGTCGCCACCCCTCGGTATCACCGCGGTACTTACCTCACGGACCGTGCGTATCAAATGTTTGCTCAATACGCACACCGCTACATTTTTATTCGACTGCCAATAAAACCACGCCATAATGATCATGGCTTAATATCTCCCTGGGGTCCACAAATGTATTCAAATGCAATCATCTATCAGACGAGAAATGCTCACGTATTACTAGTAATCTGAAACTCTGAAGCAATGATCTCGAAATAAATTGTTTCGCTCACAGTAACATTGAACTCGGTATCGATCTGAGAACGTTACTTTATTTGCTGTTACAGTTCTGTGTTATAGCTGACGGCCACGCGATATTTCAGATAGTTTGCTTTAGCCTTTTTAATTTGGACTAAAAGAACATTTGTTGACGTAATTGCGTGCTTGGTAACACTTAGTAACTCTTGGTAATGTCAATATTACCCAGACAGCATTCGTATTAAGTAGTGAAATGATCAGACATACATAAGTCCTTTATGATTTCTATAACGAGGGTCTTCAAGATAGGGTGTAGTGTGAATGAGGCGTCCAATATCCTCGTGTGTGGATGTCAAGGTGCAGGAAATGGCCAGTGTGTACATGTGTCGTATAATAGCGGCTTGTATACACGTGCGGCGTGCTTATCTCTCGTGCTGTGTGCTCAGGATTAGACGCACGCCGAGCCGCGCCCGCGCCGTCCACTGTCAAGTTCAAAATGTCAAAGACACTCTGAATTCGTCGAAGGTTACCACGCCGAAATAGATCGGGTACGGCTGCTTGCTGCAGAATTTGTTGCGCCACTTCTTATTCCCAGCATAAACACTTACAAGTGGTCTAGGTTCGGGCTTTTATTTGTAACTTCTGACATTCAAAAAGTTTTCACATTTGAATAACTGACTTTTGAATTTCTGTCAAAGTACGATTGAAAATTGAACTTTGCGAAGAAATTCAACAATTTTCATGACTGAATTATGGATGTTTATGCTAAGTTCTAATAATATTGCTAATCATAACACAGGATAAGGTGCTGCAACAGTATGAGATGATGAAATGACTCCATGAGTTACATGCACAGTGCACAAAAAAGTGAAATAGGTACAGGCAGAGTGAGGCAGCTAACACACAGTAAAATACAAAAGAAACGACATAATTTTAGTACAAGGGTACTGCTTATTTCTTAAGAAATGTCTTCCAGCAGACCTGCGACAGGAGAAATATGGTCAATTGTGTTTGAGAACAAGAAGTGAAAAATATGAATATGCGAAGTCTTAAACTAAAATGATAATTATACTTGCACGTATAACAAAAAAAATTACATAAGCTTCAATAACTATATAAAGTATATATAAATGTATATATAAAGTATATATGTATGTAAATACTCACAGTTGGAGGAAAGGTAGTAACAAATAAGGTAACAACTTTTAACGATATGTTTGCTTGTAACAAGTATGTTTTAGGCATGCTTTGAATTTAAAAAGGTCAATACCTACTTAGTAAGTATGATTTATTTATTAACAACGAATTGGAAGCGTTTATTTTTTGCCAGTATATCTGATGTTTTGCTAACCCTACAATAACTATAGTTCCAGTATTATTATAGTACAGGTTAATTCATAATTTCGTTATCGTGTGTGTATACTTGAGTATGTTCATACTGCGAGCAGGCTTAACTCTCGATAATCCTCATACTTATGAGCATGGCTTGCGAATTATGTGTGTTTAGCTCGCTGGCTAATTAGAAACACATAACATTTTGAATGTTGGCTGGTGTTAAATAAGAATCCGGTAGAATCCATGACATTGACGGTTTGTTTGTTGGGAGATCTCTATCAGTGAATACGCGTGATGTCTTAGCTGAAAACATTTGTAAAAAAGTCGCAAACTGTGCTTGTGTAGTTAATACCGGATTAAGTAGTTTATACATAATATTATAATTGATCCCATTATGCATTATGTTTTTATGTGATCGTGTTTCTAATTTGAGGTTGTTAGGTAGGTACTTGCTGTTGCAAATTCACAAATTATTGGAAACATTACTATCATTCTTAGAGCACTGCAGTGTCATATATCACTCTCGGTAGATGCATGTTTTCAAGGATATCTACAGCTTAGATTAGACTTAGGTATCACATCCATATTCTAACACTGAGCATGACATATAGTCACTGTATCCCACCGGATGTTGTTTGTAACTTGAGTACATAGCTGCAGAGGGTATGCGAAGGACACTCCGTATCAGAATTTCAAATAGGCGTTAGAATTGTGGGCAAGAAACATTGTGGTGAATTATGAATGAACTTGAACAGAGTAGATTATTATACGGTACGGCGCCGCGATTTGATTATAATGTAGAGTCAAGGAATACCTAACTCTTCACTATACAGACTGGTTCGTTCATAAACAGGTAGATTTATTTGAATTGAATTTACGACAATACTGTAAAGTACTTAGACAGTTACAAGAACACGATCAATGAACTAGGTTGATATTCGGATATTAAACAGCAAGTGACATCATGTTTTTATTTAATTAATTTTAAGAAACTTACAGCTAATACATTCGAGTAGTCCGAAGTAATATGTAGAAGAAAGCTAATTACAAGTTTCCACTTATAAACTTATGTATAAAATTACCAAAACCGTACAAACAGCGTGAGAGTTAAACATACAAACAACTGAAGAAAACAAACAAAAATAAAATACAATACGCAACAATGTTACTATTCAAAGCAAATGTTACTTAACGCCACCAGCTCAGGGACGTCACTGGGCCCGACCGACATCGTATGTAGCTGGCACTGTAAGCTATACGAAATCACCGTAGCTGAATCTTTGTATAGGTAAATCCTCGTTTAGCATAATCAGCCTATAATGATTCCACTGCTGGGACACAGGCCTCCTCTCCATGAGAGGGAGTAGGCCGTAATCCACCACGTGGGCCCAGTGTGGGTTGGTAGATATCACATGTCTTAGAATTTTTGGTTTTAGGACATGCCGGTTTCCTCTCGGTGTTTTCCTTCATCGTTTTGAGAACTGTGGTGATGAAATTTTACACAAAGTAAAGTACCTGCCTTTTTTTTTTATGGGAAATCATCAAATAACTTCTCCCGCTCTGGGTGGAGCGGAAGGGTGTGCTTCCGTTGCCTGTGTTGCGGAGGCCTCGGTGACCCATTAGTACCTTCCCGCGACCCCGGCAGGCATCGGCCCTAGTGGACCCCTACATTGTGCTGACGACATCTCTTTGAGGCGCGCGTGGAATACGTCGCGCCGTCGACCCGGGCCTGGTCCTTACCGGACGGTGAGCTACCCATTGCTCACCGTCCGCAAGCCCGCGCCTACGGTGGCCGGAAATCCGCCCGGGAAAGTACCTGCCTGGGTTCAAATTTACGACTTACAACTTGTAAATCACGGTCGCCTCCACTGGGCCATCACTGGTCAATCCTCGTTTATCTAAGTAAACGAGGATTGACCAGTGGTGGCCCATTTTTCTTATAAACTTTGTTTTATAAGAAAAAATGTGTAAAAATTTCACAGAAACGATTGTTAGTACTTAAATACAATTGCAAGGCCAGCACTCATATATGTACATCTAATTCTATAAATAAATGCCCCTGTGCTGAGACACCCCGCCCCGTCAAGATAACCAATAGGTAGATACCTCCCTGAAAGATCACCAGGCGAACCAAATGCCTCAACACAGGTGCACGTACATCTTCAGCTATAGTTTTCAGGATGCTGTTGAGTCTTCCCCGCACCTTCCTCATAAGTGACACGACTTTTTCCGAATGACGGCATGCAAACCGAACCTGTATGAGCCTACGCGAGCATCTCGGAGGCACTGCAGAAACGAGGAAGTCCCAACATAGACCTGAAAATGTTATTGTATTGAACGCGCAGAGTGTTTAGGGATTTTTTGGTATAACTAACCCATAGTCCACCCGTGAGCAAACCCTGACAATACGCTTTAAATAGCGTGATCTTGACTTGGTCCGTACAGCGGGCGAATCTACGGGCCAGCATGTTGCCACGGACTGACAGAGCCCTGCGCTCCCTATCTATGTCAACATCATCTTTAAGGTCGTCGGTGACGTAATGGTGCCGATTCCCTTGTTCACAAACCAAACTAAATTTAACTTCAGTGCATCTTTTTCTTTCTATTCCATTAAGAAAAGGGCAGAAGATAAATTTTAGTTCAGTCCTGTCAAATTAATCAGCGCTTGACGTAAATTGACGTAATTTTAGTAGGCAAGTTTTTAATCACGTCTAAACTTGTATGGAGTAGTGACAGGCGCTGATTAATTTGACAGGACTAAACTAAAATTTATATTCTGTCCTTTTCTTAATAAAATAGAAAGAAAAAAATGCACTTAACTTAAATTTAGTTTAGTTTGTGAGCAAGGGAATCGGCACCAATGTCCAAGGTACTTAAACTGCGACACTTTATCTAAGTTAAAACCATTTAAAATAATATCGTATGTCGTGAGAATTTTCGACTCAAACATCATGGAAAACAGTCTTTAGCTTTTTGCTTCTTAAAGCTTCAACAACCTAGCCTCGCTCAGCTTCTGTGGTCTGTTATGCAAAACTTTACATCATAATAACACTCTAAAACGGAAGGTTATTTTTTTCAAATGCCTTCGCCTCTTCCTTATCACTAGCTTTCAATATGTGCAAGCTCTCTATGATTATTTTGCAGATAAAGTAAATGTCAAAATATTCTAAAGACAGTCCAGTTGCACCTACAAAGTGTTGTGGCGGGTAGGGCACGGCTGGCGCCGAGAGCGCGGGCAGCAGCGCGTGTCGGCCACCTGTCCGCGCACCGGTTCGATTCCCGGCCACCCCTCGACCACGGCTGCCTTATTAACTGAATTTATATTCAAAAATCTTGCGTGTTTTTTTACTAAATTAGCTCAAGATTTTTTGGGTTTTGCATGGATTTACGTAACATGAATCGTTACAAATATTAACTTAAAAATATTATAATTTGCAATTAGTCCCACTGCTGTCAACTCGTCAAAGGCCTCTCGTTCCACCGGTATCGATACTCCGCTACTTCTTGTTAATGCTTAAAAGGAAGACGTCCAAGTTCTCCCGCCATCTCTTTCGTGGTCTACATCGCCACAAGTCGCTGTAAACAATTCACATTTTAATTTACAAAAATCTCATTTTTGTATTGTAGTAAAATAGTAAGTCAATAGACCGCTCTATCGTATGATTTCTTAGAATTTTGACTAGACATCGTTTTACCAAGTCAGCAGTAATAAATTCGTGTCCGTTAAGTAATATTTAATACAAATAATGCGCAGGTATCGAATATAATTCTGCTAACGTGAGAAATATCATCGTATGATGTGTGGTGTGACCGCACATCATACGATGTTCTGTGCTGACGCTGCAGATATGGCGAGATCGATTGTCTCTGTCGTAATGAGTTACAGGTATCGTTATGTATGACACAATATCTGGAATTGTTTTTTTTTTAATCTGATAAATAATAACGTTACGCGCTGAAAAGTTTATTTTGGTAATCTCTTTAGTTATCGTCATACTTTAATAAACATATGTCCGTAATGTGTGTGTATGTGTGTGTGGTGTCCTTTTATTTGCTAATAGAATACGGGATCATTTATTAGACGTGTACGAGTATACTTGCGAAGACACAAAATATTACAGAAACAGGAACTTGCTTTAAATTCAATTTTATATTACTCGATCCAGTTCTTTAAGGCTCCTACATACTGGCGCGACTTGTCGCGCGGCGCGACGCGACACAAAGACACCGCGTGTAGCGCTACAAGCGGTGCCTTTGTGTCGCGACGCGTCGCGCTACAAGTCGCGCCAGTATGTAGGAGCCTTTAACTTACTGGGATCGCATATTATTACTGCCAATGTGTTGATAGATCGACTAGAGTACAACGACCAGTTATCATAGGTAATTCGCTACTATAATAATTACAACTATTTAATATTCCAGTTTGTAGTTAGGTTTAGTGTTAGGATATTTTATTGTTTTATTAATGTGTATAGTTTGTATGTAGTAGTCATGAGTAATGTAACTTCGACCAATCATGGAAATAAAGTAAAAATATTCTTAGTGGTAATCTGTTATGTTAAACCAATCCCTACATTGCGGCTACATTGTCGCGATAACGCGAACTACATTTTGCGCGCTCTCTCGCACACCGCTCAATGTCTCGCTGTACAACAGAGAGCGTGCGAAGTGTAGTTCGCGGTATCGCGAAAATGTAGCCGCAGCAAAATAGACAATAGATCGTGTAGATTTAGTTAGATCAATAAATACTAAAGTAAATGTCAAGGCTGTTTCGGGGTTCTAAAAGAGTTATGTACCTACTTTTATTTAGTTTTAGCGTGGCCCGTGGGTGACTATAACAGCTAGCTTAGCTACACAAAATTAACTTCAAAGCCGGGGTTACATGAGAGGGCAATGGCCGAATTATTTTTTACGAATCGAATCAGAATTCCAAAGCTTGCAGATTTTTTGTTACTCGTCGATTAGGTTTCATTTTGAAAATCTAATTATTGAAATCTTAAGACTTATCACTTTTGAATACTTACGATTAAGAGACATCTCAAAAGAGAAATTTTTTGACGTTCGAACAGTGCTGATTCTCAGCCTAGTTTTGTAAATGACTTCTGATTCTGATTCTGAGAGCTCGGTGTTAGGACCGCCTTTGTTTTCTATTTTATAACAAGTCGACTTTTCTGATGGACATCCTAACCAAATAATGAATGATTCTCCATAAGTGTAGTATTGTTGGTACTTTCTGCGTGTGGTACTTATTTCATACTGGCAAATGCACGAAATTATAATAGGTATACTTAAGTAATTATCATTTACATTTTGACGGCGACGTCCGGAATTTCGGTCAATAAAAGTGTTTATCAGCTGCATATTACATGGGTAGGTATAGGATAAAAATGTGTTCAGGAAGTGCTACTTTGGTCATGTAAGCCGAGCTTTACAAGGCAAGGGGCGCACGCGCCGCGTCGTTTAACATATGTCGCAGTCTAGCCCTCGTGCCACACAGCCCACTGAGCCTAACCTTTGTAGCGGTTACCGTAATTTGGCTTTATTTGGGTTTTATGGTATATGAGTCAGCTAAACTTACGTTAATTTAAAGTTTAAACTGTTGATAAAATATTGAGGAGTCATTAATTTTTTGTGGGAGTCTTATTTCTGTCGACTTTCTTATCTTGTTTCTAAGATATCATTTTGACGTTAAGATGGCAATTGTTTGTAAGTACAAATATAATTTACGCTTACATAATCAGCCTATAATGTTCCCACAGCTGGGACACAGGCCTCCTCTCTGTGAGAGGGAGTGGGCCGTAATCCACCACGCGGGCCCAGTGTGGGTTGGTAGATGTCACATGTCTTCGAATTTTTGGTTCTAGGACATGCCGGTTTCCTCACGGTGTTTTACTTCACCGTTTTGAGAGCAGTGGTGATGAAATAATTTACACAGAGTAAAGCGCCTGCCTGGGTTCGAACCTACGACCTACAATTCGTAAGTCACGGCCGTTACCACGGAACCTCCACTACTCACAATTTACGCTTATTGGTCTCATATTTTCTTTTAATTACTACAATAAAAAAGTATTCATACGAACTCCACGAATTGTTAAATTCTTAAAATAAAAGCGATTACGATTACTAATGTGTTATGCAATTATAAAATAAATTATAAAATAAGTAATAGTTTATTTGCAGCTTCAAGTAAAAATATGGTTTACAATATGGCCTTAAGGTTGGTAAAGTTGCATGTTAGAGTAGCAGCCAATACCTGAGCTAAGATAACTTAATATCTTGTAATTATAGGTACCTATTAGCAATTAAGGTGCAGTTAAACTTCAAAGTTCCGCCCGGCGGCGTCGTGGGCTCGGGCCAGCGCTAATAATAATTTAAAAGGCGCGTGCCCCGCTACAAGTGTTCCAAGAACCGTGTACCGTGTATCACCCCTTCGTGTTTTGAGGTTTTACATAATTACCTACTAATATTATCCTGAGTGTATTGCCGGCCATATGGTCGTTTTGCCAACAAGTCGGCAGGTTGGCAACGCGTGCCGTCTCCAGTTACAAGGGACTTCATTAATTAATCACCTTCCGACCGAGTGGTTATCAGTTGATAAATGTTATACGCGGGATTGGGTTTCAGTAATGGAAGGTTGTGTTTATAATACAGTGCAGTCGGAATCGCTACAAGTCCACGACATAGTATGGTTGAGTTTCTTTATAAAGGGCGTTTGTGTGTTAGACACAGAAATCCCATTTAGCGTACCTACAGCCGAATTCAATACGTTAAATTCGATTCCAATCAAGAGCGTTTCAATAATTTATATACATATATTAGTGCAGTGTAGATGATGGACTTGTTACGTCGAGGGTAACGTCGAAAAAACCACATTTTCACTACAAATGCATGTTTGTAGAATTAACAAAAATACGAGTTAAGTAAAAATGGTTATACAAATATGATATAAAGTTAAGTCGAGTCGTTGATAGGAGAGAAAAAGAAAACTTTAAAGAATATTTCAATGTAGAGTAATCAGTCAAAGGAAATTCCAGTTTGATTGCAATCAGACCTAAAATTCGAATTCCGAAATATACGAAATTGGTATAAGTTTTCTCAATATACATATAAAGTTTAATAATGGTTTAGTAGGTACTCGTATAGTTTAGCCAATGCGGAAATTATTGTGAAATTAAAACATAAAAGAATTAAGAAGTGAAAAAATAGAGAAATGTTAATCAAAAATGTTCGCGACTTGGCGCTCCAGGCCTCCACTGTCGGTGTTTAGCACGGCGCCTCGTGGACCGCAGATATGAACCATACGGACCGTCACACGGGCGACGCGCGACGTGGCGTATAGCACTCGTCGGCGTAAATCCGGCACCAGATATTTACGGTGTCGAAACACTGGTCGACCTTCTGACTGATCTTAATTACACCTAGGAAAAAATAAAGGGAGTATTTCTTAGATCAGGGAACAAGGCGGGAATAGAAATAAAAAAGAAACACCAAACTAATGAAGGGAATATATAGTACGAACCATAAAATGGAAAACGTACGAATATAAGGAAAAAAACCTCGGAAACGGGCAAACCACTGATGTTCTCTCACTGTTAACTCTTCATATTAATTCACTAGACTAGGCCATGTACGCAATCACAGAATAGTATCTGGTAAAGATATACTTCATAAATCTACATTTTAATCTTGTTAATGGTAATAAAACTTAAAAGTATATCTCACTAGTGATCACGAACGACTGATTGGAAAACCTGAATATTTCTTTGAAAAATTTGTTTGGAAGTCAGACAATATGATTTAAAAAATCTATCGATTAAAATAAACTGAACGTTGAGCGTGCAAATATCTAACCGCTTCGCGGGTAAAAATAATTTAATCAGCAGTATGATACTGCAATAGGTACACACTGTTTGATATACATATTGTATACCGAAAGTCAGTTGTGCTGCTAGTCTTATTCACAAATACAGGAATTACCAAAACTTTCGTGCAAGAAGGGATGAATAGTAAACGCATTAACTTCTTTTACGTCACGCAATGACCTTTTAATATACAATTCCGTAGAAATCCTAACCTTAATCCTACACGACTCCCTTCCATTCAGTTAGGGCACCTTTTTTACTAATCTTATCCTCAACATCAAGTTAATGGCCAAAAATATAGCTTTTTAAATTAATTAGTACCTGCACTCCAGTGTTAAACGTTAGTTCGTGGTCTGACACAATAACATGGCGGTCGATTCATAAAAATAATTGATATTGTCTGCATACCGGACTGTCTCCACAACACCACGTTAGAGCTTTTCATAAAAGCTTCGTTGATTGATATGCTTGGCTTCGTTAAATATTGCTTGGCTTCGTTAAATAAGTGACGCGTTTTTAATTTAACGTTTTAAATCTTAATGTGTTGCTAATTCAATTACGTGGGTGAATAGTGAGTTAATTCATAAGCGCTGATACGCCCATCATTAGTTAACACAGTACCTTAAGCTACTAAAATGTAACAGAGTTTTCACGTAGGATGAGCTCTACAATAGTTTTGTAATTACTGTACATCATATGATTATTATGATCTCTAATTAATGTAGATTGATTGTTATTTGTATAAATATACCATATACAGCCTTTTATTGCGTTATTCAACATGTTTTCCATCGACAATTTGTTTCGTAAAGATAGATATAATCGTTAATCATGATTTATCTCGTTTCGTTCTCTAAATATGTGATAATCGCCTATGGTAAGCTCCCATGACGAAGCTGCGTAAAAGATACAACTTATACAAAAATCTAGGATAAAATTATTAAAAAAAACGTTTTGAAACAATGAAACGTATCACAATAATTATGTTTGCTTGCTCCAGATATACGTATTATTGAAATAAAAATATATTATCCTAACCTAACAAAACTATTAACAAATTAAAGTATGGCATCGAAAAATTCCTCCGCGTCTCTGTCGACTGGTAATGTAAATGATAAATGATAAATGATTTATTTTCTGTAAGTAGGTTTGTACAAACACTTTTACACGTCAATCATATTTTTAAAATAAAGCTAGATGAGGTCGGCGTTTCCTATCTGACTAGTCTGAGAAGAAAGACCGAAACAAACTCAGAGGTCACAGTCTCTTTTAAAGTCCAGACATAATCTTGGTCAGATCATGTGAAGGCCATGTAGATTGGTGTCTGAAATGGTCCTTTTGAGGAAAGAACCACACAGATTGAGTGGACCTGTCCAGTCAGTGCACGCATTTGTCAGTAATCGTGCAGTTCAACTCAGAACTTAAGGAGCTCAATGATTCGACCAACAATACCAAAGAAAGAACATTTGGGTAGGCCGCATAAATTACTCAAACTGCCAGACCATGATTAATACAAAATGAAAAAAAAAAAACAATAATGACCCACATAGGCTTCACATTCACAATAATTGAAAACAATGTAATACTTTACAAGTAAATATTAAGTTCCAAACAGTATGTTGAACTCCACAAAGTAAATATGTCAAAATGGAATATTAAATAAAAGAAAAGTTTCAGTATGCAATAATTGGAGCAGCTTAATCCCAAGCCTTTTTGCCCTCAATATAATCTTTAACGGTATAATAAAAGGCTTTCTGGCACAACTTACTTTTAATAAATGATTTGAATTTATTAAGGCTTAGATCTTGAACGTGGCTTGGAAGTTTATTATAAAAACGTATACATTGACATCTGAATGAGCCACCTATTTTCTTGAGCCTTGTTGTAGGTACAACAAATTTGTGTTTGTTCCCAGTATTTATATTATGGATGTACCTAAGAGACTGGCCACATTGCCACGTTGTATGGATTGCCATACAACGTGGCTTAGCCTCTGGACAAGGTAAACGCCAGCCTTTGGGTCACGGGAAGTGTCAAGCAGCCGCTTGGAGATTTCGTGGAAATAATAATACAATACGTGATACAACTTACATAATATCATCATCATCTGCCTCGCCTTTTCTATGGTGGGGTCGGCATCCAGTCTAAACCAGATGCATATACATATATTATTACATGTGATCGGTACCTAAAGTTCCTACTCGTAGCAACAAAACAGCTCATAATTAAAGTGTATTAAAACGTTATCGTCCGTCTTACAACTACCAATGCCAATCGCAATTTCCAACTCATAAAATGCATTTGATGCAGCACGAAACTGCATTTCTCGTAAACCGACTTTTCATCACATGCCTTACGTCTTTGAACATAAGCGCGATAGTTCTGTAGCAGCGTGGAATGTAATGTAGCATTATCTGGTCGTTACTGTATCTAGTAGCGATGTCTATAAACTAGTGTGGAGTAGAAGTGTTTACGATCGCCTGGAAAATACGTTTTACGGCTTTCAGCAAGCAGTTGGAGACGATACTGGTTCGGAGTTCGGAGTATAGCCGTATATATTAGCAACTCTGGCGTACAGTATTGATTGACGACTTTGTATTGTTCTTATAGTTTGTTCTTTAAGTGAACAGAATAGCCTCTAGATTAAGTCGTGTCGAATGTCCGTGACAAAATGAATCACCAAAAATAAAAAAAAAGGCAGTCAGTAAAACTAAAAGCAATAAATAGGACTTATTATGAACGATAACAGTCCGAGTTAATGAAACATTAGTTTTACGAAGTTTTTCTGTACTACATATATTATCTAGGTACGGGCTACGCTCAATAGGTGTGCTGTCTGATGTGATGTCTCAGGGGACTCAAACACAGTCTAGAAATCTAGACCAACAGAGCTCACCGCTACAATCAGAAACGAAGACTATTGTTTGCATTGATAAAAGATAAAGCTTCGTTTATTCCGATAGCTAAACAATAGTTATGGGTCGGCTGCAAACACGGAGAGTCTACAGCGTCAGTTTACGAGGCAATCTGGAGCAGCCATAGCAGCTCTTTTTATGTGGACTGTATCTGTGCCGGAGGGGCAGACGGGCCGGCGACACGGCGGCGCGCCGGCGCCCGCTCCCGGCTCGGTGATGCGGCTGCCGGCGCGATTTGACGGACTTTAGTTGTCTTTAGATGTAGATCAAATGTGTGTCATAGTATTGTTACAATGTTCTAGGAATTTGTGTAGAAGCAGCGACATAAATGGCTTGTATAAGATACAAGCTTGGTTAAAAAGTCTAGAATCTGAATTGACTAGGAGTAGATTATTAAGTTTATACGCGTGTAAGAAAATATTTCCGATACGAAAACCCTCTTAATGTATGTATAATCTTTTTAAAATACCAGTAAAGTAGGTACGTATGGAGAGGATGCCATACGTACGTTGTGACTCAAAGTTAGCCTCGTTTTCCTTTAAATAATATCTCTTGCTTCCCATTATTAAGCTTTATTTGGACAATCAAACCATATTCATGATTGATTAAGCTGTAGGGACCTAATTGAAAAAGTCTAATATTTCCTCAGACTAATACTTCCTGGTTGATATCGGCGTTTCCTCCAATTTATAGCTGTTCACGGTAATGGCTTCAGTTTCTCCTCTTTAGACATCTAATGGACTGGGAGCGTCACAAAAGATTTCTTTTTGTTGTATTCATTTTCACCCACCATTGTGTTACATTTGACTGCCTCTTTCGGTCTAGTGATTGTAAGCGTCACTGTTGAGCTTAGGGTTCTGGGTTCGATCCCCAGATCGGTAGAAATTATATTGAAGGTTTTCATTTGTAATTTCTCCGTAGCAGCTGAGAATGTGGATCTGTGCCCGGTTCATGGCAACAAGCTCGTTCTAGCTAATGTATTATTTAGTACACACCTCTGCCTAACTTCCCGAGGTACACTAGCGTGATGTTATGTTATTTGAACTATAAAATATGCTGTGGGGCACAGGCGTCGCAAATAGGAGCTTCTGCTGAGAGAGGGTTCTTGACACAGGCGCTTGTTAGTTCAAGAACAAATTACGAGGCAGTCGTATTCATGTAGAAATGTTAAAATTATTTCTAAGACAGTAGTAGTACCTAAGTATGAGAAATATTTATTCGAAAAACTATAAGTAGCATTATGTGTTCATTTTAATAATGCCGGATCATTTAAAATTTTCCAATTATTATTCTCCAGACAGTCGGATGTCTCATTTATATAAATGTTCATTTATATGTCGTACATAATACAAAATATTTTATTCTACTTTTTCTGCGTTTATAAATAATTGGTAATGTTTTCTGGCATTGGTTTCTTTTGGGCGATAAATAAAGTGCTGTGTGTATTTATTGTTAAAGCTACGATGATATATTAAGATATAAAGCTGCTCATTGTAATGCAGATGTAACTTTCGTTTCTTGTATTGGCAATGAGTGACAATATTGACTGCAATAAAGCTGAAACCCCAATGACTAGCGTTCACACCCATTTAATATTTCATAGAAGCATTCAAGGCGTTTCGTAGAAGCATTCGTAAAGAATTTTGTTTATTTATTTATTAACTTATATTACACATACAATTACATTACATACACAGTTTACACTACACATACAAGCAATTACGCATAACATCATAAAATTAGGTTAAATTATACAAAACTGGATAAAATTAGATACTTCTACGTAGTTTGAATAAGAAAATATATTAAGAATCATATAACCGTTACCTCTTGTCACAGTAACGCAGGCATGCGGGTACCTCTGCATCGACTAACTAGTAATTACAACAAGCAATTCCACCATATCGATATGTTTGCTCTTTCTGCAGGTAGATTCAAAAATATTGTACTCAAAACACTTAGTCACTAGTAATTTTAATTAAGATTTGCATGCCTTGATGAGTTTTTCTTTCTTTATTTGCTAAATTTACTTTTGTTTTACTATTTAGCACAAAAAATGTTTTCTTAACTTAAATTATTGTAGTTTGTAGGTTTTAGTTTTAATAGCATAGTTTGTAAAGATTATTTTTTATGTGTATTCCGTGGATAATGTTGTTGGTTATACATTTGGCCGTATCTTTTTGTATTTCTTCCTACTAAATGTAACGTGTAACTGTTTGTTTTCCCTAATAAATAAAATAAAAATAAAACATTTCAACCACATTTTCACCACCAATCCTTCGCATATTGCCCCATAATTTATCTAAATATATAAAAGGGGATAAGCAGTCACCTAAGCGATGCCCATTTCACAAGATTCCGTGCCACTTGAAGCTGCGCGTGCCACTCAGTTCTTTTGACACGACACGTGCTTGGATATGCAGAAATATTATGTCAACACTTAACTGTTGAACTAATTGAAATATATTTTAGTTAATAGACGAATAACATATTAATTATTCAGAATATTATTTCGCTGATGTCTTTACCAGGTTTTCTTTTTTATCGCGGACCACTTTGAAAACTAAATCCCGTGCTCACGATGACCGCATCTGTTGATCGCTTTTTCCGTTGACCAATAAAAAAATATTTCTTTTGTTTAAATAAATTTCTCAGGCTCTGTTTCAATGATCACAGATGTCTGACCTACACTTTTTTTTACGGTATTTTTTTCATATCCAAAAACAAGGGGCTAAGCAAACCTGATGAGGCGATGCTTTTGATTGATGAGCGTAGGTAAGCCTAACTATAGCGGCCGAGCGCTGCAAGCGGGAATAGTCCTTACGATGGTTCGATATTCACAATTATGTATAACATACGTTACCTACCTCTATTCAAGGTTTTCACCGTTACCGCAATTTTAAGCGTTAATATGATTAAAAGTGAGACTGTAATAAATAGCAATTAGGGTAAGCTTATCATAACTTTGTAATGAATACCCAAACAACCAACTTTGCCTTTTCATTACCCCGACGTTTTGTTCGCACAAAATTAATTAATTAATCATTTAGAAGGTAAGAATTTAGCGTCTGTTTCAATAAAGCTTTATTATACTGCTGCATGTTTCAGGTTATATTTTAAACACATTTAAAAAAAAATAATGTAATAATAATGTTAGATCTTCAGTTTGCTGGGTAAAAATCTCGTAGTTATTTAGCATGCGAAATGTTCGTAGCCGTAGGTAGCCTATTTGTAGCGGTGCTACGCGCTGTAGCCGGCGCGGCGCGGCGGCGTAGCGCGCTACGTGACCGGGTTACTAGTGATAGATGGCTCTCTGCTACGGCTACGAAATACCTGCGCCACCGAATTCTACGTAGGAATTTACTTAAGTACTGCCTCCGTATGTTTAAAGGAGATTTATGGGCAAATGTTAAGGTATTATGTAAATACATGATACCCTTTAAAAACTTTGGATATGTTTTGAAATGCACACGTTTTGGTAAAACAAATGTGTACGTTTCAAAATATTAACACTACCTCCGGATAAGTTGCAGTTAACTTATCTGGCAGATAATTCTTGTCGATTCTTTATTTATGTGGTGAATAATATCTATTCCGAGACAGGCCCTTGATGTGAAAATTATTCAACCCATCACCTAACTATTAACGAAATTACATTAAAATACAAACCTCTCTTTCTGTGAACTTCAACCAATTATATACGCGGGGTGATAACTTGATAAGCAGCTGATTGCTTTGACTGATGGTTTTCATCACGCTTTTGTGCCAAAAATAGTACTTACCTACATTATGTAATAGATAACTATTACATAATGTAGGTAAGTACTATTTTTTTTTGTGATAAACTACTCGTCACTGCCATGCTACACATAATCTTCTTTGACATATTTCCTATCAAACAAGTTTACATCAACTTTATTATTTTTGACAGAATAAAAGCCACGTGTTAACACATATCGATACACCCGGGGCTCCTCAATATTTAGGATTCCGTCTTCATATTGATTATACGAATGTAGGTCACTACGAGTTTATTAGGTCGTAAATATTCATTACATATAGAAAACAATAACGTATACTGATCTATCATTTTCCGTTATAGAGACTTTATGGTCATGTCATGAATTTCAGCACGTTTTACAACCGAACAAGGGAGATGTATGTGACGTTTAATTAGACAATGTTGCCAGGCGTAAAAAATAAAATGTTGGTGTTGGTACTCTGCCGTAAATCATAAATTATATTTATTTCTGTAAGAAGGTATATAGAATAGAAGATAATCTCTATAATTCGGTAATCATAATATAGTGTAGTAGTATAGTATTTCGGTATCCATAATATAGTGTTAGTAACACTTTTTTATTGTAGCAATTAAAAGAAAATATGAGACCAATAAGCGTAAATTGTGAGCAGTGGTGGCCCAGTGGCAACAGCCGCGACTTACGAGTTGTACGTCGTAGGTTCGAACCCGGACAGGCACTTTACTTTGTGTAAATTATTTCATCACCACTGCTATCAAAACGGTGAAGGAAAACATCGTGAGGAAACCGGCATGTCCTAGAACCAAAAATTCGAAGACATGTGACATCTACCAACCCGCACTGGGCCCGCGTGGTTGATTACGGCCCACTCCCTCTCGCAGAGAGGAGGCCTGTGTTCCAGCAGTGGGAACATTATAGGCTGATTATGTTGTAACGTACAAAAAATAACTTATTGCCTAGTGTTAGTAAAAATCAAACTGCTGTATAATCGGAGAGCCAAAGCTCTCGGCTACAGCATTCAGGATGCTGTTCCGACTGCCCCTCACTCTCCTCAGTAGCGACGCAGTTTTTTTGCGTATAATTGCATAGACGCTGTCGTGGCGGGCTTGCGAAATCATTTCCGACGCGCTACAGTAACGAGGCAGCCTCAACAACATCCTACAAGCATTATTATATTGGATGCGCAGGGCATCCAGCGATCTCTTGGTACAATTGACCCCATATACAAACACAATTTTTTACTGGCTTGCTCTGTCCTACACCTGGGCAAAAGCCTCCCGACACTCCTTCCATATTTTGCGAACCCAACTCTTTTACACGTCAATCATATGTTAAAATCTAGATGAGGTTGGTGTTTTCTATCTGACTACTCTGATAAGAAAGAAACATTGAAACAAACTCAGAGATCACAGTTTATTTTAAAGTCCAGACATAATCTTCTTCAGATAATACGACGACCATGTGGATAAAATTATAATGTCCTAGAAGAACAGTGACGGCGCAATAAAATGATGGCAGCGGGGTTTGACTTATCAAAAAACGCTCTCTAGAAAAACACACCAACTTATTTTTATGAATAACGGTCCAGTGAGGTCACTCGCTGGTAAATTGTAGACACCGTGTGTCAGCCACTACGCTTCTTGGAAACCGCAGCCGTAAATATGACACATTGAGTTTAGATAAAGTTGGGCTTCGTCTCACGTCGTTCACGTCACGTTGTTCTCTGTCAACTGCGAAATAGTCTCTTTCTAAAGCTCGACATGTCATATTAATGCCTGGGTAATGTATAAAGGAGCGTGTTGCTCGAATATTATGTCTCCTGCTCCATATGTGCCCTCATGTATCTACGTCTAGAGGGTAATAGAAAACGTGTCTTGCTGCTGAAGAATAAATAGGGTACCAAGCAATATTTTACGAGTGCGACACACATTTCCTAGCCAATAAGCTGTTTAGAGGGTTTTACGTAAGAGACCGAGTTGGAATAATTCATTAGACTTTTTTTATACATCATATGGTTGTTTATTGATCTTAGGTTTGCCATATTTTAAAAAGGTTTTAGTAAAGCTACATATCGACGGTTAAAAGGTAATAAGGCATTAGCGACATTTTGGTCGAAGATGAGTTATGAATGGTATCCTACTTAATCTCTATTTTTAAGTACGATGGCATTTATAACTCATTTTCGACCAAAATGTCGTCATTTCCTTTCAACCGTCGTTATGCATTTCCAACTAATATTTAGAATGATGTATGGTTTTGAAAATCCTACTAATCTGACCTAATTTGTTTGACCGGTTATAGCTATCAGTCATACTAAAACTTATAAAGACAGTGACCATCTTTATTTGTATGAAAATTGGCGGTTTCGTGTGCAAGACCTAAAAGTGAAAAGTTAGTTGCAAATCAAAACAAAATATTTAATTTCACATAAACCTACATGGGCACTTATGAAACGTCATAAGCTAGGTGCGCGGTTCCAATTGGTCGTTTCCTATGGAGAAGAGCCGGCAAGAAACTCCAGGTTATTCTTTTAAAAATAATTGGCTTTTGCAATGTCTTCAAATTACAGTGTTAATAGGTATGGGCGGACAGTAAAACTTAACAAAAAATAAATGGTCTACAAATCTAGCCTGTAGGCATAATAGACTAGATTTGTAGACCATTTCTTGTTGTTACACTCACAAAATGTAGAAGAATCTATGTAAATTATTAATAAAAATAAAAACTTATTTAAACCGAATGATATGTTTGCCATTACAACTGTAACAGGTCTGAATTAATATCCTATCCACAAAAGCCACTAATAAATAGTTTGATATCAAAATTGGAATATGACATAATAAGTATGTGGACTATGTGTAAAAAAATAAACATCGTAATTTGGGAGCGGTACCAGGGAAGCAACATGTGCAGAAGGGATTATTGCCAAACTTCCTTGTCTTCAACGTAGTCTATAATCTTATAACATTCATTTTTGATGTGGGTTTTGAACTTTCCATCGTTCAGTTCTGTAACCGACGTTGGCAACTTGTTATAAAAGCGAATACTGTTGATAACAAATGATTTGAATGTTTTTGTTAATCTTTTGGGTATCACAATTTCATGTTTACTACGTGTATTTATATTATAGAAATCACTTCTTATTTTGAAAAGACCTAAGTGTTTGCAAACTTCCAAACCGCGTTCTAAGATATAAAGAGAAGGCAGAGTTAGCACATTAATTTATTTGAATTTGTTTCTAAGGGACTCATCCTCACAGCAGAACGTCATAAGACACAATACTGTGGAAATAAGCAAAGTATACTTAGCTAGCTGTGGCTATAACACCTGAGTGACTTTATTTTTCTTGCTGTGATGGGTAACTTGCGTACCTACTGGTAACAGTAGGTACGCAAGTTTACCCATCACTCAGTCAATGGCATGGTTTGTTAGTTAATTTATCAATCATTTATATCGCCATGTTATGTTGTCCATCTCATTGACTATTTTGTGTTTGTTGCAGCCACCGAGCTAGATCTGCTGGGCGCTTTGTCGCTGCACAACACGTCTCGCGCAGGCGTCACCGCCGCGCCTGGAATGCAGCCGCAGCGCACAGCATATACGTTACAAGGTAACACTTACTCTGATAGTACCTACTAACATTACACGAACATCACGGTGAACAGTAGACGCTTGCATTTTTTCTTGTATTTATTTTTTTGAGGGGAAACCTTCAAAAGGCGTTCGGCCTTTGGGGATAAGACCGTGGAGTGTGGGATTTTTACCTCACTAAAACCATCCCGGTGATCACCATCTGCACATGGAAAGGGGCACCGTTACTTTCAAAAGACCGATCCGAAAACCCCCTCTGTGCAATGCCTGTTAGGGCACATCTCTGTGGAGACTCTAAAGGGATCTCCCCGAAACCTTACTGTGCAAGTATCCAAGGCAGCACGTGGTCACTATGTGCCGTTTTCCTTGAGGTCACTGAGTGGTGGACAGAGTCCCCACTCTGAGCGCCCGTGATCTCAAATTCCCGCCTGCTTTAGCAGACGCTTGCCTAGACGTAACCTAAAACTAAACATAAAGTGCATAGAAGTTTCGTGACTACTTCTACTGCTGCAATATGTAGATGTTCAGTGGGCACCTAAGCGAAACCTGCACTAGTTTCACTTCACTCTTGCTCCAGTTTCAGTGATTTTTACAGAAAGTTTTCATTGGAATAGCAAAGTTAAAGTTAATCGTATAAAGAAATATCACTTTATTTTTTATACATAAATAAAGAGGTGATATAAATTCTTCCCCGTAAAGAATCTGAATCTATTTTATAAGAGAAAAAAAAACCCTCGGAGGGTTTAGCAGTTACCAATGAGCAAAATTAAAGCTAACGGGTTAAAGTTGCAGACATTGTGAGGAACATAATTTAACAAAATTAAAAGCCTATAGTGGTATTTATGTAAGTATACGATTATATTCGTTCTGTCTACATACAAGTTTATAATGTCAGTGTCCCCATTCTACGCGTGGTCGCCGCGGAACAGAACAAATATAGGTTCGTTAGACGGGCGGGGTGAGAACTAGCGCTCGCTGTTATTACGACCACAGAATATGCTATCATTCGTGTACCTTTGGGGATGTTTTCACATATCTTGAAAACTAAAACATTTTTCACAAATAAAAATCAACCCTTCGGATTCAGCTCCGGAGTTGAGTTTTGATAAATTCTTTTTATTCGTGGTGCAAAAATGTCATACCTTTACCATATAAAGTTAATGTTAGAAATGATTTTCTCATTGTTGTTGATTAAGTACAGGAAATAACCAGACACTATTGCAAAATAAAAATAAAAATAATTACCACCATCGATTTAAATCCAAGGAATGTAGTGACCGATAAAAGATTATTTAAAGTGACTCTATACTAACATTTTACCACAACTTCAGTGATCAGTAATATGAAACGAAGTAAGGAAACGTCGGGAAAGGACTTCCATTGACCTTATTAGTGACGTCCTTTAATAGGGTAAAGTGCGTTGCCTACTAGTCAAGTGCGTACTCACGGTTGTACTAGCAACCGGCGTGCGACGAGGGATGTGCAAGCAGGAGTCTCGCACGTGACTATATGTATCTAAATCAGGCCTAGAAAAAAGCAGGAAAAATCGTGAATAGTAGTTATGTTTTGACAACTCAGAAGAGATAAGTAATATTTCTAGACAAGTACAGTCAACAAAATAAACAAGTACCTAATCAGTCAAGAAATTTACACATTTGCACCATTTAGACCAAAGTTCATATTTTCTACTTACTTTTGACACAAATAATAGTCAGACAAACAATATCAAAGATTTTAATAATGATCAAAGGCTGACGCTGAAAAGGAGTTGTAGCTAGGTATATTTTCTGCTGTCCATACATAAAACCCACGTAACATACGTCTCCGTAATAGCGTAAACACTATCAGGGATGAGTGCAATACATTTCAGTTGCAATTCCATTTTCCCCCTCCAGCAGCCATCCATTAGGGGCACTAGAGGTGCGCCTCTTTAACGTACCCTACGTACGGTTAGACTTACGTGCGGTATCGGTATATATTTGATTACGGATGGATTGAACGTTATCGTGGGTGGTAGTTTATTTTGATAAGGACTGCATGGTGTCTGTCATGGATTGAATAGCTTTGTTTTGGTTGAAATGGAATTGTTGGAAGTAGACTGTGTTGTGCCTTTTGCTGTGAAGGAAAGAGTAGAAGATAATCAGAAAGACGTTTGAATTAAACAATTAAAAGGTACTTTCAACTGTCAGAGATTTTGTCAGTTATATTTACGAAAGTTGTAGCTAGTTGTCCTACTTTCAGTTTATTCTAATTTTGGATTATTAAAATTAATGGTTTTTCAACCTTCGCTCGATTTTGGGGTTTGAAAAAGAGACCGGGTGCGTTTACCTAAAAATGGGTTAGCTGCCAGTTAGAGTGTTAACTTTGGATAGGAAACGAAAAAGTTTCTTCCAGTTTAATGGGAACTGTGACAGATCAGAAGTACGTAGATTCAAAATAAGTTTAAATCCCACAAGATATGAACTTGTATGAAAAGTAAGGGATGTTGTATTGTGTGAAGTTTTTCCGTAGTAAAATCGATTAGTTCACCTTCCCAAATATTAATCAACTCGTATATTTGGTGGGAGTGTACAGTTGATGTTATTTCCGTGACTGTTATTGCTAGGGGAGTAGGCTGTGTGCTTCCCCTGTTCCTTTTGAGATGAAGAGATTGATCGATTGGAATGTTAACATTGATATAACAGTTTGATTTATTATAAAGTCATAGAACTCATAAACATACAAAGTATAATAGTTTGAATCACTTTCAAATTCAGCGCAGTTCTTGGCGAATGCTCTAAAAGGATTAATAATATTTAGAATAAATAAGTAAGTATAATAAATTGTCTATTCTATCATTTTATTGAATTTCGTGTGCCTTAATGCATAACAAAGTCCACGCTTTTTGTTGCTATACCTAAACGAGCAAGCACAACTAAAGGTCGCGTGCTACGAGCCTTACGAGACCAATTCTCTATCTACAATACAATTCTCCATTTGCTTTTTCCACGTTCAAATTAGATCTATTAATAACGTACCCATAAAAAGGTTTACGCTCCATTATCATTTAATTTTGCACCACGTAAGGGTATTTTGCAGAACATTCATTAGTCCCAAAATGAATCAGCCGGTTCAAAGTTGATGATATTAATTGATTGTAATCCGCGCCGTAACGTGTGTCCCAGCCGGTCCGGGAACGGACGGCCGGTTATTACCGGCGACTCGGGGCCTCTAACTGGCGGCCGGCGGCCGGCACGGCTCCCCTGCCGCGACCGGTGATTAACTGACCTCTAAATCGCCCTGAATTTAGACATAAATCTATAGGGTTGTCGAAAAGTGTAGCGATAATGTTTGTGATTTCAAAACAGTCGGTGAAAAGATTGAATGTACGGACGAAATTATGTGTAACTCGTCTTTGGACAAGTTAAATAATAACAAATGTGATCGTTTATTATTTCTCAATAAAACTAAAAAGATTATCAAACTTGACACTCACACGTACCCTAATAAAACTAACCCTTCCAGTTTTTGTTACCAATCCGTCGTTAAAAAAAAAACACAATTTTGTAATTAAAAAATATGTCACAATAGATAGTTGTCTCATGTTCAGGGCAACCCTACTAGTTCGCCCCGTTTTCGCATTTCACTTACGCGTAACCTAATCCCTGCCATTAAGCGACTCGCGCGCAACGAGTAATTGTCGGAGGGTGTCCACCCTAATTGTGAGTATTCGTGAGCCCTGCGGGGATCTGCGCCATATTGTCTTGTCGACTAGGTGCTGGTTCAAGTGTCAAACACCAAAAGCGTCGGATTAGGGACACAACGACATTGTCGTAAATACGGGCCATTCATTAAAACACTTTGCCTCATTGACTGAGAGTGGTGACAAAAGTGATAATCTGTTAGGAACCGGCCAAGTGTGTGTTGCACCACGCGTAGTGTAGGGTTCTGCGGTCGGATATACGACGTGAATAACATGTAATTTTGGTCAAAACGTTTATTAGTCATTATGTATGGAGCTTTTACGGACGTAATAACACTTATCTATTAGTTATTCGACAAGTCTGTAAACTAGTAGCTATTTAGCCGTTATATTTTCCCATTTAACTTCGAAATAAGTGGCAATTGCCTCCATTTTGCATATGGTGGAGGTACACGCGGCTACATATCAAGCTATAAATATCCAGTTTAAGCTGATCTCGCATTATATAGGATTTCCGTATAATGAGAGGTCCGCTTATACTAGACTAGCTTGATATGTAGCCGTGTGCACCTCAATTTCATTATTTTACTAAGTAAGACTTAGAAATATTTACGCCTTTCAGTTGTATAGAACGATACTCTGCAGCAAGCAAACATGCGAAACTTAGCAAACTCAAAGAATTTATTTCAATTAAACCATTTACAGAAAGTTCCTAGTCAAGGAGATTTTTTTTGATGGTCTGTTTCATCCGAAAGTTGAAGCCGTTTGAAATCGTAGAATAGAAAAGAGACTACGGAACCCTAAAATTTGTAAGATTTTTGTGCTAATGGTCGTCAGTTTTGTGACATAAAGCTTTCGCTGGCAGACAGACGTGTATCAGACATGCCACTAGGCTTATGAATGATATGCATGCATGTCGTAATGGGCGGATAGGTCGGCACGTCAAGGACAGACCCAGTAAATAAATAATAACTGGGATTGTTAACATGACGACTGACACGTACTGCGCTTTGTGGATGCGACAGGATCTAAATGTGTATATTTCTAGTTTAGACTTCATGTAATTTCGACTAAAGTATAAATTCGATCGATGGTGGCATAGGTTAGTTAATTTCCGTCCCTAGAGTTTTTCAATACATGAAATTATGCAGGTGTTTACAACTGAAAAGTATTTAAGTATTCTTCATTTTTTAAAAGACTGGAGGTATACAAATTCTTGTAGTTAAGTTAGAAATCTCACGTTATAGGGGACCATAAACTGGGCACAAATTATTATTTCAGGCCTCTACTAAAAATTTTCAAATGGAAAAACACAATATTAAGTACCGAGTACAAGAGAGCAGTGGTGGCCCAATGGTAACCGCCGCGACTTCGAGTTATACGTCGTAGGTTCGAACCCAGACGCTGAGCAGTGGTGTACCAGTGGTAATGGCCCAGTTGTAGGTCGTAGGTTCGACCACAGACAGGCGCTTTACTTTGTGTAAATTATTTCATCACCACTGCTCTCAAAACGGTGAAGGAAAACATCGTGAGGAAACAATGTCCAAGAACCAAAAATTCGAAGACATGTGACATCTACCAACCCGCACTGGGCCCGCGTGGTGGATTACGGCCCACTACCTCTCACAGAGAGGAAGCATGTGTCCCAGCAGTGGGAACATTATAGACTGATTATGTAAGTACTGTGTCCAACTTAGGGAAAAAACCTGGGACACTCACCCACCGCGCTTTTGACTATTAGTGCAATAACACACCGCGTTTCTCACATGGCATCCCACGCAGTCAGAAACTTCGGAATGCGACGTGCAACGAACTACCTAATAAAAATCTTAAATCCATTCATTCTCTCAATGACATTGCACAGCATACACCGCGCAGTCTGGAGGTATGAAAACTTTGCACAAGAGTTTCTTAGATACATAAGGAAAGATTTTCGAGAATTCTTTCCTCAAAATCAAAATCAAAAGTCGTTTATCAAAACCCCTAAAGGGTTTAACCCCTAAAAGAATGAAATGGAAGTTCGTCATTTATGCCGAAGGAAAATCCCATCGGGCACTCGGCTTGTAAATATGAGAATATTTTGTTTATTAGGCATATTATAATGTTAACACGCGCCACTGGTGTGCACTGATCTTTATTTGTTCAGCCAACCGAACAGCAGTGTTCGAAGCTCAATCACGTAAAAATGCGTGCTTGATTTATGAAAACATTCACGGCCTAGTTATTTCAAGTTAGATGTGGTTCTTTTGAACTATTTTTTATGAAAGTGTTCTGTAGTAATTTTTAAGACTCGGAAATTATTGATAAACTATTGACTACCAAATACTGGTTTACCAAAAGTACAGATTCAATTGACCTTGATTTATCCAGCGTTTAAATTGGTTCGTTCAAAATAAGCATAACCAAAAGTTCAAGAGCTGTTAACGTTCATATAAAATACCGACTGTAGATAAAAGTGTGTTGTAAATCACATAGTTCGCGTGTACATTTCACAATATAATGACGGCGCTGTAACAAGCCTCACGCGGTACTAAAAACCCACCTCACAAAGAATTTTAACGATTTCTCACTACCCTAGCTAAGTAGGAGCAGTGACCAAAAGAAAATACGTAAGCCCATTTTGACACAGATGTTATTTACTTGTATGATTACAAACCATTTTTAGGGTTCTGTTCCTCAAAAGGAAAAAACGGAACGCTTATAGCATCACTCGTGTGTCTGACTGTCTGTCTGTCTGGCTGACTGTCTGTCTGCTCGATTTGCTCCAAATCTACTTGATCGATTAAGTTGTTTGGTACACATATGAATTTCTGTGCCTCAAACACGGACGTGTAACGTAAATAAATAAACTTTGAATATGATGGTCACTTTTGGGGGGCGTTTTGCAAACTGTACCGTGTGTCATATCAAATGAAAGGACTTGTTGTGAGGGTCTCAATTATATTTTTATAATTTTAAAATAAATAGTTTTAAAGTTATATAAGAAAATAGATGAAAAAATACAGAGGTAGTTTTTATATAAAGATTACAGGAAACCTGAAGTCTATGGTATTAAAATAACATAGTATATCTCTCAATATTGTGCGTACAAACATACATTTGCAGTTCGAATGTATGGGAGAACATGTGTTTCAACTACAATGTTAGGTTTGTTTTTGCGATAAATTATCTTGGGATAAAAAACATGGTAGTTCAACTCGCACTTGGACAGTTTTATTACAAATACATCAAATAGGCATTTTATTTAAAGTACTTATTAAAGGTCAAATACTCCAGTCACATAAGAAGTAGAATATACCTAACGCTTCAAAAATACGTAATTTACATCTTGTTGGATAGAGCCACAGACTCCAGCTCCTCTGACACTCTTGCTTCCAAGAAGGCTGCATGAAATTAGGTAGTACGAGTGTTGCGCATAGGCAGCTGTTCTCACGGGCCCACTCAGTGGACTGTAACTTATACACGTATTACATTAGTAACACTAGCTGGTAGCTTGCTTGGCCCGCATCTAACGCGTTTGGGGGTAGTATTACTTATTCCGATTCAGGAAACATTTGAGAAAGTGACTTAATTCGCATACAAACTTCAAGTCAAGTTCTAGAGTATAAATAGGATTGATTTACCTAATGCTCCTATGTTAAGTACCTAACATATATAACCAGCCTATAATGTTCACACTGCTGGGACACAGGCCTCCTGTCTATAAAACAAAAATTGTGTGTGGCGGTATCTACAACGCAACATGCGGATTACGCATCAAAAGACCTGCTGTCACACCACACGGAAAAAAAGGATCTCTTCAGCGAAGAATGATTTAATTAAAAGAATATTCTCAGAAAAATTGTTTCAATCCAAGTAAATATTAGTCTTAACGTAAGTAAATGTACTCAGTCCAAGAAAACCTGTTTACTCAAATTAAGAATAATAAATACTTGGTTTTTATTCTTGGCAAATATTTTTGATTCTAGACTATAATAATCTTAATTGAAGAAAATTTCTAGTTTTTATCTAGTTTTAGAAATAATATTCTTAAAATTAAACTTAATAATTCTTCATTTAAGTATAATGTCTTCGAAGAAGACAATAAAACTAAGACAAAATTTTACTTCATTCAAGAATATATCGTTTTCCCCATAAATTAATCAATATTTGTCTTGACCAAAAGGATATTGTCTTAATTTAAGACATCCTTTTTTCCGTGCAATCTTTTTTTTTTTTTTTTGCTTGCATCGCCCAAGCAGACTTTACCGCGCGATTGGCATATATGCAACATCCCGACATCAGCCGTCGGGCAGTTGTCCACCAGACACAATCCCCGTCTGGTCGGAGGATCCTCCCTTTTCTATGAAGGATGAGTGAACTTTACGACCCCTCATACCTCTTTAAGTGTATTGTGTCTTAAGTCGAAAAAAATAAGTAAGAAGTCAACTAAGCCTTAAAATTAGAAACTTGCAAGCGAATATAATTAAAACTGCAATTTATTTATCCACATAGACAGGCAAACCTCGGCACGTGTAGGAAGTGACAAACGACTTCCAATAAAATATATCCATTGCCACACTACATTGCCACACAATGAGTGTTTACACAAAGCAGACTCGATGTTTGTACACCGACACGAGGGTCGATTACAATTAAATCCGAATGTATTTGGGATTTTGGGACATCCGTAGTAATACCTTAATGTAGCTCTAAGCTTTGTTTAAAAGCCAAAATTGTTATACGAGGTGGTTCTGGTAATTGGCAAAATTGTAATGTGTGGTGTCCACTGATACAAGTTTTACTTTTGCAAGTGGTTGTCTTAAAGAGATTACCTAAGTATAACAGGTGCATGGTACTCGAAAACTAGCCCAACGTTAGACAAGTAATGCGTCGACAGAGAAGTTGATGTATTGTCGTCGTAGAAAAAAAAAACACAACACAACAGCAGAAAATTATTTGCAAGCCTTAAACGTCGGCTTTTTGATATATTTACAACCTTAGAAGTGGTGCGACGTTACACAACCAATAAAACAGAAAAATAATGGTGTACGTGCCACGGAAGGATATGCGGCATATCATAGCTCGCATATCCCCGACCCATGAAATAAAATATCTTAGATACACACACACACCCACACACCCACACACATAATCAGCCTATAATGTTCCCACTGCTGGGACACTGACCTCCTCTATGTGAAAGGGAGTGGGCCGTAATCCACCACGCGGGCCCAGTGCGGGTTGGTAGATGTCACATGTCTTCGAATTTTTTGGTTCTAGGATATGCCGGTTTCTTCACGATGTTTTCCTTCACCGTTTTGAGAGCAGTGGTGATGAAATAATTTACACAAAGTAAAGCGCCTGTCTGGGTTCGAACCTACGACCTACAACTGGGCCGTTACCACTGGGCCACAACTGCTCACATCTTAGATAAACCATAAAAAATGTATTTCTATAATGTCTGAAGTATTTTGCAAATATTTTAATAAACGAACATGAATAATAAATCCTTTGCATTATACAGAATCTTCCCCTTATGTTATTTCAGCAACAAACAAATGAAATATGAAGCACTGCATAAGATTCGCTAACCCCTCGTAAGCCGGACTAGGGTTGCCTCCGCCAAATTATAGGGACCTCGTGTATGTCCCAAGGCCTTTTTAATGTAAAGGAATCCAAGGTTCTCGTGTAACTGGTTGATTCTTAAACTATCTATTGACTGCAGCAGTGCCAGCTAATTGATATTAAATAATAATTGAGGCAGGGGGAGTCACGCAAATGCATTATTCATATTTTCGTGGAAAGCGAGCCTCAGGAAACAGATGTTTTTCCGCTTTGTTTTTAGAGGACTCCCGATATGTTCCGTTATATTTTCAGTATGTTATTTCAGTGTAACTTTGATGATAAAATAACAATATTTTAGTCCTTGTAGTCTTTTCGCCAGATTCGTCCCCTTTTGAAACTAAAAAACGTGTTTATGCATATTTCTGTCGTTCAAACGTTATCGTAACAAGTTCGTGCAACCCTTAAAACTTGGTGACGTCAGCGGCTAGTTCACTGAAAGTTTTTCTTCAGAAATGAACTTAGAAAATATAGCAATTAAGTAAATTGCTTTTCTTGGAGCACATAAGTAAACATTGGTTATTTTAGCGTCGTGTTTACTGACTGCTTAAATAGGGTTGCAGTTACTGGATACTAGCACTTAAATGTCCATAACATGGATGGAGTTTTTTAGTGCAACGGCCTTTTCAGTACCTAATTCAAAATGATAGGCCCTTAATTGGCAAACTTGTAAAACAAGACTATTTAATTAAGCGAATAAATATAATTATTAACCGTGTTAAAAGTTTGAAATTGAGATTATACAGAATAAGGTCTTAAATACACGTAGCACTCATATATCATTAACGTAAAGTTGTCGTGTACGCGAGCAAAATACAAATTACTAACAATATTTTATGTAAAGGGTGGGAAATGTGGGCTTTAAGCAAACAAGCCACGAGGCGCCTAATGGAAAGTGGTTACTGCCACCTACACACACCTGAAACACTAAGGTGTTACCATGCCACCTTTCAGACAAAGTTAAAACATTTTAACTTCTATATCTCTAGACAACGTTGAAAAATGTTTTAACTATTTTCTTTCGTTTTTATAATATTAGTAATTAAGTACGTACAGATTGTATTTTCTGATAAAGGCAAATCCGGATAATCTTATTCATTATACGATATATCATTGTATTATTCAATCCACTTACATTAGCGGATTCGTCAGCTTCTCGAAAGGGTTTCGTAATCATCGCTTGTTCAGTGTTCTGGCAACTGTCTCCCTTCAATTGTTTTTGTTCAATCTTATACAATAACATGAGTGTTAAGCCCCGTATTCACTATGGGGCTAATGTTGCAATGTCTAATGTCGTGAGAAGACTGGAGAAAAATTGAGTGACGTTTAAAACTAAAAGTGATTAAAAGGTAGTATCTACTAGACTTAAAAAAAGATGATAGTTAGGTGATATACACCTTTTATTTTAGTACTAATCATGAACAAAACCGGAAATTGTATAGGACCGCGTTACCCTTAATAGAAAACCTCCTATGTATAGTCATTAAGGAAACTTTACCAACGTCCGCAAATTTCAAGGAAAATGTCGCCTCTATCTCGGGCAAAATCAACAGTTGTCGGTCAGTGGAAATGCGGCTTTATCAATAATATCGTAGGTGTGTCTGGGAGGAGTCGTCGAACTCCCGGGGTTGTGGAGTACGGGGAACTTTCTCACTTATATTATCTACCTACACAAGATACTAAGATTGAGCTTTCTATAGCTGCCGAGTTTACCCGATTGATATTCTATTGTATTCCAAAAACCTTTCCGATGGAGTGAGGGCAGCAGATTCTCGAGAAGTGTAGATAGATAGATAGACAAAACATTTATTCAGTGCAGACAAGACATAGCACAACACACAATTAATAGATAACAAACTACAGGAATATGTATAAAAGCAAGGTGACAATATACAAACAGAAAAAAATACTTAAAGAAATAGAGTGACACAGTTTAGGAAAGGGATCTTAAAGCCGACTGTCTTTTTGAAATGATTATCAAAATCGCACCTCGGGGATATGTGAAGGGTGTTGATTAACTGTGACGCTGTTACTCACGTTTCACGGTACTAATCATGAAATGCTCGCTTGTTAAAAACTCCCTCGTGGTCATGCCACCCTCGGGGCTGACATCTTCGTGACAGACGGTCACGTGACCGGTAACGTCGCCGTCTCCCCGCGTACACACGCATACGTCTACAGACCCATTTGTTACGCACAGGCAAAATAAAAACGAGGAATTATTGATTGAATTCGTCTTAAAGTCGACAGTAAAATCTGCAATAAATAATCGAAATAAACACGCATCATTTGTTCTTAAATCAGTTACAGTAGAGATACATTGAATGACAGATTTATTAGTTTGAATTCTCATCTGAGACCGTAAAATATATAGTCGGTCGGCGGTGGGTCGCGTGCCACCCTTCCGAACGAATGCCCTCACCGCAGGGGGCTATCACGTCATTCATTCGCGATATTATTTCGTCATCTCGTTCCCCCTCTGTGATTTAAATCTCTGTGTTGCGCACTTTATTTTCCGCTCGTGATTTCTGTGTGATTTCGCTGACACATTCCGTCGAATAGATCTGAGGGTTTATTTGTAAGCGTTTTTAATTGAATACTTAATTAATTCCGTGCTAGGTGTGACTGTGCTCATTCCACTAGATTAATTCCGACTGACGTGGTAACGGTCGCGACTTACGAGTTGTAGGTCGTAGGTTCGAACCCGGACAGGCGCTTTACTTTGTGTAAATAATTTCATCACCACTGCTCTCAAAACGGTGAAGGAAAACATCGTGAGGAAACCGGCATGTCCTAGAACCAAAAAATTCGAAGACATGTGACATCTACCAACCCGCACTGGGCCCGCGTGGTGGATTACGGCCCACTCCCTCTCACAGAGAGGAGGCCTGTGTCCCAGCAGTGGGAACATTATAGGCTGATTATGTATTTTTATAAATATACAAAAGTTTGAAGTTTATACAGATAGACTTAATCCTAGATTATTACAAAGAATATACTTCTATATCCGGGAAAATTACATAGTCTAGGATACGACTGATACGAGTGAAATCTAAGAGCTAGTTTTATATTGTCGTGATTGATATTCATATTCGGAGGGTTTCGTCGTCATTGAGGGTCATTAACCGAGTTTCGTCAATGCATTTTTCTTTTCCTGTATATTTAAAAAAACAAACGTCTGCTGAAAATATGTAAGTACCTACGTAAGCAAATTCGCTTTATGACGCGACCGCATCGTATCTAAAGAGAAAGTAATCTGTTTCTGTTCGTTAAGGTGTCTGTATTTTTTAAATGATATCCTTTATTTTTAAGCTAGAAACTACTTTTAAAATCGTATCTGCAATAAATCTGCATCATACTAAACTAGTTTATAGTTTCTCTCGGGGTTTTCTGCTGCATTGCAGCATTGCATTGCGAATCAGTCGCCCAACTGCGGTAATCTCGGGTTTGGCAAACATTTGCACACGAGTAGGTAACTAAACTAGGTATATCTGCCGAATGCCAATAAAGCATTAACTCGATTTGATAGTTTCTATATTAGACTCTAGAATGCCATCGTCGAGATCGAGCAGTTTTAATGACTATCATATATAGTTTTACGCAAACACTGGTTTTTTAGCAATAGGTGCTGGCTGAGAGTGTTTTTTATTAAAATACCAATGAGTTGCAGTCACTGCAGAATAGGTACGCTACACGAATGAATACGAATTGCGTGTTTGTACGACGCAATTCCCTTAAGATCAACAAAAGGTTTGTATTATTCCACTTTTAACAACCCATTGCTAAACCTAGTTTCAAATAAAAAAAAAATAAAGTAGATACATTCAAGAGTTTAAGAAAACATAAATCTCTGTAACGATTTACCTGATGCTAAAGTCTAACTTTAAATTTGAAAGCTCTATCCAGACATCGAAAATAAACGACTTTAGAAACTTGCAAAAAAGTATAAAAGTTTAAACAAAACGTCACGTTCCAAACCCTATCTACATGAGAAACGTTTTCGGGAACTGCTATCCAAATGGTAGCAAACGCGACGGTAAAGTGGCATGGTGTTGATTAACATGTCTGGTTTAATAACTGCACTCGTGTGATGCTGACAGGTCTAGCCCAATCAGCGCGAAAGCTAGGCTAAGGAGCATGTGTTCCATTCATACAGCTTGCACGTCAAAATAATAATTATGTACATACAGCCAGAGCCGGATTAAACAAGCGCGGCGCCCGTAGCAAATTCTATCGATCCAGGGCCTCGGATCTGCTATGGGTTCTTAAGTATAAAGTGAACTTGTGCGTTTACCGTATGAAATTCTGTTTTATTATCGCCAACAAAATAATCGGTTACCGATTGTCTGACGTAGATTGTGTTAGACGGAAAAGGTGTTAGGAGGTGGGCTGGTTTGGATACGCGGGGCCCCTATTGCGCGGGGCCCGTAGCAATTGCTACTCTTGTTACGCGGTTAATCCGGCACTGCCTACAGCTGATGTGTTCGACTTTCCATTCAATATCTATGATTATCAACTTCTAAACCTTTCTTTATTTAGGCGCAAGTAGCTGGTTTTTAAAAAGGTGTTCGAAATAGTAAAAAAAAAAATTGTAGGACAATTTACTGCTTCTAAAGCGTATTCTTGCAACTTCATGTTTTCTACTTTTAAAAATAACTTTCAAAATACCGGGCTATTGTAAATTCTATAAACAAATGATAATATAGAAAACGATGTAAAACAAACGAGCGAGCCTTACAGTACTCGCTTAAGAGGCTGACAACACCTAAAGCACGCTCACTATCGGACTGCATAGAAAAGAAAGAAAAGTGCGATGACACAACGCTGATTTATCGCAAAATATGATGCAATTATCTATTTACAAAAAATGTATTGATTGGATGAAAAAAAATAAAACACTATTATGCTAATATGTTTCTTGTAGAATAATCTGACAAAAAATCAGAATAATTGCATGTACTCGTATATTAGTATGGTTTTTAATTGTTAAAAGAAATTTTTACAGGTATCTTCGTGATTTTTTTCTATCGTATAAAATTAGTTGTATTATGTTTTCAACACACTATCTACCTAGCATTTATCCTAAAGAATATCGTATATTTTTCTGATTTTGTTTACTGCAGTTTTTATGCATTATAATAATTACAAAATTTGCGTTTAGGTCTTGTAGTCCCCTTAAGATGTGTAACATCTGGCATCTCTCCTTGGTAATAAGCATCTGAGCAGCGACAGAAATTAATCTCAAAATTTAAAAAGCTAATACTGAAATATTTAGTCGACAAATTAAATAATGTTATTCATTACAATACTAGTGGTCGCCCACTGGTTGAAATTCGACCCCTTCTACTTCGAATTCGAATCTATATAGTCTAATTCCACGAATATACTAATTCCATGCTATTAAAAGTACTTAGTTAGTCCATGCTCAAGCTGCCGTTTCCTGTCTACAGACTTCCGTCCCTATTCACGTAAATCACTCGCACAGTAAGCGAGAGGAAAGATGATACACAGCAATAAGCGGATTCAATTTGAAGAAATCGCAATACATGGTATTACTTATACTCGTAATTCAGACTCTAAATTAATTTCCAATAGTATTCTGTTCCTTATAATAAAGTTTACAGTCCAACACAAAGCTCGCTAAACTTCGACCAATTGAAATTCAAACTTTCACTATCGGCGAACTTATTCAAAGCCAGATTGTTCCAGAAATTCGGTGGCTATAGAGAAAATTAATTCTAGAATTATCTGAAAAGCAATCGAGCAAGGGGCAAAATCTTACGGAGAAATCACTGAATCAAGATAATAGATCTGGCGGAGCGCCAGCGCGCTGCGATCGTTACCAGTCAAGGACTCCAAGATCACGATAGTACACACACGAATAGGCTACCATACACACACATGTAGGCTACGGTACACGTATAGGCTACGATAACAGCTGATTGCTTTATATTACTGCAATAGGTTTTATTAAGCTATGAACCGTTGGAAAATGGCTATGGAAAAACTTTTTGTAGTTATACATAAAAGGCTGTATGTTTATGAGCTATTATAGTGCACTTTTACAAGAATATTCTTCGTTCACTTCGATCTTCGGTGGATTTCGATCAAAACTACGATATTTAACTATACATTTGTATTTAAAAGCGATACATCGAAATGATATATTAAAACTTTAGGTCACAAAGTCAAAGTCAAATCATTTATGCCATTAAGATTGTTACGGAAAATCCAGGAAAATTCAAAACGTGTCGTAAGATTACCTAAAATAGTAATGAAAATCACGATTTTCATAATAATTTATGTTTTATGTCTATTATATAACTGTGTATGATATCTCAGGAGAATCTCGTTCACTACAAGTGGAAGGCGCCGTATTCGAGCGCGCGGCAGAACTCCTGCGCCGATCGCCCGAGTTCACAGTACTCGCGTCACTTCGACAAGAGCCCGCCAACTCGGGCACCATCCTGTCCTTCTCACATGGATACAACAGGTAACTGCCCGCTGTGTACTCGATGTTGTTGTACTTAATTAAATATTCGTTTAATTTTAAGTTAATAGCACGTTTTTTGCTTAATTGTATTACTTATAATTGTAATTTAGTCTGAAATATTTGGATATTATTATGACAAAACAATGTGGGGGTCAGTAATTTTAATCGTTCACAAATAAAGTTAGAAAATATTTAACGACTTTAGTCTGAAAAGAAACGATAACAATGTGCGTAGCACCTGTCGTAGCAAGTGCTACGCGGCGTAGCACAGTTTGTAGCGACCACAGACTTGAGAGCTACCAATGTGTTTAGATGTTTCGATAATTAAATTGTTGAAGTCCCGATTTCACGACTTAATTATGTATTCATCTGGTATCGAGTAGTGGAAGTGGACGGCGCTCGCGCTGCCCCGGCGAGGCGGCGGGCGGCGAGCGGGCTCCGCGCCGCACGCGACACGCCACGCACGGTGAGTTCTAGATCTCAACATCGCTGCGTGCACGCATGTCTCTCCGGCGCCATGCGTGCGCGCGTCTAGGGGAGAATCATGTATCTTGGAATGTCCTGTGCCTCGGAATGTCCTCCTCGATCCATCCGTTGACCTGATTGCGCTCACTGTCACATCTGCATGGATGTTGTGTGCGCGGACGGGCCGGCTTGCATGCGCCCCGCGCCCCCCGCGCCCCCGCCGCCGTCCGTCTTGTGTTCTGTGTCTTGACGTTTTGTGTTCTGTATATGTCCGCCCCACGTTCCTCGTTCGATGTTCTGTACCTGGATGTAGTTGTTAAGGCGCGCCGTGCGGCCGCCACCGCGCGCCACGAGGGGACTGCCGAGCTGTTCCGCACTTGCATTCCAAGCGACATGGGGATCCTTTTTGTCTCGTATGTGTCTAAAGCCCCGCGCGGCGCACTGGCCGTCTCTGCGCCTTTGCTATCTCGTAATTAACTGTTCGGTCAAAAATTCTCCCTTAAACTACTTAAGCGGACACCGCGAGCCGGGCTGAGCCCGCGCACCCGGAGCGACTAACAGACACCTTGCGTCTCTGTCGACACCGAACGCAATTCGTTCCGAGGTACATGGTCCCCCTTCTGGCCGAGCGATATTGAGATGTAGAGCCGAGGTCCGCTCGCGGCCGGTCCGTCCCGTCGTGCGATATGTGTGTTGTTTGCTTTGTGTATGTGTACCTCGGAACAGTATGCTCGGCGGGGCGGAGTCGCTCCGTGCGGCGGTGGTGTGACGTGTAGTGAGTGTGCGCAGGTACCTGGAGGTGCAGTCGAGCGGGCGGCGCGACGAGGTGCGGCTGCACTACGTGGCGGCCGGCGGCGCGGCGCCGCGCGTGGAGACGTTCCCGTTCCGGCTGGCGGACGGCGCGTGGCACCGGCTGGCGCTGGCCGTGTCGGGCGCGCAGGCCACGCTGCTGGTGGACTGCCACCCGCTGTACCGCCGCCTCATCCCGCCGCCCGACCGCAACTTTACGCAGCCGCAGTTAGCGCTCTGGCTTGGCCAGAGGAATAGCAAACATTCCTTATTTAAGGTAAGTTCTTATTATCTTTATATTACTTGTACTTTATGATTTCTTCAGACAGCCAGTGCATGCTATCTGGAATTACGATAAGACCGCCGTTTGTATCATCCTTATGGTTCTGTCACATTGTTTATCCTTTCAGTGTCCAATAAAAAGTATATGTAGCGACCGAATTTTTCTATTAAACGCAGACAATTAATAATTTCCGCGTCTGATTCCAGGGTACATTACAAGAAGTAAGACTGGTGAGCGGGCCGCACGGCTACCTGGCGCAGTGCCCGGGGCTGGACTCCGAGTGCCCCACGTGCGGCCAGTTCGCGCTGCTTCAGGCCACCGTGCAGGAGCTCACTACACATATCCATGACCTATCACTCAAGGTGACGTCACGTTTCTTTGTAACTAATCAGCACTTGTTTGAAACCCCGCATGCTGAATTGTTAGCGATTCGCGATTAGCGATCACGAATAGCTATATCACTGCAAAATAAAGCAAATTAACTCTTTTTTGCATGCCCAATAATTTTTGCAACTACCTGGTGCGTAATGAAGGAAGATAATAGATTAATAGCATCAGAATTAGTAATGTTTCCATATGTTACAGTTGGTTGGCACGGAGGCAAGGTTAGCACGTCTGGAACAATGTGATTGTCAGAAGTCGTGCTTTTCCAACGGCACGGTGCACGCCGACGGCGCCACGTGGCAACGAGACTGTAATCGCTGCTCCTGTGTGGTAGTACAATCACTGTTTACTATTTAATAATTTACTATCGAATTGATCTTGACTTTGACATGACTTCGGGTTGACCTTGACTCGATTTATCAGTATTGCCGATGGTGTAGTTAATATGGCTGCTCATGCTTCAAGGTATTGCTGCCACAGTAATCAATCAGCACCCCAATTGCGTAACACATTTTTAATCACAATTTGGAAGATTTTGAAGTACATTGCTAATTAATTGCTTGAAAAATTCGTCTGCTCGACAGCGTAAAAGACGCAATGAACACCAGAATTAATGAAACATTGTATGTTACTCGCAGGTTTCTGTTATTCAAGGGCATTGTAAGTATCTGCTGTCTCAGCAAGGTCAAGCTCGAGGAAGGGCCATAACACCAACAAATAAATTTTTCATTCTTGTCTGTTTATAAAGGTTGTTCATTTGTTTTCCAGCACGGCGAGATAACGTGCAGGCCAGTTGAGTGCGATAGAGCAGAGTGCAAGAACCCGGTGCTGCATCCGGGGGAGTGTTGTCCAACCTGTTTGAGTAAGTATAGCTAGTTACTGGTTTAATAACACCTCTATATTGTAATTGTTGTGGGAAATAAACTATTATTATTATTAATAACCAATCTAACAGTAACCAGAGGATAGAAGACATGCGCTGTACAGCGCGCGCTGTGTGGCACTTTTCATTTAAATGAATATTTTAATTTTATATACAACATTCGTATTTACGAGGGTTGATTTGTTTTATGTGAATGTCGTGTACATCGTTAATTGGTATATAAGTCGCAGGCAGATTGTATGATTCGTCATCATACAAATGGCGCCGTCTGTTTAAAAACGCTCGCTGTTATACAAAATGCTGAAGGCAAAATGTAAATTGCCTTGTCAGTCATACATATACGAGTAAATGCCACAACATTTGATGGACAATTCGAATGCCCTTATTTTGTTATCCGGCACGTAAAAAAGCTAAGGTTTCCATGGAACCTGGTGCTCGGAGGGCTAATCCGAATTATTATTGGTACAAAAACTGTCGAAAAATTGTTAACTGCAACGAACCCTTTACAATTTAACGCAATCATTTTTCGATAGTTTATAATCTAACGGAAATAATACCGACAAATTTTGAACTGGTATCAAACTTGCTTGCGATGTAACGCACCTTGCGCGAATAATGAAAAGCCTGCCTAGTTGCGAGCAACTTTTAAGTAGCACTCGCCGGCCGCTGCCGCGGCACCTCTCGTTTCGCTCGCTCGGCTTGCGCGCGGTTGGTCCCAGTTCTAACCTAATCTAACCCATTTCACCCAATTCTCAATTTTCCCACTGTGCATAATCTACTAACAGTTCTAAAAACGTTACAGTGACATAATAGGTATCTTATTGCTGGAATAAAGTCTGATTCAGAGCCTGTGTTTTATGATGTATCAATAACAGTCAATGTCGAAATTGAACAATTGAACGAGTTGCCAATTTGCCCTCAGTTCGACATTTTGCATAACTGCGAGCGTTTGTAAACTGACCGCGCCGTTTGTATAATGACGAATTATACAATCTGCCTGCGAATTATACATAAGAATCTATACTTGTTAACTTTTATTATTATTTAGTATACAATATACAAAATTAGTTTTGGTTTACCCTAAACCCGAAAAGGGGTCATTGTACTCATCATTTTGAAAAATTTTGTCTATGGGACCAACATTGAAATCGTGAAAAAAAATCAGCTGTTCCATACATTTGTCTTCACTTAAATCGACAAAATGTAAGGAACAGCAGATTTTTTTTTCGCGATTTCAAGGTTGGTCCCTATAGAAAAAGTTGTTCAAAATGATGAGTACAATGACCCCTTTTCGGGTTTAGGGTAAACAAAAACTAATGTTGTATATGCTGTTGACGTACCTATTTTAAATAAATAAATAAAATCTTGATATTAATGTCTAAGTAGATCGAAATATCGTGTTGCAAGAACTTTTTTATGTTTTATTTTAAACGTTGTTTTCCTAAAGAAGCAATTTCATCTTGTATTGATGACGCGTTCACAAACACAATGTGAGCAGTGTACAAAGTAGAAATACAACACCTGTTATTAATTTACAACACGTAGCCAATCACTAACACATCTGTCCATCAACGAGGGTTTCTTCAACAATTTCAACAGCTGATTATGTTTTCTCAGGGCAGTGCCTTCTCAAGGGAACATTATACGAGCACGGGGAGCGATTCGCTCCGAAGGAGTGCGCGGAATGTGTTTGTCATGATGGCAACATGCAGTGCACACGAGTCGACCCCGAGGTGGCGTGCCCGCCGCTGCCGTGCGACATCGCCGACCAGTTCACCGTGCCCGGCGAGTGCTGCAAATTCTGTCCAGGTGAGATTTAGAGACTTCTTAAAAGCCTTCCAGATATTATGTGCTCTAACATGTCTGGGATTGTCAGACTCTTACGGACTGAAGACATCTGGTATTCTTTCGAAAACCCTTCTGCACGCTCCCGCAATCATTTGCACCCCAGGCAGTTATTGGCCTAGCAGATTTAGATGTGCCTTATCATAGTAGTACACCTGCACACTGCAGGCCAGGCTCCTTCTGTGTTTGGGCATTTATTAGTGTCTACGTGTACGTAAAGTCAGGGAAATTAATATTGTAGCAAGTGGACTTCCAACTTCAATTGTTCGTATGTTCAAATCATAACTGTCATTCTTTGACAGTTGTATGAAATGGCTATAACACGTCAATTTGACGAACAATTTACAGTACCAAGACTTTCAAGAGTATATAAAAGTATAAGAAGTAGTATGGTGACCGAATGGTGTGGTACTCGGAACGAGAATTATTTCAGATTGCATGTTGTCAGGTGTGGATAACACGTCAATTTGACGAACAATTTACTTTACTAAGACTTTCAAGAGTATATAAAAGTATAAGAAGTAGTATGGTGACCGAATGGTGGTATACGGATCTAGAATTATTTCTGATTGCATATTGTCAGGCGTGGACTACTGCAGCATGGGGCACTCGTGCGACGAGAACGCGACGTGCATGAACCTGAACACCAAGTACACGTGCAAGTGTAACCAGGGCTTCCAGGGCGACGGACTTTCTTGTCAAGGTATACTCTTTTCTTTGAAGGCACTTCATCGTCATCATCAGTCTTTAGCAGTCCACTGCTGAGGCCACTACAATAACAAAAAAAAAAAAAAACTGTATTTCTTTGCAAGCATGGCTAAATGGTCAAATTATCTCATTCGATTTTAAACTTAATCATCAATATTTTAATGTTTAAAATCATTTGGAGAAATTTGACAGTTTGTGGTAACTTGATGTGCTGGCGACTGTACATAGATATTTTTAGGGCATAGGTGTACATGTTAATCACGCCGACAAAGGGGTAAAATAAAATTTAGAAAAATCATTTTTTTAGGGTAGATACCTACTTTAAAAAAATATCATCCCTATTTTACGTGTAAGGTAGAAGGAACTTTACACGTAAAGTGGGATGATATTTTTTTCGCGTCTATCCCATGGTATCCTATCGTTAGATAGGTCGTTCAAAAATATTGCGGGAATTTGAAAATCATTTTTCGTTGCTAAAGTTCGCTGGTATAGTTTTCCTTTTAATTTCGTTAAAGTAAAGCCTATGCTTTACAAGTTAACGAGTAATAGTCGGCCAAATTACATTTGCAGTTGCAGAATTGGCCGTGACGTATATCGAATTATGGGAGAACATGTTTTTTAACTACAATTTTAAGTTTGTTTTTGAGGTAAATTCACCCCAACTACCTTTCTTTGTGCGTGGTCCGACACGCACTGGCCGATTTTTTATAATAAAGTCCTCCATGTTCTACATGCCAAGCCACTAGCCACTGGCCATGTTGTTCTACTCACATGCCATTTAACTACATTCTCTGCCATCATTATCAAGCTGGTACCAGTCACCCTGCAAACATCATGGCTGAACTTTCACTTACAGTGTCACCCTTGGTCACCTGGTAGGTTGAGCGACGATCACACTACGCTTTCTGATTTGAAAGCTTTTTATACTTGAATATCATAAGTTAGGCAGCTAAAAGGCCGCGCCCATTTGTAAGTATTAGACACTTGTAAAATATGGATTGTTTATCACATTCCAGATGTGGACGAATGCCAGCGCGCGGGTGGTCTGGACGGCCACCACTGCCACTCCAACACGCGCTGCGTCAATGTGGTGGGCGGCTACGTGTGCCAGTGCCTGCCGGGGTACACCCGGAGAGACAAGTTCAATTGTGTAGAAGTAAGTTCTATATTCTTGCTCTCACCCTGCTGCTCTTAATTTGAATTTAGCCAACCTTGAAATAGTTCAGACCGCCCCACTTCTAGAGGGACAATGTTGTCAGTTTTTTTATTTTTAGTAGGCTCCGTCTTACTTTCCAATTAATTCAAATTGACGTTTCAATAGATACTTGTATCTAGGTCTTCTTCATAGTTTTCGGTAGCATATAATTCGAGATCAGTCCCAGTCTAGCAAACCCATACCCAGATTCCTCTTGAAGATGGGCATTGGTAATACAGTTACCACTAATTGTATTTCTTTTCTAGGTAGACGAATGCGCGGGTGAGACACACGGATGCCACGCACATGCCGTGTGCACCAACACGCCCGGGTCGTACACGTGTCGCTGCCGCGAGGGTTACACCGGAGACGGATACGAGTGCACGCGTATGTACCACATTTTCGTGTCAGATAGAACAGTTGATTTTTCGGGTCGGTCTTCTTCAAATGACTTTTTTCTGGTGTCTGTGAGCAGGTTACGCTGGGGTTATAGTAGGGTAATCTGAAACCCGAAGAGAGGGGGAGCACTCGATAGTGATCAAATCCGAGAACTTGCTCTATTTCCGGGTGAAAAACAAGCAGTCCCTAGATGGTGTCGGGTTTATCATCCATATGCCCTGTATGAGCAACGAGGTGAAGACTGAAAGTGTGTCGACCAGGGTGGTGTACCATACAGGGTGGAATTTTGTAATGCCACCTGGAGGGAAAGTACTCTTAATACTGCAGATAGAAAGTTTTACTCAAAGGAAACATTCCTTTATTTTTGAATAGAAAGCAAACTGCATTCAAAGATTTTCGAAAATTCTCTTCTCCCACACCCGGGAATCGAACCGGCTAACATATGAAAAAAATATACCCTGTACTTTTATTGCATCGGTTACATATCTGGCTACATTGCTCGAAATCTCACAAAATTATTAAAATGTGAAGAATGCGTGGACGCATTAACAACAGCAGAAAGGCTGCCACACCATAAACTTATAACTATTAAAGACATGGGCGGATTGTTATATTCTTCAGAAGACGTATACAAAATAAGTGTGATCACGGAAACTATCATACGAAAACTTATAAACCAAAGTGGTGGAATTAGCCTCTCCACGAAAAACTATTACAGTTACATTACTGTAAATACTTTGGAGCATTTTATTCACACAGAGGTATTTACATCTTTGATTCAGCATTCATTTTGCCAACCAAGTACCTACACTGAATCATAGAATTCATTTGATTCGGGCGATTATTAATAAATATACCACTATTCGTTTAAAACATGAAGCAAAAACAGATCAAAGCGTTGATTATTCCACAAAAAGGCAAAAGATGACTAAACTCATATTATTTAAGGGTAACTAAATAAAATATATCAAAAAAATTAATTGTCTATTATTTATGAAATAAACCCTGTAGGCAAAATACCTACGTTGTCCATTCTGTAGTACTCCTGTCATAGTCTATTTGCCGAGAATTACACTTCCGCAGCAAATCTAGCGCTGTGGTAAATTAGTTACGGTTTAGACGAATTGTTATTATTTTAGCGCTGCAGCGAACTAAAGATTCAAATTACGAAGAATAGGACAACAGCAAATCTAGCGCTGTGGTAAATTAGTTACGGTTTAGACGAATTGTTATTATTTTAGCGCTGCAGCGAACTAAAGATTCAAATTACGAAGAATAGGACAATTCAGTTATTTGACGTAGCTGCTCTAGTACGTTAGTACTTATATCTCGATGAGTTTTGCTGAATAGTTTGCCGTCTCTTCTTGAAACCACCCGTATTCTTTAAATTTTCTACCATTCTTTTCAATACGAACCGAGTTGGTGCCTGTCGGTCTTGATATCTCTCTCCATACCACCGCAGAGCTAGATTCACGTTTTTGTTATTTAAAAAATAAGCTTCCATTAAATCAATCTGTTCTTGATAAGCCATTTTCACCGTGAGACAAAATGTGAAATGAGTTGTAAAAACAATCAAATGTGAATAACAACTATGACAATCTAATTTTCAAATTTTAATCTAACATTCCATATTTAAATTACCTCATACACGCAGCTACGAGTATGTCGCAAATGAGTCTGCATTACAAAAGATGGATGTTAGTTAAAGAGCTTTAACTTGACTCATTGAATTTGTAACTTCAGATTTTCTGGTTTTCCTTTCATTTAATTTATCATGTTTGTTAGAGAGATTTCATCCTTATAATTGACCCTAACGATCAATGCAATAAAAGTACAGGGTATAATTTTTTCAGATTTTAGCCGGTTCGATTCCCGGGTGTGGGAGAAGAGAATTTTCGAAAATCTTTGAATGCAGTTTGCTTTCTATTCAAAAATAAAGGAATGTTTCCTTTGAGTAAAATTTTCTATCTGCAGTATTAAGAGTACTTTCCCTCCAGGTGGCATTACAAAATTCCACCCTGTATACTCAGAATATCCGCAAAATATTCACTGAAGGTCCTACGCGCCCCGACCTCGTCAAACCACGACGATGAAGTGGAGCCCATGTATGAGTAGGTATATTTCCAGAGCATGGCTCTAAATCTCTCTTCATCGTTGTAATGGGGGACTTCAACGCGAAACTGGGCAAACGAAACGATGATGAGCTGAGAGTGGGGCAATTTGGAGTTGGACGTTGGCACTACCGGGGTCACCTACTGGCCAGTTTTATGGAGAAGAAAGGCTTCTTTATAATGAACTCTTCTTCAGAAAACCTGAGAACAGAAATTGGATCTGGCAGAACCCTGATGGTGCAACTAAAAATGAGGTTGACTTCATTATGTCTCTGTGATAAATGCGGTGAAAATCGGAAGCGATCACCGGGTGGAAGATGCACATTGAACCTTCTCTACACACCGCCCAGCGCTGATCCTAGTCTACGAAACTCGGAATCCTTTCGAGTGCCTAGGGAGCTCCGTGGACGATTATAATGACACTATACCGAAGGTGTCCCGGACATCAGCTTTTACGAGATTAGGATGGCTCTGAAGTAGCTTAATAACAATAAGTCCGGGTAATGACGGAATTACGGCCGAACTCCTGAAGACCGGCGCAAAATCAGTTCTTAAGGCCCTTCAGAAGCTGTTTGATTCCGTGATACTCGAGGGTAAAACGCCACAGGCATGGAACAGAGGTGTGGTGATACTTTTCTTTAAAAGGGCAACGATGATCTTCTTAAGAATTATAGGCCCTTTTCACTTCTGAGCACTGTCTACAAACTGTTTTCAAGAGTCATCACCAACCGTCTCGCGCGCACATTTGAGGACTTTCAGTCTCCCAAACAAGCCGGATCCCGTAAAGGCATTACCACCCTAGACCACATACGTACGCTGCGGCAGTTTATATAGACTGAAAAAAATAACCTGCATCTCTGCTTAGCGTTTGTGGATTACGAGAAAGCCTTCGATTCGATTAAGATGTCTCAATACTGCAGTCTCTTCAACAGTGCCAGATCGTATATAAGTAAATCGAGGTGTATGAAAACGCCACTATGTCAGTCCGACTCCAGATCTGAACCGATCAGACCTCGAAACCTATCCTTCTGCAGCGACTTGTGAGACAGGAAGGCGTTATCTCTCCGACACCGCTGCACTGGAGGATGTCTTAAAGTTTCAGGACTGGAAAGGGCTAGGATCCAACATCAATAGAATAGGTAGGTAGGTAGGTCCAAGTTCGAAAAAGAGGTCAATCGGCGAATCCAACTCGGCTGGAAAGCGTTCGGGAAGCTACGCAATATCTTCTCGTCCCCCATACTGCAGTGTCTTAAGACGAATGTCTTTGACTAGTACGTGTTGCCAGTGATTACCTATGGCACTGAAACGTGGTCGCTAACAATGGGACTCATTAGAAGGCTGAAAGTCACCCAAAAGGCAATGGCTCTCCGTATCACGTAGGAAAATTCCCTACGTGATCGAATCAGAAATGAAGTGATTCGTAGGAGAACCAAGGTAACCAACGTTGCCCGAAAAATGCCAAACTTAAGTGGCAGTGGTCAGGGCACATTGCTCGCAGAACCGATGGCCGATGGGGCTGAAAGGTTCTGGAGTGACAACCGCGTACCGGAAGACGCAGCGTTGAAAGACCTTCCACAAGGTACACCGATGACCTGGTGAATGCTGTAGGAATCCACTGGATGCGGGAAGAGCACTAGTCCAAGTGGCGGTGCTTGGGCGAGGCCTATGTCCAGCATTGGACGTCTTCCGGCTGAAATGATGATGAATGATGTGGTGGCAGCGGTCAATGGCTTAACCAAATCAATAGATTAACTGGTTTCTTATCGGTACGCGGTGGTAATATTTCGAATACTTACCTTTTCTAAAATTATTTTATGTCATCATCCCCCTTATCTTGATTTATTTGGGGTCAGCGTAGCATTCCTTTTTCTTCCATACATCTCTAATTTCCATTTACTTCTTATATTTGTTCCTCAGCGATCTGCACGGGAGGATGCCTCAACGGTGGCGTGTGCGTATCCCGTGAACTTTGCGCTTGCGCACGCGGTTTCGGCGGCACGCGCTGCGAGCGCGACGTGGACGAGTGCCGCGCGCCCGCCGCGCCGCCCGCCTGCCCGCCGCACGCGCTGTGCGTCAACACGCCCGGCAGCTACTACTGCGTGTGCGCGCCGGGGTACACGAGGGATGCTGTGCTGGATACATGCCAAGGTACAATACAAAACAGATTCATACTTATGAACACAGAACATGAATAGTCGGTAGCTGCACGCCGTGACTGTGAAGAGAAAGCTACCACTCAGCATGATACTGAACTATGGGGAACCCACTCAGTGGTCACCCGAATGTGTTCCTCATTTACGGTACTGTACCAAATAAACGTTGTTTTTTGTAAAACGTCATCCATCACACCTATTTAACGAGCCTGTTTTATATTGCAGATGTGGACGAGTGCGCGGAGGGGTTCCACACGTGCCACCCCAGCGCGCGGTGCGTCAACATCGAGGGCGGCTTCAGATGTGAATGTGACTCGGATGAACACTGTGAATTAAGTGAGTTTTTTAACCGTATACTTCGGAAGCGCTCCCTGATTGGAGCCGAACAGACAAACCTCCGCCTGCTCGGTAGTTGGGCCCAATGGACCCTAGAATGACGACATACGACACCCTAAATTGAATATGTAAACTCAAACTCAAAGATTTATTTCAAATAAACCAATTACAGGCACTTTTGAATTGTCAAGGGTTCGGTCAGTCAGAAAGATGAAACTAGTTACCCATTCCAAAGCGTAGTACTCGTAGGTACCTATGGAGATGAACGGACAAGAAACTCCATGGACACTCCTTTAAATGAACATATTATGGTTACAAAATATTGTTTAAATCATTGATTTTGAAATTATACACATGAGAACGATGCAAAACGTAAAAGCGTCCGTAAAAAAAAAAAGAAAAAAAATACAAATTAAAATAAGCCGTGGCAGCTAAGAGATGACTTGTTCACGAACATGCCGCATGGATTAGCACCATTCAGCTCAACCATTTTGAAGGGAGCTAAATGATCCAACACACGCGCCACCATCAGTGAGACATTAGAGTGAGCACGACATACTCCTAGCCGCCAGGGCACATTCAAGTCAATGATAGACGTCCCCAGTAAATGGCAGCTTTCTAGTACCTAGGTACATAGTACTCACATAATAATGTGCTGTGCAACTATACAATACTAAGAGATTGAATTTATACAATGAAAATATAGTTTTTGAAATCTTCAGCAGCTCCAACAGTATTTTCAAATGCTAATCAATTAGTTTTTGCGCCCTCGTGGAGCAAGACCAGCGTTGAGCCAAGCATTTTTATCAGCGATGTAATCCCCCAAATTGTAATATGCTTGGCTGCATAGTGTGCGTTTTATACAAGATTTAAATTTCGTTTCATTCAGTTGAAGTATTTGGGAAGGTATTTTATTGTAACATTTTAAACAGTACCTCTTGAAAGATGTCTACTTTAGCCAACCTGAAACCTGGTTGAACTAATGGGTGCGTCTCATCCCGCCTTAGCCTTCGTGGTTTTTTTTTTTATGTTTATACCCAGAAATCTAGCTATCTGCTACCTGAGCTATCTTGACAGGTGGTAATCAGTTACTAGGTATATCTACTCAGGTTACTCGTACTAACATACTATAATAGAAAAAAAAATAATAACCACATTATTAGACTAAATAGGTTTTATGTCTTTTGAGTGGTATACACGATTTTATATTCAAAGTATGTTATGCTTATAAAATTACTTATTTTAAAATTATATCAATCGTTTATTATATTAACTGATCATTATATCAAATAAAATTATAGATTCAGTTGGTATGTCTTGTAAATATGAGATTTTGTAATTTTATCATATACTAGGTACTTACCCCGAACTAATTGGTCCCCATTTCTAGTTTTAATATAATTGTGTATAAGATGTTGATTTTTCTTTACGTACATGATGTTTTCATAGATATATTGACAAGGTACCGTCATGATGTTAATTTCTTTAAACAGTTCCCTTAGAGAGTCACGCCTGCGGAGGCAATATATGACTCTGATGGCTCTTTTCTGCAGAATAAAAATAGACTCGATGTCTGCAGGTCGTCCCCATAGTAAAATACCGTACGATATAATACTATGAAAGTAACTAAAATATACTAGCCTACATCAGTAAATTGACGGATTTTTCACACAGTTTAAGCTGCTGAACTTAGTCGTCCTGTAAGGGAAGTTTAATAAGGACCCCATTGAAGCTTTGAGTCGAGCGTAATCCCCAGGAAAACAGTTTTATCGACGAATTCTAATTTCTTTTGATTCAATTTTATTTCACCATTACTACTTTTGACATTTGGTAAAGAAAATCTTATGCACTTAGTTTTTCACCATTTAATACTAAATTATTAGTAGTGACCCTATTTTGGACCGGCAATATGGCGTTTTTTACGTCGCCAAGATTTGATGCACGTCTATTAATTTTAAATATTAAGGAAGTATCGTCAGCAACCACACCATTTGTTGTTCGGTTTTTAACAAATGGGGTATCATTAATATATACTAAAAAGAGTAAAGGACCCAGTATCGAGCCTTGTGGTACACCTATTTTTACTTTTAAGACGAGTGAATTGACACCGTTTATTTAAACTTGCAGCTATCTATCTGTCATTTAAATAAGATTTTACTAAACCGAGCGCAAGTTTTCTAAGTCCGTAATGCTCAAGTTTCAAGAGTATTGTTTCGTGGTCGACGCAATGAAATGCCTTGTTGATGTCACAACGGATTCCTATTGCGTCTTGGGACTCTTCCCACGCCGTAAATATGTGTTTTAATAAGACGGAAACCAGCGTCAGTCGTACAACGTCCCTTGGTGAAGCTATACTGTTGCTCGTGTAACATTTTATTGGTGTTAAAATGATTGAGCAGTTGATTAAGTATTACCTTTTCAAACACCTTGCTGAAAACGGGCAACACGGATACGGGTCTATAATTATTGGTGTCTCTTCTATCCCCGGATTTGAAAAGTGGATTAGCTTACTATATTTCATTAGATCCGGGAAGAGTCCTTGATCAACACACAAATTAAATAATAAGGCTAAGTGGGTTACTATAGTCTCAATAATGGAGGAAAAACTTTGATAGACATTCCCCAAAGATCTTCTGTTAATTTGATCTTGATTTGCTTGAAAGCCTTTATTACTGTTACGGGGTTTATATGCTTAAATATAATATTTATTATGCTAACCATCAAATCTTATGAGTGTGCGTTAATTAAAACAGTCGGCTTAAAAGCTCAAAAATCTTTCGTATTTAGGTTGCAAGTTTATTAATTTACTTAGGTGTAAAACAATAATCACCATACATGTTTATGACAGCCGTGGTTGAGGGTAATAATAAAAATAAATACATTGCACTTTCCCACTTTCAGTCTGTTCCCTTTTCTGTGTTTTAATTAAACTCAGGGATTTTTTGTGGGGATTTTACGGCTAAGCATTTGCTGCGTGTTTGCAGGTTGTTCATGGCAAGGCCGCATCATGTCAGACGGGGCGGCGTGGGCGGAGGCGGGTGGCTGCCGCGCGTGCGCGTGCGCAGCCGGCGTGGCGGCCTGTCGCCTCGCCGTCTGCGCCTGCGACCTGCTCGACAACCATACCACCGCGGTAACTATCGCTCGAACTAGACTGATTGTAAGTAAAATTTTCCAGAACAAATTATGCTTAGAACGGAATATAGAACATGCTTGAATCTGGACAATAAGGAGCAAATGGTGTTCAACCTGCGCTTACGTCGGGTAGTCACCAACACCAGTTTTTGCTTTGCTAATCTACCTAAGATTAGCAAAGCAAAAACTGGTGTTGGTGGTGTTGCACATTTGCACAACACAGTTTTCCTCCAAACGTTCCAAACTGCCTCATTAGTATTTTGGTCGAATGCGCGGCTGGGTTCGATCCCCTTGTCGGACAAAGTGCAATTAGATTTTTCCATCAGGTTAAAAAGAAATCCAGAGTCTGGATTTCTTTCCGGTTAATGGCAACAAACTTTCTCCCTTTTACACGATGTGAATTCCTTCGGGTTTCTAGCGTGTTTAGGTAGGGTAGGTAGGTAATGTTATGCCCATAATTACTGCCAAATATTTTGTATCCACCTTCACATTCTCATAGTTCCATATCTTATCAGTTACAGAGCACGTCGCTGCCGTCGCTTGCGCCAGCGTCGTGCTGCCCGCACTGTGAGGCGCGCTTCCACTGCCGCCACCAGGAGATGCACCACGTCACCTTCCGCAGCGGGGAGCGCTGGCTCTACCAGTGTCAAATCTGCGAGTGTCTCGTGAGTAAAGTCTTTCATTATTTTTTCTGTCAGTGTCATAAAAGATATTCAGCTTTGTCTCTGGTACGGAAACGCACATGTGATGCCGCTGGTGTTCATCGAGTGTCGGGTATTTATTTGCCATCCATACATTAAAAACTTGGATTACGATTGGAATGAGTGGGTTACTCCTAATCCACTCTTAATACTACAGTCTGTCCATAATATAATATACTAGCTTTTGCCCGCGGCTTTTTAACATGGACTGTTAAAAATATATTGTGTGAAATTTCACTGTTTGCGTTGAATTGTGATTGTTTGCTTGCAGCTTGGTGAGGTAGACTGCTGGGAGCCGGAGTGCGGGGAGTCGGGCGCGGGCTGCTGCGCGGGGGGAAGCGCAGGGGCGGGGGGCGGGGGCGGGGGCGCGGGTCTCCCCCGCCGCCTGGAGCTGGGGGGGTGCGCGCCGCCGCACTGCGCCGCCTGCACGGTGCGTCACATACCAACTGATACATCGCGACACATTGGCTTGAATTGAGGTTGGCAGGACAGAACGCGCATTTACTCCCAAATATTGTTCACCATTGACAGGAACAGGTCGCTACCATTTCAGAGTAATCCTTACCTAGAATAACTAGTTTTTTCTGTTCTTTTAAAATACATCATTTCCGAGAATTCTGGAGACTTGCAATATGCTACCAATTAAAATATCCAAAAAGCAAAAAATCACTTGAAGCGCCATTTTGTCTGTGACTGTTCACTTCTGCTATTCTCATCGAGCCCGTGCGTCTTCGTGCTCAGTGCTTGGACTAATCGCTTCGTACACCCGATGCTAGCGCCTCGACATCACTTATAGTCGGGTGGTGTCATGGGGACACACGAGCACGGAACCACCGCGCCGGCAGCGCTTAGAGACGGCAGTACTCGTGGCGCTGAAAGTGCCTTGAGCGTACACCTACTGTCACGGATCGCCATTCAAAGTCGTCAGTTTCTATAAGTCAATAATTGTGTCGACGAGAAAACAGTGACGCCTGGTTTGTATGGAAAGTGTTGACAACGCTGCCTCTCAGCGGCTGCCGAGGTGTATCCGTGCTCTGTAGAGAATATTAATTCTCCTTGACACTACTGGTGAGATCTTTTGCTGGTGTCAAAGGACGGCGCGTTTCGGTGTGTGATCGCATTAATGCTTGTTGCAGGGCAGCCAGTGTGCTACTTTGGTGAGCAATCTCGCGTGTTGTGTGCATCGGTAACCATCCCCACTCTTCTTATTCATTCATACATCTGCTCTATTAACACGTGTTTTTAGCTTGAGTCCTTGATTTAATTACATCGGCTTTAATAATTATGGTTTTGGTTTTAATGCAGGCAGCTAAGGGGTTGAGACATTGAGTAGTTCCTCTGTAAGTTTCAAATTAGGAATGCCGAATTGATCTTTAATAAGTACGCTACTGAGCAATGTTTCTTCATTGGACAGAGGAATTATTGTCACTGTCTCTATACAAACAAACAGCTTATTGCTACTCGTAGTGTTACCACTGCTTACCACTGCTGCCAAAACGGAATAATTCACATGCTTCTGAACAGAGCTGTCCAAGGTCACTTTATCAATTAATTTTATTTTTGAATTAATTAAATTAGAATCAATGTATCAGAGTCATTAGCTGTCACATTGTAGTTTGTACCCTGTACTGTATTCTTCTACATAACAACTCTAGCCAACAAAGGACAGGGTTGCCATGTTCACGAATGCAAAATGTATTAAATTGAGGACATTCATTCTAGAATCATTTTACGTTGCATGTTTTATCATTTACTCATTAACTACATCTTTTGTTATCTCTTGTTTCGATATTATTTGAGCATTTTGAATGCGTCACGCTGAGAATTTATCTCCTTTTAAGTTTTGCATCTACAATTTATAAACTCGATTTTCCGTTATTTTTCACCTTCCCCCACTAGTTTAGTAATTAGATAGAATTAGAATTGAAAATTCAAATTAGTTCACAACATTCTCGAAAAGTCTGAATAAATAAAAAGTTGTTTATTAAGATGTACAGAGTAGTGCTAGTCATAGATAGTTGGAGAAACAAATTAAACTTAGGTTAAATCTGATGACTTGACTGAGCAACGCGCCGCCATAGACCGGAAGGTCGAAGCCATATTACGAGCGATAACACACCTGTAACACGGCTTTAAAAATGACATTGTTTTGAGATTGTACATACACGCGTATGTACGATCTCAAAAAAACGTCATTCGGGAGCTGACCTGAACTTGAATTCGCGGTAGGTAGAAGCGTTTTTAAGGTGTGGTATTGCGTGCGCCAATATTCGCTCGTTTTATGGAGCTGGCCTTCTGGAGCATGCGCGCGCGCAGCTCAGCCGGGCGGGATGGGGGGGGAGTGACCATCGAGCGTGTCCGCAGCGCGCGGCGGGCGCTGCTGCTGCTGACGCTGCTGGCGCTGTGGTGGGGGCGGGACCGCGCGGCGCTGTGGTGGGGGCGGGGCCGCGCGGCGCACCGCAAGCACCGCGGCGCGCGGCGCTAGAGCCGCCCTGAGCGCGCCGCACGGAGGCTGCCTCTATTTATTCTAGATAGATCTAATGTTACCGCGCCGAGCGCCCGCGAGGCCGCGTCGCCCCTTCCGATTCTAAATTTAAACGTAAGTCGATCGCTTCACATTATTATCTTAGACTCGTTGAGTACTTAGCTGTTGCGGGGCGGGGGCGGGGGGCGGGGGGGCGCGGGCGCGGCGCCGGCTGTATACTGTTGGCGCGAGCGGCGGCGCGGCCCGCCGAGCCGGCCTAAGTTAGTGAGAGCGACTGAGTGGAATCATTAGTGCGTACGTTTGTATAGTGTAGTATGTTACGTGAGTGGCCTCTGCGGCCCCCGGGCCCCTGCGGCCGCTCGCTCGGCCGCCTGCGCCCGCGCCCTGTTGTACCAAATTTTTCATAATATATTATAGTTTTTGTTTGACTTTATATAGAGATCGTTTTTTCTTGTATAATTTGAAAGTAACCAAAAATAGGTACCAAATATAGAAAAAGATATGATTGTTTTTGATTTTCATAAAGCATTTTAATGCTTGCATGTTGTATTGTGTTCAAAAAATTACGATTAAAAAGATATCCTCGACATTTTATTTTATTCATTGATCCCCTAAGCCCGTGCATCGAAAATCAAACAAATATTGTCATCAAAGACATTTATTTTACACATTTACATACGACTTTAAACAATTTTAAAGGACATTTGAAATTATAGTTCTAGCTCTTCCCTAAGGGGCCTTCTTCTAATAGGAAACATACGATGACATAATCTGCAAAGTATGGTCAATAAAAAACTGGCGTCATAGACCTGGCATAACAGACGTGGCCACGTTCATCAATTGACAAGGTTTTATATGGAATCTGTGTAGGTAACCATGTTAATATCGACACCTCGACATCCTGCTGTTGTAGCGCACCACCGGCCGGAACGGCATTCAGAATGTGAATGTGCAGAAAAGTAAGAAATGCATGCAATGTCATTCGTATCATTGTTATTGATCTGACTCAAACCAATCGACCAATGTAGTTACGGTAAAATGTTGACTTTTAGGAATAGCTTAATGTAATCGTGTTAGTCTAGCGGTACCTATGATTATAGACCAATATCATAGGACACCGGTTTATTACTTGGAGAACGTGTAGGGTATTCAGCACAAAGTTGAGCGAACAATATTATAGTGGCCTTAAGCATTTAGTCTCATATGAACACATTTTATTAACCATATTTCTTATCAAAGTGCGTTTATACTGCGGTTTTAAAAAGTCGTGTCAAAACCGGTTTTCAATTTTCCGAGCAAATAAATTGCTGTGGATCTTTTGCTGCCTGAATGACAACCAAAGGATAAAAATGATCGGTAAACATTTGTGAAATTGACATAAACAAGATGGCGTCGACAACTGACAGTTGTCTGTGTAACTTGGTCGCCTAGTAACTGCTGCTAACGGATGTTAAGGTTCTGAATGCTGTTCATGCCGGTGGTGTACAGGGTGGCATTAGGGCGCATTTACATGGAGCTGTCGTGTGGCAGAGCGGTGGGTGCGGTGAGCGCCACGAGCGGCGGCGGGTGCGCCAGGCACGCCACGCGCAGCGGCGCCGGCGCCTTGTACGAGCGCGGCGAGGAGCGCTCCACCACGCTCGACACCAGCGTGTAGGCTGCTGCGAACAGCGTCACAGCCTGGGGAACAAAACTGGCTGGTAATTGCACTCCCAAGGCCCACTTGCATCATAAATCGCTTAATACCCACCTATGTTCTACACTAAACTTATTTAAAGCATCATTGTCTCTGTCATTTTCAAACGATTGGCAGAAACAGAATGACATGTTCATACATCGATAACTATGTCACGGTCGATTCTGTAATTTAAGTTGGTAGACTGTTACTCGTTAACTTGTAAAGCCTACTTAGCTGTGATAATTTTCCTTTTAATTTCGTTATATATACAACTGCCATGATATTTTTCACATCTCCATAAACAGCCATTTATCTGGCAGCGGGGGACACTTGACTAATAAAAAATACTTTTTACAAAAAAAAAAAAAAAACACTATAAAGTGAAAAATAACTTTAATTTCGGAAGTCGGTGCCTTTGGATTTTTTTTATTTTTCACGTAGTGTTTTTTTGGAAATCTGTTGTTTTTTTTTTGTAAAGTTTTTATTTTTCCGTTTTTAGTTCCGGAGATAAGGGGGGGAATGAATGGTCATTTTTCAACTCTTTTCTTAAATAACTTTAAAATAATTGATTTTAAAATAAAAAAATATATATATTTGACACCCTCCTAATAACCCCTTTCATTTGATGTCACATGGTACAGTTTGCAAAACTTTATTTTTTTCTAATTTGCCCCCAAAAGTGCCTCTTGTTCAAAATTCATTTATTTACGTTACACGTTCGTATTTGGGTCACAGAAATTCATGTGTACCAAATTTCAACTTAATCGCTCCAAGGTTCGGAGCAAATCGGGTGTGACAGGCGGACAGACAGTCAGACACACGAGTGAAACTATAATCGTTCCGTTTTTTCCTTTGGAGGTACGGTCCCTAAAAAAAGGTAGCTACACAACACGTGCTTACCATGACGATGATGATGCCGGAGGACAGAGCCGAGAGTGAGTTAGCGAAGTAGCGCAGCTCGGCGAGCGCGGGCCGCAGACAGCCCATGCTGTACAGCGGCACCTCGCACGTGTCACCTCGCTGGAATTGTACCACACCATCACCTTGTACCACACCACCACCATTAATTGTACCACACCACCACCATTAATTGTACCACACCACCACCATTAATCAACCAATTTAGCCTATTCCAAGTTGTATTATTAAATCATTATTTTATTTGTTCAAACACATGCAAGAGTTAAAATAATATGGTACTGTAATATGGTAATATGGCACTTTAAAACTATGTTCTATGTATCTATAAGCGCGATTCCCTTGTTATAGGCGCCTCTTCACAAAAACTTTGTCCGATTAACTTATGTTGCGCCAAATTGCCAGCTGGTTCTTCCCCATCCAAACTATCCCAGCTGCCTTTTCAGATTTTATAAAAGCTTCAATAAAGTACATACACCCATGATTACCTTTCCGTTCCACACGCGTCCACAGCAGGCGGGTGGCAGGGTGCGGCGGTGCAGGTACCAGTCCGAATACGACTGCACGCCGCAGCATCTCAACTGGAATGTAAGCAGACAATTATTCACACACAACATTTTCATCATTTTGAAATGTAACGTGAATATTAAGATTTTTGACACCCGTGACTAACCCACATTTCACCAGAAGTTTTAAGTCGTACGTAATAAGGGCCCATTTTCTTTTACCGGGCACAAATTCAGACCGGGGGCTGCTATTAAGATTGTCCACATGAAAAATTTGGGCCTCGGATGGAAGTACTACACACATCAAGCGTCTAGGGGATCAAAGGGTTTTTTTAATTATATTTTAATGCCCTATTATAATAAAATCAAAACCGTGTCGGACCACGCACAATGAAGGGTTCCGTAGTTAGGATGAATTTATCTCAAAAACAAACTTAACATTGTAGTTCAAAAACATGTTCTCCCATACATCGATGTAAGTCACGGTCGATTCTCCAACTGCAAAAGTAATTTGGTCGACTATTACTCGTTAACTTGTAAAGCCTACTTAGCTGTGATATTGTGTGTGGATTTTAATGTTGAAATAATACAGTTTGCTGCCGACAAGGAAAGTTAGTCGTTAATTATTAAACAGTAAACACATTAGTCCTTTTTGGCAACAAACTATGTTATTACACATTAAAATAGATTTTAAAGTTTCGTCCCGAATTCCCGATTCATCCCTGCATTCCTATTCACCCCGTTTTACGGTACTAAGAGTCTCTGAGCTAAGCTGGGAATAGCCATACAGACAGACGGACATGGCGAATCTATAAGGGTTCCTTGTTAACAATGTCATATGTTTTCGTATGTGTAGATCGACGAAGTGCTCTCTGCTTTAATAGACTTTTCGCGAATGTTACTGATGCTGAATTTGTCACCATAGTTAATCCTGACATAAAAATGTGATACAAAGATAAAAATAAAAGTTATTGCGTAAAATAAACAATTAGTAGTCTGTATTTCCGCCGTTAACGCATGTAACACAATCGCAGCGATTGATAGTCAATATGAGTTCATCCAAATCTCGTTGCGGAATGGCCGCCCATGTCCGTTGTAACAGGCAAAAAAGCGTAATCAAAGGGATTCAAGTCTGGCGATTAAGCCGGCCATGGTAGAACGTTGATACAACGACTCCGGTAGTGTGTGGACCTTCATTATCATGCATAAGCAGAAATGAAGCACCAAATTGAGTCCGCAAAGGAATAACAACTTCTGATATAATCGTTTCAGCGTCTTCTGTGCATTGAGATTGCCTGTGATCCGAATACCACCCGTCCATATGCATGGACTTCCTGGCATGATTTTAAACGTTCTTGGCGTCCAGAGGTCCTCCAATACCGTGTACGTCTTGTTTTGTATTTGGCCTCATACCAAAGCGAGAATCGTCAGAAAAACACACAAAACACTCTTCTTCTGCCCAATTTATGTGTTCACGAGCCCATTGTAAACGGGCTCTGCGGTTGCGGGGCTCAATAGGTGGTACACGTAGCGGCCTTCGGAAACGGGCATTGACTTAATATGGTTTGATCGCTTATTAAAGTCCCTGAAGCGCTATGAAGCCTCCTTATCATCATGGTGGTCATTGTCTATTGATCGGTCAATCGTTTGGTGGCCGCGGTACGAGAATAGAACCAGAGTCCCCTACATATAATATAAGGTGGCAGTCCTACCACACGCCGATTATCTAATTCGCTGCTCCATTGGCAACAAATTGGGTATTCGACGTGTGTTTATGTAATGTGAATGTGATATTGTATATCGAGCCCATTGTAAACGGGCTCTGCGGTTGCGGGGCTCAATAGGTGGTACACGTAGCGGCCTTCGGGAACGGACATTCGACTTATTATGGTTAAGTAATCTGTATGTAACGATCATGTCTGCGTGTGGTGATGCGAGCTCGTCCTCCACGTCACTCTGCCACGCTTTCTGCCAGTGATGCGGTATGGTGTCTAAAGTGGAATTATAACACTCTGCGTAGTGCCCAGAGCGATTGCCACAGTACGTTGCCGAGAACCAGCTTCCAATATTTCCACGGCTCGTGATAACTTCTTCTCGGCTCAAATTACGTCTTATAATAACGTTATTTTGTTTCCCATTCCAGTTAGAAGTAAAGCAGAAATTTTACTGATTTGGCCTCAAATCCGTTGCAGGATTATATAGGAATACGACTTTTTTCTTTTTGTTGGGCAATTATCAAATAACTTCTCCCGGTCTGGGCGGAGCGGGAGGGACGACTTGACAAAAGATTTCATCTTTTGACCACAATTCAAAACTACCTATTTCGTTTTCAAACGACGAAATTTACTAAAAAGTATCCATACACCTAACACATAATCAGCTTATAATGGTACACAACACAGGCGAAGAGGCCTGTGTTGTGTATGGATACTTTTTTCTGTGAGAGGCAGTGGGCCGTAATCCACCACGTGGGCCCAGTGCGAGTTGGTAGATGTCACATGTCTTCGAATTTTTGGTTCTAGGACGTGCCGGTTTCCTCACAATGTTTTCCTTCACCGTTTTGAGAGCACCACTGCTCTGATGAAATAATTTACTAAAAGTAAAGCGCCTGTCCTGGTTCGAACCTACGACCTACAACTCGTAAGTCGCGGCCGCTACCATTGGGCCACCACTGCTCTGAAAAAGTATTCATAGGAGTTACAAAAAATATAATTAAAACCTGATTTTTAACTAGCAAAAACGTGTTCAATCCATAGACACTGTTGATGTGTGTAGATGTACGAGGCAGTCAGTCAGAACGATGTCGTTACCGAGACGTCCTGCTTCTCGTACCTATATAGTCCGTGTGACGAGTGAAGAAGTCAATACGATACTCGCTTATAGCAGGCAGACAAAAGTGAAGTGTCATACCATTTTGTAGCATGTGGGAACATCTTTTGTATGCACACACGTGCACACACACAAACACTTCTGTGACAAATAAATCTATTTTTCTTTATTTCTAAGTGTCACCATGAACTGCTCTAAAAATAATTATGGTAGTACAAAATAGCATGTCTACCTCAATCTGCATAGCCGCGAAGGAGCTCCTAACAGCGGGGTCAAAGGCGTCGATGGCCATAGCCCGCAGCATGCTGGTGTTAAGCGTGGCCGGCTCGCGCACCGCTCGCGACAGCCCCGAGACCGACGCCATGCCCACTGACAGCATCACCATCGCCACGCTCACCAGCGCCATCAGCTGCAATGAACACCACGACAGAGGCCGAGATCTATTAAAATTTCTTAGTACGAACTTTGACTTGGATATGTTCCAGTCCCTTTCTTGTACGTGTAGTTTGACAGTTGTGCGACAGTGACAGTGCATGTGCTAAGCAACGTTTATAACGTTTGCTATTTACCTACTCAACACATAAAACCTGTGGGTCACTGAAGGTTTTCACGGGCAGAATACAGTTACGTAATAGAATGCTTGTCATAAAATCTTTCACTTTTGGTATTGTAAGCTGAAAATTACTATACCGAATTATAACTATTCCTTACAGTGGATTTGTTATTATACACACGAATACTAAGTCTTTACAAATATACACACACTAAGCTGTCAAAAAATTTCTGCTCTGGGATAGCCGTTATTGTCTGACCGATCACCGCTTCCTTAGGAAAGCAAAGCTTTACCGTAGCATTCAACGACAAAGACTTGGTGTGGTAGGGGACCACGGTCGAGAGCCAGCAGGCGGGTAGGCACAGCAGCGACCCCGCCATGAACAGCACGCTGGCGCTCAGCTCCACACCCAGGTCGGACGTCCAGAAGTAGTAGGACATGCGCAGCAGACTCCATGATACCGACCCGCCGAGGACCGCACCGCCGCTCTACGCAGATAACACTAATACATATACAGTTTGCAAAAACTTTTACAATAAGCTCTGGGAGATTATTTGAAACTCCACCACCTCCGGGCAAAGGCCCGTCTTTGTACATAGAAGCCATGAGCATGGCCACATTTGTTCAAGGTGGACTGGCAATTTCAGGCTTCTATTAATATACTTACTGTAATAAGTTCAGGTTTTCTCATACTGTTTTTGTTAATAAGTGTGTAAGCTAAACTTAAGTACAAATTAAATATTAATAGGTATTGGTAGGTCTTGGCGAAACAACGACAGGTAATAATTATAGGGTTTTTAAAATCGGGTTCCCATTGTTGTTGATTAGATTCCAATAGCTTTAAATAAGACTGGTGAATGTTTTAAATTATAATCTGTACACGTTAGGAGCTAAAACCATTTTTTTCATTTTCCATTTCGTGTCGAGTCTAAGATTGAAAGGTCGCAGATTCAGAAGGTCCTCTCAGTACTTGAATCAGTTGCCGCGGTTGCCGTAAGCTTGTAATATGAATTCAGTAGGTAGTGATTGATACTCACGAGCAGCAGACCAGCACACGAAAACAACACCAAGCCGCTGCTTCTCATTCCGGTTCTATTTTTAATGCTTTTTTGTAATTAATAATAAATTAATAAACGGAAATACAATTTCAATGATATTTCTGACAAGAAAAGTCACCCGAACAATTTGAAAGTAATTTGAAAATCGATTGACTGTTGAGGATTTTTTTTTCATATTGTTACTACTTCGTTTGAACAAAAAGGAGATTATCTCCTTTCAGAAATGATCAATTACTCAATGGGGATAAAAACTGCTACCTTGCTCACTTCAGGTGTCGCTACTTACTAACGTAACCAACCCTTACCTGAAAATCCTTTTATTCATTGTCAAACAACAAGACATACGTTGTTGTTGCACTACATAATGATATCAACAGTTGAGGAACTTAAACATATTAAAGACAAACCGATGGAGTGGTTATGCGAGAGAGCCATTTTGGCTTCCAAAAACGACCAAGCCGCTGCGATCAACGAAATGTTGATAAATTCATTCGAAGGTGAAGAAATTATTCATAATTCTGTTAACACCATGGTCGAGTTGGCAAATTAATTATTCTGTTGAATTTTTAAACCCGGTCTCAATCCCGGTCTTCTGTGTGACAGGAGCACCTACACGCAACATAGGCCTATGTTGCGGGCCTATGTGTCATGTTGCTTAGAAATAATCTCATGTCATGTTGCCTCCAAAATTCTGCAATGGAACTAGACTCCAAGTAACAGCTCTCCGCCGCAATGTTATTGAGGCCAAAGTATAAATGGGTTCTGCCAGAGGAGAAACAGTCTTCATGCCGCGTATACCATTGATCCCAAATGACCTTCTGTTTGAATTTAAAACTTTGCAGTTCCCAATCAGGGTTTGTTTCGCGATGACTATTAATAAGCTACAGGGACAAACTCTGAAGTCTGAAGAGCTGGGGAAACATACGTGAATCTGCTCGGAAAAACAATCGTGTTAACAATGTTCCTAGTCCAAATAAAGCTCTTCTATTTGTAATGTGTCGCGTAAATGATCTCTCTATAAAACTTTTAATTGATACCAGAGCTAGTTTATTACTTCTACAGCCCTGAGCTGCAGAAAGACTGGAAAAAGCCCAAAAAACTAATAATTATAACAATTACATAAAAGAAAGAGGAATAGGAAATGAAGTATTAAAAATATCAGAGTGTATTGAGTTTCCTGTGTTAAATAAGTTAATACATAAATTTTATATTCTTGACATCGTAAACGTTTCTGACATAATAGGCATGGATTTCTTAAAAAAATCATAAATCATAGCTGTTATTGCTCTTGATAGCCGCCAGATACATGTAACTAACCCTGAACAGGAAAAAAATAAGGAGGGACCAATTCGAACTATTTCGGTTGCTCCAAGGACCGAACACATAAATACCGGTACGGATAGGAAATATAATAAGGGTGACTGTTTTATTGAATGTAAATAATTAACGGATAAGTTAATAATTCCTAGTGCCTTCATCCGTTTTAAAGATAATATAGGATATGTCTCTTATATTAACTACCCTTGTAGAGCGTTGGAAATACCTATTCGAAACTTAAATGCGTGTAAAGACATATACGAAATACAAACAAATCATATAAAAAAATCTCCAGCCTTAGTTAATCCTTCGTTGAGTTAATCGTAATTAGTACCAATATTATGAATCTTGATGAGAAAAATACATATTAAAGTTTGCAAAGAATTTAATGACGTATTCTTTATGGAAGGAGATACTTTCACAGTTTCCAACGTCGTCAAATACAAAATAGATACGAGTGATTCATCTATACAAAAAAATATAGGTTTCCCTCAGGTTTATAAAGAAGAGGTGAAAACTCAGATAAAAACCTCTTAGCACAAATAATTATTAGAGATTAGGTATACTAAAACAATGGAATATTCATGTGACGAAGAAATCACACTCTCGCCTAACACGCTAATGGAGCAGAATGCGAAAAACGTGGTTGAAGAAATATTACTGCCACGCAACTTTATCTCAACGCGTACGATAATTTCATGCGTTGGAAATCAAGCAAACAAGTAAATACTTTATGCCTGTTTCATTTTCTTGCAATCGAAGTTAAAATCAGAGTGTATAACTCGGGCATAAACGAGCCATTTTATAAAATGGCTTCTTTTATGCACTAGTTTTATTAATATATATATTTGAAAATTACTCATTACTAGCTTTTATTTCATACCAATATTGTTGCAATTAATTTAAAAAAAAAACTTCCCCTCCTTTTTTTTGTATTTGCAGATGCAATTTATAAATATTATATAGCCTATGTCACTCCCACAATTAAGACGAATCTAAAGACACGTCATATGTCAAAATCCATCAAGCCGTTTAGGCTACAGAACGTGCCAAAGAAATAGACATACATACATACATACTCTCGAAAAACATTACCCTCCTGAGGCAGTCGGGTAAAAATTAGTGATTCAAGCTTTGATTACACACCACCAGATATTTCTAATGCAGCAAAGGACATTTCTAAAAAAATATTTCCAGATACTTTCCATGAATTTACATAGTTCTTACAATACTATAAAACACCCTATGGTGACAGAACCTTTTGTAGAGGATTCATATAATGTGTGTAGACAAAGTCTTGTATGCAACTGTAGGTACATAATTCGGTATTAAAACAATCGTAGCCTCGTGTGATAAACCCACGTTCGTGTTTTAATACGCCTTATTATACAAAAGTTGCATAAATAACTAAAACGACTCAGATGCGGAATAATAATAAACTTCTATAAAATGCTTATCAATCTTAAAGCTATATTGTTCGATAAACCTAATACATACCTACAATTACTTCACATAAACGCGAATATGATAGGGATATACTTTAACAAATTTCACTTTTATATTTTAGGAAATACTAAAGCATTTGAATTTTGTGAACTATCTAATCAAGCAATTACTCCACCCGTAGATCAACGGTCTTACATCACCTTGGATGACCTCAATACCTGCAAGAGTTTTGATGACCAAAAACTGTCTGCCAGTCACTCATCATTCACGAAGAAAATGCAGAACCCACCTGTGAAACGAGTATTTTGCATCAAGACTCGACCAACTACAATAAGTATTGTACTATAATGAGCGTATGTGGTATAATGAGCACATGTGCTATAATGAGGAAGTTTTACACCGCCTCAGCAAAAACCGTGGGATGTTGTTGTTCTCCGAACCCATTCATATAGCGGAGGGATCCAAGAGCAACTTAAGCACCTACAGATTCGAAGGAGCTGGAATACTATCAATAGGCGAATATTGTTCTGCAACAGTGCATGCCACTAATATAAAAGGCGAAGGTAAAATACAAATAAACTCACACCTTCCCGTTGTCAACATTGATATCATCGAGGAACTGAAGACACACCCATTATTTAATCGACTCCCAGAAATAGAGTTGAAACTTTATAATAATGTATAGTTGGATAATCTGCATGCACAGATGGAGTACATGAAGGATATTAAGCAGGAACTTAACAAGCTGACTACTAATACATTTACTCAGCGGGATTATATCCTTCTCGACGTAATAGTCGTATGCGTTGGAACTTACGAGTATATTATCTACCGCTATGTTGTACTCTGAGGGGAGTTCGGCGGATCTCATGCATCTGCAACACCTGTTGCCCACCCCGAAAACGACAGCACCAGGGATATCAAGATGCAGCAGCATCACTACCGAAGCCGATGTTGATGGTGATGCTAGCGAAGCGTGCGTAGCGTAGTGCAAGTGCTTAGTAAAAGTAATTTGTAATCAGAACACTGCTTGGGTTCAATAGATTAAGCTTTTCTTGTAACTTACCTTTTAAATACGTTTAATGATCTTTTTAACATTATTACATATAATCAAAAACGCGAACAAAACAAATTAACATTCTAATAAACTAAATGGAATTACTGTTCAGATCAACTTTAACCCTTCTACACAGAGAACTTTTGGCAAAAGAAAAATAGATTGTATTAAAACACAGTAGTACGTGAAACAACACTTATTGTATTAAAATGTTATTTTAAGCGCTTAAAAACTTTGTATAAACTACGTGTGTTTCAATATTGTGCTACAAAACTCAGTACGCCTGTAACGACGCAGGCACACACACACAGCCTCAACGTGTTTTAAATGGAATTTTTCACTTTTTGTATAAATAAATATGAAAAATGATTACCTACATGTTCAGTTTTAGGGGTTTATGGATTTTAAAGGGGGACAAAATGTTCATAATTTTTGGGATTAGACACACCATTTTCGAGATTTATGCAAAAGAAAAGAAAAAAGATACTGTTGTACTGTAAAGATAATGTCAGTACTGTTTTTGCTCTTGAAGTCAAGGTGTTGGTGCGAATTATAGTTCATGACAACTAATTTTATTCCACACCTTTTTAATCGTGATTAAAAATAGTCTGATTTAGTTTTACAGTCAAAATTTTAGGTGAAAAACGTCAAACTCAGAATAGCAAAATTGTCATTTTGACGAACTTATTAATTTTTGACGAACTATTTCAGTGCCATCTTAGTGCTGTCAAACTAAAATAATTATAGTTCAATTTGTGTCACTTTAGTTAATTTCAGAATGGGAAATCGTCGTTTGACAGGCATAAAAAAATTTTGGTGATTTTTAGTCTAGTTATATATCACATCACAAGTACCTGTAAGTAAAGAAAACAGACTTAGTTCGTTGGGAGCATCACCTATATAAGATTTTTTTTCGATAAATGTCTTCAGGTTTCAAAAGGATAGTGCATAGTCTCGACGAAATATAGGGTTTTTTTTTCGTGAGTTCATTTCCACAGTTTTCGTTTTTTACATCTTTGGCAAATACATGGGTCCCCATATTTTTGCAGTCAGCCGCCGCATAACGGGCACATATTTATTAATTATTCTAATATTAAAATAAAAGTGTCGTGACGGTCAAAATGTAACACTTTTTTCGGTCTAGCTCTTTTCGCCAAGTGTGCGTTAAGGAACTTCGTTCCAAAAACCCGATTCTCTGAGTTCCGCACCCAGCCTGTGTCAGTTGCCGTTTAAGGTCGTCGGTCCATCTAACTGGGGCGTTGCAACTCGAGCTCTCGTCTGAACTTGGTGTGCATCCAAGTGATTCTGATACCTACATAGGTGTGGGTACCCCATTGGAGCACCTTATTAGTTACGTTCCCTATGGATAACCACCCATATCCATATCCTTAGCTAATTTCAGTGGCATCCACAAAGGGCTACCTTTGTAGAATACCTAATATGTCATCCACATATATATACATATTATATATTTCCAATGCAATCGATAATCATGGTCATTTAGGTTCCAATGTCGCATGTGTGTCGCACTAGAACACTCATACATTCATGGCAAAATGTTAAAGCAATCAAAAGAAAATGTATTTTAGTAAATTGTATTATTGTGGTACATGCAAACATGGGAAGCAATTTTGCATGTACTAATTTTGCACACTTTGTATTATAGTGGGGATTCATTTTCACGCTGAGATCTCGGTGTTAAGACACTTTAAGTAGAGGGAAGACGAGACCTGAGATAGCAAGAAATATGGCTTAATTGCTTCAAAACCACTGGACCGAAAACACTAGTTTCATTATCAAACTAGCAGAATTTTGCAATCTTTTTAGTTTGGTTTTTTTGATGCTGTACCAGTAATTATGTAAGTAGGTACCTATAACCTGACTAATTGACTCTAGTCCCTGCAGACTGCTGATCGTGTGGTCCAGAGATCTTCTCGCAAATCAGGCAGTGCTATTGGGATTTTTCGCAGGAATTGCTTAGTAGCAGTCCTGACTACATTTATACCCGGTTAGTGGCAATGGGCTCGCTCCCTGTTACATGTGACTCAAACAGCTGGCATCAATATTTCGATGCATTGCACATGCCTCTACCCACCCTTCATGGATGCTCATGTCAATAAGTGAATGTTTGTCGACTGACGTTACGTTAAGGGTTGCGTTACTTTTATTCTAGTAAACGAAATAGTAACAGCAAAGACGGCCCTCTTCATATAAACTTTCCAGGTTCTAAAATGCTCTGCTCACACCATCACGCATCAGCACGCCTAGAAGGGAACAATTCTTAACAAGATGAAGCGTAAAACTACTTACTTAATTGAACAAATCAATTTTATTATCGCATTCAATATACGTTTAACAATTTGACACACATTTACATAATAGGTATTAAATTAACGTACCTATGTATCGCTCAAGAAATTACAGAGTTGGATTAAAATTAAATTGTAAAGGTTTGGTGCGTCGAATCGTCATCACTGATGCATCTAGTGGACTGTGAGCAATGGAACCACGGAGACTGTTTGTACTCTGTGTCCTTCTGTCGGTGACTCATGGCGTTCTGGGAGAAGTATGGGAGTTTGGGGTCGATGCTCCCGGCAGCATTATAGTTGATCATAGAGATGATGACTTTACACTCTTCCAGAAGACTAAGGAGATAAAGCTGAGGGTAAGTAGTAACGTACCTAATGCAAAATTCGAAGTAAGTTAAGTAGCTAGGTAGCTGTATGAAAGCCTTACTCAGTCCAGATAGATTATTACACCTTACCAACGTGACATTTATAGCCACATGTAGCAGCAACAGCTACTAAATTTACTCTTCGGATACATCTATGACTCTGCAACACTATTTATTGGACTGTTTGGAAGGGGCGTAAGCACAGAGTACTCCATTGACTCATATATTTCCGGTTCGAGGACTTACAGAACAGAGGGCTCGGACGTCCAAAGATCGAACCTGTCTTGGTATGCGTAGATTGGTGTAGATAAACTCTTACCTTCTCAAATAAAGCAGATTTGACACTGACATTCCTCTTCTAGACCCCACAATGCTACGTAATGGAGTACGTGCGAGTACAAGTTCAGAACTCGATATCGAACCCGAACGTGAGTTTCAACAAACTCTCGAACGTCGTCAGGATTTCGTACAAGCCGCTACAATACAGCGTGAGCAGCTTCAACATCATCGCTAAGGCTGCTCGGAAGCCGGGCTGCTTCAACCAGGCTATGGAGCTCCAGATGAGACACAAGTTCGGCCATTGAGGAATTTATGTTGATGTGTTCGTAACTACCTGTTTAGAATACATCTGCATTTTTGTAAAGTTATGCGTCGAGTTGTTTTATTCAAATCGAATCAAAAATATTTATTTTCCAGAATATGGTACAATAGATAATATAAGTAGTAATGTTGGTTTCAGCCTTTCAGCATATCCTGCATGACAAAGTCATTATGATTCTGTTTGTTTTTTTATTTTATTTATTTTAGCTCACGTTCCCAGAACCTGGTATTTTATTAAAATCTCACGGGTGTAAACCAAGGTGAGGTTTTGAGTTGATAGAATAGGTGTTTTGTACTGCATTGAAATGATTGTCTAAATCTAATTGTTGGAATTTTCGTACTATGCGACATGTGATTAATATAGCTGCTTTCTGTAGTGTAAGTTATTTTTATTTGGAAAGATTGATAATAAATAGTTGTTTCTGGATGATACCAGTCGTTGATACCACTATTGGGACTATGGCTAGTTTGTTAATTTCCCAGACCCTGGCAATTTCTTCTTCTAGTTCTGTGTATTTTCTTTTTTTTTCGGTGATAGTTTTCTGCATATTATTGATGTTTGGGACTGCTATGTCTATTATGTATGTGTGTTTGTTTTCTTTATCAACAAGTGTTATATCGGGTCTGTATGTTGTATAATTAACTGTTTATTTTGCTTCGAAGTTGCTAGTTTATCATTTCTCACTTAGAGTTACAGCTATAACCTTATATATGCGGGCACGCCCTTTTTGCCTGGAGGCTTTTATTTAGGTATTAAGTTCTGTTTACATTTTTATGTCGTAATTTTTGTTTATGCTTGAGTAGTTTTTATTGTTTTGTTGGTATACTCGTATTGGCGTGTGGTAGCTAACATATGGCAAGTAATTTAATTTAATGTTTTGTGTTTCGTAGTGTTAATCACATTGCATACGTTTTGTATAGAATCAAGTTTATCTAAGTAAACAAACATGTGTGCTGCTGGGGAGTTTTTTGCGCCACTCCTTCTTCCCAGCTAAAGCGCCAGGACGTGGTGAAGGGCGGGCGTTTTTGGGGGACTGTCTTTTGTAATTTTGACGGTCGAAAAGTGCTGATTCACAGCCTAGTTTGAATAAATGACTTGATTTTTTATTTTATGATCCGTAATTATTGAAGTGCGTTTATAATATAATTTGTAAGCTTGATTTTCTAACGCAGCCCTAGGTGAGTATTTGTAATATGGTGTGTAAGGATCCTAGGTACATGGTATTATGTTTTGTTGCGAGTTCTTGGTGTACCCAATGACCAGACCAGTGCCGACAATTTTTGAGGAAAAAACATTCTTAGCAGTATTGAGATGGCGGGAAAACCTAGGATAAATTAAACATAAACGGGGAAAATCGATTGGACCGCAAGAGATGCCCGAACCGGTGGGTGTGCGAAAATGTGTGTGTTTAGGGGTGAAACGCGGTTTTTCACGACTTCTGGGAAAAAAGGATGTAAAAGTTGTAGGAACTTAAAAAATCTACAACTTTTACTCGACTATTTTTTGACATAACTTTAAAAAAATGGAGAAAATCGCTAAAAACCGGTTTTTTCATTTTCTTTTATCATTGACAAAATATCCGATTTTGATGAAATTTGGTGAAAATGTACATTTTTATGTTTTTTATAAACTGGATTTTTATCAAGCCATTATATATTTTATTTTATTTTCTACGAATTAAATTGGTAAAAGGCCCAATTTTCAATTAAAAAAGTTGACGAACAAAATATTGATTTTTTAAATACTATTATTTATTTATTTCTAAAACACTTAACCTATTACAATTGCCTCGCAGCGAAAACCTCTCAGGGTTTATCCGTGTATGGCGAGCCGTTCAAATAAATTTTACAATAAAGTTACTTACATATGTACAATGATACAATCATTTTAAAATGATAATACAAAATTAGTGAGTACATTAATACATACATACATACATACGTTATGAGAAATTTTGTGTAAAGAGACATTTTGATTTGTACTTATAACGAATTCGCTTTGTATAACGTATATAAATCTTCTGGCAGTTTATTAAGGAAAAGAGGTACTAAGTATTCTGCAACCCTCATCCCGTACACATTATTGAAATTTGGTAGGATGTATTTATTTTTAAGTGGTATCGTTCTCAGAAAATCAGGTCTTGATTTTTCGGTTAGCAGCTCAGCATGTCGATTCTGTAAAAATCTCACCGTGAAAATTTGCGTGGAGTGAGCTGTCATTGTCATCCCACTGATGCTAGGGATTGACCAAGCATTACATTTATAATCATAATCGAGATTTTAATAATATTTTAAAAATAATTCTATTGGTCATTTTATATTATTTAAAAACTAGTATTGTATAGTGTTTAAACGTTACTATTTAGGGGTTTTTTTTTAATAAAATAGCAAAACAAAAAGTCAGTCAATAACTCAATTTTGTTTTTTATTCCAAAAATTTGGTAATTTTCGCAGCCGCCATCTTGATTTTTGGTTTTGACCTCACTATCGGTTTTATCACCCCCGAAAACCATGAAAACGACACCCATGATGAAAAATTTGAACATTTTCGCAGTCGCCATCTTGCTTTTTAATTTTGACCACACTATCAGCTTTAACACCCCTGAAAACCATGAAAACGACACCCATGATGAAAAATCTGAACATTTTCGCAGCCGCCATCTTGCTTTTTAATTTTGACCACACTATCAGCTTTAACCACACTATCAGCTTTAACACCCCTGAAAACCATGAAAACGACACCCATGATGAAAAAATTTGAATATTTTCGCAGCCACCATCTTGCTTTTTAGATTTGACCAGTTCAGTATCGGCTGTAACACGCTCCAAAACCATGAAAACGACACCCATGCATGATGAAAAATGTTTGTAGCCGCCATTTTGGATTTTGCTAAAAGTGTGGTAAAACCAAATTTTTGTTTTATAAATAAAACACGGCAAATTAAAAAAAAAAACTCAACTTGATATTAATAACAGTGCCTCACGCGCAAGCGCGGCGTGATCTTATCATTTAACCACCTGCATATCATGTAACCATAGTAACCACCTGCGCCGAAGTGAATCGGCTAGGTGAAGTGAGTCGGCAAGCGCGACGCACGACTGTCGTGATTTTATCACTTCACTCGATTCTCGTTGCCATAGCAACACCACTTCACTTGGGCTGGATGAAGTGAGCCTAGCCCCCTGCCGCCCGGTGCGCGCGCTGCGCGAGTGTCAGTTGAACTGTTGAATTTTGTTATGACGGTGATTTTATGAATATTATTTTATTATTGGCAACGCGTAGGTCGGTATAAATTTACCTACTTAAAATAAAATATTAGAAAGGTACTTATTAAATAATCCGGACGTTTTTTATTAAAGTGGCTTATGTATACACAGACACACACATCGTTTAGTTAGGTTTCTACCTAGTTTGTGAGGGATTAATCAGTTAACTGATTATGACCAATAGAATTAGCGTAAAAATATCACTTAAACGCTATCAAAAAATGGTCTGATAGTTTTGGGGTGTCAGTAAACCCCTCAAAGTGCCAGGCCATTGTAATTGAAAGCTCGCGCATGATGGGTAGGGTGGCACTTAGCTCTCTTCCTTCTCTTATTTTTAATGGTACCGTCATACCCATTACCCCTACGGTTAAAGATCTTGGTTTGCATCTTGACTCAACGCTGGGCTGGCAACGCCAGGTGTCTAGTGTTAGTCAAAAGGTCAACGGTACTCTGCGATCCCTGTATCGTCTAAGGAGCTTTTTGCCCGCTAAGACGAAGACTATGCTTGTGCAGACTTTGATTTTCCCTATAATCGACTATGGTGACGTGTGCTACTTTGACTTGAACGCGGTTTTGCTGGATAAGCTCGACAGACTACTCAACAATGGTATCCGGCCCATATTCAACCTAAGGAAATATGACCATGATTCGAGCTACAGGTCTGAGCTCAAATGGATGTCCATTTGCCAAAGAAGAAGCTTGCGCGCTTTGACCACTCTTTTCTCCTTTCTCAACTCTCCCACCCCTCCTTCTTATCTTATGTCTCACTTCCAATATCTATGTTCTTCGCACGCTAAAAGTCTGCGTTCTTCCAACAATCTTCTTCTACTCTGTCCTTCTCATACTTCTGACTTTGTTCATTCTTCCTTGCATATTAAGTACATTCTTCTTTGGAATGCGCTTCCTCTTGATATCAGGACGGCCACCAGTCGGTATGCATTTAAGCGGAAATTGCAGAGTTATTTTCAAAACAAATAGCGTAGAGTCATCTCAATTATGTATCTCTGTTCCTGGAATTTGTATGTATATATATGTATAATGTAGGTATATATTGTATTAAATATGTATGTATTTGTATTTTATGCTTGTAACCTATTTATGTATTTCTGTACTTATTCAATTTATAATCTATTATGTTATCTTTAATATTTTTCGTTATTTTTATTTCCTCTCAGAGCACCTGCCATCTTATCTCTTCGCCACCCTTGGTTGACTGGTAGAGAATGCCTAAGGCATTAAGTCCGCCTTTTTACTTAATTGTGTGCGAGAAGTTTAAATAAATAAATAAAAATATTCTTAAAATCTCGATTATGATTGTAAATGTAATACTTGGTCCGTCCCTAGTATTAGGTGGCATGACACTGACAGTTCACTCCACGCTCACTTCATTTAAGTTTTCACGGTGAGAAGGTTACAGAATAGCACTGCTGGTCTATTGAGTTCCGCAAAAGTACAAAATTCAATTTTATTGAACACATTCATAACATTACTGTATTTAAAGAGATACGACGTATATAACTTATACTATATGTATATAACTTTTTCGTACCACTTGCTCAAAAAAGTGACATTCTATGCCACAAAAAGCGAACATAACAATAGTCATTTTTAATCATTGTACTGAATTTCATTCATCCTCTAGGGGGAGAACGTGATTTAAATTTGGAATACCTACTTACTGTTAAACTGAACTAAATCTGTGTTTACACCATTGAGTTTGTAAATAATATAAAGCATTATACATCTTTTTGAAAAAGGAATACGCATTTATTATGCAGTTATGATTATTAAATAAAATTACGAAAACCGACGAGGCCGTATGGGCTTGATGCCTTTGTTTTTCCGACAAAAAAATATTAGTCTACGAATTTGCCGCGTTTTTGTTTTCTTCAAATACATATAGGTACGTTAAGTTTATTTTAATTTATTTTTATAAATAAGTTAATGTTCTAAAAATACGTTACGATGTTAAATCAAAGCGACAGTGACAGTGAATTGTCGGATTCCATCAGTGCAAATGCTGCCGCAATTATAAATAATTTGCTTCCAACAAAATCCAAGGAAAATTATTTAAAAACTTATGAAGAATTTTCAAAGTGGGGAAGTGCGAAAGGCCTATCAATTTCAGAATCAGTACTTCTTGTCTATTTTGATTATTTATCCAAGACAAAGAATCCGAATACACTTTGGTGCATATACTCAAAACTGAAAGCTACAATAAGAATCAAACACAGCATTGAAATAAATAGATTCACGAAATTACTGGCTTTTTTAAAAAGAAAATCAGAAGGGCATTGCGCAAAGAAGTCTAAAATTTTTACGACTCAAAATGTGGAAAAATTTCTTAATGAAGCTCCTGACGAAATTTTTCTGGCCCCTAAAGTAAGTAGGTATACATGATTTAACTATGAATATTTCGTATCTTAGTAATGGTAACTATTCTATATATTTACCTGTTTTTTATCTTTGTTATAGGTGGCCTTAATTTTTGGACTCAATGGTGCTTGCCGCGGATGTGAACTTGTAAACTTAAAGGTGGAGGACGTTGAAAATCATTCCAATGAGTTGCTGCTGATTAATGTAAAGGAAACTAAGACAAAGAAAAATCGGTCATTCATTGTACAAGGACAATATACTAAAATCATTCATAAATACCAAGCATTACGTCCCACCAACATGGAAAACAATAGATTTTTTATAAACTATCGGAATGGGAATGTACTAGACAAGCCATCGGCAAAAATAAAATTAGCAATATGCCAAAGGAAATTGCTAAATATTTTAAACTTAAAGATGTTGAACTCTACACCGGTCACTGCTTTAGAAGAACTTCGGCGACTTTCTTGGCGGATTCAGGGGCGGATATTACGTCAATAAAAAGACACGGTGTTTGGAGCTCTGATGGAGTAGCTGAGGGTTATATCGAAAGCTCAATGGCGAATAAAACCATATTAAGCAGTCAAATTAACAAAAATATAAAACTTAATCCATCAGAGCCACAACCATCAACTTCCGGCATCTTATCTTCGTCCGTAACTCACGATGCACCATCACCACTATCTCCAACGTATACGAGGGCTGCACTAAAAGTTTCACTGTTCCTGTCATATTAAAATCTTTTTAATTGAAAACTCCTTGGTTTTAAAAATCGAATACCATTTATTTATTTAAAAAAAGATTCTCGGTCTTGTCACAAGGTTTTGTCAAACTTGTTTAGTCGTTGAGAAAATGGAATTGAAAAAGAAAATTCAAGAGCGATGATTTATTATGACTTTCGAAGTGGTTTAACACAAAAACAGTGTGTAGACCGGATGATTTCTGCATTTGGTGATGAAGCCCCATCTAAAACCACAAATTATCGCTGGTTTGCTGAATTTCAACGTGGACGTGTCAAGCTCAGTGATGATCCCCGTCAAGGTCGTCCAAAAACTGCAGTCACCCAAGAAAACGATGATGCTGTGCGTAAGCTGATTGAGGAAGATCGACATGTGACATACCGCGAAATTCAGGCAACTTTAGACATTGGCATGAGTCAAATACAAATAATCTTGCATGAACAATTAGGTGTAAAAAAGTTGTTTTCCCGATGGATATCGCATTCGCTCTGTGAAGAGCAAAAAGCGGCTCGCGTTACTTGGTGCGTCAGAACTCTCGAAAGATTCCACGCAGGATCCTCAAATGCTGTATACAACATCGTATCAGGTGACGAATCCTGGATATACGCGTACGAACCCGAACCAAAAAATCAGTCACGAGTTTGGGTGTTCGAAAATGAGTTAAAGCCAACAAAAATTGTTCGTTCACGGAGTGTTGCAAAAAAAATGGTGGCCACGTATGTCTCCAAACCCGGCCATGTTACGACTGTTCCTCTAGAGGGACAAATAACGGTTAATGCAGAATGGTATGCTAGCATTTGTTTGCCACAGGTCGTTCCTGAACTCCGTAAAGAGAACTGCAACCGCCGCATCATTCTCCATCACGACAATGCGAGTTCTCACACCGCGCACAGAACAAGAGTTTTTAAAGCAAGAAAACATAGAATTATTAGACCATCCGCCGTACAGCCCCGACCTAAGCCCTAATGATTTCTATACTTTCCCTAAAATAAAGAATAAATTCCGTGGACAGAGATTTTCATCACCTGAAGAAGCTGTGGACGCCTACAAAACGGCCATTTTGGAGACCCCAACTTCCGAATGGAATGGTTGCTTCAATGATTGGTTCCATCGTATGGAAAAATGTGTCAAATTTCGCGGAGAATACTTGAAAAGCAATAAATACATTTTTAAATAGTAATGTTGTGTCACTTCCTTGATTCCCGAAATTTTCAGTGCCGCCTTCGTACGAGTACTATCTACAATGAAACGCAAGTTCCTCAGATGCAAGAACAGAGAAATACTCAAATCAACTCATCAACAATAAATACACCAAACAAAAATGTAAGTCTCTCTATCAATAATTGGACCAATGTTTCGACTTAACTTTTACTTTTAATTGTCATCATTTTTAATAAATGCTTATCTCATATTATTATTGTGTTAATTTTTTCGCAAATGGTACGAAAAGTAGACTATTTTCCTCGGTGATAAAGCTGTCTTAGTCTTGGGTGAACTTAAATCCCTCGCTACACTCAGGACTCGTCTTAAATCCCTCGCTTTGCTCGTGATTTAAGTTTTTAACACCCTCGCTACGCTCGGGAGTAAACCTCGAGTCCATCGTTACGCTCGCGATTTAAATCGTCACCCGCGACAGAAGACACTGCTTTATCTTGTACTGATGTTCTGAAAGTCATGCAAAACTTCAAATTTAATATTATATAATATAAGGGAACTTTATGTAACAGTTTCAATTGCGGACTGCTTAAAAAAATTGTTTAAACAATTATTTCAACGAAGGAATCGAAGAAAAAAATAAAATTTTTAGGCAGGAATTGTGTGGATGTGTGATTGTGTCTATGAGTGCAATCATTTTGAGTGTGTGCTAGAAGCTCCTGTCATGTGTTGTATAGTTTCAGGTTTGCTGAGGACTGTATTATCTTTTATTATGTATATTCTATATTTTTTTATTTCGTTTATTTATTTTTTTCCATAAAAACTATATTTTTAAATATTTCTTAAAAAGATATAAAAACATTTAAGAATATAAAAAAATAGTGTTCCGCCGGAGTCGGGAGCAGGGTCCAAGCTACCGGTGGTGAGGACTCCAAAGAGAGGAATCTCCTCACGATGCGAGCCGTATCGAGGATTACTGCTTTCTGATTCAGGCACTTGTGTGCACAAGTGTGGTGGCTCTCCTTAGAGAGCCTCGAGAGATGTTGGTCGAGGCTTTCAGCCATCAGGCCATTGGCCGTTACGACAATCGGCACAATGACAGCTGAGTTCACATTCCACATGTCAACAACCTCGTGTGCTAAGTCGAGATATATAATTTGTTCCTCTTTCTCAGCTTTCAAGAGGTTCTCGTCATGTGGAATGGTAACATCGAGTATTATTGCGCGGTCTCGATCTATCACCACTATATTAGGCTTATTAGCGACAGTAGTTCTGTCAGTAATGATAGACCGATCTCATTATGGAGGGGGTGGAGACCTATTCCGATCACCGGTACATCCGGTTTGACGTCTCCGCCCAGACCTCGACCGCACCGGTCCGAAGGGCCCCGAGTGGTCCGCGGTGGGCGCTGAAGCAGCTGGACCGGGAGCTCCTCCTGGAAGTCTCGATCGTGCAGACATGAGTATCATCACCGGACAGGCCCGCTGACATTAACGACGAGGCGGAGTGGTTCCGGGAGGCCATGTCCAAAATATGTGACGTGGCAATGCCCCAGGTCCAGCCTGGACGTGCCTCGCGCCAGGTGTACTGGTGGTCGCAGGAGCTGACGGTTCTGCGCACTGCGTGCGTTGCTGCGCAACGTCGGTACACCAGGCACCGCAGGCTTCGTATTCGACCTCCGGATACGGAAGCCATTCAGGCGGAGCTGTACGAGGGGTACGCAGGCTGAATGCCAAAAATACCGCCCCAGGACCCGACGGCTTACCTGGGAAGCCTTCTGGCTTTGGAAGCGTCCTGGCCTTGGAAGCTCTCGGGCCTCGACTAAGGGGGCTTCTAAGCGCATGCTTGGAGAGTTGGAGAGGGGCCAGTTCCCGCTTCGTTTGAAGACGGGGAAACCGGTCCTCATAAAGAAGCCGTGGCGCCCTCCGTCCGCTAATCGGCTCATCGTGAAAAAAATAATTAATACCGTTCAGTTCGCATACTCTCTCTGTAACACACCTCTGGAAAAAGTTTCCGTAATCTCTTAAATGTCGCGTGATACACCATTGGTGCATAAGAACTTAGGAATCCGGACTCTTTGACCGGACGTTGATCACATCACAGGTAAGGGTTTTCAACTGTATGGTTTTGTAAGGCGGACCTGCAACCCATTTAAGAAACCATCTACATTCTTATTGTTGTACAAAGCACTTATTAGATCTCAACTAGAATATGTGACTTGTGTTTGGAACCCCATCTACAATAAATATTGTGTCTTGGCGGTGTCTCTAGACATCGCCAATGCCTTTAATACAGTGCCCTGGAGTTGCATCAGGGAGGCACGCTGGTACATTCGCTGTCAGATATATTGTAGCAGACAAGGTGACCAAATACTTCTGAACAATTTAAAATGTCAATAAGTTCCATACACTACAAGTTACCATTAATATCTGAATATTCATTAGTTCATTAATATCTGAGCAGATGCTTGTCAATAATTTCTATACACCCAACTAACCAAAAATATCTGAACACTTACAACGTCAACCTGCCCGAGCACCGCCGTGTCCTTGTGGAGGCGAGCGGCGGCAGAGATCTCACGCGTCCGGCCCTGGTTCAGGCCATGGTACGGAGCGAGAGGGCATGGGCAGCTTTCACCTCCTTCTGCGAAGCAGTAATGCTCGCGAAGGAGGAGGCGGGACGATTGAGGGAAAGGCAAATTTCGCGTCGATGTCGTCAGCACAAGTGTAGGGGTCCACTAGAGCCGATGCCTGCCGGGGTCGCGGGAAACTCCAAAACGGACACCGAGGCCCCTGGCAACACAGGCAACGGAGGGAACAAGGGTGGGTTTCAGTCAGCAAGAGTCTGACACACCCTCCCGCTCCGCCCAGAGCGGGGGAAGTTATTTGATAATTTCCCACCCGAAAAAAAAAAGAGCCGATCTTAGTACAACGTGAAATGGTAATTTTCGAGAACTGGGTCGGGCACATACTAGTAATGCGGTACCTCAGAGTTCACAAGTTTATATTTCATAGCAAGTCGCTGGTGAATAATCTTAGCCACTGAGTTATGTGGTGGCAAAGGTGGCTGGGACAGACTGCATGCGGAAGGCGGAGGGAGGATAGGGTGTTGTGGCGCAGCCTGGGAGAGGCCTATGTCAAGCAGTGGGTGGACTGTTATAGGCTGAGTTGATTGATTGATTGACTAAGTTATGTCTGTGCAAGTACTCGCCGTTAGCCAGACGAGAACAACCAGAGATAATATGTCTGATATACTCACTCGGTCCTTCATAATATGTCTCCGGAGGTTATTCGTCAAGATAACTTCGTTCATAATTGCGCATACAAAACCTTCAGTTTACCCGAAAAGGTCCCCAAAACGTAGCCAGGATACGGACGCAAAGAAATCTACACCAGGCTCATGAAGAGCCCGTTATAAGCGCCCGTGTAGCTCCTTGCTTTGCCATTTCTCCTTGCGGTCATCGGTTGTAAGTACTACAGCTTTGCGCCAGTTCTCTTTAGCCATGGAAAGTGGGGTGAGCACCTTGTCCACTGGGACCACATCACGGTGCAAACCCACTTCGGCTTTCAAAACAGGCGACCAAAGAAGCGCTCCTTCAACGATTGCTTCATGTCAGTAACGTTGATGTCTAACGCTTCCGACATACCTACCCAAATACTTATAGCTCTCGGATGAGGAGAAGGATCTAAGGTGTATGGAATCCGAAAGTTGAATTCCTTCGGATTCCATAATCTCCCCTCGCTTCACATACACGAAGGCACATTTGTCCACACCAAATTCCATTCAGATGGCATCACTGAAAGTTTCAGTTACCTTCAGTAGCTCCATTAGTCGCAATTTGTTGGGGGCAAAGATTTTCAAGTCATCCATGTAGAGGTGTGATATGACCTGACCACCTCTCCTCAACCGATAGCCTAGACCTGAATCCTCCAGGTAGTGTGCTTAGAGGATTCATGGCTAAGCAGAACCAAAGTGGACTCAAACTGTCGCCCTGAAATATTCCCCGTTTAATTCATACAGGCATCATTCCCCTGGATCTGTCGACACCCGGCTAGCGAAGGACCATCCTCCATTGCCCCATACACGACTCAAGGAAGGTGCGTATAGTTGCATCTATCTTGTACAACGCCAGCAGCCTCGTGAGCCATGTATGTGGCACCGAGTCGTAGGCCTTCTTATAATCTATCCAGCATGTCGACAGATCCTTGCAATCGTCGTGTACGTTACCCCAGCAGGAAAGTGGCTCCTAGAGTGATATGAGTGGTACATATAATTAGTGCGTAATCTGCTGTAAATGTGCGCCAAATAAAAAATATGTGCGCTTTGTCGACCGCTAACGTCGCGTATAATTGCCAACAAACGTTTGCACGCGACTGTACGGACAACGGCTTAGGTTTATACGTCCAATGAAAAAGGTCATCGATATGTGTGAAGCCATAAGTTATAGTGATAGCATAAAAGCAAACATTATGCACTTGGTGTACTCCACCGTATACTATCAGAGAGTTACTCTGGCCTGATGTGCGATACCCACACTAGTGCCCCGAAATTATTTACTTATTTATTTAATAATTTAAGCACACAAATGTACAGAGGCGGAGATAATGCGTTAGGCATAAAAAAACGCTCTTTAGTGTCATTTAGGCAACCAGAACACATCCTGTGCTATCGGAGAGTTGCCCCGATCAAGCACAGGACCGGTCCAGTCATTATGTCCAATAATGCGCGCTAAGGTACCGCTAGAGAGTAGCCCCAGACACGTACCCACACACAACCTTTACAACACGCCACATCATCAGAAAGTTGCCCTGACCTGATGTGCAGCGTCATGCAGCCTACAAAATTACAGCAATATAAAACATAACACACTAATCCTTGGAGTTGTTAACCTAGTTGTTCTTACGAGTACAAGCTTCCGGGTAACATTTTTTTTTTTAAAGTGAGCTTTACCGTACCTTTTTGGTTTATCCCACTTCTGAAATGAAATGATACGCCTTTTCAGCACGAATATTTCTGTACCTATGCCACAATTTTTTTTTGGTTGAGAAATTATCAAATAACTTCTCCCGCTCTGGGCGGAGCGGGGGGGTGTCAGACTTACTGACTAAAACCCACCCATGTTCCTTCCATTAACTGTATTGCCAGAGGCCTCGATATCCCTTCCGAGCTTTCCCACGACCCTGGCAGGCATCGGCCCTAGAGGACTTCTACACTTGTGCTGACGACATCTCTTTGTGGCGCGCGTGGAATACAACGCGCTGTCGACCCGGGCCTGGTCTTTACTGGACGGTGAGCTACCCATTGCTCACCGTCCGCAAGCCCGCGCCTACGGTGGCCGGAAATCCGCCCGGGATTCCCAACGCCCAGTGCGTCTCCTGTGACGGCTAGGGGCGAGAGGGCGCGAAATTTGCCTTTCCCTCAACCGTCGCGCCTCCTCCTTCACGAGCATTATTGCTTCGCAGGAGGTGACGGCTGCCCATGCCCTCTCACTCCGTACCATGGCCTGAACCAGGTCTGGACGCGAGCTGGGGCGTCGCTGCTGGTAACGATTTCATCTATCGGGCATGAGGAACAGGGTGTAAAGTTTACTCATCTTCCATAAAAAAGGGAGGATCCTCCGACCAGACGGGTGTCGTGTCTGGAGGGCAACTGCCCGATGTTGTATATATGCTAGTTGCGCGGTAAACTCTGCTTGCGCGATGCGAGATTTTGCGTGACGTCAGTGTGATACGTAGTCCGCATGTGGCGATGTAGATGGCCGCCACACATCTAACAAAGTAGTATTGTAATTAATTTTATCTTTGCTTTTCGAGCCTACTTTTTGAAGTTAGGGGGACCCGTGGCATACTTCTTTAAAATATGATATTTTTTTCTGATGTTCTATAGTTTTTTGTTTTAGCTGACTGTTTTCGGTTGTTAAGGTTTCAATTACCTGGTGTGCGCTTTTAATTAATTATTCAGTTTTATATCTCTTCTATAAGCGATTCTACCTCATCAGAGCGAGCTACAGATAGGGCTGGTAAGCTCCTGGTGTACGGGTTTAATGTGGTTGATGTGAGAGATAGGTTTAATGAATCGTTGGACACATTTATCTTATTTTGTCAAAGAGTTACGTTATTAAAACTCATTCATCTACGAGTTATCCATTTCCAGGTTATCCATTTTGAAGTGAAAGTCAATACTCGTAATTTTATCAGTGATATTTCTTGTTTATTTGCACAGAATCCTGCCGTTAACTTGAGCGTATGACAACGCCTTGCTGTTTTTTTTATCTAAATTAATGTCATTAACTATGGTTTGCACGCCTATTCTGTTGGGATAAAAGTTGTCTGTGTTGTCTTTTGACTCGTGGGCCTTCCGAATTGAGCCTTGCGTTATTGAGACGGGGTTCAAATTGATTTTCAACTAATTTAAAATGTGAATAGTCTCGAAAAGCTGAATTTAGGGCCACATTTACGGGCAACATTTAACTACATTTGCTGTTTTGTGTTTAAACTTTGCCGGTCACCAAAAAACCTTCAGCTTCCCGGATTAAAAAACGTAATGTGTAGTAGGTACACCCTTAAAACTATAGTGTGAATAAAGAAAACTTATGAAATAACAGAATATATATTTATTAACAATAACAAAAGGCTTGTTTACAATAAATAGCTTATGAATGATTTGGCTAACGCTATTATACAGATCCATAATATACACAATATGAAACAACATAGGTGCTAGCAGTGGTTTTAACGAGTCTAATGTGAAGGAAACAATACATGTGTAGTTTATTCAAATTCTTGTTTCCAATTGCTTTAAGCCCATGTAAATTAAGTTCATTTCAAAATGACTAGTACTATTGAAAAAGCCATAAAATGTTTGAAGTTGTAGCGCAAACGAAACTTTTTGTGTGGGTATTAAAGTATTTTTTTCCAAAAACACACAAGTAGTTTACAAGTACGGAACCTAAATCGCGAACGCAGTACACAGAAATAACATTGATTTTGAATTAAAAAAAAAAACAATCTTTGCGATGTAAAATGTATGTGTAGAAACAGGTTGTGTTCACTTTGTTATCATAAGTACGTTAGTCAATCTTTGGTCAACCTAGCAACATTAGAGTATCGTTTTGTTATTAATTATAAGTACTAAATAGTACCGATAAAATATTAATTAACTTAGTATTATAGAATGCTCATAAGACTGTAAAATTCATAAAAATATTGCGTTTTGAACTACTAAAAACCACGAGTGAATAGATTACTCCTACGCAAGCGTCGACCGCATTATTGCTAAACAACAGGTGGGATATTTCTCAAGTAATTGTGTCACTAAATGTTAGGTGTTTACGGGTTTGCCCACTTGTTTTGAACTCGAACGGAGCTCTTACTCAAGAGCACATTGTCATTGCGAGTAAAACTTTTAAATTAAACTTTCAATAGTGCATTAAAACTGGTGTCTTAAAATACATTAAAAATGTATCTGACACATCCACACCACTGCTAAAAACCACATCTACTTAGCATATACAATACAAATAACTCTAGTCACAATAAAAACGATTATGGTTCGGGTCACAAGCTTTTTGCCTTCCTATCTTTAAGTAAGCTGGAGATGAAGAACTCTCCAGCCCTATACGATGACCGGACTAATGGTCCACTGGCTGTATACAGGAATCCCAATTCGGTCCCGCGTTCTTCCCATTCCTTGAATTTGGCTGGTGTGACGTATTCAAAGACTTTGAGATGACGTTTGGTGGGCTGCATGTATTGGCCTAGGGTTACGCAGTCGACGCCGGCCTCGCGTAGATCTGTTGAGAAGTTCGATGTATTTTATAAAACGATATAGACTCGAACACAATTAACAGATGTAATCATTTCATATTTCTAATACTTTTCGCGGGATCTGTGCTAATATATGTTACAGCTAAAACCTGCAATTGGGCTTGAACTCGGTTCATTCATAGAAAAGGAAAATTCCGCTCATAACTTGAAAAAATCGCAGTATTTCTAAAGTTTAATGGCTCGTGAATTCATGATACTTTCAACCGGTCAGGATAGTGTGTGGTTCAATTCAGACTGGCTCAACGTTCCAAATGCATTTTAAACTGTGCTGTATTTGACTAAAGTTTTGGGGCGTTTAATACGCCTAGTGTCGCTTCTAAACCAAATTATTTTTTTCTCTTAAATTCATTCTTAAACTTGGTGTATTGCAGTAGAACTAGACATGATAACTGACCTTTCATAGTCTGTTCCACTTGCTCGTCAGTCTCGCCGAGTCCCAGCATGATTGAAGACTTGGTGATCAGGTCGGGGTTGACTTCCTTGGCCGTCTGCAGGACCTTCAGAGTTTGACGGTAACTGAGGATAGAGAATATTCATTTATTAGGAGAAACAGATACGACGGATGCAATGATCAAATAAAATAACAGTCAATAGGTACATAAAAAATGGCGAGTTGTGCGTTTACATAGCTTATGAATATTCAGTCAGTGACAGTCGGATGTCGAATGAAATGTGTATGTTTTGTTTTATAGCACTATTTTATATGTGAACGTTTGTATAGAAACTTAGCACACAATCACACAAAAAAGCAGAACGGATGTGGATGGAATTTTATTCTAGCATTTTAAACAGTATCCCATGAAAGATGAGGTTGAGCTAATAGGTCCCTATTTCTAGTACTATAATTATGTCTTTCACCTCTTTTACTAAAAAGATGTACATTATGTTTTCATAAATATATTAACAAGGTACCGTTATGATGTTAATATCCTTCAACAGGTCCCATATAACACCATTTGTGGTTGATTATTTAATAAATGGAGTAGATCATTAATGTACACGAAAAAGAGGAAAGGACCCAATATCAAGCTTTGTGGAACACCCATTTTTACTTTTAAACTGAGTGGATCGATACCATTTTTTTCTAACTTGCTGTTGTCTATCATTTAAATAAGATTTTACTAAACGGAGTCCGTAATGTTCAAGTTTCAAGAGTAAGATTTCGTGATCAACGCAAACAAATGCCTTGGAGAGGTCACAAATGATTCCTATGGCGTCATGGGCACGGCACCTTCGCACCTTAATAAGACACATTTTAAAAAATGCGGTGCTTCGGACGTGCCACGTTCTTTGGTAAAAGCATATTGTTGATCGTGAAGAATTTTATTCGTGTTAAAATGATTGAGCATTTGGTTAAGCATTACCTTTTCAAACACCTTGCTGAAAACCGGCAACACGGATACGGGTGTATAAATATTAAGGCTAAATAAGGCGCTATAGTCTCAATTATGGAGGTACAGACTTTAATGGACATTCCCCAAAGATCAGACACACAAATAGAACCTGTATTTAGTTAACAATGTTAATCCGGATAAAAAGTATCCTATATGTGTTAACTTAACACAGAGGCAGAGATTCGATTGTCAGCACTCGAACCACCATTAACCATTGTTATATGGTTCACGAACTGAGCATTCCAAGTTTGTAATATGTTTATGTGTTTTATCTGTTGTTTTTATTTTTTAATTGTATGTTTTTTTTAAATTGATTTACACCTATTATGATCATTTGTTGGTCAAAATAAACGTTTAGTATTATTATTAATATATATAATACTTTTTATCCGGGTTATATGAACGAATTCGTCTAGGATGTAAATGAAACTACAGGCAACAGGTAGTAAGTTCACAAGTATTACCCAGCTCTGGGATCCCTCACAAACGGCGTCAATCTTTCAACGGTCTCAATGTTATGAGCGAACACATCGAGCCCGCAGTTCGCGATGGTGGCCACGCACTCACGGTTCGCCCTGAAGTCTGGTACTAAGCATTCTACTAGGATGTCCTTGTTCCTAAATAATAACACATATATTAGGTATTTTAGTCGAAAAAAATAATATTGCACCATTAGCACGAAGGAAAAGACCAGCAGGGTTATTTCGTAACTTACAATGGCAATGGCATTAATTTTGACAGTTCAACAACATTTGTTGCGTTATTTAAATAAAGAAAGATTCTTTCGATATTTGAAATTGCGAGGCAATTATTATAATACAATGCACTTACTGTTTTTTGATTTCTCTTACAGTTTCAGCAAGATGATTTGATCCAGCATCAGGTAAATCTGGAAAATGTATACTTAAATGTTCACGAATTCATATTGTCTGTAGTCCGGGGAATTTAAGCCGAATGTTATGCTAACTTTGCAATTATTTAAACTGTATTTGTTTTATTTATCGTGTAGGGTATGGACAAGAGAGTGTGTTAAAATGTATACCGCGTAAAGTTCACCCCCACGTATACGGTTTTTTTTAAAGAAAATATGATATTTCAATTTTACTCGGTAGAAAATAATATTAACCTGTTAAGCCCCGCGCGACACCGATTCGGAGTCAAACAATAGAAAACCTTGTCCGTGTCTCATTAGCTGTCCTTGACCAATTAAAAGATATATTTGTATGGAGTGTTTGTCGAAGAGAAGGAAAAATTAAAGTTTAATTCTGAAAAAATATATTGCTTTTACCATTTGTTTACATAATAAGGTAACCAACATTTTCCTGTTAACTATTTTGCTTCGATTTTTATTCACAAAAACGCATTTTCGTTTTTTTTTACCGTCCTGGTCTTTTTGCGGCCCTGGAAAATGTTTAATTTTTTATTATTAGTTTAAGAGCTAAGTTCAAAAACACAATTCATGAAAAAATTGCTGTTAAGATTTAGTGCAGGGTTCAACGTAATTTCCCCGGCCTAGTATACCTAGTTATGCAGTTTTTAATTATTATAAAGACTGTCAACTGAAGTGGCAGTGGGCTGGCCATATTTGTGGAGACCGCGCGGCAAGCGTAGTGTGGGACGCCCCCAGCTAGATGGACCGACGACCTTAAAAAGGTGGCTGGGACAGACTGCATGCGGAAGGCGGAGGACAGGGTGTTGTGGCGCAGCCTGGGAGAGGCCTATGTCCAGCAGTGGACTGTTATAGGCTGAGTTGATTGATTTATTGATTGAAAGACTTTCAATGAGGAACCAGACTGGACAGGTCCACTAAAATCGTGTGGTTCTTTCGTCAAAGATCATCTCAGACATTAATCTGCATGTTAAGTAAATTCTTACTAACCCTATGGACTTCGTCTGTAAATAAAAGTATTATATTCTAGTATTCTAATATTATTAGAGAATCTTTGAATTCAATTAAACCTCTGAGTCTGTTTCGGTCTTTTTTTCTCAGAATAGTCGAATAGGAAACACCGAATTCATCTAGTTTTAAAACATAAGTAAGTTATTATTGACGTGTTAAAGTGTTTTGAAGTGTTTGTTGTTTACAGAAATAAATATCATTTATCATTATTGAATTTATCACATTAAAAATCAAATTAACCAATGTAGTAAATAAAGGTGAACTCAACTGTTATTGCTAGTTCATTAAGTAAGGCCCAGTACACATGGCAATATTTTACTCTATAGTTTTGGGATCACGTGGCACCTTCATACTGAATATTTTGTTTTTAACCATATGAACAGTGGGATGTTGACGAGTGATTTTTTAGCGTAAAATATCGTAAACTCTGATTTTTAATTTGCTAGAGCAAAATGACAGCTTTTTTTTTGTTGGGTGGGAAATTATTAAAGAACTTATAGGATGTGTCAGACTCTTACTGACTAAAACTCACCCGGGTTCCTACCGTTGTCTTTTTTAAAATAACAAGATAAATAATGAATATTACAGAGACAACACGACAACAGTGAAGGTGCTCCTGCAGATAATGATTTTTTGTTCCTTAGTGAGAGTCACTCGGTAACTGGATTATTTATACTAGGTTATTTTTATGTCGACACCAAATGTCATTTTAGTTTTTAGATTATAGGTACATCACCGCCGTGTGTGCACGGGCCTACGGCATTAAATCCGCCACTGTAAAAGAATTGTGCAATAAATAAGTCTGCAGTATAATACCGTCTCTATCAACTGACGTGAGCACGATGTACCCGAGGCCCCACTTGTTGATGGCGTGCGCGGTGTTGCGCGGCTCGTCGGGGTCCAGCGGCGGCGGCGCGCGCGACGTCTTCACCGAGCAGAACATGCAGCCGCGGGTGCACGTGTCGCCCATCAACTGTGATAAGAGACAAGCAACATGTTACTCTGTGTCGTAACAGAAAGCGACTGTCGCGCCAATACGCGATTGCGAAATCGTTAAAATGAGTTATCGACGTATACACGCGATTTGATTGATCGCAGCGACCACGTCTTCGTACCGAAAGCGGTTGAAGCGCACTCCCGCGACAATCGCTTTCAGTTAGGACGTGGACTTGAAGAAAGCTTCTCTAATAGGACGCGAGTTTCTTTTTCTACACCTGTATTTAAACTGAACCAGTTATGCTGCTTCTTTTTAGGGTTCCGTATGTCCGAATGAAACAACAGAACCTTTATAGCTCGTGTGTCTGTCTGTCCATCTGTCACAGCCACTTTGCCACGTACCTAATTGGTACACATATCGATTTCTGTGACCCAAACACGGAAGAGTTACGTAAATAAATGAATTTTGAATATGGGGATCACACTGTACCGTGTGACATATCAAATGAAAGATAACTTACTGTGGGTGGGACCCTCAAGTATGTCTTTTTATAAATTTAAAATAAATAGTTTTAAAGTTATACAAGAAAATAGATCAAAATTGGCCATTATCCCCCCCACCCCCTTATCACCGAAACTACTGAACCTAAAATTTTGAAAACAAAAACTGAAAATAGTGCGTGAACCGACTCGCACTTGGCCGGTTCTATAATTTAAAAGGTAGCATACAATTAGCTTAAAGATTTTATCTGATGAAGACACCAGCGCAGCTTACGTATCGCTCACCAGATGTGGCAAAAGATAACCGTGGTGTTTCCACTATTTGATGCTGGACAAGGACTGTTTAGTCGTTTACTTATCCAGCCTTCCTGATAAGAAAGCCACATCTTTCTTCACAGAAGTTAGCTTTTTCCTAATTAAATCCTACTTACTGTCTACACCTTACTTCTTATAACATGAACGTGTGTTTGACCAAACACACGATCAAGTCGCGAAAAACAGGCTTGTCAGGGATTTCCGTGCCTCGGAAAGCACGTTAAGCCGTTGGTCCCGGGGCTCTTATTTGTCGATCTTTTACGGGTAGTCAGCCCGAAAGTCTGACAACCAGTCTTACCATGGTATTACCCAGTAACTAGGTTGTGGAGGTCAGATAGGCAGTCGCTCCATGTAAAATAATGGTATGCAGTTGGATACAACTGCATACCAGTAGAGTTAGACAGTTAGACAGGAAGCCGACCTCAACATAGTTGGGAAAAGGCTGGGCAGATGATGATGAGGGATTTACGCCTTGATTGTGGTTGTGGATTTTATAATTCCAAATGTTTGAAGATAGCACAAACTCAACGGCAAAGTACATAATTTTTCCAAAAACTCATATTTATACTTAACATTTTTGGAAACTAAGCTGCGAACACAGATTAGAAGAGAAGTTGATGGAATAATTTGTAATAGAATCTAGTTTTAAGGGAACACTCGGCGGAGAGAGAAGACATCTTCCAAATGTACTGATTGTTGAAACGCAGACAAACAGGCGTATCTTTGTCACTTTAGCATTACGACGTACCGTACGGGAGAGTGTGTATGAAAGAGCCAAGCTTTGAAAGAGCCGATGCGATTATCTCCCACTTAAGAAGACCATACTCCTACCATAATTCCATTTTACACTTTATATGGCAACACTGGACAGCTGTCACCAACAGACATTTGACAGTTCTAGGACACCAAATGGCGTCGTAGGACTGCATTGAACATTTTGAAGCCAAAATGTAAGTATTTTTGGGTTTACTTAAGTTTTTTTGACATCAACTATAAAGCATAGGTTGATAAAATGATGTATTGTTATGATGTTAAGGTAAATTAGCTGTAGTTCGAGGTTACATTTTTTAATACAAAATGTTTTTAAAGAGCCAATTGTCGAGTCTAGGAAAGAGCCGGCTCTTTCATGGCACAAAAATTGGCTCTTTCAATATACTACTAGCTATTAGTTTAACATCGCCGTGTTTGTGATATTTATTTAAAACTGTTATCGTTCAGACTAGAAAAACATGTCTTCGCGACCCTCCGCACCGAAAAAGCGGCAAAGGCCCACAACTGCAGGAATTGAAGAGGCTGTACGAGAAGTGACTGCGGGAAATCAATCCATAAATAAAAAGGCATTATCAACAAAATAGAAGAAAAATAAATTAAAAACAAATCTAAAAAAACTATTGTTAAGAAAATGACTACACAACAAAATATCAGAAAACTAAAAAACAGGACGATTCCAGTGCCTCTGGCGCCAACATGTTTTTGCACGATGATACATCATTAACAAGCTCAGAAATGATTAAATACATTTATTAGAATTAAAAAAACAGAATATTAGTTTACAGCAAGATAAAAAATATTGTGTGTAATGGACACTATTCCAAGGGCAAAGAAGAATGGTACCAGTGCAAAATATGTGGAGGATGGACTCACGAGTCCTGCAGGCTTAGCATGACCCTCTCTATTTCTTCGAAGAATAGACAAGGTTCTTTCCATACAAAGTGACATTTCGTTACTCCTTTTTTGACATCCCACCGTAGAAATCTTTCTACATAAAAAAAGACCTAGACAAAGATCGTTAGAAACGAAAGACAAGATGACAGATTGTAAAAGGATTTCTACGGTGAGATGTCAAAAACTGAGAAACGAAATGTCACTTTGTATAGAAAGAGCCGTGTCTACTCTTCGAAGAAATAGAGAGTGTCATGCTAAGCCTGCAGTGGTAACAAAGGAATGATCAATTTCTTCTGCCAAAAATGTTTTTGATTTTTTTATCAGAGTTTTAACATTATTTCAGACTGATTTTTACAAAAGTATTGTTAATGATTAAGATTATTTTAAGATGATTATTTGAGACTGATAAAAAGCTGTGATTTTCACTTATGTTTAACTTTGATTATATTTGTATCTATTAAGAAATTTTAATTAATAATGTTAAAAAACTAGTTTGTTTCTACAAAGTGGAATCTGGCTCTTTCATAGCACACGGTAGCTCTTTCAGTGACAGGTTGTTTTGAAAGAGCCGATTTCCCATTTTTTTGAAGTGGCTATTTTTCAGATTTCTTACATTATTACCATTTTTTTTTAAATTTCAGTAGCATTACTATTAAACTGATTATTGAAAAAAAGTATTTTTATTTTTAAAAAATCAGCCTATTATGATTATTTTTTATACTTTTTAAGACTGGCTCTTTCATGCACACTCTCCTCTACGACGAAAAACCGGACAAGTGCGTGTCGGACCACGCACAGTGAAGGGTTCTGTGGTTGAGATGAATTTATACCAAAAACAAACTTAACATTATAGTCGAAAAACATGTTCTTCTATACATCGATTTACGTCAATTCTACAACTGCAAAATGTAAGTTGGTCGACTATTACTCGTCTACTTGTAAAGCGTACTTAGCTGTGATAGTTTTCCTTTTAATTTCGTTATATATACTACTGCCATGATTTTTTTCACATATCCAAAAGCAACCATTTAGCTGGCAGGGGTTGACTCTAACAAAAATTGGTATTTTAAAGCTTAATATTACGCAAACGGATCCCTGAATTAAAAAGTTTTCAAAGACCCGCAATATTTTTGAACGGCCAATCCAACGATACGCCACACAAATGGGATAGATGAGAAAAAAAAATATCATCCCCACTTTACGTGCAGGGGAGGCATGCCGATTTTTTTTTTTTTTTTCAATAATTATCTCATTTTTTTACCCCATTGTCGGCGTGATTAATATATATTACTAAGAGTCTCAGAGCTAAGCCGCGGACAGACAGGCAGACATACGGACATGGCAAAAATATAAGGGTTCATTGTTGACTACGGAACCCTATAAATGGACCTCCGAGGGCAACTCCGACGTTAGAAAATACCTCATTAGGTATCAACCTACTTGGTGCAAAGATGCTATCGCGGTAAAGTAGGTTTACATTTAAAACACGTTTTACACTTGGATAAAACGAATCTAATGACGTCGACTAAGTACTTTAAAATCTAACTTATCTGAGGTAGAGTGCTAATTTTTTCACGCTGGCTTCGCTCGATCGTGCATTCTAGATTGCTTTAATTGCTTAGGTTGGTCCCGGTTAGGCTTTTTGGGCATAAGTCTAGTCTCGTGATTTTAGCAATCGAAAATCAGAGCTCACATCAGATTAATTATGACAAGACCATATTTTTTTTTGTAAAAGGCTTGAAGAATAAAATTGTAATTCTAATATGGTATAAACTCACGGTTTATTTCAAACCCTAACCTGTCCTATCTTAATGAAAATTAATGTGTTAAAGTATTGGCGGGGCGGGGGGCGGCGGGCGGCCGAGGGCAGATTTTGTCCAGCCTCGAAAAAGTTCTAGATGGCTGCTAATTTACATAAAATGTATTTACATGTAGGTCCGTGAGACCTACATGTAAATACATTTTATGTAAAGTAGATCTTTGACAGTCGTTACGGGTCGTCTGAATCTCGAAAGTCTGACAACCAGTCTTACCAAGGGGTATAGTAACTGGGTTGTGGAGGTTAGATAGTCACTCCATATAAAATACTGGTATTCAGCTGTATCCGGTAAGACTGGAAGCCGACCCCAACATAGTTGGGAAAAGGCAGGCAGATGATGATGATGTAGTAAATAAAATGTTTCAGAAGAAGCGGATGTTGAGAATGATTTCGGAATGACCGATGCAACACTGTACCCTGAGGAAGTGGTTGGATCAATAAATGGAGATAATTTTCGTAATGTTGAAACGTGTTTCTTGCCTGTCATTTTTAAATTTCCTTTCAAAATATTTTTTTTTATATATTGATAAGATTAGTTCAAAATAATTATTTTGAACTAATTTTATCAATTTCGTGGGCTAATTTTATCAAAAGTAAACAACTTTGAAAGTATTATACTCCCGACTTGAGAGTGGTCTTCATATGACCCTTTTTTCGTCTAAATCTTAAATCCATGCAAACAATCTCTGCAATTTGGAAAGAATCTTTCGACAGTTTTCATTGATGAAAACCATTGAAAGATTCTTTCATAATATTCTGTTTTGGATTCATTAAAATTATCATTATGTTTGGTCAAGAAACTAACAGACGATTTTAATTCTGGTAGTGTATACTCTCATGAACAAACTTACCATAATAGTTGCAGTAGAAGTGCCATTTTTGCCCCCACTCCAGCACTCACCAATGTTAGGACAGCGAGCCTCTTCACATACTGTGCTGAGTTTCAACTCACGGAGCTGTTTCTTTATCTCAGTGAATTTTGACCCTGGAACAATATAACTACTGATTGAATTCAGATGACCAGGTTTGATCTACAATTTGTATCTGTTCTCATACTGACTTTTAAGTAAAATATCTACCTTGAACATGAGACTGACCAACAAATCTGTTGAAACATGCATTATTAGATAATAGACTGTTAAAACATATCATAAATAAGGTAGTGTAGAGGTTCCATGATAACGTATCATCCTATCATTGTTAAAGAAATTGTGTACCAAGGCAAATAAAAAAATAGTAGTTTGCGGTGACTTCAACATCAACACACTGAAAAAAAATAATTTTACGTTGGACTTTGAAAATTTACTGTTGAATTATAATCTAAAGTTAGTGATTAATCAAGCAACTAGACCAAAAAGCCATACGTGTTTGGATAACTTTGCCCACAATCCCAAACAAAATTGTATGAGTGATGTAGTCGACTTCGGTTTATCGGACCATACCGCTCAAATTTTAAAAATACCGGTTAACAAAACATGTACAATAAATTCCTGGCGATTTCAAAAGCGTAACTTATCCAGAGAAAATTTAATTTTGTTTAAAAAGCACCTTCAATGCCTATCTTTCTCAGAAGTACTTGAAATAGATGACGCTAATTATGCATATAATAACTTTATCGATCTCTTTCAGCTATTATATAACTTATGCTTCCCAATGCAATTAAAAAATGTAAAATTTGATAAAAAAATTAAATGGCTATCACGCGGAATTAGGATTTGTAGCAGAAAGCAACGGAATATGCTATGGAAATACAGAAAATCACCTACAAGCGAGAACAAAAATAAATTCCAAAACTATGCACAGACTTAAAAAGATCGTAAAATTAACTCAAAGAGCCCAAAATATTTTTTTGATTAATAGCTCAATAAACAAGTCAAAATCATCATGGCAAATAATAAATAATAATAATAATTTAATTAAAGAACCAATTTTGCAAATTAAGGAAGGAAAAAAACTAATAAAAGACCCTATGCAGATTGCTGAATCATTTAATAACTTTTTTGTTGACCAAATACATGATGTATCCAGTAATAGTACGAGAAATGCAGCTGCAATTACCAAAACCCGTAATTCTTTGTTTATGCAGCCGGTAGGCCCCCAAGATATTACAAGTGTGATACAAAACTTAAAAAATAAAAAATGTTTCGGATTCGATGGCATTTCTACGATTGTAGTCAAACTTGTCTCTGATATTATCGCGAAACCGTTAAGCCATATAATAAATGAGTGTATAAGCTCAGGTATATTCCCTGATGAATTAAAGACTGTGATCATAAAACCATTGTACAAAAAAAAATGACAAGGAAGACATGACAAACTATAGACCTGAAGCTCTTATTTCAGTATTCTCTAAGATCTTTGAAAAAATCATATATGAATCTATTTACACTTTTATAGATAAAAATGACATTTTATGTGAAGAACAAAAGGGCTTTCGAAAAAATAAAAATATCAACATGGCAATATTCGATCTCTTGAAAGTAATCATGAATAATATGGATAAAAAAAAACCCTATATGTGCAATATTCACGGACATGACAAAGGCATTCGATTATGTAAAGCATGACACTCTCTTAAATAAACTTAGCGATTATGGCATTAGAGGAAACGTGCTAAACCTAATTAAGTCTTATCTCGCGCATAGAAAACAGTACACAGAACTATCGAGAATTTGTACTAAAACTAAGCGTGAACTGAAATACTTATCCAGTCGCAGATTAACAGAGTTCGGAGTTCCACAGGGCAGTGTACTCGGTCCATTACTGTTTCTACTTTATATTAATGACCTACCCTGTCAAATTCAACAGCCAATGACATTATTTGCCGATGACAGCACTGCTATAGTCGAATGTATGAATGAGACGAACTACGAAGATGACATAAACAGCACACTTAAAGCAATAATAGAATGGCTTGATAAAAATAATCTAGTCATAAATTTACAAAAAACTAAAGTCATGCATTTTCACCAGAGGTTACAGCCAAAAAAAGTAATTACTGAATATAATGGCCAAATCGTAGACACAACTTCAGTGAATAAATTCTTAGGAGTGCAGATTGACGACAAATTGACATGGAAATCTCATGCTGAAAATGTATGCCAAAAACTTAGTAAATCTTCATATGTACTCTATAACCTCTCAAATAAAGTAAACATAAATACATTAGTTACAGCCTATCATGGATTAGTTGCTTCGTTATTAAGATACGGTGTCATATTTTGGGGCAACTGCAGTGAGAGGGAAAGAATATTTAAGGCCCAAAAACGATGTCTTAGATCAATGACAGGTCTTAAGTGTACTGAAAGTTGTCAACCTGTATTTATATCCCTAAAAATTCTGACATTGCCTTGTTTATATATACTAGAAGTTGCCATATTCGTTAAATTAAATAAACACCTATTTACCTCATTGATTGACATAAGACAACGCACAGCACCAATGAGGTCCCAGTATAAAAACCAACAGTGCACAGGTGGTCATAAAACAGCCTTATTAAAAAATAGCATCCTTTCCATGGGACCGCTTATATATAATAAATTACCTGAAAATTTAAAAGACCTACCCATAAAAATGTTTAACAAAACTATTGCTGGAGAAATGTTATTACACAATTAAAGACTTTCTAAGTGACAAAACTACATATATAGGAAAATGTGATTGTTAAATGTACGTTGTCTTTGCAATTTCGAATGTTTTAGATTACTCGTCTATTAATGACATTGTATTTATTTATAAGCGATTTCTTATTTATTTTTTATTTTTATGGTTGTTGTTTTAATGTAGTTTGACGTATCAGATTTTGACATTACCAGATAATCAGTTCTATACCTAATAATAATTGTGATTGTTGTTAATGTTTTTGAATATTTTAATATTAAGCTTTTTGACATTACACATTACGACATATATTCTTCATTGTATAAAATGCGAGAGATTTATATTTAATTAATTAATTATTTTGATTTATTTATTGTAGTCTGATCCGTAACAAACTATTAAATTCGACTATGGCTAATGATAAACGTAATAGCTGTATTTTTATTACTACTGGTTCAAACCTAATATTTTGCATGCCATAAGGTAAAATGTATCGGGACACTTAATAAATATTCCAACATATATGTATACCTACATTATCAGCAAATAAATGATTTCTTTCTTTCTTTCTTTCTAGCCGCTAGTTGACACTGGCAACTTAATATAAATACATATTTAAAATCGGAATATAGGTAGATTAAAAATGATGAATTGTCATTGAGACAGTCTTGAATGAACTCACAAACGAATGTGCTTTGAATTTTAAAAGATAAATAACAGTTAACAAAAAACAAAAAGGAATATTATTTATTTAGTGTAGCACGTCCCCCACACTACAGTACTGTACAAAAATGTATTTAAAAAAATATTATATTAAATATTTTTGTACTAATTGAGAAGTTCATTGCATAAAATGTACATTATGTAAGCAAGCATTATTAGAAATCAGAAGATTGTGTTGTTGATAAAAATGATAATCACAATGCAGTCCCTAAATGGCTTTTAAACATAATTATTGTCAGGGAAATAAGGTCTTTAAACTTAAAGAAAGAGACAACTAGTGATCTCAAAATTAAATAACACATGTTAGGTATTATATTGAATCTAGCACTGATAATGACTAAAATAATTTTAAGGTCACTGAGAATTTGTTTAGAAATATTTGATTACACAATGTTTTATTATTAACTACTCTAAAATGGTAACGTTGCTCGTTATTGAAAAATATTTCGCAAGCATTAAGTCCTAGTAGTAATATGAAAATGACCACATAAAAATATCAGTTGGAAAATTAAAGGCTTTGGTTTGGCACATTTAGCAAATAAAATACGTCGTATTTTACCAGTTGGTATGGTCGTCTTCAGCCACGGGGGCAGCCTCAGTCGCTCTGCTTCACCCTTCACTCTCTTTAGCTTTCCCTCATACTCCTCCCAGTCCTTTGGACGGTCTTCAGAAACGAAATCAGTTAGACTGGGGCCTTCGCGAAGTTTCTCTCGAATAGCATCGAGTTTAGTTGTATGCTTGCACCTCTGAAACTAAATTTATATATTTACATAGAGCCCAGATATTACTGAGAAAAACTTACGACCCGCATCATTTTGAGCTTCTAGCATCTAGTATAGTCCTTTTATCTTGTAGCTTAAACCTTCTAACATCACTAATGAGCATTATACACTTGAATAAGGAGGCCCAAGGCGTAAAAACTGAAAGTTATTTTGATGTCAGAGGTTATTTTGATACTTACGTCATGACTTCTACAAATAAGAGAAGACCTTAATTTGCTGCGAAACATTTTAACAGGAACATAAAGCTTATATCTTTATAATAAACTTAACACAATGCAGCAATTTATACTCTAACAAAAATTTTAATTTTCATTCTTTTTCACGGCCATCCACACAACAACAATGTTTTTTCTAGACATAGATTTTGCTGCCATCTGTGACATCTGTCAGTGAGTAAAGAGATGCCACGTGCAAATTTTGAACACAATAGTCGATATTTAATAAACCAAGAATTGATTATATAAAATAGATCACTGAGTTTTTTGGTAACGTTCGCTCTCACTCAATGCTTTGAGTGCAAATATAACTATAGTATACTGGTTTGATTGCTTTGACATCGTTTGATAAGATTGTGGTCATTATAGTGTGTAAGTTATAGAAGAAGAAGACATGTTGCGCTGCCGATGCCACCTGCACCACGTTACCAACCCATATAACTGTGAATAAAGAGGAATAAAGACTATGTATTTTACGAATTTACACATACATGCATAAACTCATGCCTTCTTCCCATCAATCCAGGCAGAAACTACAGAGCGCCACCTGTTACGATGCTTACATACTCCTTGTATTTTATTATTGTAAAATTCTAAACAATTGACTTAGTACGACTCAAAATTACCCACTCTTTATTCTAAACTACAGCTGCCCATCACAACGTGACCCTACTTTTCCCAACACTATATAAAAAACTCCTACTCTTACTACAATACTACATAATCTGTGCTTACTACTTAATCTGTGTTCCCTATTGTAGCCTTGGGTAGGGCTTTGTTTGTAAAGTGAAATGAATGTTTAAGATAATGATAATTATTCTAACGCAATAAAATGAAATATAGTTATATATTGTTTTGAGTAGAGAAAAATAGTATATAGTTAGATTAAACGTAAAAAATAAGTAAATAATTTGTGACCTTGAGCGTAAGCAATACAGCTGTCAAATAACCTAACCACATTTTTTTTGTAAACGAAAGATGAAAGAAGTTTCTCTTGTGAACTTTTATTGTATCTAGCGGAGGCTCTGTAAGTACAATTCCTTTGATACAATGGATGAAACCGTCACGCACTACATAACTTCCCACCCAGCTGATCAGGTATGTTGATATACAATTTTATAAATTAGCCACTAAACCACTAATTAGATAGCTTTAATTTTTGTCTAATTGTTTGCTGTTAATTCAGTGAATCAGTCTTCAATTCTAGATCTTTTTTACTAACAAATGTTTAATACAACCCATTTTTGACAAAGAAAATGCCTTCACAACTTAACCAATTGATATAGAAAATAATAGGTATTAGCTGAATTATTTTTTTTCCTGTATCCCAATTAACATGCTATGTTTAACGCCCCTGACGGTGTAGGAAAGAGGTTAATTATCTAACCAGTGTATTATTCGCCCACAGACAGTCCATGTGGATGGCAATGCCCTGGCTCTCAATGTGCAGGATGATGGGGGCGGCAGGGTGGCCATCATGCATTCACAGACCTACTCCACATCACTCTGCAGGTATTATCCATATCCCAGTTGTATACATATTAGATTGAAGAATTATTGTATTGAAGTAAAACAATCTAAATATCTCATATTAATTAAACACATTGCGGGACGCACTGCATTAGCAGTAGATTTTTTTAAGTTGAATAATGACAGTACGGGCACCGCTGTACAATTTCAAACTCTTCTGATGTGAGGTATGGGCATACGTATTTTAACATGTCATTCATGCATAATTGACAGTATGGCTATAACCGGCTTACAGCTATGAAAGTACTGTTGTTGTGTTATTATATTATTGCTCTAGGGCAGGACGGATATAGCAGTGGTCGTAACTTGTATGGGCAATTTTACTGTCATATCGCATAATTTGAAAAAGTCAGTACTGTCCCGCAATGTGTTAATAAAGCAGTAGGTACATTAGACACTTAAAAAATAATGCTGCTGACATTCAAATTGTCTGGTGCCATCCTATGTGTAATTGGAATTTTAAATTATATTATTTTAAGTGTCTATAAATGTACTATTTGTACATAAAATGGTGTAGTGTCTGTTTAGCTATAATCTAGCTTAGCAATAGCTTTAATATTCTTTTTAATAAGGTTCTGATTAGTATTTTAATAGAATGTAATCTTTTAAATGGTGTATCTTTGCAAGTAGCTAATCAAATTCTATACATTTTTGTAACAGACAAGTGTCAGTGGGCGACCACGTGGTTGAGGGACAATGGAGTGATGAGATCATGGATCCTGAAGGCAGGCTGGCAGCACTTATGGCACACATCACAGGCCAGCAGGCCAGAGGCCAACAACAATTGCACCATAAGGTATATTATTTCAATGAAACTATTTACAGTTAAGAATCTTTATTACTCATAAGAACTACAACAGGTATTCACTTAAATGTTAATTATAATAAGTAAATCTGTAATAAGAGCTATGGGGTGCCAAACTAAATCATATTTAACTTAATAAATTGGCGAAGCTGCTGATGGTCAGCTTTGTCTAGTGCCACAATGTATAATTTTTCAACCCTCATCTTTACAGCTTTATATCACTGTATGTTGTTTTCCGACATTTTTGCGGACAGTGGCGCGGGCGCAGCTTACCTGAACTATGTGTTACAGGTGCATACAGTGAGGGGTGATGTGGACTCATCTATCATCCTTGATAGTTCCATGAGACTCTTCCATGGCCAGCCAATGGTATGCAAATATTTTTATTGAAGGGCAGGGGTGTTTTGGGGGCTGTCTTATGTAATTTAATTAAAAGTGCTGATTCTCAGCCTAATTTGAATAAATTACTTTTGATTTTGATTGTTAATATGAAAGGCAACTTAAAAAAAACAGCTGTTTGATTCTGTGAAAGATGATATGTCTAGAAAGGGGGTAAATACTGACAGAGATGAATAAAAGAAAGGGGCTTGCTGCAGCAACCCCTAATAAATTGGCACAAGGGCAGGAGGGTGATGGTGATATGGATCTTTTCCAGGATCATTCACAAGAACCGATAGTGGTGGAGGTACCCCCCCTGCCGCCACTCCCTCCCCTGCAGGAGATGAAGCGGTGTCAGGAAACCAACTGGTTCAATAACAAGAATAAACCATCACTCAAAGTAAGATACTACCAAACTACTGATATTTATTAGAAAATTAGCTTTTGCCTGCAGTTTCGCCCGTGTGGAGATCGGAAATTATCCCACGTTTTACCCACGAAATTATCTACAGGGTTACTGGTAACTCGACGTATTCCTTGCAGGACGTCATAGTAGGGTTAAAATGCAACAAATTAAGCCACCAAATGTTCTACCGAAATTCAGTAGTTTTTGAATTAGTTAAGAGTTTTAGTTTTTTAATGAAAAATCCCAGATTAAACCATTTGAAACCAATTTAAAAATGATTTACGGCGCGACTGTACTGAAATTTAAGTTATTATCATAGTTGACGCCGTAGCAGACCTTTGTTAATAATTAAAAGTTCAATAATGCCTAAAACTTTGGCAAATATCACTAACAAAACATTTAATTTTTTGTAATTTTTGCTATTACTTCATAAAAAATGTAGTCTAGTGCAAAAAAAAATACTACACCTGGTGTACAAATTACGAATAAAATATCCTTGTCTTATCAGCTATCCAAAAAGGTATGAAAGTTAATACAAAATCATGGACTACATTATGAAAATCGTTTTTGATTTAGTACAGGCGTGCGTTTCACAAAAAGGTGATTATTCGAAAAATCAAAAACAAAATCCTGATAAATGATAAATAAATGATAAATGATAAATGATTTTATTTCTGTAAGTAGGTTTTTACAAACACTTTTACACGTCAAAACATATTTTTTTAAACTAGATGAGGCCGGCGTTTCCTATCTGACTACTCTGAGAAGAAAGGCCGAAACAAACTCAGAGGTCACCGTCTCTTTTAAAGTCCAGACATAATCTTGGTCAGATCATGTGAAGACCATGTCGATTGGTGTCTGAAATGGTCTTTTGATGAAAGAACCACACAGATTGAGTGGACCTGTCCAGTCAGTGCACGCATTTGTCAGTCGTTGTGCAGCTCAACTCATAACTAAAGGAGCTCAACGATTCAACGAACAATACCAAAGAAAGGACATTTGGCTAGGCCGCAAAAAATACTCAAAACTGCCAGACCATATTAAAAACTAACTGAGAATAAAACAAAATTAAACAATGATCCACATAGTCTTCACATTTACAATAATTAAAACAATATAATACTACACAGAGTAAATATTCATGTCATTGCATAAATAAAATTCATCAATGTCAATGTGTATATTCGGACATAATCTTGGTCAGATCATTTGAGGACCATGTAGGTTTGTGTCCGAAATGGTCTTTTGAGGAAAGACCACACAGATTTGAGTGGACCTGTCCAGTCAGTGCACGCATTTGTCAGTTGTCATGCAGCTCAACTCAAAACTTAAGGAGCTCAATGATTTGACGAACAATACCAAAGAAAAGACATTTGGGTAGGCCGCATAAAGTACTCAAACTGCCAGACCATCATTAAAAGTAAGAGACAAAAAAAAAAAAAAAAAAAACAAACAATGACCCACATAGTCCTCACATTCCTAATAATTAAAATAATATAATATAATACTATACAAAGTAAATATTCATGTCATTGTTTATATAGAATGTTATATAGAATAAGAAAATATAAATAGCTAGCAAAATAAAAAGAGTAAAAAAACAACATTCACTGTAAGTTTATTGGAGCAGCTCAATCCCAAGCCTTTTTGTCCTCAATATAATCTTTAACAGTATAAAAGGCTTTTAGGCACAGTTTCTGTTTTATAAAACATTTGAATTTATTAAGGCTTAGTTCTTGAATGTGGCTAGGAAGTTTATTATAAAAACGTATACATTGGCATCTAAACGAGCTGCCTATTTTTTTGAGTCTGGTTGTAGGAACAACAAATTTGTGTTTGTTCCTAGTATTTACATTATGGATATCACTGTATTTTTTAAACAAATTGATATTTTTATGTGCATACAAAAGATTTTCATAAATATACTGAGAAGCTACAGTCATTATATTAATCTCTTTAAATTTTTCTCTGAGGGAGTATCTGGGACTTAATTTATAAATTGAACGGATTGCCCTTTTTTGTAAAACAAAAATTGTCTGAATATCGGCGGCATTTCCCCATAACAGAATACCGTACGACATTACGCTATGAAAATAACTAAAGTATACTAAACGGGCTGTGTCTAAATCCGTTAAATCACGAATTTTTCTAACGGCGTATGCTGCAGAGCTAAGTTTTTTTGACAATTTATCTATATGGGGGCCCCATTGAAGCTTGGCATCCAAAGTTATGCCTAAGAACACAGTGGTATCTTCGGGGTTCAACTCTTCACCCTTTATGAGAACACTAGTTTTTACTTGTCTAACATTAGGTATTGTAAACTTAATACATTTGGTTTTTTTCTCGTTAAGAAGTAGGTTGTTAACATTAAACCAGTTAACTACTTTTTCGAGGGCACTATTTACATTGTCAGTAACCAACTGCTGACGTTTGAGTTTAAATAAAAGTGAAGTGTCGTCTGCAAACAGCACTATATCATGATTATCCTTTATGAGGCAAGGCAAGTCATTTATATAAATAAGAAACAAAAATGGGCCGAGAATTGAGCCCTGGGGGTGAACATTATTATTCTTTTTAATCAATATTAAAAACTTTAATTACACACATTTCACACGTCTTGTTCGATGTGCTGCCCTCGGTTTCGAATACATGTTCTTATTCGCTTCCTTACTTCGGTTTTTGTTATTCTTGAGGTGATTGTTGCCCTCATCTGGTCCGCCGCATTTGTAATTCTCTCCCTTAGTTCTTCAATTGAATTTACTGGGGTCACATAAACTAGATCTTTCATATGACCCCAGACGTAAAAGTCTAGCGGCGTCAGATCAGGGCTTCGTGCAGGCCACGGAATCGGCCCACCGCGCCCTATCCATCGGTTTGGATAGTTTTCATCCAGCAATTGTCGAATTGTGATTCGGAAGTGGGCTGGACATCCGTCATGTTGGTAAATCATGTTTGCTCTTCTTTCTTCCGGTACATCCGTGAGCAGTGCTGATAAATGATTTCTGAGGAAATCTTCATAAAGTTCACCATTTAGTGTTCGGGGTAAAAAATGTGGGCCAATTAATTTGTCGTCAATAATACCCATCCAAACATTAAGCGAGAACCTTCGCTGGGATGCGGTTGGTTTCAGTTTTTTAGGGTTTGCTTCTGCTTTCAGTGCCCAGTAATGTAAGTTGTGGTAATTTGTGATACCATCACGATCAAAACATGACTCATCGGTCCACAGAATGTTTTTTAAAAAGTTTTCGCTGTCGGCGTCGGCACTTAGCATAAAACGACAAAATTCAAGCCGTCTCGGCGGATCTCCTTCTTCTAATGACTGGACTGGTTGGTAATGGTATGGATGTCGGCCTGACAAGTGAACTACAGACCAGACTTTCCACTGTGACATACCAAGCTCACGCGCTACGATGTTTGTCGATGTGTTAGGATCGTCAATAAAACGTTGAAGAATAAGCTCCTCGTCCTCAGCCATGTATCTCCGGGAACGACCAGTGTTAACTTGCCTGCTTCTTTGGACGCTGCCAGTTTCAGATATTCGCCGATAAGTCGATCCGAAGACACTAACGTGGGGGAGTCGGCGGTTGGGAAAGCGAAGTTGATATTCTCGCTGCGCCTCAGCAGCGTTACCGTCACAAAGTCCGTAACAGTACATTATGTCAGCGTATTCAGGATTAGAATATGCAGCCATAGTCAGCGCTTATGAAGGCACAGCACAGCACAAGAGCAAGATACGCAGCAACAGTTAGGGAAATAGCCAGTAACAAAACACGAGCTTGCGCGACGTAGAGTTGAAACTAACTAACGCTGACGGCCAAATTTTGCAAAATCGCACCCCCTGTCATGCCGAGAGAACAATAGCGACCAATCACAAAGCTCCCCGAGTGGTTGGAGTTCAAGCGCAGGTAAAAACTACGAATAATACGAATACGAAACAATAGGTTGACCGTCTCGCAATTTTACCTGCCCCCCATAAAACTCTTCTCTTCCCTGGCACACATGCAAAAGTATTGACAATCATACCTTTCTGAATAACTTATAAGACAAGGATATTTTCTTAGTAATTTGTACACCAGGTGTAGTATTTTTTTTTTGCACTAGACTACATTTTTTATGAAGTAATAGCAAAAATTACAAAAAAATAAATGTTTTGTTAGTGATATTTGCCAAAGTTTTAGGCATTATTGAACTTTTAATTATTAACAAAGGTCTGCTACGGCGTCAACTATGATAATAACTTAAATTTCAGTACAGTCGCGCCGTAAATCATTTTTAAATTGGTTTCAAATGGTTTAATCTGGGATTTTTCATTAAAAAACTAAAACTCTTAACTAATTCAAAAACTACTGAATTTCGGTAGAACATTTGGTGGCTTAATTTGTTGCATTTTAACCCTACTATGACGTCCTGCAAGGAATACGTCGAGTTACCAGTAACCCTGTATATTATTATAAATTTTGTTGTCTCTAAATAAAAATATGTCGCAATTGTATATAATTATATTACCTTGATACATTTGCGATATATTTTTATTTTGAGACACCACAATTTTATTGTTTTTGGTAGCTATATTTACTTTTATGGTGACGTCATATATCCCATGATATGGCGAATCGACTGATGTACATAATTATTATTAGAGACAAGCCATTAAGTAGTTAGAGTTACGAAGACACATACAAACGGACATATACATACTTATTTATATACATACATACCAACCAAAAAAGGCAATAAATAAAACACTATTATCAATATTTTTGTAAATATTGATAATAGTAATAATACTTATTTCCTAACTTAGGGGTAGATGTTTATTTATTTAATACTTTACGCACACAAATGTACAGAGGCGGACTTAATGCCATAGGCATTTTCTACCAGTCAACCTTTGGGTGATGCAGAGACAGACAGTGGTAGGTGCAATAACGAAAACTGTGAAATAAATATTTATTAAAATATAAGTATATACATACATATACCTATTAAAACATTATATACAATATGTAACAAAAACCCTGTTGTTCCTTTTAGGAACGTATACATTTACCTATAAGCAGAACATTGATGAAATTATAATTTAAAAAAAATTAAGCATTGGCTAGTCGAGAGGTCAAAATCAAATAACTATTAAAATCGACACATTCAAAAAAATGTTTAGAGTATCTGATATTACAAGTACATCTTTATTTCGCTAAATAGCCTACTAGTTCGGCGGCTTTCTTTGAATGCGACAAAAGACGCCGCCAAAAACACCCGCCGCGCATGTCGGTGGGTCGGTACCACGTGCCTACCCACCACGCCGCCCCGCCACCTGTCTCCCTGCGAATCATTTCCTTAGTCAGTCTCCCGCGCAGCTTGCTTTCGAATGGATGTTATTGTTGACCTACGTAGTGAGTGAATTGTGTTTTGTTTATGTAAACGTTGACAATGTCTTATTCTAACGTAGAATATTTTAATATGTTGAGTTGATGTGTCTTCGGAAATGTGACTGCAATTATGCAGAAGCACGCAGACTACCAAGAACGTTTTGCGATCATTACCGTCGGCGATGGCATTCCAACGTTTGCACATACGTACGTACAATACCGGCAATGTGCACGGGCGAGACCTGACATCGAGCTGACGCAGGCAGACCGAGGACTCGAGACAGAAGTCTTGGACTTGTTTCAGCACGATCCAACGCGAAGTACACGCTCAGTGGGACACGAACTCGGAGTAAATCATATGCGCGTTAGGAGAGTACTCAAAGAAGATGGCCAGCACCCATTTCACTATTGTCGCGTCCAATCACTACTTCCCTCTGACTATGAGCCAAAAAGGGTAGAGGTCCAAGGTGGTCATATCGAACAGCAACTCCGTGGCCGTCAAGTAGATATCATAATAAATTAATGCATTAAAATATAAATAGGTACATCAGGTTTTATGTGACAGACGCGGCGAATTTGTTTTTTTTTAACGTAGTGAAGTGTTAAATGTAGTTTTAACAATTATCAATTGTTCTTAAAAATACTGTGTAAACCAAGATTTTCAAAGATTAATTCGTTAAAGTGATACTGATAAACAACAGCTGACAAGGTTACGAATTTGTGTAGAAAAATAGGTAGATAATCGGCGGCTCGGCGGCACCGATCAAAGAGAGGGCGGGAACGTTCTATCTACTTCTGGTTTCGAGTCATCGCTTCATGCAGAATTGCAGAGGTAACAAATCGATTAAACATTACAAATGTTAATAAGAAAAATATTTTTTTTTTTTATTGAACAGTTTTTTATAATTGACTTGCTTTATCGCTTAGTAAACCGATTCTTAAAACGTAGGTAGAAGGAACAACAGGGTTTTTGTTACATATTGTATAATATATGTACCTAATTATACATAAATATAATACCAAATAAATACACGAATGTTTCAATATAAACCAGCAACACCAAATGATTTTTGTCAAGGTTTTGTGTTTCAAGATGCCACTAATAATAAAGATGTAATATAATATCCAAATAGAAAAATAATCAATATTTATTTATGAAAAGATACTCCAACTTTTTTCTTTTGTTTTTGGAAACAGTTTTTACAAAGTTTAAAAACACAAGACAGCATTATTCTCAAATATATTGAAATTATCTGTAAGAGCCCGTGGCGTACTAACGATGCGGCGCTTCGTGCCGTACCGACTCAAAATTGTATTTGATTTTTTGGCCTAAATCTTGTCATCCTAAATATACTAGATATAATATGCTATCTTAAATGCACTAGAAACCTGTTGTTGTGGCAATGGATGAAGGCTCAGCAGTGTATGTTTGCGAACAATGCGGGCGAGGCATTTTTGGGGAACTGTCTTATGTAATTTTGACGTTCGAAAAGTGCTGATTTTCAGCCTAGTTTGAATAAATGACTTTTGATTTTGATTTTCAATATTAGATATTTTATAATCACTCACTCCAAGAATATAAAATACGATTGTTTCCAAATGACACTGAAATATGTGGTTTTTCCTCTAACAACAGGATGACTCGTCAATTATTGATTCTGACGGGCCGGTGTTAGAGCTCGGCGCGGGAGCTTCGCCGGGGCAGCACAAACTGCAAAGCAAGAAGAGCCTTCCTCACAAGAAGAGGATATCCAGGAAGCTAAAGAAGAATAATGGGAACTCTACTCCTCAGCAGGTCAGTTTTATATCGTACCTACTAGTTTTTACCCGCGATTTCGCCCGCGTGGATGTCGGATATTATCTCACGGGAACGGGATACCGGGATTAAAAAATCCTTTTTCCTAACCCAGCTTATCACTTCATCCCTTAATCCAGGTAAGCATTACATCCAAATCCGGGGAGCAATTAAGGAGGATCTTATAAGCAGTACTGTGTTAAATGTTACAACAAAACACCTTGTGATGTATGAAATTAAAGATAGAGGTCAACAGATATAAACCAGATTGATAATCTGTGGAGCATAAGCATAATGGTTCAATGGTGGGTTTGTCAGAACGAAAGGAACCTTGAAGCTCTTCGATCACGTTGTGCACGGGTATGGAATGATATCAGAGGGACTGATGCATGCGCGCGCCTTGTCGCGTCTATGCGAGATAGATTACGTGCCGTCATAGCGGCTGATGGAGGACTAGTTATTAAAACAATAAATTGTTGATAGATATTAAATAATTCGTCCGTATTTTTTATTTTTCAATACGGACGCTTTTAATGTTCTGCATCGTTCCCACAAGTATAATTTCAACATGAATGATGTAACCAATGTTTTGTAACCATATTTTGATTTAAAAGAGTGTCCGTGTAGTTTCTTGCCCGTTCTTGTATATAGGTATTTAAATTGCTTCATTTTTCCCCTTGACAATTGAAAAGTGCCTGTATTTGGTTTATTTGAAACTAATATTATAAAGAGGAAATATTTGTATTTTGAGTGTGTGTATGTTTGTAATGAATAAACTCAAAAACTGCGCCGATTTTAAAAATTCTTTCACCCTTAGAAAGCTACATTCACCCTGAGTAACATATGCTATATTTATTGCTAGAAAAGATTAGGGATCCTTACTAAAACTTTAGTAATGTAACCCAAGGTGTAAAAAAATGCCATAAAACATCTTTCGTCGCACGCGCTGCGGAAACTATTGATGATAGAACAAAAGTATGTTCAACAATATTAAAGAACATATCGATAACTACAAAAAACTTCGCGATAGTATATGTCCAACTATTATCGTTAAATCACAATAACCACTTTTTACATTTCAAAAGTTGATAGAAATACCGAATTCATACTTCTGTATATATCCTTATCCTTATCTAAATAAATCATATTGATTTCAAGACTGTTTCAATTCATGTAGATCTTTTTGAATTGTTCAAATCTACTATTCCATTCGAATTTAAAAAGTCAAAGATATAGAAAAGGCGTCGCCGCCGCCGCGCCGCACCGTGTCGTAGCTAGCCAGGCATTGCAGCGGTGCGGGAGAGGGGCGGGCACATCTATGAAGTAGATTTTTTTGTCCAGGTTCAAAAGTTCTTCTCACAACTAATTATACATTGTTTATTCACGCTTTACTGTTTATTTTTTATAGTATTCTCGCACTTTTTCAATAGTAAGAATTTATCAAAAGTTCTATTCTTATCAGATTAAAAAAAAAGTCAACAATATAAAGGTCTCTAATAAAAAGGTCTCAACTATCTAAAAGCTGCTCCCAAGCGAGATTAGCAAAAATACGATTTACTGGAGAATCATCTTCTGAAAATTCTGATCGTCTCGCATGCCTCCTTCCCTCAAATATGGCGAGGGGGGTAATGGCTGATTTTTGCGTTATGCTCGTGAACGGGTGCTGCTTGTGGTGACTGGTCGTCTTGCTGACCATTGTTTTGTTTTGTTATTAGTAATTAACTGTTTATTTATTTTACTTTGATGGTCCTAGTTCATCATTTGTGACTGTTGCGGCTGTAGATATATGTAAGCGGGCACGCCCTTTATACTTGAAGGCTTTTATTTAGGTTTTAAGTTCTGTTTACGTTTTTTATCTCTGCTTGAGAATAGTTTTCGGTCTTTTTCTTTTCTTTTTTTTTTTTGTTGGTATAGTGGTGTGCTAGCTGACATATGGCTAATAATTTAATGTTTTGTGTTTCACGTGGTGTTCATTGTTTTGCATACTATTGTATAGAATCCATTATTTTCTCTAACTGAACAGACAGCTGTGCTGCTGGGGAGTTTGTTGGCCACTATGTTCCTATGTTAGAGGGTTTGGTTTCCGCACTTAGTCCTTCAGGTGGAACATTGTGCGTGGGCCATGGCGGCCGTTTTTGGTGGTTATTCCAACCAGCCCACCTCCCTCCAGAAGTTGATAACATCTCCTGGTCTGTTTAGGATTTCTGTGTAGGATCTGGGTGCCCCGAGGGTTTCTGTTCTAATGTGGGTGACGCCTGTGCATTCGAAGAGCACATGCGCAACGGTTTCCTCTGCCTCCATGCAAGCCCTGCACAGAGGGCTGTCCGTTATGCCTATTGTGTGGAAGTGTTTGTTTAGCGAGCAGTGGCCCGTGATGGTCCCCGTCAACAGGCGCAGGCCGGTCAGGTCCAGGCGTAACAAACGCCTGGTTAACTTACTATCCAAGGATGGCACAGCCTCCTTGGACTGTCTGCACCCCTGTACCGAGGACCACCAGCTCTCCGCTTGTGTGTGGGTGAGCTCCTGTAGCCACCTGCGTAGTTGGTTGAAGGGGATGGGCACGATCGGCTCCGGTCCGCAGACTGACGTGCCGGATGCTCTCCTGGCTAGTTCGTCAGCTGCGTCGTTGCCCAGCGATCCGCTGTGTCCTTTTATCCATTGCAGTGTCACTGTGTTGCGGTTGAATACCGTTATGCGTTCTAGCGCATTGTGACATTCTTGTGTTAATCTCGAAGTACTGTGTTTCTTTCCTAGGGATTGGAGAACTGAGGCGCTGTCGGAGAGTATACGTACATGAGTGACCGTGACTCTTCTGGCTTCTATGGCATACGCCGCTTGTATAATGCCCACACACTCCGCCTGGTAGACGGTGTTGAACATTCCCAGCGGGCAGGATATGTTTATGTTAAGGTCGTGTGAGAAAACGCCAGCTCCGGTTCCGGAGTTGGTCTTTGATCCATCGGTGTATACTCTTACCTCATACGGGCCTGAATAGTCGCACCGTTCCTCTGTGAGTATTATGTTGTAGTGCTTTTGGAAACAGTGTAGTTTTGGGGCTCTGTCGCAGGGTGATGCCATCATCGGTCTTCGTTTGATCGCATCCTCCCTTATGCGTATGTGCTTGACTCTAGAGTCTATGCTCAGGGTTCCTGTTATGTTAAGCCTAAAGGCGGCCAGGGCCGCCTCCTCCCGCACGATAAGGTGCAGAGGCGGCAATCCAAGCATCGCCTGTAGGGCGGCGGTGGGCGTAGTTCTCATACAGCCTGTGATTGCTACACAAGCAAACCGTTGCAGTTTTTCGAGATCTTTTGTTGGCCACTTCTTCCCAGCTAAAGCACTAGGAAGTGGCGAAGGGTGGGCGTTTTGGGGGACTGTCTTATGTAATTTTGACGTTCGAAAAGTGCTGATCCTCAGCCTAGTTTGAATAAATGACTTTTGATTTGATTGAAATCAGAGAGCGTATGCCTCGCAATCGCGGGCCACAGAATCTAGCGCCGAACGTTCGCAACGCCTTGCTCAAAATAGAAACAGAATGTCACGAGCACGTACAAGGGAATCTAGCGCTGAACGTTTGCAACGCCTTGCACAAAATAGTGACAGAATGCCACAAGCACGCGCGAGGGAATCTAGCGACGAACGTTCGCTTCGTCTTTCAGCACAAAATGCCCGATCATCACAACTACACGAACGACAATCGAGTGCTGAACGCTCGCAACGACTTGCAGAAAATAGAGCTAGAAACTCGCAAGCACGGGCAAACGAATCTAGCGCAGAACGGTCACTTCGTCTTGCAGAACAAAATGCCAGATCATTCCAATTATACAAACGACAATCAAGTGCCGAACACTCGCAGCGCCTTGCTGATAATAGAGTTAGGAACTCGCGAACGCGTGCCCGGGAACCTAGCGCCGAACGCTCGCAGCGACTTATTGCACAGAGACAAAGACAACAGTCGTTAACATCGGTGCACTACCCACAAGAAATTTTAAATTCCCTCAACCCTGCCGGCTTGCCACTCCACGAACTAAAATGAAAAGGAGGTAGGTACTCCCATTATGCTTTTGAGAAATTTAAACCCTCCCAGTATGTGTAATGGCACAAGACTTTTGATAAAGGAATTACAAGACAATGTGATTGTAGCAACAATCATTACTGGGCCCGCGGCCGGACAGCTCGCTCACATTCCGCGAATCCCGATGATTCCGACGGATTTGCCTATATCCTTTAAAAGGTTACAGTTTCCTGTGAAGATATCGTTTGCCCTTACGATAAATAAATCACAGGGACAGACTTTTTCGATTTTTGGCATCGACCTAAGAAAAGAGTGCTTCTCTCATGGGCAATTATATGTTGCCCTTTCTCGAGTAGGATCTCCTGAAAATCAATGTTTTGTTATCACCTACAAATACCACTGCCAACATAGTGTACAGTGAAGCTTTCCGATAAAAGTAATAACCAATAGAATTAAATAAAGCTTTAAAATAAAAATTAAATAGGTACATAAATGTAAAAATTACAATGACTTAGAAAAACTCTTAAAAATAAATACACACACCAAAAACAACAAAAAAAGTAAATATATAAAATAACAACAAAAAATATATAAATAAAAAATGTTATTAAATAAAAAACTTATACAGATAAAAAAGTAAAATGTTGTAAAAATGTCAATAAAAAAAAAACTAAGTAATATGTCTCACTTAAGATTAAATAAGTTACTTAAATAAAAAAAGATGAACTAATTCGGATTGTAAGATACATAAATAATGTGATACTGCGTTTAAAAAAAAAAAAAACAATGCGTATAAATAAAAGGTAAAAATAAAATAAAAAATCTTATGTCCACCCGTGCGAAGCCGGGACGGGCCGCTAGTTTGAAATAAATTCTTTAAGTTTAATAAATCTTTTGAATTTCTTGATTATTTCTTTTCCTATTTGTGCACTTTTAGGGTCGGTTCACATCTGACGGAAGATGCGTCGAGCGTATCATCGGCCGCGTCTATACGGTCAAATAGGGTGTTTTCATACGAGGGCTGCACTAAAAGTATCGGGAATGGAATATTTCCACTGTTCCTGTCATATTAAAATCTTTTTAATTGAAAACTCCTTGGTTTTAAAAATCGAATACCATTTATTTATTTAAAAAAATATTCTCGGTCTTGTCACAAGGTTTTGTCAAACTTGTTTAGTCGTTGAGAAAATGGAATTGACTCGAGAAAATTCAAGAGCGATGATTTATTATGACTTTCGAAGTGGTTTAACACAAAAACAGTGTGTTGATCGGATGATTTCTGCTTTTGGTGATGAAGCCCCATCTAAAACCACAATTTATCGCTGGTTTGCTGAATTTCAACGTGGACGTGTCAAGCTCAGTGATGATCCCCGTCAAGGTCGTCCAAAAACTGCAGTCACCCAAGAAGACGTCGATGCTGTGCGTAAGCTGATTGAGGAAGATCGACATGTGACATACCGCGAAATTCAGGCAACTTTAGACATGGGCATGAGTCAAATACAAATAATCTTGCATGAACAATTAGGTGTAAAAAAGTTGTTTTCCCGATGGATACCGCATTCGCTCTGTGAAGAGCAAAAAGCGGCTCGCGTTACTTGGTGCGTCAGAACTCTCGAAAGATTCCACGCAGGATCCTCAAATGCTGTATACAACATCGTATCAGGTGACGAATCCTGGATATACGCGTATGAACCCGAAACAAAAAACCAGTCACGAGTTTGGGGGTTCGAAAATGATTTAAAGCCAACAAAAATTGTTCGTTCACGGAGTGTTGCAAAAAAAATGGTGGCCACGTTTGTCTCCAAAACACTGTGTATTCACTGTCTCGAGCGCTCGAACTTCGGTCGAACCGAACCGAACTGCGGTCGCGTATAATGTGTGCTCACAGAATAAGTTGCCGCTGAACTTACGCCCGACCGAAGTCAGGCTGTACGCTACGACGCGACGTAATTTCGGCATAGTGTGTCGTCAATAATTCAAATAGCATTGCAGGCGTAATTGTGCTGAACTTCTGTCGCGTAACTTCGGCATAGTGTGTTTAGACACTTAGTTATTTAAGTTCGACCTCATTTGATTAAAGTCCGTATCATCATCATCCCTCTGCCCTTACATAACATATATAATCAGCCTATAATGTTCCCACTGCTGGGACACGGGCCTCCTCTCTGTGAGAGGGAGCGGGCCGTAATCCACCACGCCCTCTGCCCTTATCCCAATTTATTTGTGTGTTTTCTCTGTTATTCATATCCCTAACTTATTTGGAAACATTGTAAAAGCCAATTATTTTTAAAAGAGTAACCGTGGAGTTTCTTTGCCGGCTATTCTCCATAGGAAACGACCAATTGGAACCGTGCACCTAGCTTCTGACGTTTCAGAAGTACCCATGTAGGTTTATGTGAAATAAAATATTATGATTTTGATTTTATGAAATACTGGGCGGGGTACCTATTCCATACACATTTTCATGTGACCGATTCCCGCAGATGACGGTAATTTTTCGGTGTCTCATTCTCCCCGACTAAAGTTGAGCAACGTGGGATAAAAATTGATTACCGACAAGAAGCGACTGTGTGTTTGTCCCTAGTGTTGTTCGGTCACAGCTGAGTACACTTTTTGTTAATGAAAACAAAGTGAGTAGTAATTAGGAAACAAAACAAATAGATATTGTTTGTCAATGATCCGAATGACAAAGCAGATACATATTAGTATAAGTGACACAACGCTTATTAAAATATAGGTACTATGTAAGCAGTCGATCATTTAAATAAACCCCATTTTTGAGAACCGTCACGAGAGGCACGTTTCGTAGAAATTGATGTTTTAGGTTTATATTTGTTTGTCTACTTCGTTCAAGAACATCATATGGCCCTATGCATTAATAAATGAAGCATTACTATAAATCACTTACAAATGCGTTCAAAATCATGCTAGTAGACTTCGGGGCGTATGATACGCCCAGTTTCGCTTCTTTGTGGACTGTAGCTGTTGTCCTCAGCTATAATATCGTGTCTGCTTACAAAGTCAATTAATAAAATTGTCACCGTCATTATGTTTTGGGCTTGCAGGACATAGTGGTGATCAGTTGTACGGACGTGGAGGGTCGCATCAGCTGCGCGGACCACGGACAAGAGCAGGAGATCCTGCCAGATAACTTTGTGCAGCAGGAGCATATGCCGGACGAGACGCACCATATTACACATGAGGTATGTTGCCCTTTGAGATTCGCATCAGCTGCAGCAGTAGGAGATCCTTGCCAGATAACTTTGTGCAGCAGGAGCATATGCCGGACGAGACGCACCATATTACACATGAGGTATGTTGCCCTTGGAGATTCGCATCAGCTGCAGGCTGCAGCAGCAGGAGATGCAACTTGAATTTTGTACAGCAGAAACCATTTTGATGACGTGCGTCCAGGGGATAACCCACAAAATATTGATTTTAGCGATACGACCACCCATTGTTATTTTTACACCCTATTTAACTTGCCAAGTTAAATAGGGTTTTTTTTTAGATTATCATTTGTGTAAGTACTGTCGGGTAAAACTAAAGAATCTATTATAACATTGGTTGGGTTACTTACTGTGCCATCTTTACTGACCACAGATAAATATTTATTTAGACTTACAAATTACTGTTATTCTTCATCAATTATCACCAGCTATGAAATAGTTTGTAGATTATCTGTGTGAGTGTGCAAAAAGTTTGTAGTAATTCAAATCTTTTTGTTTGCAAAAGTTTATCCTGGGAATGGTTTCCTAGAGCGAAATATTTGTAGGTTTTTACATTATTATATCCCTGTATACAAAATATTAATATTATCATAATCAACTACGATAAACAGTAACATCTTTTATCTTTCTATGGCCAGGTCCGTCCGATCTTCATCTGTCAGCTGTGCGGCGAGTTCTACGGCGAGGAGCAGCTGAAGTTCTACCAGCATTTGAAACAGCACTACGAGCCGCACATCATCATCGAAAACCCCGTGCAAGACCTGGGAATTGATAAGGTAATCTTGTGTAAAAATCTTTGTATGAGTACCTATACTAAGAACTTTTGAAAATGTCTCTTTGCTATAGCGTAATTTTCAAGATATGCTATTTAGAAAAGTATCTTAACCCACTGTGTGTTATGATATTCATAAAAGATCTATGAATAAGAATATCATAACTCACACAGTGGGCCACATAGAATAATGACACAACTATGACAGTGTAGTTGATCACGGTATTATAGTGATTTTCATATTGGATTAAAGTGTCAAAAGTCACTACTTATAATGTCAACGATGATTTTGAGAGATTGACAAGAACATTTTTTTTTTACAAAGATTATGATAATTGTAATGGCGTAATAATAGCCTTAGCTTTGCATACTTTTCAAAACCGAAAAGTCATATCTATTTTTGCTTCAATTAATCTAGTTAAATTTCTTCGCAGATAACCAACTCGTGCATCGTAGATAATGTAGCAACAATCCCGGACTCAATAGTAGAACTGTCTCTAGAAAATTCCATACCAAAAACTATTTACCAATCTATGGACAAACACGTGTTATACTCGACAAGCGACAAAACGTTTACGTACGCTAACAATAAGCTTCAGTATTCTATGGCAAGTATGGACAAGGAGCCGCCGACGGTAGTTCATGAAGCTGAGAAAGCGGATTTATACGATACTCTCGATAAACTGGATTTGTATAGCTGTGGGAAGTGTAACAAGTCTTTTAGAAAGCAGAAACAATGTGAGGCACATATCAAGGAGGTGCATTCTAATATGAAGGTATTTTTTATTTATTCGTTTAATTATCTAGAATTTCTCAGTAGCAGCCCGGGGTATGGATTCGTGCCCGGTTGATGGCAATTGATGAGTTACGCATCACTATTAAGCACCCATATTATCTTCATATAATGTTTATTTTATTACATTTCAAAACTATTATAATGTTCCCAAAATTGGCAAACATGAAGCAGACAAAATATTCTTCCTCCAAATACTACCAAATGTTATGCTAAATTGTTACTTAATACTACTACTACTTACGTGAGTTCAAGCGCAATACTCGTTCATACGATCACAGTCGTATGGTAAATTGCAATACAAATTCGTAAGCAATGTTCATGCATGCAATGACATGCGACTATATGAGTACACACTACTGTCACCCTTACAGTTGGAAGACATGGGCGAATTTAGTGAACCTGAGGACTTGATGGAGGGCATCCACGTTGCTGTAGATGAACCGCCGGAGCACTACGAGCACACCTTACTGCCTCACCTCACTGTGGAGAACGGACACGCTCACCAGGACAACGTAAGGCACTGGTGAGTACCCACCACTATACTTATCTTTTATTTGATTGACGATTTGTAAAAAAAAATAATTAAAAATTACAACCCAACTACGACAGAAAACCCAACTAAAAAGGTATTAACAAGACATGGCTGTCGATTTTAAAATAACACCGGGTTTCGTATATAGTCGAATTATTAATTCACTGTGGTAATCTGGCACGTACTAGCTGTTACTTTGTGTAATAAAATGGTCATATTTATTGTAATGGTGATTGTTTAGTTTAATCGATTTATATAAGTGTATAATAATAAGTGTATAAGTCAAGAATACAATAAATATGACCATTTATTACACAAAGTGACAGCTAGCACATGTCTGATTATAATCAATGTCAATGTAATTTAATTTAGTTAAATTTTAATTTATTAGTGACATAATCTACTCTATGAGTTGTATTGCAATAAGTGGTTAGCTAGCGTCGTCGACTATTAATTATACTATTCTTGCCTGAGCAACCGGCAGCAAGCTCGTCGACTAACGCAGGCAGTGACATCTAAGGGAGCACCCTTAGATGTCACTGCCTGCGTTAGCGTCGGGGGTCGGGTTGCCTCCTTCCCTCCAATATGGCGAGGAGGGTGATGGCTGATCTTTGCGTTATGCTCGTGAACGGGTGCTGCTTGTGGTGACTGGTCGTCTTGCTGATCATGGTTTTAATTGTTATTAGTAATTGTTTACTTATTTTACTTCGATGGGGCTAGTTTATCATTTCTGTATAATGTCATTTTATGTATAATAAAATGGTCATATCTCCAGCGAATGAATAATTAGACTAGCCAGAGTCACACATCATAACTACGTAGGTATGTCATGGAATCATAAATCCAAAACTTGATCACTATCTCAGATTCTGAATTCCACTTATAGGAGTACCTGGGCCCGAAGAACTACAACCATTTGCAGGGCATTTAAGCACAAGACAGGTCAAAGGGATAGTAGTAGTTGCACGGCTTAAGTTTCATATTCACTTGACACTTCACATGACCAGTCAGTTTTTATAAAATTGAATGTAAAGTACCGTGACTTTGAGGTCATTCAGGGGAATGACCTCCTCAATGTCATGTCAACGTGGCCTTGGACGAGCCGCTTGAGCATACATGGTGAAAAACTAAACGCAAAAAAAGACTGAACGAAGCCGAGTTACTTATACTCCCCGGCATTGTGATGTTTTGTTCATTCGTAGTATTGGATCATACCTGGGAACCTTCTAGTTACGGAGATATTGAAGGTCAAAGTTCCAACTTCTTGTCACTTTTCTTCACGAAGACAAGTTTCTAAAGTTGTAACAACTTTTAATACCCCTGTAATAATGTATCGGTATTTTTACACCCTGTAATGATCCATGGTGCCGCCAGGTACGGGCGCGGCGCCAGCGGGGGCGCGTCGTGCTGCGCGGCGTGCGCGGCCGCTCCGCACGACTCACATCACCTCAAGCTGCTTAAAGGTAACTATTGTACAACAAACACACATAATACTCCGATTTTTTACCCGACTACGCAACGCAAAGGAGGGTAATGTGTTTATCAGCCTATATATGTATGTGTGTAGGTTTGTTCTTATGTGGCGCTCTAGAGACCATACGCGTTGGCCGATTTTGATGATTCTTATGTCAATCAATTTGTCTTAATATTGTGAGTGTCACTAAAGACATGACAGTAATCAAAATTAAATTTGGCGACAACCAGATATTATAAAACGGAAAAAAAGTTAAAGTCGACGAACTATGTCAAGGTGGGGTATCATCGAATAGGTCTTTGAAATTCATCGTACGTTTCTCTGATCATTTTTCATTTTGAATGACCATTTAGGATTTATAACGATTTAATGTTGGTTAGCAACCATTCTCACTTAAAAGAGATCAGCAACATTGAGCCCAAAATCCAAAAGCAAACAAAAAAATTATGTCACCTAAGCAAGGGGTGCCCAAGCATTTTTTGCTACGGGCACCAAATCTACGACATTTCCTACATCTGTTTTCATTAAGTCTATTTTACGTACACCATGTAAGCCAAGGTCCGTAGCCCACAGGGGGTGCCCGTACCGTGTTTCTGGCTGGAGGCTTCGGCAGCCGACAACCTCCTTGGTTGAATGGCGAGATGCCAATAAATAAATTGGGGATGTGCACGTGCGCCACGTTTGCGCCAAAACTTTCTGGTATTTCTCTCTATATCGTCTTTGTCTTCGTCCAGTTGCGAACTTGACCATTTCTTGAAGAGACCCTTTTTATTCGTCAAAGTCTCCTGCAAATTGTCATTCCACCAGTTAGGCTCCTTTTCATTTCTAGGTGGTCCTTTGGAGACTCCTAAGATCTCTTCTGCCTTTGTTCTGCAGTGTGCTTCAAACTTAGACTGTATGTCTTCAGCTAGGTCGTAGTTTACTCCAATATCAGTGTCAAGATATTCCTTAATCACAGCTCTTAGCGATTCGCCATTGGGGCCATCTAGACCCTTTCATTTAGTTCTTGGAGTTCTGATGATAGAACTCCAAGAACAGAGTTCTATTGTGTCGTGGATCCACATCGTTCATACTTTCCCAGAATTGCGCTTTTTCTGAGTCTGCGCAGCCTGTCTGTGGAGCATAAGCTGATAATTATGATGTTAATTATTTGTTAGTCATTCAAAACCAATTTGACAGCAATAAGGCAGCCGCTTGTATTAAAGTTATTATCCAAGACGATTGCCACTCCATTTCTTTTATTATTCGTGTCGTAATAAATGGTAGTTATTTCCTTTGATTTTCAGCACTTTCACTTCGTTTCTTGAAGGTAGCAGATGTTAATGCGCCTACTTTGTCAGATTTTGATCTCCGGTAACAGACCCCAGGTTCCATGTAGCTAGTCTTATTCTGTTGATATGGAAATGCGAATGTTTATTCTTGTTTAAGTGTTCGTCGCTTCGGGGGAACGCCCTAGTGGCATTGACATCGTTGATCGTCATATTAGCATTCGCGTCGCTTACGGGGCACGCCCTAATATGATTGCCCTTTTTCATTGTTTTGTGCATTAATGTGGAGTAAATGTGTTGGCTAATTGTTTTACGGCCGGCTGACTCCAAACACCGACAATAAATCTCTATAAAATGTGTGATGTGCATGAGAGCAAATAAATAAATAAAACCTTTTTCTCGTTGAATACTTAAAATATTTCCCTTTCAATCACCAGACGAAGTCCTCCGACGAATCTTAGAGACAGACGTAGCGACCGACAACCAGAATTTCACCGACAGCACGATGACCGACACCGCCGACACGGCCGACACGGCCGACCTGCCGACTGACGAGCCGCCAACCGAGGAGAAGTCGGATGACAAGAAGAAACAGAAGCGATTTGAGTGCCAGCAGTGCCAGCGAGTGTTTCAGCACAGGTAATGTATAAGCTAAGTTATTTTGTTATTTTGAAACACCGACCATATCTGGCTAAACAAATCTTGGACGTGTAAAAATGATATGTACGTATTAAATTAAAATTAAATATTATCTATTACAGGAACAGTCTGCTGTACCACATGCTCTCGCACAGCGGCAAGCAGCAGATGTGTCGCGAGTGCGGGAAGGGCTTCTACACCGTCGCCGCGCTCAAGGTAATGTACAGACTGGTCATAGTGAAAAGTAAAACTGCCATTTTAACTTTTCAATTCCTTTTCTTCAATATTTTAACTTCATTGTAAATTATATTCATAAAAGAAGATAACATCATTCAGACGCGCATTCTGGCTCTTTGTAACCAACATCGCGTTCTGATTGAATATAATGAAAACCGTCACACTAATTTAGTTTTGTGGGTTTATTTGCGTCATTTACAACTCGCTGCGTTATTGCGGGCTGCCTCGTTGGTCTAGTGGCTACAGCTGAGCATGAGGTCCTGGGTTCGATTCCCGGGTCGGGCAAAGTGTTATTGGGTTTTCCTATCTGTAATTTCTTGTAGCAGCCCGGAGTCTGGCTTTGTGCCCGGTAGATGGCAATAGGCTCGCCCCCTATTACATGGGACTTAAAAACATAACTAGCGAAATGTGGGTACACCTCTGCCCAACCCTTTCGGAGAAACAAGGCGTGATGTTATTTTATTCACAACTCGCGGCTGTTTAAACAAGCGAAACACATACTTTTCATAATGGATAACTGAAGAGACCACAGCGCATTGTGGCTTATTACAAAACTAGTGATTATGTCGACTGCAATATTCGTATCTCGTCCGTCTGCCCCACAGATACACAAGCGCGTGCACAACGGCGACCGCCCGTACAAGTGCGACGTGTGCGGGCGAGACTTCCGACAGTGGAGCGACCTCAAGTATCACAAGGTTTCCATACATTCCGACCAGGTAACACTACTGTTTACTAAAAAATAAGACTGTCGTTCTGTGCCTCTGTATTTCCATATAGAAGAGTTTATTAATTGCAACAGAAATACTTATTTAAATTATTTTGAAACATAAAATGTGTAAGCAAACTAAACAATATATCATTTCAGTCTTAAGAAATATTTATCTCCGGATATTTACAAAAAAAAGTTCGAGTACCTACAAATGCTGATACCAGCTATCTGCTGATGCCAGCTATCTTGACCTTACCCAAGACCAACTTGATAAACTTGAGCGGCTTCAAAATTTTTGTATAAGGTTCATATTCGGTTTGCGCAAAGGAGAAGGGAAAGACTCCATACTCTCCTGGGCCCAGGTGTTAACTAAATCAAACTAGCCTTATTAGTAAGAGGACATAATAACAAGGCCTCACTGAAAGTTTGATGAAATTTGGCTATCCAGGAACCAAGTTATATGAAGTATAGTAAAATTGAGGTTACATTAATAACATTGTAGTTTTTTGGTGTTATTTGCGAAATAATTTTGAATGGCTTCGCTTGTGCAATGGTTTTATGCATGGAGTTAAAGAAGAGAGTCTTCAAGTGTGACGTGTCGAAGATCTGACACGTTTGGCACGCCCTGGACAGTCGCTACAGTCGATGACAAGTCTCTACATCCAATATCCTGAACTTAGAAGCAGTAGGTACCTTTTAAAAATGGGAGAAGAGGAAGTAAAATAAAACACCAATATATGTATAAAATATTCATTATTCATCTTCAATAATTAGGAGAATGTCACCTAAATTTTGTGCAGGAGATACGATATTTTCTTGGTATCTTGCCCAACATATATTATGCACATTAAATGGGCACAGCAATACAGTACAGTCCCCTTCAATACAATTACATTAAGAGGCTAACATTGAATGAATCACGAGCAGACTCATTGCGAAGAAGGTGGTTGCGGCAGCGGTCACAGACACTGGAATGGCCAACTTGGGTTGGTGCTTTAATCAGATGTCTTCCAAGAACCACATCTTGGACCAAGTTCCAACATGCTGGGCATACATAGTTCTCACTTGTTACCTGAAATAAGTTAACTATTTAAATCATGTTCAACCATAAACAAGCTTCATTACATCCTAATGCATGGTCAACCAAATCGCTACGTCCCGGCCAAGACCGAAATGGTCCCGATAACTGTCAATACCTCAAAGCACCTAAGCCTGGGACCGAATCGGTCCCATCGGGACTTGATCGTTACCTACACCTTTTTTATGAGTAAATCGGTCAACTAGCACATTCCATAGATTCGTATGGCTAATTAATCAACTAATTAGCTATTAAGTAAGTATTTTTTTAGTAAATGCTATCCAACAAAGAGACAACCGACAGACATGACACTGGTGACCGTAAACAGTAGGTACATAACTCTGGATTTTTCGCATGATAGGCTAAAATCTCGACTTGAATAGGTACTTACAGGCTGAGATGCATGCCACTGACGAATAACTGATAAATCGCCTCGACGTCCAAGACTCTTCTGCCAATAAGAGTTACTGCGACCAGTCGCAATGGTACAATTCACACAGCGATCCATGTCGTCAATATCCGATCGATAGGCGTAATCAGTTGTCCAAAATAGAGAGTCAGGTAATTCAAAGTAGCAAGATCCGTCGAATAGTCCTTTATAATATGCAAAGCCGAGGTCCTGGAGTTATACAATAAAACATGGAAAATACGTGCGCACTCAGAATGAAAGAAAACAAACACTCGCCGATTATTTCTGCCTGTCATCTGTCAGTCGGTGACTAGTATTGCCAACTGAAGAAAAATAAAAGGAACTCGATTCACTATGAATCGATTCCACGAAAAGATTAATAAGCACTTGCTACTCGATATTCATACATATTCTGAGATTTTACCGATTATTGATATCGATTACTAAGAATTCAGGCATCAATCGATTATTTAGTTTCGTAACTTAATTTAACTTTTCTCGCTTCCTAGATAGAAACATGGTACAGTATTTTGTGATTTCGTTTAGCAAAATATAACGGTTTTTTTAATACACATTTGAACTAATTAACTGCTGGGCCCAAGAATTCCCTTCTCCTTTGACCATGTTTCCGAATTTCGTGTGAAGCTCAAGTGGTTACCAATTCGCCTTCGCTGGAATGCTCATATTCTTTCCCTATTGTATAATGTCCTCTTTTCCCCTTCCACCCCTCTCTATCTCAAGGAACGTTTCCAGTTTCTTGGCGACTCCCACACGAAATTTTTAAGGTCATCAGATAACTTGAAGCTTAAAATGCCTATGCATTCCACAACGTTCGTCGACAAATCCTTTACTGTCCAGGCCACTCGTTTGTGGAATGCTTTGCCAGTTCAAATAAAACGCGCGCAATCGTTACTCGCATTTAAAAGACTCGTAAAGGAACATTACTTGTCGCTGTGAGCTTGTTCTCGTAACTGTAATTATCTATAGTCTCCATTTATTTTCGTTGCTTATACATTTAATATGTATGTATTTATGTATATATTATTTAGGATATATATATATCTGTGTATCAATTTTAGCATATTGTATTTATTTATTTTTTACACCAACGACAGCCCCACTTTATGTCCAGGCAAATCACTGTCCATCCTATGGTTGCCTGGAAGAGATCGCGATAAGGCCGCCCATTGTATATTTTGTAGTGTTTGATTTATTTTTTGTCATGTATTTTTGTGGCATACAATAAAGTATATATACATAAATAAATAAATAAATATCGGTCTCCTAATATTCAAAAAGAAAATCAATACTGCAATTTTTTAATTTCACCTTAATCGGGGCTCATGTTTTTTTACCGCTATGTTCAGTATGTAGTCAGATATCAAAAGATAAATTGTAGGTTTGTATAGACAAGTTTTTCAAATTTACATTTGTTCCAGAAAATGTTCAAATGTGAGTTCTGCGGCAAGGAGTTTGCTCGCAAGTACTCGTTGAACGTGCACCGTCGCATTCACACGGGCGAGAGGAACTATAAGTGCGAGTATTGCAACAAGACCTTCCGCGCCTCGTCTTACAGGCTGAGTCACATGAGGACGCACACCGGTAACTATTGCTACTACTATAGTCCCAAACATCCCGCTATACCTACGTACTTACATGTGATGATATGAGTGCAAGGGAAGAGAAAGTGCATTTATGTTTGCGCATGCGCTTGTGCACTATAAGAATATCTCCTGCGCCGATGGCTAGTCTCCGCTGAGATTAGCCCCATGATCGAAACCGGTCTATACAAGTAGTATTATAATTTCATACAGAGTCAAATTAAATTAATTGATGGGTATCGATTTAAACACAAAAATAAACCAAAAGATTAGATTTTTTTTTGGGGTCATCTGCCGCTGTTATTTTACTTACTTGAATAAATTATGAGTTAAGAAATAATTTTTTATTGTTGTCTTGTTTAGAAATCATTACGTCTGTGAAGTTTACACCCACGGTCCGTAACCCCAAAAAAAGTCTTTTTTTTTGTTACATATATATTTGTGTTGCATTCTGCTCTTACTATCCTCAGACCTAAATACACTCAATTTACATACGATATACGACATGCAGGATCACACCAGTGCCTGATCAATCAGTCGAATTAGTGAATAACTATTTTGTTACTATCGCCAAAACCCTAGCTAAGAAAATACAAAGTACACAACCAAATACACACAAAAGCTACACCAACAGTTATTTGTGCCCACACTCAATGGTGCTGCTTCTTACTGACGTGGATGAGGTTGAAGGACTAATAATGTCCCTACGTACCTGCTCTGTAGTTGGGATGGTATATCTACTAGGATAATTAAACAACACAAACATTTCTTTGGCCCTCGCATTCGGTAGGTAAACTTCCGAAAGTTTTTAAGAAATCAGTAATTATTCCTGTCGGGTGAGGATGAGGATGAGAGATGATGAGTGAGAGACCGAGTAACTTATTATAGACTCAATGCAATTCTGCTTGCGTTATCCAAAATACTCCAGCGCATAATGAACAAGAGGCTAATAACTTATCTGGAAAGCAAAAAGCTCCTATCTCTATACCAATATGGTTTTCGCGCCGGTAAATCAACTTCTAATGCAGTCCATGACTTAACAGACCACATTGTTAGGAACCTGGATGGCAGGCAAAAATGTTTTAGGTATTTTCCTTGAATTAGCAAAAGCCTTTGACACTGTCTCTACTTCCATCCTTATAGAGAAGTTGGAGAACATAGGTATAAGGGGAATGCAATTCAAGCTTTTCGAAGACTACCTTAAAGACCGTACACAGACCGTTAAGATAAACAATCACGTAAGAACCGAGAAATGTATTGTAATACATTTCTCGGTTCTTACGTGTGTACACGGAGTTCCACAAGGCAGTATGATCGCACCTACACTATTTTGAATTTATATTAACTATCTGTGTTCGCTCAATCTTGACACAGGCAAAATCTTCAAATTTGCTGACGACACTGCCCTAATATTTAATTCTACAACGTGGCGAAGCGTTTTTGAACGTGCGCGCTAAGGTGTCAAAATGGTTGCATGACAACATCCTTAGTCCTTCCCCTTTATGCAGACAAAACAAAATATTTTCATTTTGCTATGCGAAAAAGTTCTCAAAGTCTAGCGCCTCTATTTTCTATCATCGCGCATAAATGCCCCATCCCCTGTAGCACGACCTGCACGTGTACCCGCCTTGATAGAAAAAACTCTATAAAACACCTTGGGGTGATGCTGGATCCTTGCCTAGGCTTCCATCCACTCATCGACACACTTATCTAGAGTCCCTAAATTAATTTATGTTTTCAGAACCTGAGACACGTGGCGGGTAGAAGTCTTAGAAAGACGGTCTATTACGCACTTTGTCAGCCTCTATTAACTTATTGCATAACACCATGGGGTGGCGCAATTAAATCGACTAATCCAACTTGAAAGAGCGCAGAGAGCAATTTTAAAAGTATCGTCTTTTCGACCATTCCGTTACCCCACAACCGACCTTTAAATAGGAAGTGGGGTTCTCACCGTTCGCCAACTGTTCATACTACAGACCACCCTGAGACAACACGCACTTCTTTCTTATAGCCCCACACCTATGCTTGGCAAAAGGAGCTACGACCCCGTCAACCTCTCCGTTGGTAGACTTACAACTTGTTACTCCGAACGATTCTTTTGTTTTCTAGGAAGCTTTCTCTATAACAAAATAAACAAAGTTCACAACATCTTTCCACTCAAATAACACCTGTGTAAGAAAAACTTAAAAGATGGCTTATGACTCTGAACTACGACACAACCGAAAATGTACTGTCTATCCCAAAATAATGACCGCATTTCCTCTATATTTATATCTACCACAAGCACACACTACCATGGCATTCGGAAAATAGGTTGACACGCTCCAACTCCTTCATCACTCACACTCACACACCCACACAGTCCACACGAACACTCCTTCCTATAAGTAAAATTAAAATTATTGTCTAGTTTTAATTACGGAAACCATAATTATGTACCGGGGGCGGAGACTTGAAATACAGGGTTCGCCTTTGCTTAGGCAACAGTCTCCCACAGTATTTCTCTTTAAGCCCATCACTGGACAATATTGTTTTTTGTTATTATTTTATAAGGATATTGTGGTGAAAATAAAAAATATGATTTACCCAGATATCGATACCCATCAAGTCTGCGGAGTTCCGCTAGCTAATTTCATTTGACCCTGTATAGGCGCGTCACAATGAAAGATTTTTGGAGTTTCTGCTACCTTTTATGTTATTTGAAATTCCTGCACGCCGTTTACAAGGGCTGCAGTAAGATCTTCCGTGCATCTGGTTCATTACTATAATAGGGTCTTACACCCATTTTTAAAAAGTTTCTTAATTAAATTCTATAGTGCTAATATACCCAAAAAAAAAATCACAAAATTTTTATTTAATCTTTAAGTGCCATAAAAATGCATTTAAATTTTACATTTTCAAATTTCGCGCGTAGTTTGACGAACACGCTGGACGCAGTGGACGCCATGTTGCTCTGTGGTCATGACGTCACTTGGCTAGTAAACAAATGCGCTGATCTATTATCTAACTATCATTTGACACGTTTTAGTTCACTTTGCGGTATGACGTAATAACATGGCGGCTACTATTTCATGGTGTTTTTTAACAGATTAGAAAAACTGAAAACGTTGAATTGAATTTTAAAAGTTATTTTGTTATTTTATGAACTTAAAGTAAATTTTTCCGACTCATTTTTGCCTAAATTATCTCAATAATCTATTTATAGATTTTTCTCGTATATAGTAAAATACCCTATTACAAGTCTCGCCCTCTCCCCGCAGGCGACCGCCCCCACAAGTGCCTGCAGTGCGACAAGTGCTTCCGCGTGGCCGGCGACCTGCGCCGCCACATGCTCATCCACGACAAGGTGAGGAACCGACTCACCGAGCACAAGGTCAAGCTCAAAGACGTCAAGGAAGACAAGAAACCAGTCGTTAAACTCGAGGACAAACATAATACCAACATCAAAATCGAAGACGTAGAAGTATCTAAAATTAAAAAGATCGCCCTCGCCTCCACAACCAAATCACCCAACATTCTCAGAACTGTTCTCACGTCTGAGAAGAAAAAACCTACTAAAAAGAACCAGAGCGTAAAGAAAGGAGCGCCCAACGTTACCTTAGGCCAATCAGACAACAGCTACACCAACAATATAGAAGTATTCGACACGCGACAGGATTCCTACGGCAAACTCAACATCGTGTCTGTCAAAGAGATGTACAACGACCCTAATTACAAGCAGGGATTAGATAACTCCTTCACTAAACAAATTATAGGGCAATACAAAGATGAAGAACCACAGGAGAGAGACTTCGCGATACTTAGACCGATGTTCAAGAACAACGTATTATGTGACACTGTGCCGGGGGCAGACCAGACTGTGTTCAGGACTGAGAACACTGACGGTAAGATGCAAGTGTACACACACATAGAGAAGAACAACACTATAGTTCCTAATTCTCAAGCTTCACTAAACGACATGCGACACTTAGAGCGTGAGGTGAGGAGTGAAATCCACGGAGAAACCACAGAGAATGGTTTCATAGAAAGACTTACAGCGTTGTACAATATACCCGCTGTATGAGTGACTGTGATAACTATTACAACTAGTTTCAATTGGAACTGTAGTATTAATGTCGCTGCTGAGTTCCGGCGCTACTTTGCAAGTTTTTTATTCGATAAAGGCAAGATCGGATGCGACATCGTATCATAAGACTAACACTTTAAAGACTGCTAACATGAAATACGAGTTTCCATGTCCGTTTTTTGCTAATTATTTATTAGTGAAATATATTTAATTTGATTATAAAAATCTTAAAATTATATAAATAAGAAAAGACAAGGTATGATAATCTTCCTGAAGCTTTGTAGCGCCTAAAAGCGATATTGGTGGCATCCAAACTTATAACTTAGGACCAAAATATGTCAAATAATAAGGTAAAATTTATAAAACATTAGAATAGGTTTGTACTGCTTTGTTTGTATTTTATATCGGCAATGATCTTACGCAAGATACATAAATATTATGTTTTAGTTAATTAAAATAATTACTAGAATGTACCTGCGCTTATCAGTAGTAATCATTGAAAAGAAAATAGTGAGTTTATTACAATAGAACATTTTTGTTATGACTGGTGAAATACCATAAACCGAAATGAATTAATTACATTTTTATAGAAGAATATTTGTTTGATAAGAGTTTGTATCTTAATGGCTATACGAAACATAATGTAAACACATAAAGTGCGATAATTGCGTGCCACGTTTTCGCAACAAAACGGAGGATGCACACCGGGGCTTATTCTAATACATTCTAAATGCCTGGAATGAAAACACAGCAATAAATGTTCATTATAATTATCTGGTTATGCAAGTGATAGCTTTTAAAAAACATGGGGTGTTAGGATGGGTATTCGTACTTTCATAATAGTAAATATTTCGCGCTAAAAATAACATGAAAATAAAGTTATTGTTGCGCAGGGGTTTTCTGAGAGCTGGCAACGTGCAATTCATCTAAACATAATATATATCCTAATATTATTAGTGCGAAAATGAGTTTGTTTGTTACGCTATCACGCTAAAACGGCTGAACGGATTTGGATTAAATTTGGCACATGGGTAGACCATGACCTGGGTTAGGACAAATGATACGTATTATTATTATTCCCACGGTATCGAGACTTCTGTGTGTAAAACCGCGGGCGCACCTAGTAATCAATATTTTATTGCACTAAAGAGCGACATTTCATAATTTCATTAAGTAATATTGATAAACAAGCTGCTGCCCGCTGCTTCGCCCGCGTGGCTTTTTCTAAAATTAAATACTAAGTTACTCCTACAACATCAGTTATATGCCAGTGAAAGTCCTGTCAAAATCGGTTCAGCCGTTTCGGAGATTAGTCTGAACAGACAGACAAAAACTTGAAATATTGTTTAAGAGCTGTTATTTTGACATTACAAACGGACACTTCAATTTTATTTATTAGTATAGATTTATATTATATAAATTAAAAAAATAAATAAAATGTCTAAAATAAAAGTAGCCTAAGTTACTCCTTATTACATCAGCTATCTGCCAGTGAAAGTCCCGTGAAAATCGGTTCAGCCGTTTCAGAGATTAGCCGGAACAAACAGACAGATAGACAGACAAAAATTGTAAAAAATGTTATTTTTGTATATGTACCGTGTATACATACATATGCATTTAGTAAAAAGCAGTTATTTTGATATAACAAACAGACACTCCAATTTTATTTATCTGTATAGAAGATTATTCAAATCAGCGAAATATTTGACATCTATTTGCTACGTTGGCAACTTTCAGAACGCACCCTCATTGCCGCAACCGGTGCACAAACTGAACTAGGTACACGACATATAGATAGATAATGCAATTTACGAGCGCTCGTTTTGTGACTTATGTAATTGCAATAAGGTATAAATTATAATGATTGACACGCGTTCGTAAAGTGTAACATCTCTATACCCATCATAACAAACTTTCGATTTTAACTTTAAATCACTTGTACTGATCAATAAATGAGGCCTTTAAAATAAACAGTTATTAATTATATAGAAGTATAGTCAAATGAAATAGTTACGTTCTATTTATATGTGTTCTAAGTTAATGATCAAATACCGAAATGGATAATATTTAATTTAAAATGAACTAAAGGTGACCTCTAAAATATGTACTGTAAATAACCTGAAATAATATGTCTAGTAATGTGCTGAAATAAAGACTGAATTCTTATTTTTTGCTAAAATAAATAAATAATATGTATGTTATGTATAACTTAAACGTAATATTAGTTAATGCATAATTTAACGATGAAATGATAAAACTGTTTATAGTCAATTATAGCAACATTGTTATGTCAAAGTTCACATTGTGCCAATGGCTGAAACTATACAGAGTGATGTTTTAAACAGGGACTTTCTATTGAGGTTTGCCTCACCGTCACTCAGAGGAATTTACTCATACTTTCTTTCTTCATTACCTTGTTAAAAAAGAACATATGTTGTTGGATCCATTCATGTAGGTTTAAAAAGTTTGAGAATTTTTAGATATTCTTCTTCTGCGGCTGGTGATAATTCATTCAACCAATCACAGCAGTTTGCCCGCGTTAAACAATTTGTCACAATCATTTTACAATAATTTTCGTTCGAGGAAACTGGCCCTAAGAACAACTCTAATTAATTCATATCTTGGTTAACATAGATCCTTGTTTATAACCTAACCCTGTAGAGTAATTTAGTCATATCGATCGTTGGTGGTATCAACAAATATTTCGATTCTATAACAATTTTCACTTCCACAATAGTGAAAAATCTTCCGAAAATACACTTAGTTATTACTTACTGTTCTATGAGTCACAGCAATGCGATGAATAAAAACAATAAATAAATGTGACCACTACAATTATTAATAAGATTATTGCTATTTAATTCCGCAATTAATAGTTATTGATACTGCTAATTATTTCATCACTAATGATTGTAATGGTACATGATCGGCCTTTCAGAAGCTGGGGGAAACGTCGTATGGTACTTATATATAACCGTTTTATTCTAATTATTTAATTACAAAGTTTAGTAACTTTTTAAACAAAGCCAATTTTAATATGAACTGCACTAACCCCACATAAACGTGATTTTTACAAAAAAGGTTATGTTTTAGCTATTGCACTGAAAGGTCAGAGGTACTCCTACATTAGCCAGCTATGTTTTAGTCACATTGTTATTGGAGACGAGCCTATTGTCGGGCACAAATCCAGTCTGGGCTGCTACTGAGAATTTCCGAATGGTAAAATCCAATAACACTGCCCGATCCAGGAACACCAACCCCAGTCGCTCTTGCCACCACCAGTTTAACGCGGTACGCTATTAAAACAGGTCTCACTGCACTGTGGCTTTAGTGGCGTATCATTGGTATACGCAATGTCTGTTCCAAAAGTATCTGATGTAAATGTAAACAAATGGATCGGAAAACATACCTGTGGATGACAATTTTGTAGTTAGTGCTTTGCTTTGATGAGTGCAGTGGTAGCCCAGTGGTAACGGCCGCGATTTTACGAGTTGTAGGTCCTACGTTCAAACACGGACAGGCGCTTATCTTTGTGTAATTTTTTCATCACCACTGCTCTCAAAACGGTGAAGGAAAACATCGTGAGGAAATATCTTTGTGTAATTTATTTCATCACCACTGCTCTCAAAACGGTGAAGGAAAACATCGTGAGGAAACCGGCATGTTCTAGAACCAAAAATTCGAAGACATGTGACATCTACCTACTATCCCGCACTGGGCCCGCGTGGTGGATTACGGCCCACTCCCTCTCACAGAGAGGAGGCCTGTGTCCCAGCAGTGGGAACATTATAGGATGATTAGGTAGTGCTTTCATGTGATTATTTGAATATCCCGAAACCCCGAAATTAAAATTTTTAATCACCTAAAAGATGTTTTTCATTTGACAACTAAGGTTAATTTTATAACCAATTTTCGTCGAAGATTTTTAGTTACAATTTAATTATGTTATTCAGTAATTGTTGGAAAAAGTGGTGAGATATATAGTTGAAATCTTCTACATACAAATGAATGTGTTGCTAATTATCATTAGTGAGTTATTGTGTAAGAGGCTCGTGGCTACATTAAAAGCAGCCGCACGGGTCAAGCGAAGCTACGCCGCGGTCGGTTCGCAGGTGGGTGATCATCCATTACATCGACAACCCCTCCGTGCCTCGGAAAGCACGTGAAACCGTTGGTCCCGGCTGTCATTTGTAGATATTTGACAGTCGGTACGGGTAGTCAGAAGCCCAGAAGTCTGACGACCGGTCTTGCCAATTGTGTTACCCAGTAACTGGGTTGTGATAGGCAGTCCCTTCTTGCGTAAGAATTGAACCCTGAAAACCCCGTGGGGTCTGTTTACACATTCATCAGATACTTATCAAACAGAGGATACCTCACCTAATCTCGGGCTTGTCCGGAGCAAAAGCCTGACTAGCGCTATCTGAGTCTGCGCATATGCACCGGTTTTTTCCACGTTTCGGTATAGTATTTTTATTATTTGAATAAATATGATTGTCTTATTCACATGATACCGGATCTTATAATAAAACTGCCATTCATGGGAACATTTTACAAGGCGTAGATGCCACTATATATATTTTTTTTAAATAGATCGGAATAGTAACTTCGATAAGCCCTTTATTTACTTTTTATTTCATTCCTTTATTTTATTTTTGCTAAGTATACCACTTCCAAAATATTTGTACTAGCCGGCCGAGTTAATTAGACAATCGTGACGATCTAGGAGACGGTACCCACTGGTCTAATTGTCTTGGTCGACTACCTCGCTTTTAATCTTTTTCGTATCATCACGTATACTGAAACAGAAATGTTTATCTGTGATTCTTTTCAGTGATCCATTATAGATGTTGATGCTTCCGAAAGACATAGTTACTGTTCGTACATAAAGGAGTCTATACGTTTGTACATTGTAAATACTTTTAAATTATCATAGTTAACTTTCAAGATAATAAATGAGTTTCTTGTTATTTTCATTGTTTTGTTTAGCCACCCTTTCAACAGCATATGTAAAGAGTAGTGTTCTGTCGGCACTGGTTATTCGAGAAAACTTCATGCCTTGATAATAGCCGTCAGTGAGGCTGGTAGCGGACTAGGATATGCCATTCTGTGTCTTTATATCATCACCATTTCAGCCGAAAGTCGTCCGCTGCTATTCATAGGCCTCTCCCAAGTGTCGCCACAACGACGGGTCCTGTGCTGCTCAAATCCAGCGGATAAACAATCTACGATACCCTACACCATGGGGTAGACGAGAAAAAAAATATCATCCTGCTAACAATAAGAAGATATTAGTTCACAATTATCAATTTATTAATTTACAGATGTAGATATTTTAAATATTGTTGTGTACTAGCAGGATGTATGTGTGTAGCGATGCGCGGCCACGTAGGCTGCCTGCGCAGACGACGCCGCGCAGCGCCCCGCGCCCCCCGGATCGGGCTCGCGCACGCGTGTCACAAAATAAAGCGTCGTGCGTTCACAGCCCGTCCTAGTTTTACTCGTATCCCCGTGTCCCGTATCCAACAGTGGCGACGAGAGCGACCCACGCTATATCACGATGGCTCAGTTTAGTTTCGGTATATTAAGTAATTTCGACCACACAGTGCACGAATGGCAGGCGTACAAAAGTCGCCTGCGGCAATGGTTCGTGGCAAACGATATTTCCGAAAAAAACGACGCAACGGGTTCAAGACGGCGAGCAATTCTACTGAGCGCACTCGCGGACGGCACCTACCAGCTCGCAGCCGACTTGGCTTTGCCAAAACAACTGGAGGAGGTGCCAGTAGAAGACATTTATAAGCTTCTCGATACTCACTTTTCCCCAACAAAGTGTGGATTCGGGGAGCGGTACGCATTTTACGCGGCAACGCAACAAACGGGTTATTCCCAGTTGTCGCCACTGGTGACGCCACCACTGGCGACAAATGGGAATATTTTTCAAAAAAAATCCCAGTTGTCACCAGTGGTGGCGCCACCAGTGGCGACAACTGGGAATGGCCATTCTTCTAGTTCCCAGATGTCACCAGTGGCGACAGATGGGAAATATAAAGTGATACGCCTCCGGTGGGGGCGATGCTAGAGCTGAATTATAGTGATGGGGTTTCATTATTTTATCACTAACGAAGTTTTAAATAGGTATATTTTATATTTTCTTAAATAAAACTTTTACACGTTACTTGGGAAGATATATATTTTTATAAATCACAATATTTGTATTCATTGAGATTAAAACTGCACAAGTACAGTTTCCAGTACTACAACTATTACAGATCGTATAATTATTTTACTTAAAACTATATTATTAGGTTCTTATCACAGATTAATCAACGTATGGCATTATGTCTATTTATATTCTTAGGTTATTTTTATAAAACAGACTTGTATATATTAACCACAATAATTGACGTTTATAATTTTCTAAATCTACAGGTATTATGTTACTCATTAATTTACTGCGATGTCTATCACAGATTAATCAATGCATTATTTACAATAATTTATACTTCTACTTTTTTATCACAGATCAACATACTATTTACAATAATTGACTTTACTCTTTCGATTTAGCTAGATGTATTTAAATAGGAATTACTTAATATTATACTCTTATACAAATATATTACTGTGGTAAACAGTATTTTTTGATAAATAAAATCCGAGTAGTTTTTAAGAAAACGACTACCTACCCGTATATTAACATAATACTTAATATTCTTCAATCGCCGTCAGTTTTTATAAAACTACCGCCTCAAACATTCTAAACAATGACCCACTGTCATGTTTCCATGTACTAACTCCATTTGGATATCTTGTATGAACTCATCATTGAGTACATATTTCTTCTTTCTTATTTTCTTTTTATTTTTAATCATATTATTAGAAACTCTATAATATGCCGAATCCTTGACCAAGGTTTTTAAAAAATGTATAATGTTAGGATTTTTTTTTCCAATTGTATGGTTTAATTTATGATGCCATGATTCTAAAGCGTTTGTTGTTCGATGCTGTTCACCGTATACACACCATACTTTAATGAACTCGTCTATCATCCACTGCTTTTTCATATATGCTCTAAATTTTTTAATGTCATCTTCTTGTGTATTCTTGCGAGTAATATATTTCCAGCCATTTAAAATTTCATTCGGCGGCAATAGTGGCAATACGGCGCTTAATGCCACTTCTCTTATCTTGTTTTCATCATTAGATTTAGTTATCCCGATCTTACGACCCTTCTCCCAAATGGAATGATTAAAATGATAATAGCATCCGGATATAATTACAGACGGAAACACAGTCGTTAAAGCTTTCATTGCAGCTCTTTCATAATCAGTTTTATATTTCTTTGGATCCCAGTCAGGTATTTGGGATTTAATCATGGAAAATAAAATGATGTATGATTCCATCTTCTTGTCACTCATAAGTGCGTAGACAAGCGGCACTATGTTCGTGTGGTTCACAGTACTTCCCAAATCTCCGTGAATGCTATAAAGTTGAATAAAGGGCGAGGGGCAGCTTTTAAAGGTTCCATCGCTATAAAAATCATGTACTTCATTCATAACCTTTTTTGCCTCTTTGGTGCAAAAAACTATAATACGGTTGTCACCATCAGAATAATCAGCCAATACAAAATTATTAAATTCCGTAGGAATTTGAACATTGATTCCTTGTTTAGATTTAAGGTGTGTTACTCCGGCTGCTGCATTTCTGAATCTATATAGAGATGATTTAATACTTTCAAAGCTCGGTACTTTGCATACTAAGTCCAATCCTGCAGTTTGAAAGGACCCGACCATATCATTGTAACATTGTGGTACCGCTGGGTAATTTTCTTTTGTTAGTTGTTGTTTACAGCCGTAAAGTCGCTCATCTACTTCATTTTTTAAAAAGTCAGGTGTACATGAGTGTGCAGTTTCATGAAGGACATTGTTATCCTAAAATAATAAAAAATATAAGTAATCGTAGCGTACATTAAACAAATAAAATAAAGTGTATTAAAATAATTCATTACAAATTAACGTTCACAATAAGTGACAAACGTGCACAAAATGGCCGCCTGTTTCTCTTTTGTGTTGGCATGAGCGTGCACAAACGTGTTGGCATGAGCTTTATGTTAAAAGTTTTTTCATATAAATAATAATAATAAATGAAAGCCGAAAACTTACTTTTATCTTTATAATTCCTTTACACTTGTATTTTCGTTTGATGCATTCCCACACAGTTAACCCACTTTTATGTTTCCTTTTTATATGATATTGGAAACCTGCGCGAAGCAGAATAGTCCCGTGACGTCTTTTTATATAAACTAACGAAACTTCACCAGAACTGCACGACGCACTTAACCCTGACATTGTTGGGAATGCACTGGTAAGTGTTACGTCACTGGTCTACGAACCGACAACAGCATAGTGGAGGGGGTTGATCGACAGGATCGGAGCGCGGAAGTTATGGCTGATTGTAAATATATTGCAATTATGTACATATTCATTACTATTTAGTTTGTGATAAGAACCTAATAATATAGTTTTAAGTAAAATAATTATACGATCTGTAATAGTTGTAGTACTGGAAACTGTACTTGTGCAGTTTTAATCTCAATGAATACAAATATTGTGATTTATAAAAATATATATCTTCCCAAGTAACGTGTAAAAGTTTTATTTAAGAAAATATAAAATATACCTATTTAAAACTTCGTTAGTGATACAATAATGAAACCCCATCACTATAATTCAGCTCTAGCATCGCCCCCACCGGAGGCGTATCACTTTATATTTCCCATCTGTCGCCACTGGTGACAACTGGGACCTAGAAGAATGGCCATTCCCAGTTGTCGCCACTGGTGGCGCCACCACTGGTGACAACTGGGATTTTTTTTGAAAAATATTCCCATTTGTCGCCAGTGGTGGCGTCACCAGTGGCGACAACTGGGAATAACCCAACAAACAACAAACGGGTTATTCCCAGTTGTCGCCACTGGTGACGCCACCACTGGCGACAAATGGGAATATTTTTCAAAAAAAATCCCAGTTGTCACCAGTGGTGGCGCCACCAGTGGCGACAACTGGGAATGGCCATTCTTCTAGTTCCCAGATGTCACCAGTGGCGACAGATGGGAAATATAAAGTGATACGCCTCCGGTGGGGGCGATGCTAGAGCTGAATTATAGTGATGGGGTTTCATTATTTTATCACTAACGAAGTTTTAAATAGGTATATTTTATATTTTCTTAAATAAAACTTTTACACGTTACTTGGGAAGATATATATTTTTATAAATCACAATATTTGTATTCATTGAGATTAAAACTGCACAAGTACAGTTTCCAGTACTACAACTATTACAGATCGTATAATTATTTTACTTAAAACTATATTATTAGGTTCTTATCACAGATTAATCAACGTATGGCATTATGTCTATTTATATTCTTAGGTTATTTTTATAAAACAGACTTGTATATATTAACCACAATAATTGACGTTTATAATTTTCTAAATCTACAGGTATTATGTTACTCATTAATTTACTGCGATGTCTATCACAGATTAATCAATGCATTATTTACAATAATTTATACTTCTACTTTTTTATCACAGATCAACATACTATTTACAATAATTGACTTTACTCTTTCGATTTAGCTAGATGTATTTAAATAGGAATTACTTAATATTATACTCTTATACAAATATATTACTGTGGTAAACAGTATTTTTTGATAAATAAAATCCGAGTAGTTTTTAAGAAAACGACTACCTACCCGTATATTAACATAATACTTAATATTCTTCAATCGCCGTCAGTTTTTATAAAACTACCGCCTCAAACATTCTAAACAATGACCCACTGTCATGTTTCCATGTACTAACTCCATTTGGATATCTTGTATGAACTCATCATTGAGTACATATTTCTTCTTTCTTATTTTCTTTTTATTTTTAATCATATTATTAGAAACTCTATAATATGCCGAATCCTTGACCAAGGTTTTTAAAAAATGTATAATGTTAGGATTTTTTTTTCCAATTGTATGGTTTAATTTATGATGCCATGATTCTAAAGCGTTTGTTGTTCGATGCTGTTCACCGTATACACACCATACTTTAATGAACTCGTCTATCATCCACTGCTTTTTCATATATGCTCTAAATTTTTTAATGTCATCTTCTTGTGTATTCTTGCGAGTAATATATTTCCAGCCATTTAAAATTTCATTCGGCGGCAATAGTGGCAATACGGCGCTTAATGCCACTTCTCTTATCTTGTTTTCATCATTAGATTTAGTTATCCCGATCTTACGACCCTTCTCCCAAATGGAATGATTAAAATGATAATAGCATCCGGATATAATTACAGACGGAAACACAGTCGTTAAAGCTTTCATTGCAGCTCTTTCATAATCAGTTTTATATTTCTTTGGATCCCAGTCAGGTATTTGGGATTTAATCATGGAAAATAAAATGATGTATGATTCCATCTTCTTGTCACTCATAAGTGCGTAGACAAGCGGCACTATGTTCGTGTGGTTCACAGTACTTCCCAAATCTCCGTGAATGCTATAAAGTTGAATAAAGGGCGAGGGGCAGCTTTTAAAGGTTCCATCGCTATAAAAATCATGTACTTCATTCATAACCTTTTTTGCCTCTTTGGTGCAAAAAACTATAATACGGTTGTCACCATCAGAATAATCAGCCAATACAAAATTATTAAATTCCGTAGGAATTTGAACATTGATTCCTTGTTTAGATTTAAGGTGTGTTACTCCGGCTGCTGCATTTCTGAATCTATATAGAGATGATTTAATACTTTCAAAGCTCGGTACTTTGCATACTAAGTCCAATCCTGCAGTTTGAAAGGACCCGACCATATCATTGTAACATTGTGGTACCGCTGGGTAATTTTCTTTTGTTAGTTGTTGTTTACAGCCGTAAAGTCGCTCATCTACTTCATTTTTTAAAAAGTCAGGTGTACATGAGTGTGCAGTTTCATGAAGGACATTGTTATCCTAAAATAATAAAAAATATAAGTAATCGTAGCGTACATTAAACAAATAAAATAAAGTGTATTAAAATAATTCATTACAAATTAACGTTCACAATAAGTGACAAACGTGCACAAAATGGCCGCCTGTTTCTCTTTTGTGTTGGCATGAGCGTGCACAAACGTGTTGGCATGAGCTTTATGTTAAAAGTTTTTTCATATAAATAATAATAATAAATGAAAGCCGAAAACTTACTTTTATCTTTATAATTCCTTTACACTTGTATTTTCGTTTGATGCATTCCCACACAGTTAACCCACTTTTATGTTTCCTTTTTATATGATATTGGAAACCTGCGCGAAGCAGAATAGTCCCGTGACGTCTTTTTATATAAACTAACGAAACTTCACCAGAACTGCACGACGCACTTAACCCTGACATTGTTGGGAATGCACTGGTAAGTGTTACGTCACTGGTCTACGAACCGACAACAGCATAGTGGAGGGGGTTGATCGACAGGATCGGAGCGCGGAAGTTATGGCTGATTGTAAATATATTGCAATTATGTACATATTCATTACTATTTAGTTTGTGATAAGAACCTAATAATATAGTTTTAAGTAAAATAATTATACGATCTGTAATAGTTGTAGTACTGGAAACTGTACTTGTGCAGTTTTAATCTCAATGAATACAAATATTGTGATTTATAAAAATATATATCTTCCCAAGTAACGTGTAAAAGTTTTATTTAAGAAAATATAAAATATACCTATTTAAAACTTCGTTAGTGATACAATAATGAAACCCCATCACTATAATTCAGCTCTAGCATCGCCCCCACCGGAGGCGTATCACTTTATATTTCCCATCTGTCGCCACTGGTGACAACTGGGACCTAGAAGAATGGCCATTCCCAGTTGTCGCCACTGGTGGCGCCACCACTGGTGACAACTGGGATTTTTTTTGAAAAATATTCCCATTTGTCGCCAGTGGTGGCGTCACCAGTGGCGACAACTGGGAATAACCCCAACAAACGGGTGAGACGCATGCGCAGTGGGCGGCAAGACTGCGTGGCCTCACGAAACATTGCAAGTTCGCCAACGTAGAAGAGGCATTACGAGACCGTTTCGTGATGGGCATGTTGGCAGGTCCCGAGAGGGACAAACTGTTCACAAAGGACACAGATACCTTGACCCTGGCCAAGGCAGTGGAGTTGGCGCAGAGCGTCCGGGGCGCGCGGGCAGGCGCCGCCGCCGGCGCTTCCACGACGGCGTCGATCACACAGCAAGAACATTCAGTGTTCAAGGTGCAGGGCAAGAGTGCGGGTTCTGATAAGGAACCGGTAATGGAGAAGTGTTCCGTGTGCGGACGCAAGAACCATGCATCATCTCAGTGCCGATTCGCGAACTTTTCTTGTAGGAAGTGTAATACAAAGGGCCACTTACGTAGAATGTGCAAAGTAAAGAGTGTTGTGACTGGTGACGTGAGTGAGAAGGACGACGATGGTGAGTTTTTATGTTGTAACATCACTTCAGAGCGGGGAGAACCCATGACAGAAATCGTGTCCATAAACGGCTCACAAATCAAATTTGAGATTGATAGTGGATCTGCAGTAACGGTAATTTCCGAGAGTTTATACACAAAATGTTTTAGCAGGTTGCCCTTGTTATCACCTAAGAAAAGGCTATTTACCTACACGGGCAGTAGTATTATGTGCCTCGGTATAGTTCGCCTATCGGTCACATATAGGCTCAGCACACACACACTAGATGCTTACGTGGTACGCAACGAAGGCCCGCCATTGCTCGGAAGGGATTTCTTATCCTTATTTAAGTTAAAAATAGCACCCTGTAATTTCATAAAAAATGAAGTAAAAACAATCGATGACTTGCATAATAGATTCAGAGACGTATTTTCAGAAAAATTAGGTAAATTCAACAAATTCGAGGTCAAATTACGTTTAAAAGATGATGCAGTGCCAATATTTTTCAAAGCGCGTCCCACCGCTTTTGCATTGCGAGACAAGGTAGATAAAGAGATAGTCCGCCTTGTAAACTTAGGGATACTTAAACAGGTTGATCACTCAGAGTATGCATCACCTGTAGTGCCAGTATTAAAACGGAATGGAAGTGTTAGGCTGTGTGCAGACTATTCTGTAACCATAAATAAACAATTAGTTGTAGAACAATACCCGTTGCCTACAGTCCACGAGCTGTTTTCAAAATTGCACGGAGGTCAACAGTTCTCAAAGTTAGACCTGTCCATGGCCTATAATCAATTTGTTTTAGACGAAGACTCACAAAAGATTACATGCATAAATACTCACCGCGGATTGTTTCAGTATACACGTATGGTTTTTGGGTTAACCAGCGCACCGTCTATTTTTCAGCGCGCAATGGAAAACGTATTGTCTGGTATGGACGGTGTGTTGTGTCTTTTAGACGATGTCCTTATCACAGCCAATGGACCGGGTTTACATTTACAACGGTTGACGGCAGTGTTACAGAGGTTGCAAGATGCGGGACTTACCTTGCAAAAAGAAAAGTGCGAATTTTTTAAGAATGAAATCAATTACTTAGGGTATGTAATTAACAAAGACGGGTTAAAAAAATCATCAGATAAAGTAATAGCAATTGAGAAATCCCCCGTGCCCACAGATATAGGCAAACTGCAATCATTTTTAGGATTAGTACATTACTACCGTAATTTCGTACCTAAGGCGTCCGAAATTCTAAGTCCCTTATACGATCTTCTAAGGAAGGGTGTTAAATGGCACTGGGCCGACGAACATCAGAGAGCGTTCGTCGAAATAAAAAAACATTTAACGTCGGATCAGGTGTTAGCGCATTTCGACGCAAATGCAAAGTTAATCCTCACAGTGGACGCTTCACCTAATGGGTTAGGTGCGATTTTATCGCAAAGCGATAAAGATGGATGCGAGCGTCCTATTTCATTTGCGTCCCGCACTCTAAACACAGCTGAAAAACGTTATTCTCAAATTCAGAAAGAGGCAACTGCTATTATTTTTGGAGTTCGAAGATTCCATCAGTACTTGTACGGTAAGTCAGACCCGTTCATCCTTCGCACCGATCACAAGCCTTTAATTTCAATTTTTGGCCCGCACAAAGGTATACCGGAGGTTTCGGCAAACAGATTACAACGATACGCGTTGTTCCTCAGCGCATATAATTATAAAATCGAATACGTTCGTAGCGAAAATAACAGCGCGGATTATTTATCCCGTGCAAGTCTTCCCGACAACGATAAGCGGTCGCGGTCAATGACCGCCGCGGACTGCGAACGGGGGGACAGCGCTCAGCACGCTGCCGCTGCGGCCGCCCCGATTGATCGCGCGTCATATGTTCACTTCGTAATAGACGGACATATGCCAGTTACGCGGGACGAATTACGCAAGGAAACTACCCGAGATGTTAATTTAATGAACGTGATTGATTTTATTTTTAAGGGTTGGCCTAGAAGCGTTTCTGATGAGATTTTAAAACCGTTCCACGCATGCAGGAATCAATTATCGTATGAAGACGGCTGTGTTATGAGAGGCCATAAATTGGTTTTACCAGAAAGGCTAAAAATGAAAATATTAAACGAACTTCATACTTCCCACCTGGGAATTGTAAAAACAAAGGCCGAAGCTCGTTCCCGTTTCTGGTTTCCGGGTATTGATAAAGAAATAGAAACTATGATCAACTCTTGTAGTGTTTGCATACATTTACGACCTACCCCTCCGCGCGCCCCGCTTGCCCCCTGGCAATACCCACCTCACCCATTCTACCGGTTGCATATAGATTTCTTGGGTCCGTTAGATAATAGACATTATTTAATTGTAGTAGATGCATATACGAAATGGGTGGAAGTTTACGATATGTGTGGTTCAACGACCTCATCAGCTGCAGTAGAAAAACTATACGAGTTTGTATCAAGGTTCGGGTTACCAAATACAATTGTAAGCGATAACGGCACGGCTTTCACGTCACAAGATTTTAAAACGTTTTGTACAATTAACGGCATTGAGCACGTGACGTCACCGCCCTATAATCCTGCGAGCAATGGTCAGGCCGAAAGTTACGTAAAGATCGCAAAAAAAGGTATTAAATCCTGTATTTTATCGACTAACAGCCAAAAAGACACTAGGGTCAAACTGTTAAAATATCTTTTTGATTACAGGAATTCAGTACATTCAGTGACAGGGTTCTCTCCGGCTCAATTAGTTTTTGGTCACAAGCTAAGATCAAGGTTGGATCTATTGTCGCCAAAACCGCTGTCGTCGCCTTCCAACGCGTCACTGGACAGCACAGTGAAATCTAAACAGTGTTTGCAGAGTAAATTCTATGGCGGTAAAAATAAACAATTTTTTAAAAACGGGGACGAAGTTTTATACAAAAAATTTAACAATAAAGAAAAGTTCACATGGTGCAGAGGCACAGTAATAGACAGGAGTGGTAGAGTTGTGTATTTAATTTCCGATCATTTAACAGGGAGTGTAATAAAAAAACACAAAAACCAGATTGTGTTATTTAAGGGGAACGGCAATGTACAACAAAGTTGGAATACTGGCGAATTAGAGGATGATGGTGACGAGGACATATCATCAGCGGCACCACTGAGCCCCCAACCCGCGTCTCAAGCTGACGCAGCGGAGGAGGGCGGACAGGGTGTAAATACGCCACCAGCGGCGCCGACCTCACCGCCCGCGCTTGTGCCGCCCGCCCGTCACGGTAGGATGTTGCGCCAGCTTCCAAAGGTGGACTATAGAAGCCTTGCGTTAGGCAAGTGACCAGTGGATGTCATAATTTTGTACTTGTATGTTGTTGTAAGGACCTTTAAGTATTTTAGTATTATTATTATGTTTTTAATCCTGCTACTATGCTATGCTATTGTATCTTGTATTATATCTTTAGAAATAAGGTTGGGAGATGTTGTGTACTAGCAGGATGTATGTGTGTAGCGATGCGCGGCCACGTAGGCTGCCTGCGCAGACGACGCCGCGCAGCGCCCCGCGCCCCCCGGATCGGGCTCGCGCACGCGTGTCACAAAATAAAGCGTCGTGCGTTCACAGCCCGTCCTAGTTTTACTCGTATCCCCGTGTCCCGTATCCAACAAATATTATACACTTCAACTATTATTGAGAAAATAAATCAAACTGTTAGGTTTAAACAAATAAATAATAATAATCTGCTCCAAATAATGGAGCTAAAAAATGAGTGTTCCGTCGTACGGTCCAAGGCAAAAGAGGCTAGGGCAGCGGGCGCGCCGAGCGAGCCGGTCTCCTCCCCACCACGCAGACCGGTGGTCCGATGTTGTCGTCACGGCTAGCTAGGCGGCGCTTGTAGTTCCGGTCGCCAATAACAGATGGCGCTTGCTCCACGAAGTCGCCAACACGGCCATTCTGCAAGGCGCATGTCCCAGGCGCACCACGAGTCTAGGTAAAACACTGAAACAAAACCAACATCAGAACTAGTTTTCTAAATCTGCAAATATGAACCACAAGCCATAATACATTTCTGAACCATCAGCAAATGCTATTACTGCTAGGTCAACCGTACTTAAAGGGACTATGCCACACTTAAGAGTCCTGGTTTTCCTAGAGTTTACCGCTTGGAATCACTTGCATTTAAAGAGCTATTCGCTACACTTAAATGTGCCAAGTTGTTTTCCAAGCTTTATTCACATTTGCTGGTGTTTCCATTCTTGCGAGGATTATGGTACAAGTGTTTTATCTAGTCTCGCGAGTAAAACATAAGCAATACCATTTATGTGAGATTGTGTAGCCACTTCATTTTATTTACAATACAATTATTATAAGGCAGTATATTCATTTATTATTTACCGCAGTCAGGAAAGTGCAATACATACCTTTAAAACTATGAGTTGCCAACACGGACCTTATTTTTAATAGCCTACTCAAGTTTCCAGTCATCGATTTGTATCCAATACTTCATATTTTCAGCAGCTGCCACGCCATTATACAGTTTACTGCTCCTTTCAGAACCCCTTAGGTCTGTTACCTCATACCTGTCATTACCCAGAACATTTTTTACTCGAAACGGTCCTTTGAAGATGGGCAGGAGTTTTCTGCTTCGACCATCGTTGCTCTGACTCTGTATTCTGATCAATACCAAATCACCTTCTTCGTAAATTTTAGTTCTTGACCGAGTTTTATCAAACCTTTGTTTTTGTGATATTGCACTGGCTTTAATATTTTTATCTACCTTTGCTCGCAACTCCGTTACGTCCACTAGCGATTCATCATCAAGCTCTGGATCTACATTGTCATTATCGACTCGCAAACGATATCCTAATAAAACCTCACTAGGAACGGCATTAATAGTTCTATGGATTGTACTGTTTAAGCCTTGCTGTACTATTTTAACATATTGATCCCACCTATCTTCGGTAGTATCTGCCCCAATAGTTTTTAATGATTCTAGTATTGTTTTATTAAATCTCTCTACCTGACCATTTGAGCGAGGCATACCCGTTGCCACAATATGTGCGCGGATATTTTTGCTCTTACAATATTCGTTGTACATGTTGGAAGTAAAACATGACCCTGAATCGGAAATAATTCGTTTTGGATTACCGAAAGTTTTAGTTATATTATCCAATTCGTTTATAAGATCGGATGTTTTTGTAGACTTTACTGCGCAGATAAACACAAACTTAGTGAATGCATCTACTAAAACTAGTAAGTATATATTTCCGTTTCGTGTTTCAACGAACGGACCTAAGTGGTCTACGTGCAAAGTGTGAAAAGGCTGCGCGTATTTCGGCAACGGGTATAACTCTCCTTCCTTAGCACCACCCTTATTCTTATAATAAATACAATTCAAACAGTTTTTAATGTATTTTTTTATTATGTGACGCATACGAGAAAACCAATATTTGTGCCCTATTCTCTCAACTGTTTTATCGACTGAAAAATGGCCCACGTCATCATGGTTGTATCTAATTATTTGCCATATACAACCCTTTGGTACGACCCAGCGTCGCCCTCGGGCCGTTCTTCTATACACTTTTCCACCTAACAGTTCATACGTGTCAAAAATAATTTTATTTTCATCTATTTCACCAGATTCTAAAACATTTTTAATTTTCACAATATCAGGGTCTTGCATTTGCACAGAAAGTAACCAGTCTCCTTCGGTTATTGATAATATTATTTCCCTTTCCGACCTCTCACCTGAGGGAACGGGGTTTCGACTCAAGGCGTCCACATGTTGCATACGTGTACCTTCCCTATGCTTTATTTCGTACATGAACTCTTGAGTCGAAAGAACCCATCGAGCGATCCGGGGAATAATATTCTGTTTAGTCAATGCATACCTGACTGCGTTACAATCTGTGATAACGGTGAAAGGTGAACCAATTAAATACAGACGAAATTTTTGGAGTGAACTTACGATTGCTAGGAGTTCCAACTCAAATGAATGGTATTTCTTTTCGTCCTCAGTTGTCTGACGGCTATAGTAATACACAGATTTTTCACCCTCATCAGCAACTTGCACAAGAATACCCGCTACGCCATCACGACTAGCGTCCGTATACAAAACAGTTTCTTTATTTGGATCAAAAATAGATAGTACACTATCTGATGTTAGTTTAGCTTTTAATATTTGAAACGCTTGATCATGCACGGAATCCCAAGACCAAGAAGCATCTTTTTTTAATAATTTAGTAAGAGGAGCAGAAATTATAGCGCAGTTTTTAATAAATTTGCGAAAATAATTAATTAGCCCCAAAAACTGTCGCAACTGATGCACAGTTTTCGGTACGGGAAATTTCTTTACGGCTTCCACTTTGGTTTCATTTGGCATTACACAATTTTGTTTTATTTTGTATCCGAGAAACTCTATTTCGGTTTTAAGGAAATGACATTTTTTTAAATTTAAAGTTAAACCATTATTTTTAAATATTTGTAAAATGTTTTCCAAGAGCTTTAAATTTTCCTCAATAGTTTGTGTAATTAGATAAACGTCATCTAAATATACAATGACGTTCTCAAACCTTAAATTACCTAACACTTTATTCATCATCTGTTGAAAACAAGATGGTGCATTAGCCAAACCAAATGGGAGCCGCAGAAATTCATAATGGCCATCTTCGGTAATGAATGCCGTTTTCTCTATGGACTGTGAGCTCATAATAATTTGGTAGTACCCACTTTTTAGATCAAGGCTTGTAAAATATTTATAACCCTGTAGTCTATCTATAAGGTCCTCGATTCGGGGCATAGGGTACTTGTCCCTTACTGTTATTTTATTCAATGCGCGGTAATCAATGCAGAGCCTTTTCTCGCCATTCTTTTTGTTCACCAGCAGAGCGGGACTCGCGTAAGGGGAGTTACTTTCTCGAATTATTTTATTATTTACTAATTCCTGCACCATATCTCGTATAATCTTTCTATCTGTATGAGAGGCTCGAAAGGGTCTGCACTGCACCGGTCGTGGGTCTGTCAGTGTAATAACCATCTGGTGGTTATTCACTTTCCCTAACTCTTTTATGTCTGACGCGACACACTGTTTATATTGTCTAAATAAATAAATCAATTCATTTAAGTGAGTATCAGTATCGATCTTAGTCTCATATATAGCGTCACAAAATTCACTAAGTGATTGCGCATAGTCAAATTTGAATGAATTACCTACACGTGAATATATCAAATCATTTCGCTCTGTTATGTTACGGCCAATAAGTATATCACAACCTACTAAGTCATCAATAACGTAAAAGTTCACATCAGTTAAAGACACACAGTCAATTTTTAAATCTAAAGTGACTTTTCGAGTGACCGGTTTAGAGTTATGCCTAGAAAATCCTTGTAACAAAACTGGAGAGGGTAGTACACTAGTTTGAAGTGAATATTTTTCCACCACCGATTCGGAAATCAGGGAACAACTGCTTCCCGTATCAATAAATGCCTCGTGGGCAAACTGATCAATGTAAACCGTCTTTACGAATTTATTTCGCGGATCAGAGGTAAGGATCAATTTGGTTTCCTCAGTTTCCGGTTTAATTAATCCTGTACTTTGTTTACTACGGCACACAGCCTCAACATGGCCCTTTTTTTTGCAAAAATTACATTTAATGAGATCACACTGATTCCTTTTATGATTTCCACCGCACGTGTAACATTTAATAGATTTCCGAATATGTGTTGAACCAATTTGATTAGTTTCATGCGCAGTACTTGAATTGGCGTTATTATTTGAAGAGGTAACGTTCGTGGACGGCTGGCTAAAATTATTCGTTTGATCCACTGTTTTATGTTGGTTTTCACGTGTACTACCCGAACTAGTTTGTTTGGAGTGTTTGCCTTTGTAGGTACGACCATGAAGATAACTAGCTAAATCATGGCAAGATTTAAAATTACTTGCCTCAATAGATGCTCCTATATTGCTATCGCCTATGCTCCCGACAATTATAGATATAATATCTTGCTCAGTAAAGTTTAAAGACAATCGGTCAACTTTACATTTAATATCAAAATAAAATTCGTATAGTGATTGGTTTTCTACCGGTTTTTTATTAATAATTTCTTTTAATAACTCAAACATATTACGACGTATTTGAAAACTATTAGCTAGACGCCGATTCCAATCACTCCATTTCCATGTAGGCCATTGACTATCAGTACGCAACAACGAGTCATACCATACTTTGCCAGAGCCTTTCAACTTATTAAGAGCTTGATAACGTATCGTTTCGTCGGTCCAATCAAACGTTGTCGCATAGGATTGTATAATATTAAGCCATGCATTTATATCATCATTTAAGGGGTCAAACTCCGGTATTATATTGTTTAAGGTACTCACAGCTTTAGTATCTCTATGACGTGATACCTTTGACTTCTTTCTGGGCAGAGGTGACGGCGTTCTGGAGCTCGTCGTGCTACTGCTACTTGACGACGGTTGTGCTCGCTTGCGATTTTGCCTGCGTTTGCCCATGACGCGTGGATACCACTTCTGATGCTAACAATAAGAAGATATTAGTTCACAATTATCAATTTATTAATTTACAGATGTAGATATTTTAAATATTATACACTTCAACTATTATTGAGAAAATAAATCAAACTGTTAGGTTTAAACAAATAAATAATAATAATCTGCTCCAAATAATGGAGCTAAAAAATGAGTGTTCCGTCGTACGGTCCAAGGCAAAAGAGGCTAGGGCAGCGGGCGCGCCGAGCGAGCCGGTCTCCTCCCCACCACGCAGACCGGTGGTCCGATGTTGTCGTCACGGCTAGCTAGGCGGCGCTTGTAGTTCCGGTCGCCAATAACAGATGGCGCTTGCTCCACGAAGTCGCCAACAATCCCCACATTACGTGCAAGGAAGGTAACTTAAAATAAAGTTTTTTTAAGATTTTATTTTAGCACTTTGTCTGCGTGATTAATACCTATGCCAAATTACAGCTTTCCAGTACTAAGCATCTCTGAGCTACAGTGGGGAAAGATAGACAGAAGGACATGGCGAAACTATAAGGGTTCCTTGTTTACTACGGAACCCTATAAAGCGGACGTGATGAACAGGCCATGACTGTCGTCACTCGTGAAAGGTCTTCAATAACACAACCCGATATCTATACATATTATAAAGTCACTTGTCCTGTCTGCCTGTGACCGCTTTGTTCTTCTAAACTACGCAACGGAGTTTGATGCGGGATTCACCATCATTTAGAGAATGTATACTGGAAGGTATATCAATAAAACATTGATAATAAACTGACACACCTATATACATATAGAAATCTTGTGAAGAATGAAGAATCTTAGAATGTTTTGTGAAGTCGTAAAAACTGCGAAGCAGGCGCGGCTCGCTGCTAGGTACTTTTAATATAAAGAACATGTTTATTTTAAAGCTGGTGGTAGAAAACATGATTTCCATAAAAAAGACATCTACTTTAATCTTTTTCCTCAAAATATTTGCCTTGCCCGTGCGCAATGACAAAGTCATCCGAAGCGAATGCCATCCGTCCCGTTGAACCCGACCCCGGTGATGTGTTCGGCAAAATCTCCCGCAATCCAGCCCGTTTCCGGTTGAATGTCTGCCAACTATTCCAATGATTCCCCCTTGTTTAGAAACTGTCACATTAAAATATATACCTAAAGTTAAGTGAAACTGTATTAGGTACGTAGGTAGTCTCTAACCTCCAAGCTTGTGCTTTTCCCCTAGACTCTGAGGTCTCGCACGTTGTCTTGTGAATGATCACGTTTCAGTGTATCACCCAATACACTCGGCGTCACAAAAATCGCACCTCTTCGAAAATAAGTTTCCAGCATATCCCGCCAGCAACGAATACATTAATCCCAATTAATATTGGTATCAATTGAAAGTATGTTTAACGACCTTTAAATTAACAAAAGTTAGAATTCCTAAACACAAAAGATCTCATTAGCACGTAACTTTAAAAAAAATGTTGTCAAAATACGCATTACAACGGCCACTAATTGCACCTCCCTATAAGGGTATAAAACGGGCGAACCAGGTTAAATGTGGGCCTCCATCTCGATCTTAAAATCCCCACCATCAAGCAGTTCATGAAGCGCATCACGAAGCGCTTCTTCGACTCCGCCGCCACCCACCGCAACCCTCTGGTTGTGCAGGCCGCCAGTTATAGGCCCTCCGCCATTAGCTCTATTCGCCGTCCAAGGCATACTCTCACCAACCCCGATGACCCCATTACCCTCGTCCAGGAAAGCAGTAGGGCCACGAGTACAGTGCACAAAACACACCGACCTACGTTCCGACCTCGCCGCCGAGGTCCCTCGCGTAAACCCCGACGTAACTGTCCCCCCCGACCCTTGCTCGACGAAGCACTTTAAATTCCCCGATTAATAATAATAATACTGATCAGATCCAGCCTGTCCCACCTTGCTGTCCTCCCCCCAGCGACGCCCTAAGCCGAGGTCCGTACCCCACAGGGGGTGCCCTAAGCGTGCAGTCGCTTAGTATTATAAGTAATTCGCCCCTGGCTGGAGGCTTTGAGTTCGCTTAAGGCAGCCACAGGAAAGTCCGGTTAAGTAGTCACGGCCTCTCAAGGTCAACTACGAGACGCCTTATCAAAAAAATAAAAAATAAATGTGGGTCATTCGCTATTCAACCTTTGAAGTGAACACACGTGAACAGTTACAGCAAGAAAATACCCCAGAAGATACCACTGCAGATGAAGCCGCTCAAGTCATTGCACTACTGCAATCAGGGATGCAGCAATGTGATGTTGCTCGGCAACTGAACTTGAGTCGTTTTTCCGTTCGACGAGTGTTCCAACGCTTCCAAGAGACTGGTGGCTATATCCGAAGACGTGGATCTGGAAGACAACGGTGCACATCCGAAAGAGACGATCGCTTCATTGTTTCGACGTATTTGCGTAATTGGTTCTCTAATGCTGTTGAGCTGCAACAACAACTGCGATCAGCTCGCAGAACTTCTGTAAGCGTCTCCACAGTTAGAAGAAGATTGCAGCTCACAGGGCTGCTCCAGGGCCAAAATTGACTGCACAGCATAGGAGAGACCGGTTGCAATTTGCCCGTGACCATGTGGATTGGACAATAGACCAATGGTGAGCTGTGCTTTTCTCGGATCAAACGAGGGTGTGTCTTTTCTGCAACGACAGGCTTCGAAGAGCGTACAGGAGGCAAGGGGAACGATTCGCACAAGCCTGTATTCAAGAGACAGTGGAATACCGGGGTGGCTCGTGCATGTTCTGGGGCGGCATGTCAATCGACGGCAAAACGAACCTCGTGTGTGTTTCTCGGACTGGAAATGCTCGCGGGCAAGGGTCGTTGACTGCTCCTCGGTACATAACAGGGATAGAAGATCTTAGAGGAGCAGGTTGTCCCTTATGCTGGTTTTGTTGGCAGTGGGTTCACGTTAATGCACGATAACTCCCGCTGTCACACCGCTTTAATTGTAAGAGACTACCTGCAAGAAGTTGGGATCCCTGTTATGCGCTGGCTGGCGCGAAGTCCAGACCTGAACCCTATTGAGCAACTTTGGGATGAACTGAAACGGCGAGTACGGGCACGTGATCCTGCCCCTACCAATCCAAGATCTCCAACGGCTCGTTGCAGAATGGAACAACATTCCTCAAGAGACTGTTGTCACATTAATTAGGTCCATGAGAGAACGCATGGAAGCAGTCATCAGGGCTAGGGGGGGGGGGGGGGATAACACTAGGTTTTAAGTTGTTTTTAAGGACTTTGTTGTAATTTTTGCTGATAAAATAAAATGTAACTTTTTAATCATTTCATTTTATTCCCTGGTAAACAAAAAAAAAAATCTATTGATTTATTCTGAAATTTAAATAAATTGCCTTTCCAATGACACCTTATAGTCATATTAATCAATGGTAAACCCATTGATTAATAGGGTTAAAATGACTTTGAAAGGAATTCTTATAGAGGTGTGATTTTTGTGACGCCGAGTGTAGTTATGTGGTAAACCTGACAGAGGACATCGGAGCGGATATCCAGGCGCGGTCCTAGGAGTCGCGCCCACGCCTCTAAAATCATCTAAACTGGCGAGAATCTACATGATTTAGGCACTTTATTTTACTGGACCTTACTCCCATCCCGTCTTGGGCTGAGGCAGGTTGACTCTTCGATCTTGGGCTGAGCCAAGCGCAGATCCTCAGATCAAATCTTCGGAAATTCACCGCTGTCTCGCGACTCTTCACTTCTTTCTGGAATATTTATACTACTTAGGTACCGGCTGAGTTTTAGTTGAGGGGCAGACACGGATTTCCGCTACTCTAAGACATAATAAAAACATACAAAACCAATCAATCAAAACGAAACTAACCACTAGTGCCAATCGGTTATCTGAAATTAGTGCCTGCCTACATAAGTAATTAATTTAAAATTGAATTGCGAAGCAAATCCACGTCGTTATAAAGGCAAATGAGTGAATATCGTCGAGATAAAGGAAAATGAGTGTGTTAAACATGGTTATAATCGTTCGTTATTAGATCCGTGGCGGTCTAAACACCGTTTATGCAGAGAGTTTTCTACTCTTTGTATTGGCAACCTCGCACTGGACAAGACTATAATCGGTAGCACGTCTTGTCGAGGCAAGGAACAAGTAGTTTTATCTCCTACTTGCTGGCTGCCTTCGAGGTATAACTTGCTTTACGGAAAGCTGTGTCTACTATCCTGGAAAGGTAGTAGGTAGTTAGGTACCTACCTATTACTTTCCAGGATAGTACACTCAGCTTTAGACCCCAAAAGGTCGACTTATCTATGTATATTCCGATTTTTAATTTGTTACGACTAAAATGACATATTTGGTGTCGGCATACCTAAAAATAACCTAGTAAATATTCTAGATACCGAGTGACTCTCACTAAGGACCACAGAATCATTATCTGCAGGAGGACCTTCTCTGTTGTCGTGTTGTCTCTAAATCTGAGTTTAACTTATGAAGCCCGGCGCGTATCCCATGTGGTGTCAAACAATGAAAATCAATTGTGTCTGAATAGCTGTCCTTGACCGATTAAGACATTTATGAATATTTAAGGAATCAGATCAGTACCTACATAAAGATGAGACTTGTCTTTAGGCAGATACTGATCTGATTCCTACCAATCAAAGACCTAACTACTAGATCGACTGACGTCCGCGACCTACTGAAGAACAATTGGCATGTTTTCCCCAGTTTCCTTACCCTGCACAATTTACGATTTCATTACCCTATTTCCTCACATGCCCGTTTAAAAATACCGGTTTATTTTTACCTTTTTTACCAACAAAGAAATTAACTTGTTTTGATCGACCCCGCGGCCCAAGAGTTATGCACGTGGGCGATATGTTAAAATTAATTTTGTGTAACGTGTATCTGCGTGTTACCTGTTGGAATTCGTTTCTGGTTTACTGAGTAATAACAGAGGTATTTTTCGTGTGCTCAAATTCGCACCTTTCGTGTGCAACTGCGAACCAGCCGGGAATTTTCCATGGATACCCGGGAAATGTGGATGGGCGGCTGTAAGAATATCAATAAGGCGTGTACGATTAATGGATCGTGAGAAAGACACCTATATTTCACTCTAGACAAGAAACTACAATGGGGACCACATATACCATGTCTTGCGGGGCGGCTAAGCTCGGCCGCTTATGGTGTTAGAAAGATAAGACTGTTTTCAGATGTAGAAACCGCGCGTTTGGTCTATTTTAGCTACTTCCACAGCATTATCTCGTATGGTATTTCACTGTGGGGTCGAGCTGCTGACATTGAATCCATCTTTATTTTGCAAAAGAGAGCTGTCAGAGCCATTTATAATCTACGTCGCCGTGAATCTCTTAGGGAACAATTTAAGAAGATTAATATTATGACGGTACCTTACCAATTCATTTATGAAAATATTATGTAGGTATGTAAGAAAAATCGACATCTTTTTAATAAAATAAGTGATAGACATAATTTTAATACTAGAAATAAAGATAAAATAGATCAACCATTTTTCAGATTATCTAAACTACATACATCTTTTATGGGGGTACTGTGTCAAATGTACAACAAAATACCTTGTGATATATTGCAATTAAATGAAAGAAAATTTAAAACTCATGTTAAAAGTACACTTTGTAAACAAGCATATTACAAACTAGAGGATTATATCGAAGATAAGAATGCTTGGAAACATGCTGGTCCAGCTACATAGGACAATCTAGAGTCTAGACAAAATCAAACTGGTTGCTATTTTAATTGTACAATTTATTATTTGATACCTACAAATAATAAATCAATGTTGAATTTAAATTCTGTGATTACTTTAACTCACACACTGACCTATTACTTTATTTTATTATTTTTAGGAAAACGTATACTTTTACAATGTTTGTAAATATGTGAGCATCATGTACCTATCACATAATTAATTTATCTGTCATTGCTTCATTTTTAATTATTTTTTTTACCAATTTTGGTATAGTAATTTCTATTCTAGGTGCATCGTCTTCACATATAATTATACAATGTACCTATACAAAATTTTGTTAAACATTTGAAAAGTGTAACGGTGGAACATTCTTCTCCATACGAAACTAACTTTTGGAAGGGGCAACTAGAATCAATTCTATTTCCTTCTATCCTTCCTTTTATGTGTCTATTTGAAATAACTAATTTGACTTTGACTTTGACTATAGGTAACTTAAATAGGTACTATATAAGATACTTAGCTAGAAAGTGCGTGAAAAATTGAACATTGAGATGGCATTTTTTTGTTAAAGATAACTCAGTTTATTTGTGGGTGGTTCAAAATGTCTTGCTTCAATACCTTTGCTTCCATTAGTCGTCATCTCATAATCACCCCCTTTCTATCCATGTCATCTTTCACACAGTCCAACCATCGTTTCTTTAGTCTTGCCGTACCTACTCGTATAGCCATCCACATAAATTTTCGTTAAAGTTATCTAATGGAAGTTTAAAACATGCTGTGCCAAAACAAAATAATAAGGTGGAAATAATAGCATAATGAAGGAGGTCTTTGCAATACCTACTCAGAGGTCGAGAGGCTCACGGCTAACTAACAGCCGCACGGGTCGATCGACTGAGGTTACCAACCAAATATCAACCAACCCAGAAGTTAGTGCAATTCCTCACAATCACTAAATGCTACATGGTCCTACGAGCATTAAGGCTCTTGGTTCGCGAACTACGCAAGGGTGTTACCCAGTAACTGGGTAGTGGAGGTAAGACAGGCAGTCGCTCCATGTAAAATACTGGTATTCAGTTGTATCCATGATGATGACTCCGAGGTAGTAAAACACCATAACAATAGGCTACTGTACCCCACTTGTAACCTTCAACAACAATGGGCTCCTGTATGTCTGCTGGATTCTCCTATTTATTTTAAGACACATTCTTACTTCATAGATTTACTGATGTAACATATCTCCCAGCATGACGCTATTCGCCCCATCTAGTTCAAAACTTTCCGCCGAGTCAGTCGTTAGTTAACTCTGAAAAAATAAACTAATCGTTACTTATTTCCATACCTAATTATTTATTTGCCTTTCGTTTATAGTTCAAAACCGATTACCCTCATTTCTACAAATTCCACCTGCTATTTTGGTGCACGAATAAAAATATCGGAGTTATATTAGGCCTCGAATACCTTTATAAAAAGTAATTTGTTGAGCACAAAATAATAACTTAAAGTGTTCGATATAACACGGTGTCCATCAGCGGTCTTAGTGAATTTTCACTAAATCCAATGGTGCAAAACAAACACGTCTGATTTCCCGCGCAATACAAAACAAATGGCGTTCGGCGCCCATCAATCTGTCACGCTTGCCCACGCGCATGTGTAACGTTCAACTGTTCCTAATTAAAGCCTAGTGTTTACACTCCTAGGAGCTATAACGGTGGATTGAACTAAATCTGAAGCTGCAGTATAAAAATAACATCACGTACGCCGCGGTTAACGCAATGACCCGCGCTCGCCGCGACCCGCGTGTCGACCCGCCTCGACCCGCACTCTGTCCGCGTGCTTTACCTACGCTTAGCCTTTTATGGGCATTACACGCTCTCGCACAATCTTGCACATCGCTAATAAATCTGTTTCCTATGTGTACACTATGTGTAAACTCGTGCCAAGAGTTGTCATTATCTATTCTCGCTTTCTGTATTTGGAACTTCGGCTGCTTCTGGTGGATATCATTACATTTCCGGCCTTTGCACATGTACTAACTTCCCGCGGCCTAAATACAAACACAAATACCTAAAGACGAAATTAGTGCTGATTTGAACGGAAATATTTTTGTTGTTCAGGTGGATGCTGCATTTCTTACTTATATTTTTGTTGTTCAGGTGGATGCTGCATTTCTTACTAATATTTTTTTCGGTACATCCTTTTTTTGGTTTTCAACAGTTTAAATAATGCCTGTTTGATTCCACTGCACTTTCACAAGCGCGTGCGAAGCTGCCCTCTTTTTATTCGTACTATGACCCGGCCATCCTCTTCGTGGTTTTTTTTAACCATTCAGAAATAGGAGCCGGCCGTCCGTCGTGTACGCCTTATTATTGATTGGAATCAAATTTAGAACCACCACGTGATCTTTCTCACCCTTAATACTCCCACTATCCCACAAATCTCGAAAGAATCTGGCGATTTCTTTTTCTCGGCACCTATGGTTTCGCGCACTTTGGTGTTTACACAATAAAAAGATGCTATTCTACCCAAAAAAAATACTACTATAAAGAAGCGCCGAGTGTTAAAGTACAATGGTTCCGCCTGTTTAATAACGCCATGAAAATCAATCATGATTAGCCTTGTTAGTTCCAACACAGGTCTAGAACGTGGTGCTCACCGAGCCCTTGCGTTGCCCAAGATTGACAACCTCCCAAATTCTAGCAAGGCAGCCTTTGTTTTTGGGTGGGAAATCTTCAAATAACTTCTCCCGCTCTGGGCGGAGCGGGATAGTGGGTCAGACTCTTACTGACTAAAACCCACCCGTATTTCTTCCGTTGCCTGTGTTGCCAGGGACCTCGGTAACCCTTTTGTACCTTCCCGCGACCCCGGCAGGCATCGGCCCTAGTGGACCCCTACACTTGTGCTGACGACATCTCTTTGAGGCGCGCGTGGAATACAACGCGCCGTCGACCCCGGCCTGTTGACGGTTAACGCAATGACCCGCGCTCGCCGCGACCCGCGCTTCGACCCGCCTCGACCCGCACTCCGCCCGCGTGCTTTACCTACGCTTAGCCTTTTATGGGCATTACACGCTCTCGCACAATCTTGCACATCGCTTATAAATCTGTTTCCTATGTGTACACTATGTGTAAACTCGTGCCAAGAGTTGTCATTATCTATTCTCGCTTTCTGTGTTTTTGAACTTTGGCTGTTTCTGGTGGATATCATTACATTTCCGGCCTTTGCACATGTACTAACTTCCCGCGGCCTAAATACCAAACACAAATACATAAAGAGACGAAGTTAGTGCTGATTTGAACGGAAATATTTTTATTGTTCAGGTGGATGCTGCATTTCTTACTTATAATTTTTTCGGTACGTCCTTTTTTTGGTTTTCAACAGTTTCAATAAAGCCTGTTTGATTCCACTGCACTTTCACACACGCGCGTGCAACGGCCTTTTTTTTATTTGAACTATGACCCCGCCATCTTCTTCGTGGTTTTTTTTAACCATTCAGAAATAGGAGCCGGCCGCCCGTCGTGTACGCCTTATTATTGCTTGGAATCAAATTTAGACTCGCCTCGTGATCTTCCCCACCCTTAATTCTCCCACTATCCCACAAATCTCGAAAGAAACTAGCAATTTTTCCTCGGCACCTATGGTTTCGCGCACTTTGTTGTCTACACAATAAAAAGATTCTATTCTACCAAAAAAAAAAATACTACTATAATATATAGTTTTAAAGTACAATGGTTCAATCATGATTAGCCCTGTTAGTTCCAACACAGGTCTAGACCGTGATGCTAACCGAGCCCTTGCGTTGCCCAAGATTGACAACCTCCCAAACTCTAGCAATGCAACTTTATCGTTCTATTCCAAAGGGCCATCCGTGGCCTGCAGTAACTACAACCCTGGATGCCCGTAACTACGTAGATATCGTACCTGTGGTCTCGAGCCGGCCAAGGGTTGCGGCTGTAGCACTAGTACGTCCAACTTAGCTTGTGACACATCTCGTAATGTAATTTTATCGCCTACCCGTGAACACACATCTTTTACTTTAGAAATGTTCATTGTTATGACGTTATTCCTACGTCACAAGACAACAGTTAATGCAGCAAGAGTAACGCTTCAGGAATGTGTACCGACATTCTGCGTTGAAACGCCATAATAAAGCGGTTATATGTACAAGGGTAACATAAACATTGACTCATTAACAATACAGTACACATCACGAGGGTTCTGACGTGCGAACGTGTTTGGGGAACGTGTGGAGCGTGCGTTACCCTGTATGGGCAGGCGCAGGCCATCTCAGGCCAAGTCCTTATTAAAGGTTACATTAGAAAAAAATATGTTTTCTTGCTTTCTTTTAATTCGTCATGTTTTTCAAGAACAAAATAGACGAAGTTTGAATAATGTGTACGAGTAGATTTGTATATTTTTTAGTTGCTGCAATAAAAGAGTCACTAACAAAATATATGTCAGGTCAGTTTCAAAGACTGTTAAACTTATTAATCAAATACTCATCTCGTCAGATATCAGACTGAAGTGATTCACATTGGAAAACACCGCACGAGTTTTCACTGTCCACGTCAGTCAAATAACAAGCGTCTGTCTAAGATTAGGTTATCATAGCCATTATGTGGGAGCGTGGCCTGCCGGCTTATTGTGACAGAAATAGACATAATAGGTGAGTAACATCGGGTAACATCAACATAACATCATATCGGGTTTCTAATGAAAAGTCTCATATCAACACTCACGCTTTGACGAAGCCTCATGTTGACGGTTTAGTTCCGTAGTTACCTATAAATAAGTCGGAACTCATGGTCCTTAAGGCTGTTGGCAGAAAATGTGCCACCTATTAAAATTAACGACGTCTTGATTCGTCTGGTACACCAATTCAAATACCTTGCACGTTTCGTTGCTGACGACCTTAAAGACGTTTTTTTTTTTTGGTGATAAATCATCAAATAAGTTTTCCCGCTCTGGGAGCGGGAAAACTTACTTAAGTAAGAGTCTGACACACCCTCCCGGGTGTGTCAGACTCTTACTGACTAAAACCCACCCGTATTCCTTCCGTTGCTTGTATTGTCAGGGGCCACAGTGACCCTTTAGTACCTTCCCGCGAACCTTAAAGACGTTGCCGAGGCGAGCGGGAACGCAGGGCATTGGCGGTGCGGGCAAATATGCTCGCCCGTAGGTTCGCGCGATGTACAGATGCGGTCAAAATCACGCTTTTTAAAGATTACTGCACATCCCTGTACTCGAGAGCTCTTTGGATCAGCTGTACTAAACGTGCCGCCAATGCGTTGCAAGTTCAATACAAAAACGATTTTAGGGCGCTTTTGCGACTGCCACGTTATTGCAGTGCATCTGCAATGTTTGCTCGAGTCAGAGTAGATAGCTTCTCAGCTGTAGTGCGGAAAAAGAATGCATCTCTTCTCAGCAGATTTCGGGACAGTAGCAACAGCCTCCTGAAAGCCATCAGCAGATGGGCCTGATGAAAGCCCCATAATGAGGCATCTTATAAACGTGGTGTTTATAAGATGCCTCATTAGGCTTTCGTCAGGCCTGTAAGTATTAGAATTTAAGTACTAACATAGCAAATAAGTTAAATTGATTACTGACATCTAGAATTACTGTATTTCTTGGAGTGTAATTGGATCCAGTTGTCTTTTTAAATAAATAAATGATTATATTATTCATTATTATAACCGGCGTTCATTTATTCGCATGGATGTCCTCCGCCGTGGGGGGGAGGGGTCTGTCAGACTCTTACTGACTAAAAACTACCCCAGTGTTCCCGTCCCACATTTCCGCGATCGCCGGCTGGTGACGGCCTGCCGTTGCGGGCCACCTCAGGCTCACGGGGGGGAATGAGGTGTAAAACTCCTCGGGTCCTGCTTTGTGGGGGGCGACGGATGTCCCCGAGTCCGCCGCCCCTGAACCCATTTAGGGGAGCTGGAAGAGGGTGTCCGCCCTCCGCAAGACGTCCGGTGCGCGAGATCTCCCGCTCCCTTTCCGCAGCCTACTTCTGCGACATGACTGTTTCGCAGAAGGATACCACCGCGTCCCAGGACTCCTCGCTGTCGAACACAGCTGGCAGCGACTGGTCACTGGCTACTCCTGACATGAGGGCACGGCGCGGCTCCTCCCAAGCGGAACACTCTGCCAGCGTATGCCACGCCATGTCCTCCCAGCAGTCGACGCAGCGGTGACACCGGGCGTCCGGCTCCCTGTTTATGCGACACAGGTACTTCCCGAAGTAACCATGCCCAAGAGCACCTGTGTCATCCGAAACGACAAGGAGCCGTGCCTCCTCCCCAGCCAGCGCTCGAGTACCGGCCGGACCGCCTCAATGGTAACGAGGCTGGCGAAAGGGCGTGAAAGCCTGTCCCGCCATTCCGCCACCAGGGCTGCGCGAAGCTGCGGCCGACGCAACTCCATTTATCGCTGCATCAGCCACCTGCCTCGCGCCCTCGCTTCCTCGCGCCACCGATACAGTGACGCGAGTACTTTCGCCTCGAGGTCCCATGGCGGGGATCCGGCCAGTACACAAGCCACCTAGTTGGAGATCGTGCGATATCCCCTAATGACTCTGAGGGCCGTCGCTCTTTGCGGCTTTCGCAGGACAGCGATGCTACTGGCCGTCAGGTCAGCCACCCAGATCGGGGCCTCATACAGGGTGATTCGAGCCCCCCGACCACGATTTGTGATCCGGGCGGCGGCGACCGCTGGGGGCCATGAAATACTATGGCCTCCGACTTGTTGAGGGCCACCTCCTGGACCTACAACAACTGCCACCTTTGGTAGGAACTTCGGCTGGTCGAGGGTGGCAGTCTGTTGCCAGTGTAAAGTTATTAATAAAATCTCAATTACGATTGTATCGTCTCGGTCTATCCCTAGCATCAGGTGGGATGACACTGACAGCTCACTCCGCGCTCACTTTACATATGTTTTCACGGTGCGATGGTTATAGAATCGACAAGCTGGTCGACTTTGGGTGCGTACTTAGTAGTGAAACGACAAAAGATCAGCCGGGCCCATACTTCCCCATAAGCCTACAAGACCCAGCCAGCCTAGGTGCCCCACTCACCCAGCTACCCCAACTTAGGTATCTTGCCTGCCTGACGGGGGATGCAAAAAATGTTCGTGCATCATAGTTTATCTTATTTCCTCTGCTTTTCTGCATAAGTAGACAAAGCAACTCATATTTCATAGTCAATTTTAATTGCATTCCATAATGCAATTATCATCATTTCATTTCTGTTTTAAACTGTCTTATGCAATCAAATAAGATTTCCGAGGCGGGGAGCTAAATTTTCACGAGCTCACGTCGCTAGCTATTGCATCTTAGTTACTCTTAGTTCTTAAACCTTCTTGCATAAGTTGACAAAATAACTCCTATTAATCAAAAGTCAAAAGCAACCTGACCTATCCGAGGTGCTAAAATTTTCGAGCTAGCCCAAAGGTCTTTCAGCGAAATAGTAATCATGTAGGTTTTTACAAAAGTACTATAATTAGTATTGTTTGAAGAAGGAAGTTGGGTCAAGTAAATTTGGGTTCATGTCGCAGAAGGAGGCTGCGGAAAGGTAGTGGAAGGAGATCTCTTCCACTCACCCTGCCCGCAGCAGGCGCACCGGGCGTCGGCGTAGGGCGGACAACGCCTTCTTCCAGCCCCCCTAAATGGGTCCAGGGGCGACGGACTCGGGGACATCCGTCGCCTCCCACATAGCAGGAATCGCGGTGGCGGCGCGTAGTGTTCCACGCGCGCCCTTATTGGACGTCGCGGGGGGAGTTTTACACCTCATTCCCCCGCGAGCTTGAAGTGGCCCGCAATGGCGGACCGGCCGGGGATCGCGGAAGTCGCACTAGATCCCATGATCCCCGGTGCAAGTGTGGGAGGGGAACACCGGGGTGGTTTTTAGCCAGTAAGAGTCTGACAGACCCTTCCGCCTGCCCCAGGGCGGAGGACATCCATGAGGATTATCCACTCAGGAAAACAAAAAAACAAAAAAAAAAGTTGGCTAACTTGAGTGTTAAAGATTAAAATAACGTCTTTGTTTAAAAACGTCGATTTATGACGACCGTCGACGTGATTATGGTGATGCACATTATGTTGTGTACACCATAGTTACATTATTTTTTATGTTTATTTATATAGTAGTTATGTCGGTTAAAATATTTCTATACTAATGCATTTAGGCCTGAAATGCCTAGGGGCCCTGGGCCTCTAAGTCCAGGCTTGGGATCAGCTGGGCTATTCTGTAAAAATGTCGCGCCAGTATGTACGACGCGACACAAAGACACCGCGTGTAGCGCTACAAGCGGTGCCTTTGTGTCGCGACGCGTCGCGCGACAAGTCGCGCCAGTATGTAGGAGCCTTTAAGAGCGTACACGCGGTTTGAGCGCTGTTTGGCTCAAAAACGTGATTATTCAAACCAGATTCTCCAACGACTACTTATCTTACAAACATACCAATTACTGGTAATTTTAGGAAATGTTGTTGTCTAGTTTGTTAGTTAGACACTTTTTTCGATGAATAAAGTGTTTGGGAATGCCATCAAGATAACTGAACAGGGGTTTTCTTGATTTCACTTTCAGTGTCAATTTTGAAGCTAAAAATATCTGAAACTCCTGACAAATTTAGCAAAAAAAATAAAAAATTAACTAACTGCAAAGATCCTTAGGAAAATAGTTAGTTAAACAGATTTTTTGTTTTCCACTACATACTTATGAAATTAAAATTCAAACAATGTGATTTTTTTCTTAATAATATGTACAATTATATAAAAAGGGAGGGCAAAATATCACAGGGCGTCAAAAAATTCGTCCGCATCGTTGTCAACAGGAAAAGTGCCCAAAAGGCTGGCAGCATTACCACGTTGTATGGCAATGCTGATTCTTTGGCCAAAAAATAGACCAGCCCTCTGGTCACGTGAGGAGTCGACCAACAGCTTTGCGATGTCTCTAAAAACTAAGTGGGCACTCGGACCCCATGGCCCTAGTGTTTCAACCCCAAACGGCTCGAACATATAATCAAATTTATTTGCCATACAACGTGGTAATGCTGCCAGCCTTTTGGGCACTTTTCCTGTTGACAACGATGCGGACGAATTTTTTGACGCCCTGTGATATTTTGCCCTCCCTTTTTATATAATTGTACATATTATTATGAAAATTAAGTAATCCTTTACTTCCGACTTTTGCGGTTCACGAGATGGAAAAATAAAACAAAATTAATAATTTAAAAAAAAAAAAAAAAAACCTAGCTACCGAGTGAGTCTTAGCAAGGACCACTGAACCATTATCTTCAGGAGTAACGTTGTCGTGTTGTCTCTGTAATTTTTTTTACCAATATATCTTACTTAATTGAATATAATTAATATTTACTGTAATAGAAGAACTTCTTCTTTATAATATACACTTTAAAATTTTAACTAAATCATCTCGATTATTTTTCAATAAATACTAAAAACTACTATAAAACTCTACGTGCGAATCGATTCAAATCGAAAATCGATTCATGCGAAAAGCCACTGGCAGCCCCTGGTTCGTACGCAATGATCAATTACATGTCGATTTAAAATTGCCAACCATCAGGCAATTTCTCAAAAAAACAAGCAAACGCTTTTTTGATTCTGCTACCACGCACACTAATCCACTAGTGGCAGCAGCTGCCAGTTACACTCCCTCACGCATTTCACGCACACGACGACCAAAACATGCACTAACCGACAAAGATGACGTCATCACTCTCTACCAAGAGAGCATTAAGTTAGCCCAATCCGCCCGGGATTCCCGACGCCCTGGGCGTCTCCTGCGGCGGCTAGGGGCGAGGGCGCGAAACGTGCCTTTCCCTCAACCGTCCCGCCTCCTCCTTCGCGAGCATTACTGCTTCGCAGAAGGAGGTGACGGCTGCCCATGCCCTCTCGCTCCGTACCATGGCCTGAACCAGGGCCGGACGCGAGAGGTCTCTGCCGCCGATCGCCTCCACGAGGACACTGCGGTGCTCTGCCCAAGCCGGGCAGACCTCCACCGTATGCTCCACCGTGTCCTCCGGGCGATCCACACAGTGGTGACACCCGGACGTTTCCTCCCGCCTTATCCGACACAGGAACCTCCCGAAGCTGCCGTGTCCGGTGAGGACCTGCGTCAGGCGGAAGGTGAGGACGCCGTGGCGCCTTTCCAGCCACTCCTCAAAGAGGGGACTTATCGCCGCAATCGTGGCGTGCCCAGCACTGGGATCGTATTTACTCTGGTAAGTATTTTCGGAAGTGAAAACTTCTTTAGGCGCGTTGAGCAATTTTTGGTAGAGGAATAACTTATGGGTTCATGTCACCGACATGCCCCGCCGACATGCTGTCGTAGGATTAATTGAAGTTTTAATTTGAAAAATTTGATTTTATTATCATTTAATTTGGTCAAAATGAAAATCCAAGATGGCGGCTGCGAAAATATTAACATTATTCGTCATGGGTATCGTTTTCATGGTTTTCGAAGGTGCTAAAGCCGATAGTGAGTTCAAAATGAAAATCCAAGATGGCGGCAGCGAAAATATTCACATTTTTCGTCATGGGTATCGTTTTCATAGTTTTCGAAGGTGCTAAAGCCGATAGTGAGTTTAATTTGGAAAAATTGATTTTATTATCATTTAATTTGGTCAAAATGAAAATCCAAGACGGCGGCTGCGAAAATATTAACATTATTCGTCATGGGTATCGTTTTCATAGTTTTCAAAGGTGCTAAAGCCGATAGTGAGTTCAAAATGTAAATCTAAGATGGCGGCAGCGAAAATGTTCAAATTTTTTATCATGGGTATCGTTTTCGTGGTTATTGGTGGCCTATATTTTTTTGATGAACGACATTATTTTAATAGTAACAAATTTGTTACAGACTGAATTGGAAACAAAACGAAGGGATTTTTAGGAAAGATAACGCAAAATATTTGAAAATATGGCTTAGGCAAGGGCTAAAAGGTTGGGATATTTATGTTATATGAACTTCCACTCGCGACTTTCGCCCGCGTGAAATGTAAGTACTTGAAATTTCGACTATTTAAAAGCAAATTTACGAGTAGGTTTTGTCAGACCAAAAAATAATTTAATTTGAATAACATTCGAGTAAATCCAATGATGCATTAAACTATGATGAATACGATGATACAGGTCATGTAACTGACGTTCGGTTGACCATGCTTATTAGGTAGATTTTAATTTTGGCATTTATTTTTTTCAGATAAAATCAAATTTATTTTGAATATTAAAAAATGTTTGAAGATATATAGGATGTTTTGCAAGGCGCTGAAGTATATAATCAAGACCTTTGTTTTTAGCTTTAAAGGGAGTGCTAACAATTGCAACAGACGGCATCGGTGCTGCCGAATATTAGAACTCTTTGTCAATTGCTCTGCACGTATATGCTATCCTATGACTACTAGCACTGCCGAGTAATCTTTCTCCACCTTACGCCGATTCAAGTCATATCTTTGCAGCAGGATGACAGAAACGCATTTGAATGGACTGGCTTTAATGCATATCCATCAAGACTGCGACAAAAATGAACGCTAATGAAGTGCTGGACATCTTTAGCAGGAAACAAAATAAAACTGCCTGTATTAATCATGTATTTTTTTTTTATTGTTTTCATATTTTAATAAATCTTTATATAAATACTATAAGTTTATTTTTAACAGATATGATTATTTTTGCCCGTCTGCCCTTTGTGGGGCACAGGGGCAGAAATAAATCCTGGATCCACCCTTGGTTGCCAGAGATGATCGACCCAAGAAAAAGTCGCTCAATGCCAATCAGATATGTGCGATTTTAAAATTAAATACTTACTTTAAACTTCGCTTGTTAAAATTTATTTCAACAATTAGAAAAAAAAATATATCATACATAAATAAAAGTATCAAACTGATTCGTGCAAACGGTTAAGCGCTCACGCACACAGAGAAACCATTGTAGTGTGTTGCAGTGTGTGCCATTTGATAGATCGCGCAGATTTTGACTTGCGCTAAATTGAACGCGCGCTTTTAACAGAATACATTAGAAGACGCTAACACCACCCAGGTAGATTGACGCTGTCAGCAGGCAAGGGAGGTTATGTGTGTACACGATAAGTATTGTTTTTTAAATGACATCAACGTTTGCACTTTGTTAGTTGATAACAATTCCTAAACAATAGCTCCAAAATTCGTAAAAATATAAAAGATGTCACACATAGACGTGACAATTTTAAATAAAAGTACACATTTACTTAAAGAAATCAGCTAAGATAAATAAATATTAGTTAAGTAAAAATAGCGCTTGCGCATTTGCTGTGAAAACAGAACAATAAGCCGCGTGAACAACAAGTAGGTACAAAGTGCGAGTGTTTTAGTTAAACCCATTTCAAGTAAATCCACTTGAATTACGGAATTCATCATCATTCTCCTGCCCTTATACCAAATTATTTGTGGTCAGCGCAACATGTGTTTTTTCTTCCATACTTCTCTATTAGTTGTCATCTCGGTAGTTACTCCTGTTCCAGCCAAATCATCTTTCACATAGTCCATCCATCGTTTCTTTGGTCTTCCCCTACTCTTATAGCAAATGGTTAAACATACTCAAAACTTTCCTCACGACAATTTCCTTAAGCCGCAAATATATTATTTTATTGACTTCAATCTGTTATTACGTCTTCATATGCAAGTAAGTTATGCAAAAAATGTATGTTAAACTAGAACGCCTACACAACAATTTTATGTTGTGAATATTTAACTATTGTAGTAAAATACTTTATGAAATAAATTCAGGAAGTAATGTCTACCCAAAATATTAAAAACTATAGACTTTCAAACTACTTAAGATATGTTCATGTTTTTTTTTTTGTATGAAGAGACAATTTTCTTCAAATATTCATATTTTCGTTACTAAAAATAAATATTCCCTATGAAACCCAACGGACGCGCGGCGTAGCCGCGACGCAAATTTGTATGGCCATGGTCAACGGCGATTACCTAACCCTCAATAACGAAATTCCAATTACATAGGTAACGTAAATCAAAAAAGCTTTGGGTAAGCACAGTCAAGGAAAACCATTTCTTTACATAGGTATACTAAGAAACCTACGTATGGACCTACCTCAATGATAGGTATTTTTTGTGAAAAAGGTAAAGTGTAGACCTGAAACACAGGTTTGAATAAAACTGCATCGAGCAGGTGCGCTACCTAACATTCTAATTCCGAACTCTCTTCATTTGCACCTACGTTATATTATTAGTCTATAATGTTCCCACTGCTGGGACACAGGCCTCCTCTCTGTGAGAGGGAGTGGGCCGAAATCCACCACGCGGGCCCAGTGCGGGTTGGTAGATGTCACATGTCTTCGAATTTTTGGCTCTAAGACATGCCGGTTTCCTCAAGATGTTTTCCTTCACCGTTTTGAGAGCAGTGGTGATGAAATTATTTACACAAAGTAAAGCGCCTGTTACCTACCGCTCGAACCTACGACCTACAACTTGTAAGTCGCGGCCGTTACCACTGGGCCACCACAGCTCTCATTTGCACCTATAAAAATAAAATTTAACAACTTTATTTTAAGTGGTAACGTTTTGGGCCAACAAAATTAATTCATTGTCGTGCCATCAACAGGACGAAGAAGAAGGCACTAATAGATCATTCAATCAATCAATCAATCAATCAATCAATCAACTCAACCTATCGCAGTCCACTGCTGTCCCCAGGCTGCGCCAAAACACTCTGTCCTTCGCCTTCCGCATCCAGTCTGTCCCAGCCACCTTTATATGGGCACGCCACGATTGCGGCGATAAGTCCCCTATTTGAGGAGTGGCTAGAGAGGCGCCACGGCGTCCTCACCTTTCGCCTGACGCAGGTCCTCACCGGACACGGCAGTTTCGGGAGGTTCCTGTGTCAGATAAGGCGGGAGGAAACGTCCGGGTGTCACCACTGTGTGGATCGCCCGGAGGACACGGTGGAGCATACGGTGGAGGTCTGCCCGGCTTGGGCAGAGCACCGCCGTGTCCTCGTGGAGGCGATCGGCGGAAGAGATCTCTCGCGTCCGGTCCTGGTTCAGGCCATGATACGGAGCGAGAGGGCATGGGCAGCCGTCACCTCCTTCTGCGAAGCAGTAATGCTCGCGAAGGAGGAAGCGGGATGGTTGAGGGAAAGGCAAGTTTCGCGCACTCTCGCCCCTAGCCGCCGCAGGAGACGCCCAGGGCGTCGGGGATCCCGGGCGGATTTCCGGCCACCGTGGGCGCGGGCTTGCGGACGGTGAGCAATGGGTAGCTCACCGTCCGGTAAGGACCAGGCCCGGGTCGACGGCACATTGTATTCCACGCGCGCCTCAAAGAGATGTCGTCAGCACAAAGGTAGGGGTCCACTAGGGCCGATGCCTGCCGGGGTCACGGGAAGGTACTTATGGGTCACCGAGGCCCCCGCAACACAGGCTACAGGAAGGAATACGGGTGGGTTTTAGTCAGTAAGAGTCTGACCCACTATCCCGCTCCACCTAGAGCGGGAGAAGTTATTTGATGATTTCCCACACTCAAAAAAAAAAAAGCCACCTTTATAAGGTCGTCGGTTCAACTAGTTCGTCCCAAACTACGAGGTCTCCACTGCAGGACTCGTCTGCTCCACCGGACATCGATCCTCCGACAAACATGACCAGCCCACTGCCACTTCACCTTGCTGCATACCAAGACCCCTCCGTGCCTCGGAAAGCACGTTAAGCCGTTGGTCCCGGCTGTCATTTGTAGATCTTTGACAGTCGTTACTGGTCATCAGAAGCTCGAAAGTCTGACAACCAAGGGGTATCGTTTTACTCAGTAACTATAGGGTTGTGGAGGTCAGATAGGCAGATGAAAAGGCAGGCAGATGATGAGTATAGTTAATACAGGTACGGTTTTTTTACAAATAGGTTTAAAACTAAAAAAACTTTGGGATTGATACAGAACTATTGGCAAGATCTAAGATTTAGATCCGCACCTTCACTCATTAAGCCAGCTAAAATTGCCTACACCATGACCAGCACTAGTAAGTAGGTTCTAGATACACGTGCTACCAACAAAAAGTGATCAAGGCCAAACAACGGGTTTACCAAATGCACTTCCGCCGGGTATTCTCAAGTTCTCACAAAAACTCAAATGACTTAAGTATCATAGTTATTTCGAGGTTATTAGAAAATGATACCCGAATTAATTCGTTTAGTTTTTTTGGGAATATCTTCGAACTTGGCTTCCTTTACCTACTTACAATTTAGAGTTAATTAAGTGGATAAACATAAAAACTGGTCAAGTGTGTTTGGTGTTTAGTTCGAGTTCCATAATGTGTAGAATTTGAGTCATACTTTAAACCTATTCCTTCACAACTTTTCATAAGATAAGGATGATCCATCTCTGAATAGCCATCCATTCAAATAACAATAACAATTTTACATTGAACCAGCCAGCCGCTAACGAAAAAAAAACTTGTTAATGTCTCCATGTCGCCAATAATAATTTTTATTTTAGATGTGACAACATCTTAGTCAGTCTTCAGTCTGTACACGGACAACTGAATTGACATGAGCGGTGCGACGTGTTTCTAGCCGTGGGTACCTATTATTATGATTCGTTTTAGTGAGTGGCTACGGAATCCTAACAGAAGTAAATTGTGATACACGTGTCGCGAAAAAAAGTGGGGTTTCCTAAATTTTTTTCAACAACATTTATCACCTGCCTTTATAATAACATACTCAAAAAATATGGTGCTTAAGAACATACGTACTTGCCGGTTTAATAATAGTACCTACTCTTATTGATAACACACTGGTAAATAAATATTGAGGGTTATTGTGAAATTGTGTACACAAGGTAGGTACAGGATAAACTGAAAAATAAACATACATGAAGGGAATACCAGTGGGAAACGTTTTGTGCACCTTAAGAACATAACTAATTACAGCCAGTTTTCCTGTAACCTATCACCTAACAATATATTAAATGTCTTTCTTAATAAACGGTTTATTTGTGTTCTTTTAATTGTACTCAAACTGGTCAATTAACCTACGTTAGCGCCATTACATGGGCCGGGGAATCACTAAGATATTGTTACAATTAAACACATTCTTATTAGTGGTTAACGATAACCTTTATATTCTTTAGGCATTTCATGTTACAGGCATTTAGAAATAGTAGTCAATTACCTAAAAGACGAGTTGTGTTGAAAATTGCTGGGGAAATATAAAGGACATAAGTACATGCAGTTTTATTAAGAAAAAAGTCGAGAGGTGTCGTGGGACACCCGGTTGGAACGAAGTTCTTTTCACTTTTGCTCACTTGGCGAATGAGAGCCAGACCGAAGAAGTGTAACATTTTCACCTTCACGACGGTCTAGCTGTAATTCGTCAAGTGTGCAGAGTATATCGTGCAATAAGGAACTTCGTTCCAAAAACTTCGTTTAGGTATTGAAAAGATACTTATTAAAATTGTACTTATCATTGGATAAAAAAGTCAAGGCAGATGTGAGTGGAAACGTCGGGAGGGAACACCCTAGGAGGACGATGATGACCTAATGGGTGATGTTCTTCAGTTCAGGTGCGTAGTACTTGCAACCGGCGTGCGTGTATAACCAGATGTATGAACGTAAACGAAGCAAAAGGAGTTAATAAGGAGCGTAGCTGGTGGCGTTCTATAGTTTCTGCCTACCCCCATGGGAAGAAAAGTCAAACCTAGCTATCTGTCGAACCTTGGGGAGCCAAGCACCTTTTGACATTATTTTATTATTATTATTTTCGTTTATTTCATTATAAATTATATTTTTAAATATTAGGATATTAAAAACATTTAAAAATATAAAAAATGGTAGCCCACCGGTATCGGGAACAAGGTCCAAGCTACCGGCGGTCAGGGCTCCAGAGAGGGGAACCTCCTAACAATGTGAGCCGTGTCCAGAAATACCGCTTTCTGAATCAAGCCCTTAATCCAGCTGCCTAACGAGAGCCTCCTTAGGTGTTGGTCGAGGCTCTTGGCAATTAAGCCATTGGCTGATACGACTATCGGCACAATGATGGCTGAATCCACATCCCACATGTCGCCAACCTCGCGAGCCAAGTCAAGATTATTATTGCGCGATGTCACCCGAGGTAGTCTTGTTAAGTGCGGCTTACATATAAGTGTTAACACAGTTTTGTTGGTCCTCACTACTGCCATGGTCGTGGATGTCGAGGAACACAGAGGGAAACGCGTCCTCACTACTCGAATGCCGTCGGGCGACTGTCGAGGGACACGAAGTCGCGCAAGGTCGACGCTTTCCGAGCGTCGATACGCGACATGTCCCGCGACACGTAGATGTCGCCTGCAATGTCAGGCAATGTTTCTCGCGACGTCGCCCGACACGCAGAACTCGTGTCGGGTGACAAGGTTGCGGGACAAATTGAATACGTGGCTTAAGTCAACGCAATAAAAAATCGCAAATAAATCAAAACTTTTTTAGGGTACTTCCCGTTGACCTAGAATCATGAAATTTGGCAAGAAGCAAGGTATCACAGCACCGTTAAAGGAAATAGCCTGAAAATAGTTAATTTTTAGTATTATCACATTATTTTTTTATTTTTTTGTGAATCCAATCTTACATTATTTTGCATTTGGAGAATTGACCGTGACGTATATCGATTTATGGGAGAAATCTTTTTCAACTATTGTATTTTTTCAACTAATGTATTTTTTTGTTCTTGGGATAAATTCATTCCAACTATGGAACCTTTCATTGTAGTAGCAAGACACTAGCGTGCAAGATATTTCCGCGAAAGCCACTTGCGTGAACCCACTGCTGCACTGGCGATAAAATACATTTCCGCGAATGGACTTTTTGTACGAACAGACTTTTGCGCGAAGGGACACATGCGCGAAAGACACTAGCGCGAAAAAGTTGCAAAAATGAGATTTCTTCATACCTGGATTCTTTCAAAGGTTTGGGGCAGGGGTGTACGCTGTGAATAGTACACCCACAATTCGCCAGTTAAGTTCCAATAGTTTTTGTCGTAGTTTTATTGTGAAAATGTGGCTGTTATTTTAATATATTGTGGTATTTTACGAGTTCCACGCAAACGAAGTCGTGGGCAGAAGCTACTATTATTATAATAAAGAGAAAACATTTAATTTTTGTTTGTTTGTTACGCTTTCACGCTAAAACGGCTGAACGGATTTGAATGAAATTTGGCACATGGGTAGAACAATACCTGGTTTAAGACATAGGATACTTTTATCCCGATATTCTTACGGGATTCAGACGTATGAGGGTAAAACCGTGTGGCGCAGCTAATATAATTATTATGACTGCGAAAGAAGTAGTACGCTGGAGGTGGGACGGTGCCAGTGTGTCTACACAGGCAGCGTCCCACACAAGCATCCGTCCCAAACTACACGGAACCAAAGACAGCATCAAGTCTTTTGCTATCATCTCTGACAATGCCAGTCGGCTCAAGAAGAGCAGGCACATTGATGCTGGCAAGAGACCGGCGGATTATGTCATTAAATATCGCATGTCTTGAAAAGCGGCCTGCACTTTTTTGACAACAAAGTCCGTGGTGACCCAGTCGGTCCAAGTCCGTGCCACAAGGGCATGTGTGTGGAGTGCATATCATGACCCCAAGCCGCAGACCAGTCGCCATACGAAGCGAGGTCGGATCCAGGAAGGTACCGGTATATGGAGACGGATGGGCATGTTGCCAATGACCGACCTCTCTGGCTCCGATCGCCAAATATCTTGCGCGATCTGGACCTGATTTGCGGCTCAGAATCGAATTGTATGTTAAATTGCAATAAATATCGTCCTGGCTCCTTTGAGATTTTGGGTTGTCTGGAAAGTCTTTACTCGGGCAATCAATTTTAAAAGCATTCTTGACATCCTCCAAGCCTGCAGTCTCCCAGTTTGTGGACAAAGCCCTTAGGATATTACCTATGAGACTTGACGTTTTATGGGTGTACGACAAAAAGGCTGGGGAAGCAACACTCGAAATTTTGCGGATTCCTAAGCCGCCAAACCGAATAGGGAGGGATGCTTGTAACCAAGATGGTTCATTGAGCTAAATATTTAAAATCATTTCTAGTTTTGACTAAATCGTCTATTGGTGAAAGCAAATTTCGATGTTTCCAAAAAGAGCTACAGCGAAGCACGTGAGTAAATTTAGGGACAAAAAGGCAAAACTTTAGAATTACAAGACCATAATGAGTACTGATTTCGAGTAAACAATTTGCGTGACTTTAGAATTTAGAAATAGGTTAGTAATATAATCAGGGAAAGATTCTTCACAGATGGTAGAGGTTTCCAGGAGGCAAAGTGTCTTTCTATCTACTATTTTTATGTTGGGTGCTAGAAAATTTAATTTGAATATTAAATCAACTGTATTTATATAACATAATTATAATATTTAACCATAAAAAAACATGCAACTTAAACGATTAATTATCGCAAATTCACAATAAAGTCAAAATACTGAAAGCTTTGCGTAGCTGCACTGCTACGGGCCCGTTCTGTAGGGAGAAGCTACACGCTACGCCGTAGCGCCGGCGTAGCTCGTCGTAGCCGCCTCAGGGCTGTCACTACAATAACATAAACATAATTCTTAGTGTGTATTAATGACTCACCATTCTATTTAAAGGGTATCTGTGACGTTGTACTGTTTGCAGTTGTCACCTCACTTCTTTTTAAAGTAGACAGGAATAGACAAGATTTTGACGACGTAAACAGTGCACTCTTAATGATTACGGATTGGTTTACGACAAATAACTTAACGTTCTCAATGCCAAGAAAACGAAATGTATAAAATTCGTCTTACCGAATGTAAGGGGTGCTTGAAACTTCAGTGGAGCCCACATATTATATCAACCCTAACGGGCTGGCCTAGTTCCGCCACCTACGCCGTCAGCAAAGTAGGACAGGACATACACTAACGTTGATACAGGTCGATTAGTCTATTTTAGTTATTTTCAAAATGTTATGTCCTACGTTATTCTGCTGTGGGGCAAAGCCGCTGACTTTCAAAATATATTTGTTCTTCAACAATGAAAAGCTGCTGTTCGAGTAATTTACCAGCTAGGTGCTAGAGTTTAACTGAGAGATTTTTTATAGGTATTCTCACGGTGGCATCATAATTAATCTTCGCCAACATCTTGTATATTAGGCAAAATAAACTGAAGACAGTGATATTCACAATATTAACACTAGAAATAAGGACAAATTTCGTGCTCCATTTCACCGGGTTCCTAAGATTCATAACTCATTTTGGGCTTGGTATAACTTTTTATAACAACCCTCTCCTTTTCCTTGATGAAAGATTAAAGACTCTTTACATATACCTCTCTCTTTACTCTTTGCATATCGGGGTGTTAATGTAGGGGCTGATAATTATCAGGGTTATGTGTCGGATGGTCTGTTCAGGCATTGGTGTCACAGAGTTCGAGTTCCTGTGACTGCTCTAAAAAGAATAAAATTGGAAAGACTGCAAGAATTGAAAGTAAAAGAGGAATCTAAGAGGGAAGTAAAAGCGAAGACGGATAAAATATTTGATGATACGAATGATTACAGTCTAGAAGAGGTATGAAATTTAGTGAAAAATAGTATGGCGCAGAGGAAATGTGATAGTAGGACGAATGATTCTTGGGTAGATGGTGAAGTAAAAGAGGTTGTGAGGAAGAAGAAAGAAGCCTGGCTTAATGTGCTTGCCTGTAAGGCCCAAAATAGGATGAATCAGGCAACGACTGTGGCAGACGCTTTGGAAAGAGTGTAGAAAGAATCCACCGAAATGAAAACAAAGTAAAAGAGATTGTAAAAATGAAGAAGGATGAAAAGGAAGAAAGTATAACAGAAAGTTATCCGATAACTTCAGGGCCAATGTTAAGCTATTCTGGAAACAGGTAAGATTGGCTTGCGGAGTGGCAGGAACATCGAGTGCGAAATTATTATAACGGCTGAAGATGGATGTTTACTAGGCGAAGAATGTAAGGACTTGGAACGCTGGAAGGGATACTTTGAAAGTTTATTTAGTTGTCAGGATAGTGTGCAAGGAGTGGGTAATTGGGCAGAAGCCAGTTTGGAAGACGGAAGTGAAGGGAATGAAATAGAAGTAGATGAGATTGTAAGAGCGTTGAGAGGGATAAGAGACACACCGCCGGTGGTGACGGGGTGGTAGCAAGCCTGTTGTGCCGGATCTTTAATATGTGTTGGATATATGGCCATGTGCCGGATGACTGGTGCAAGGCTTTAATTGTACCACTATATATGGGAAAAGGCTCTAAGCGTGTAAAAATTACAGCGGCATTAGTCTTTTGAGTGTTGTCGGCAAACTGTATGCGAAGGTTTTAATAAAGAGAGTGATAAGAGAGACTGATGAGAAAATATGGGATGTGCAGGCAGGGTTTAAAGAGGGAATGGGCTGTATGGATTCAGATCCTTAAGGTGCATAGCTGAAAAACATCTGGCTAAGCACAAGAAAGTCTACTGTGCTTTCGTTGACTTGGAGAAGGTCTATGACAGTGTGTGGAGAGAAGAACTGTGGTCGACACTATCCATGTATGGTGTGGACTGGCTCTTGGTACGGGCACTGAAATCTTTATACAAGGATTCCAGTGCTTGTTTTAGGATAAATGGGGCCATACACAGGCTGGTTCTACATCTCAAGGTTTCAAGGTTAGACAGGGTTGTGTAGCGTCACCGTGGCTGTTTAACTTGCACATGGATAGTTGTCTGATAGATTTGAAAGAGGGTGAGTGCGGATTGAGAATAAATGAGTTGCCTGTCAAATGCCTTCTTTACGCAGATGATCAAATTCTACTTGCATCGTCAGCAGAACAGCTGCAAGACATGGTGACTGTGATGGATGAAGCATATAAGATGAAAGGGATGAATAATAAGACGAAAGTCATGGTGTTTGAAAGAGAAGAGGATATATCGGTGTGTGATGTAAAAATAAATGATAAGAGTGTAGAGCAAGTAAGTGAATTTGTATATTTGGGGAGTCTGTTTGAAGGGATCGAAAGATTGATGAAGATGTGGAAAGGAGAGTAAATGTGGGAAATAAAGTGAATGGTGTTTGCTATACATGCGATGGTGACCAAAAATTCGATGCCCAAAGAGGCTCGACTGGCTGTTCATAATGGTATGCTGGTGCCTACACTTATGTATGGATGTGAATGTTGGGTGTGGCAAAAAAAGCATGAAACTAGAGTAAATGCTGTGGAAATGCGTTCCTTGAGAAGCATGTGTGGTGTGACTATAAATGATAGGCTGAAAAATGATGTGATAAGGCAACGGTGCATATTAAAGGAAGATTTAGTGAAAAAAATTGAAAAGAGTATGCTTAGATGGTTTGTTCATGTTGAGAGGATGAAAGAAAGGCCACTGACAACAGTTATTTACAAGGCAGATGTGAGTGGAAATGCCGGGAGGGGACGCCCCAGGAAGCAGGGCCCGGAAACGTTTTTAAAAATAACGTTTTTAAAACGTTTCTAACAGTTCTTTGTACAACATTTTGTTCGGAACGAAAACGAAATGAGACCGTTTTCAAAAACCGGTTTATTCCGCAAGACGTAGCCGCGCCCAGCGTGCGGCGACGAGTATGAACTTGTGTAGTTAAATTAGATACCGATTTATTTCATTACATCGTTCATTCTGATGCGCTTACGTATTGATTGGGGGTGTGTTGCGACTTGCGAGTTCTTAGTTAGTTATTGGTAAGTACTATTTCTTGCTCACAAAATGGGACGAAAGAGAAAAAACCCAATTTACTCCTATTACACTTACAATGATGAAACGAACAAATCAAAATGTCAGATGGAAGGATGTCAGCAAGAAATACGAGTAAGTATTCATTATATTTATATAATTTTGATGTAGATTGTAAATCTTTAGACTAGATAAGGTAGGTACCTATTCAACAGCGCACAAAGTTAACTAAACACTGTAACGTTTAAATTTTAGAGTGGGTTGTGGAATACAGAGTACGTATGGCCCTCTCCATATTTTATAATTCTCTCTAAAATTGTGCCTTTACGAAGAGGATTTACACCTATAATGTTTTAGTTTCTTTAATTTGTGTGCGCTGAATAACTACGTTAGTTTTGCAATTTAATTATAATGATGTAGAATATCTGCTAGATCGATTGCTTTGAAACGTTGCATTGGTAGGTAGGCACATAATGCATACTCGGTGACAATCCAATAATTTGATAAAAACAATCTGATGCTGCAGCGAGAATCAACTCATTTCAGCCTAACTTCTTAACGGTTAATAGTATGCAATATGGTGTCCAGCGACCTGCCGGCCGGCGGCCTAGCATGCTCACCACGACAAAATTTTGTCGACACTTTTCTCTCGTTATCGCGATGTAATTCCCGCTCACACAGCACATGATAACAGGACAGACATCGCGAGACGAGTGTCGAAAATAGTCGTAGTGCGCATGCTAGGCTGGCTGGTGCTCTACCGTGCTAATGGAGACTTGGAGACTAACCATAACTGCACGAAGTATGAAACCAAGAAAATCTCGCTAAACAAAGTTTTTTTTATAATTCTTGACGTCACGACCACAAAATTTATCGGAGATTTATTTACAATAAGTAGGTAGGTATTTTTTTTTAAGTAAGTACAAGATATCGCTATCAATTTGATTTTGAAATCGTTTTCTTAAAGTGTTTATTTTGCGTCCTTTTTTAAGGCTCGTCCAGACTGGTGCGATATCGCGGGCGTGACACGCAGCGCGACCCTTGTCGCGCCCGTGATATCGCACCAGTCTGTACAAGCCTTTAACATAATAATAGCACTAATAGAAATTATTTAAAGGCTCGTACAGACTGGTGCAATATCGCGAGTGCAACGCGACACTAGTAGCATAATTTCTATGTCGGTGCTTGTCGCGCCCGCGATATCGCGTGAGTCTGTAAGAGCCTTATTTCTGTGATAATATTACGTATAATTTTTTTACACATACTAATTTATTATTCTTATAAATTACTATTTTATGCGCACATACGAGCTTACGCACATACACACACACACGCACTGGTATATGATTGAAGGAGCGGGGCAGTATGTTACAAGTATTTTTAATACCTACTTAGGTACTAGGCAGTCCCAACCTAAAGTATATTTTATTTATATTTTGGCATAACCTCATTTAACCCTACCTACCAGATTTAGGATTATTTATTTGATTTTATTGTTTTTTTAAATTCCCGAAGTTTAGTTATCTTTCCAGGGGCCATGGCGGCCCCTGGAAAGATGCCGAACTAAATAATCTTATTCGCTATATACATATAATCGATACGTTTATTACAAAAACTCAATTTCGACAAAATGTTCACCTGGTCGACACCATTAGCACGGCAGTGATGCAGCCAGTGTCTTCTCATTTCGAGGCAACTCCTAACGAAGGTAATGGTTAATATTAATGCAATAGTGGTGACATCTATCTGGCGCCACAGCCACGGTCCGTTCGCTTAAATTTAGATCGTTCTGTTGAATAGTTTCTATGGAACCCTATCAATAAACAAGCTAAATTTGTTACAGGGGCATCACGCTGGAAATTTGTTACGACATTTTTTTACGCAGCACCGTGTTGAACATGACAGAATTCAAGCTAGGAATTTTTCTGACAATGATGTAAACGCCACTGCGGAACATAGTAGAGTTCTTGAATGCTGCATAAATTTAGTAGCAATTCACGGCAGGCCGTTATCTTTACTAGAAGACGAAGCATTTCAAAATTTAATTACAATGATACCAAATTGTGGATTAAAACCTAATATTAGAAACATAAGAACATGTATTGAGAATAAAGCCTACGATGTCCGAAGGAAGATCCACGAGGAATTAAAAAGTAAACTTGTATGTCTGAAAATTGATGTAGCTTCCGTAAAATCACGAAGATTTCTTGGAATCAATTTGCAGTTCATTTCAGAAGATAAGCTTCAGCTGCGTAATTTGTGTGTTATTGAACTACACGAACGAAATACTGCAGCATTCCTGAAAGACACTGTGTTAATGGTTTTAAGCCGTTACGGAATCGAAGCTCAGCAACTATACTCCATTACCTCGGACAACGGAGCTAATATGCTTGCAATGTCTCGTCAAATTGAAGAGGAAATACAAGATTCTCTTGAAGATCTGAACAGCACTGAACACACCGAAGAATCTCAGATTAATTTTAATCAGGAAGACGACCGAGAAATGCTTGATCTAGTGGAAAGTTTGCAATTCGAAAGGGAAAATGTAGCACAACCTATGGTGACAGCTGTACGTTGTGCCGCGCACACTTTGCAGCTCGCAGTGAGAGATGCCTGCAAAGAACAAGAACCTCTTTTTGAGTCATGTCGTCGTGCAGTGAGAACTCTTCGTACACCTAACGTGGCGCTGGAGTTAAAGCGAAACCAATTGCTTCAGGCAATCCTGGATTGTCCAACTCGATGGGATTCTACCGCCGATATGTTAGATAGGCTAGTAAGCTTAAAAGACTTTTGTGAAGAACATTATCCAGCTCTAATTGACAATGAAACATGGACAAAAATTTAAGAAAACTTACAGGCCCTGAAACCGTGCAGAATACTATCCAAACGATTGCAAGAAGAACAATTGACATTCGGGGATTTTTACATCGCGTGGATAAAATGTGTAACAGAGCTAGAACAAATTAACAGTATAATTGCAATATTTTTGGTGATATGTATGAAGGAGAGAGAGAGTAATCTTCTGACAAACGACACATTTTTATCGGCTATTTATTTGGACCCGAGAGTTAATTCGATACTTTCGGATGAACAAAATGAAAGAGCTCGTAACCATTTAATGCATACATACCAAAGATATAATAATTTGCAGTTGCTATCCCAGGAACAACCAGCAAATGAAAATGATCCAAATCAAGCAAATTTTCCTGTAGAACCACACACATCACGAAGTAACATAGATTGTTTCTTTGAGAGGCGATATAGGGAACGTCAGAGAGAACGACCAACAAACGCATGCAACCAGATAAAAAACTCTTTAATTGATTTTTTAAATCATCCACTGTTGCCAACACATGAGAATGTTTTGAAATATTGGTACGAAAAAAGGTTCACTGATCCACAATTGTATTATTTATCCAATATAGCGTTATCTACTCCACCAACGCAAGTTAGTGTTGAAAGATTGTTTTCTTCGCTAAAATTTGTTCTAAATAACTTGAGAATGTCATTAAAAGATTCCATAATTGACGACGTTTTGGTAGTAAGAAATAACAGCATTTATGACAAACCAAGTTAATTTATTATTATGTATGTTATTTTTTTTGAGTCTTATTTTTTTTTGTTATGTTACATACATAGAAACATAATATTACATTTTCAGGATCACTAAGCAAAAGTTGAAAATTTTGTTAGAAATTAGGTTACATTTAGTTTTTTATTTCCTTAACGTCATGTGGCATGTGTACATTTTTGTTTCTGTGAATTAGCTTCAGTATTTCCATATATACATAAGTGCGCATGCATGGCTCGACAAATTCTAATTCTGATGAAATAAGTTTTCCAAAATATTCATTCCTGAAATCCTTCTGATTGCGTATCTTATTGCATAGTACACACTCATATTTTTCATTTTCCTGTTCTAAATATTGACTTGACAAAGCAGATTTATCCGTATGCTTCTTGGTATTCTCACTTTGCGGAACAATAATTAGACTCCTTTGTATTCCTGAAATAATAAAGGGACTACTTAACTATTTAATTTGTGTTTAGGATGATTTTTTTAATTTTTTGCCAAGTTTTAGAGCGTTTACGCACTGCTTCCGATCCACGTCCGATCCAAAAACAGACACAGAAAATTCTTCTTTATCTTCATGTGAATAATACGAGTAGTATTATTCACATGAAGATAAAGAAGAATTTTCGCTTTGGATTGGATAGGGATGCAGTGCGTAAACGCTCTTATTATTTTTAATTTACTACATTACTTAAGTATTTTAGTTTAGTCTAGATAAGAAACGTGGTACATACCTAAATTCTCTGTTGTACGTCGTTTCGGTGCCAACAGAGATTGCGACTCTTCCACGTTTAATGTCAGATGTGTTTTCCCTTCTAAAAAAATAAATTATGTGTTTACGTCCTTGTTTCTTTTTAGTTGCACCGTACATGAGCAATATCATAACCACTTCAACTCTAGATAGATCTACACGCAACAACCACTATACCTACTCCATCCAACTTACGGAAAGAACACGGAAAGAATGTTTATACACAAAGCACCCATACATATTTATTTAGTAGATAGGTACATGTTTTATAAATAAAATAAAACAAATTTTGGAACAATAATTATGAAAGTACATACATTTTTGTTTAAAAACATTCGTTCCGTGAGTTAGCAGGATTATAGCTACCACACCGATACATTCAACTAGAGCACATAGGTATTTATATTGGTAATTACGTATTATTATGTCCTCCTCTTGATCAATAAACAATGGTTGACTGTCTGGTAAACCGGTGATTGGATTACATCTGAAATAAATTTCTTAAATAATACCAATTTATCTTCATGAATTAATAATGAAGCATACAAAATTTGATCTGTAGTGTAATGGTAGTGGTACTCGCCTGAATCATCCATGCTTACCCTACCACACACTATTTTTCTACTCGTACTCACAAAATACCTAATACCTAGTCACAGATTTTAAGTTTTAACGAAACGACGATACTAAGTCGCACGGCTGTGAAATACCAACTGAATGAAATTCGTAATATTATCGATCACCCCAAAAAAAGTAAAAAAAAAACCGGTTAAAAACGTTTTATTAACCCAGAACGATTTCAATTTTGTTCTTTCTTCAAAAACGTTTTTATTACGTTCCGTTCGAACACAACCGAAACAAATCGTTTCTTAGGTATTTAAGACGAAACCGTTACGAAAAATATACCGGTATCCGAGCCCTGCCAGGAAGACATATAGTGACCTCATTAATGATGTTCTTCAAAAACGTAGGTGCGTAGTACTCGTAACCGGCGTGCGTGTATGACCAGATGTATGAACGTAAACGAAGCAAAAGGAGTATGTCAGGAGCGTAGCAGGTTGCGTTCTATAGTTTCTGTCTTACCAAATATTAAATAAGTATATACTTATAATGAGTTCATTGATTCAAGTTATGCATTCTTGCATCGAGACGTCGAATGTATTAATCGTCGACGTGAATTAATATCAAACCTGCATTCCTCGAAGGGAGGTAGAGATGTATGACCTACCTTGCCTTTTAAAGAACAATTCTGAAATCGTGTTATTTGCAGATGACACATAACCTTTATTTAAGGCGCTGACAAGACCCAAATTGACCAAAATAGGCTTCTCTTAAGAAAAAAAATTGCCAAATCTGAATAGTTTGTGGTAGCGGAAAAAATATGTGTTAATTTTGAACATATTTCCCAGAACTTCGTTGTTACAAAAAATCTCGATACAAACTAACGTTAAACTAACCTCTTACCTTGAGTTCTAATCCAAAATATTTGCATTAAATATCAACGTACGTGACGTATTTAATTAATAACAAAAACGTCTTATTTTAATGCAGAATTTGGTTGTTTTTTATTTTCGATTATTCAACTCAATTTTGAGTAAATAGAGAATTGCTTCATATTTTGCAATAAATTACAAGCGTTGTGTCATCGCGTTTCTCTTTCTTTTCTATGCAATCTGACAGTGACCGCGGTTTAGGTGTTGTCAGCATCTTAAGCTTAAACGCCAACAGACAGTTACTGACGATGTAAATAATGCTCTCTCTAAAATGGTACATTGGTTTAGTGTTAATAATTTACTTTTAAACGAGAAAAAGACCAAATGTATTAGATTTCTGACACCTAACGTTAAGCGGGTAAAAACCAATGTACTGGTAAATGGGGCGGAGTTTGATCTTGTGGACACCACTGTGTTCTTAGGTATTACTTTGGACTCAAAGCTACAGTGGGGCCCACATATAACCAAATTGTCGAAGCGGCTAAGCTCTGCAGCCTACGCGGTGTATAAAATCCGTCTTGACTGATGTAGAAACAGCTCGTACGACATTTTGCTGTGGGGAAATGCAGCCGAGATTCAGGCTATATTTGTACTGTGCTGCAGAAACGAGTCATTCGAGCCATTTATAACCTAAGTTGTAGGCATTCACTGAGACATTTAAGGATATAAACATATTGCCAGTCGCATCTCAATATGTATATGAGAACCTGATTTATGTAAAAAAGAATATTAATCTATATTTTAAACACAGCGACATTCATAGCATAAATACTAGAAACAAAGACTTACTTATTGTGCCCAAGACTAGGCTCCAATAAATTTGTAATTAATTTAAGTGCCAAAGTATACGTTTTTACAACAAACTCCCAAGCCATGTTAAAGAACCGAGTCTCAATAAATTTAAATCATTTATTAAACAGAAACTCTGTCTAAAAGGTTTCTATAAAGTTAAAGATTACTTGGACAACAAAAAGGCTTGGGATTAATTAAGCTACTCCAATGGGGTCGCCTGGGGGTACCCAGGCAACAAACTAATTGTATACTTAAACTATTTTTATACTAAGTGTCTTAGGGTTAATATTGACATTTTTATTTTTATTGACATGTATGTGAGGACTATGTGGTTCATATATTTTTAAATTTTACTGTTTCTCAGTAATTTTAATGATAATCTGGCAGTTTGCTTACTTTATGAGGCCTACCCAAATGTCCTTTTTTTGGTTTTGTTCGTCTAGTCGTTGAGCTTCTTAAGTTCTGAGTTGAGCTGCACGATTACGGACAAATGCGTGCACTGAATGGATAGGTCCACTCAATCTGCGTGGTTCAAAAGACCATTTCAGACACCAATCTACATGGTCTTCACATGATCTGACCAAGATTATGTCTGGACTTAAAAAGAGACTGTGACCTCTGAGTTTGTTTCGGCCTTTCTTCTCAGAGTAGTCAGATAGGAAACGCCGAGCTCATCTAGTTTTTGTTCTAAATATGATTGACGTGTAAAAGTGTTTGTACAAACCTACTTACAGAAAATAAAATCATTTCATCATTTCATTTCATTTATAGTGAGACCTGGATTTTACAAGTTTTACCAAACCAACAAGGTATTACTTTTTGTAGTCGATTCTTCTGTTTATATTCTTATCGATTCTTTCTGCTAACAATTTACATACATAGTCGAACGTAATTGTACTTTTGATTGATAAAATAGTGCCAAAGTACTGTAGTGCACCGGTCTATGAGTCTATGAAGAAAAAACATTTATATTTAATATTATCATAGTAAAAAAATAATAACTGTTGGTTTGGGTAACTTACGTAATCAGATATTTATAATGATATTACTGTAATTTTTTTTTAAATTATCTTTCAAAACATTAAACACATCGTCATTATGAATAAGGTAAAAAATAAAGATTATCAAACAAAATACACGTAAGTAAAACGTTTTTCTTTTCTCTAGTGGCGGCAAATATGGTTATTATTTTTATATGTTAGCTTCTATTTACCAACTACCTCACCGGTGGTAAGCGAAGGGCCGTTCAGCGATGGTGCACGCTTGCCTGGCAGTGGCCTACTATGTTAATTCTTTCTTAGTATTCATAAAATATTTTATATGAACCCACCACAGAGCACGGGCCGCGCCGGCATCACCTAGAGACGAATTACGAATAATATTCGTGTCAGAATTTGGCGTTACGGGCCGTCAGTTTCTACGAGTAAACTGTGACGCTCACTGACATGATTGATTCATGACAAGCGTTGACAGTGCCGTCTCTAGCGGCCGCTCTGTAGAACCCACCTTAAGCTTGGCGATTTTTTTTATAGTAGTAAAATATCTTTTAAAGATGATTTCTTACCATATACAAACACACACTCTCTCACGCATACACACTTACACAGTGCACATTGCGCTCAAAATATTCTTTTTACCTAATTTATTATTTTAATATTAGTTTAGAAAATATATTAATGAATATAAAATAATACGCTTAGGCTCGACCTAGTGCGGAGTTCAAAAGCAAAATGCTTCCATTGCGTTTTTGGCAAATAAACATTATCATTTATCATTAAACGGCTAAAAGAATATCTACTAATAAAATTAGTAAAAACTCATTTATACCTCAAACTCAAACTCAAAGCATTTATTTCAAATAAACCAATTACAGGCACTTTTGAATTGTCAAGGGTTGTGTCAGTCAGTCAGAAAGATGAAGCTAGTTGCCCATTCCAAAGCGTAGTAGGTACCTATGGAGAAGAACGGGCAAGAAACTCCAAGGACACTCTTTTAAATCAACGTATTATGGTTACAAAATATTGTTTACATCATTCATTTTGAAATTATACATGTGAGAACGATGCAAAACGTAAAAGCGTCCGTAATAAAAAGATTACAACAAAAACAAAAGCAATTCAAAAATTAAAGTTAAAATAAGCCGTGGCAGCTAAGAGATGACCAGTCTCTACTGACGGCGCCCGTTCACGAACATGACGCGTGGATCAGCACCATTCAGCTCAACCATTTTGAAGGGAGCTAAATGATCCAACACACGCGCCACCATCAGCGAGACATTAGAGTGAGCACGACATACTCCCAGCCACCAGGGCACATTCAAGTCAATGAAAGACGTATCCAGTAAATGGCAGCTTTATAGTACATAGTACTCACATAACAATGTACTGTGCAGCTATACAATACTAAGAGATTGAATTTATACAATGCAAAGAGTTTTTAAAATCTTCAGCAGCTCCAACACTATTTTCAATACCTGATCAATTAGTTTTTGCGCCCTTGTGGAGCAGGACCAGCGTTGAGCCAAGCATTTTTATCAGCAATGTAATCCCCCAATTTATAATATGCTTGGCTAAATAGCGTGCGTTTTATACAAGATTTAAATTTCATCTCTTTCAGTTGAAGTATGTGGGGAGGTATTTTATTGTAACATTTTAAACAGTACCCCATGAAAGATGAGTCTACTTTAGCCAGCCTGAAACCTGGTTGAACTAATTGGTCCCTATTTCTAGTGATATAATTGTGTCTTTCACCTCTTTTACTAAAAAGATGTAGATTTTTCCTTACGTACATGATGTTTTCATAGATATATTGACAAGGTACCGTCATGATGTTAATTTCTTTAAACAGTTCGCTTAGAGAGTCGCACCTGCGGAGGCCATATATGGCTCTGATGGCTCTTTTTTGCAGAATAAAAATAGACTCGATGTCTGCAGCCCGTCCCCATAGTAAAATACCGTATGACATAATAAAAGTAACTAAAATATACTAGCCGTGCGGTATCTACATCAGTAAATTGACGGATTTTTCTCACAGCATATGCTGCTGAACTTAGCCGTCCTGCAAGGGAAGTTAAATGAGGCCCCCATTGAAGCCTTGAGTCGAGCGTAATCCCCAGGAAAACAGTTTTATCGACGAATTCTAATTTCTCTTGATTCAATACTATCTCACAAATACTACTTTTGACATTTGGTAAAGAAAATCTTATGCACTTAGTTTTTTTCCCATTTAATACTAAATTATTAGCAGTTACCAATTTTGGACCCGCAATAGGGCGTTATTTACGTCGTCCAAATTTGAGGCACGTCTATTAATTTTAAAAATTAAGGAAGTATCGTCAGCAAATAACACCATTTGTGGTTGGGTTTTTAACAAGTGGGGTAGATCATTAATATATACTAAAAAGAGGAAAGGACCCAATATCGAGCCTTGTGGTACACCCATTTCTACTTTTAAGCCGAGTGAATTGACACCATTTATTTGAACTTGCTGCTGTCTATCATATAAATAAGATTTTACTAAACTGAGCGCAAGGTCTCCAAGTCCGTAATGCTTAAGTTTCAAGAGTAATGTTTCGTGGTCGACGCAATCAAATGCCTTGGAGAGGTCACAAAATATTCCTATTGCGTCTTGGGCCTCTTCCCACGCCGTAAATATGTGTTTTAATAAGGTGACACCGGCGTCAGTCGTACAACGTCCCTTGGTGAAGCCATACTGTTGATCGTGTAAGATTCTATTGGTGTTAAAATGATTGAGCATTTGATTAAGCATTACCTTTTCAAACACCTTGCTGAAAACCGGCAACACGGATACGGGTCTATAATTATTGGCGTCTCTACTATCCCCGTATTTGAAAAGTGGTATTACCTTACTATATTTCATTAGATCCGGGAAGACTCCTTGATCAACACACAAATTAAATAGTAATGCTAAGTACGGCGCTATAGTCTCAATAATGGAGGTACAAACTTTGATTGACATTCCCCATAGATCTTCTGTTAATTTGATCTTGATTTGCTTGAAAGCTTTTGTTACTGTTATGGGGTTTATATGCTTGAATTTAAATTCAGTCGGGCAGGATGAAACGTTTGCTCTTAATAAATCAATAGAACGCGAAGACGAGGAATTTAGGGTTTCAGTAGTTTTAATTGGGATACTGGTAAAGAAATTTACAAATTCTTGCGCTACTTCTTTGTTTGAGCTTAGAAGACCACGCGAAGTTTCTAGAGTGAAATCATTATTATGACTTTTACTCCTGTTAGTTTCGTCGTTGATAATTTTCCAAACCGTCTTTATTTTATTATCCGCTGATTTGATCTTGTTGCTAATGTACAAGGCTTTAGCTACCTTGCAGGTTTTTTTAAAAGTTTCAGAGTTAATATAAGGCTTAAGGCCATACAGCTCAAACAAATTTTCCCTACTTTTCCTAATACCTTTAGTTGCCCAGTCACTGAACAAAAAGTTTGGGCAAATAGTTTTTGTTTTCTTTTTTAAAGTATTATTGAACTCGGTGCGCACTATCGAAAAGAATTCCTCATATAATTCATTTACATTGCTATTAATATGGCCCGGTGTACTTAACTTACTAATTAAGTTATTATTAAATCTATTTAGATTGCTGGGTGTTATTTGTCTAAATTGTGTCTGAATTTTTTTAAATGGTGTGTTGGACTTGAAAGCAACGATTTGACCGCTGTGATCAGAAGGGAGATAATTTACAATAGCTTTATCTAAGTAGTCGCCTACTTTGTCAAGGGATATAGCCGTAAATGCAGCTTTAAAAACTTTTTCTCGCAAATCTCTTCGGCACGTAATTTTTAGCTACCTAAGTATCATAAAACCAATTAGATCATTAAACTGCAAGTCTTATCGAATATGCAAATCAGACTATAAATTTAATAGTAATAAAAATAATATTTAAAAGTACTTGAATTTATTGAAAGCAGGTTTTTATTAGGAATTTCCTTCATCATACTCGTATGCAGTAGCCGATAAATGGCATGGGGGTATCCCGCATCATCTCATAAATGACTATAATTAAAAAAACCAGTTGAATGCGAATAGTTTATCGATATCGTTATGCTTATGATGTAACGCAGTTATCTACGAAGGATGTGGTAACATATTTATGTAGATCGGTAAATCCTAGGAAGCAATCTCTTATCAGTAACGATGCAATTATCCTCGTAATTTGTGCAATTATTCTTGTCTTGTGCAATTTTGTTGCCATACCCATGGGGAATACCTGACATTACGTTATTTCGTTAACTATTCAAAGGTTATGCAGATAAGTAATTTACATAAAAGGTTTTTTCTTAAAAATTCGTTTCATCAAGACTATTTCTTCTTTATTCGAGGGCACCTAAAAAGTGTACATACACCCAGATTCGCAATCTAAACTAGATCTAAATCTTGGCTCAAATCTAGGTTAATGACCTACCTCTGTTAGCTAAGGTTGTATGTAGGACTTAACGACAAAAGTTCTCAGCACATACTTATTGACCGAACGGGCGAAGCGTCTCTGCTTCAAGTCTGGCAACATTTGTCTTCCTCTGTCAGTTTTTTGGTACTCCTGTACAGATCGTATTTTACAACCGATCTGGACGAAAGTTGGTGTACAAGTTTTACTTTATATAAGCCTTTTTTTTGCAATCGGGGATTTTTGATTGGAGGGATACTTCCTCCAAAAAGGGGCAAAAAGGGGGCTACTGGATATCTTAACCTAATGAGATCCGATTTCGATGTTTTTTTTTTATTTGAAAGTTAGTAACTTTAAGTTGGTCTCATATAAATTTGATGAAGATCTGATGAGGATCTTCGGCGTGATGAGCAGAATAGCTCTTCGAAATGCGTTAAATTGCTCACTTTTAGATTTCTACGAGTGGAAGTTTTGCGATGAGAACACGGTCCCAGGTACTCCTGGGACCACCTTCTCATCGCATCGGCTAGGCTACAGCGTAACCTTTGCTAATTAAGACCTAGGCTGTTAGTATTTTTTTTTAAGAATTTCGTATAAACATTTAACCCCTGGAACTCATAAAATAGTGATAGGTACTGCTGTTAGCTGCCGAGCGACTCCGTCCCGCCCGCCAGCTTTCTTACACTTAGTACTACTTACCTGAGCTTATTTTGTGCTTTTAGTAGGTAACCTACAGCCGCAGTCGGGTTTTTTTTAAGTTGGAGAGGTAGATGAATTACAGGATTTTAAACTGAAATCGTTATTTTCACTACTAAAGTTATTTAAAACGGGATATTAATTGTTGCAAAAAAGTTTGTGCTCGGCAGGTCTACTGTTTGCAGAACTACTAGCTCAATATTCTTGAAATCATTTTGTTAACAACTAGATACAACAGAATACATTACTCTCATGACTGCCTCGTTGGTTAGTGGTCGCCAGCACCACTACTGACCATGATTGGCATGGGTTTTCATGAGAATTTTCTCAGTAGCAGCCAGAAGCCTGGATTTATGCCCGTTAGATGACAATAAGCTCGCCATTACATGGGATTTAAACATAGCTGACGAAATGTGGGTGTACTATAGCTAGACCTCTGCCTAACCCTTCGCGGTTAAGATAAGAAAGAAGAAACAAGATAAGAAAGAAGAGAGAAAAGAGAGAAGATTTTAGAAACAAGTTGAAACAAAAAGTCATTACTTGTAATGAAGTCTGGAGCCGACTTAAGTAAGCTACTCACCGACGCTGAGTGCAAGTGTTACACACAGGCTAATCGAGATAACCCCAGCGATAAGAACAATGTGTTACTGTTATCTAATCGGCTTATTCAAAGTTTTCTAACGTCATCATTCTAGCATTTTCAAGCATTTAAAAGGCCAACTCAGTGCATATGTGAGGCACTGGTGAACTTCTGCCGCACTTAGTGAAGGGACCCGCTAGTCATGGTGGACTGATACCAGTCGAGGATGCGGCGAATGTACGAGTATCTCCCGGGCCAACATAACCCTACGTTCTTGCCAGACGGAGAATATACAAGAGGATTTACCTAAAGCTAAATAAGGAAGGCGTACTGAAAATCACGCGCACGAAAGTGATCGCGGAGCTTCTAGCAGTATTTTTTTACAATTTCTGACTGGTCTAGATTGTCTATCTCTTGACAGGAGCACGAGACCTATCGGTAGATTCTTCGTCATCGCTTCGCTCTTGACAGAGTGTCTATGGTCACGACCAAGTGTATCAAATCGTATGTGTAGTCGTAGCACGCCTCACGATCTCTCTCCAACTGATTCTGTTAGTTGTCAGTCTGGTGCATTCATTAACAGGGCCTCCAGCCACGAATTTAATTGGTTCGGTCCACCTCATCGGTGACCTGCCGCGGTAGATTAGCTTATGTCAATCCCACACAAAGTAATTTTTCATCCCATCTATTCGAAAAGAGGCGAAGGGTTCCTCGATAAGTGCGAGCGAAATAGGTCATTCCGTCGCGCTTAATAACAGTGACGAAATAACTTTTGATTTTGGAACCCTATTTAATTAAAAAGTTTGAACGCAATTCGCTTCGATGTAAATATTATAATATTCGTCACACTACTAAAAGCGTCTCTTATTTATTTTTCTCACAGAGGGGATGAAAAGCAGAGTGTGCCATACGACACCAAAATTATTTAACCTCGAGCGACGTACTTGGAATCCCACGTTACGCTTAGGATTCTACTCTAGAATCCCTCGCTTCGCTCTGGATTCAAACAATCGCTCTCGCCCTCAATACATTATTTTGTTCCCTTGTGACACAATCTACTATTCTACGACCTTTGTCTAGGCCTCCCGTACACGTATGAAAACCGAAACTAGCCTAAGCTGGCTTATTGTGCACTGAGACGTGCGAAAGAGGTTTTGATGAAAAAACTATCCCTCAAAGACTAACTGCAAGCGTAGATTCAAACATATATCAATCAAGTTCTCGTTTTCTTCAATATAATGATTTCATTGGAAAGCAGATAAGAGAATCTGCATTGTAGGTACTACAATAATTATTAATTAATACCTATCATTGTGTTACCGCATGTCAATGGCAGTTTACATTTCTAGCCGAGGTAACGCCACAATTGCATAATGTTAGTACAGTATATGTAAGTAATGTGTCATACGATTGTTATTTATAGCTTTATGATGATCTCGTGAACGTCGCGTGATTAAGGGAACAGATTTTCATATTTACTTTGTAAGTTTATCTTCTTGGGAGTCACTGCAAGTGTAAGAAAACCTGGATTCCTTAAGTGTCGATAATACCGCAGCGCCATCTCAGAGCAAGCGAGAAGGTTTTACGGCGCCGATAATTTAGATACTTTCTTTTTACGGTGAAAATCATCATCTGCCTAGCTTTTTCCCAACTACGTTGGGTTCGGCTTCCAGTCTATCTGCAGCTGAATACCAATATTTTACATGGAGCGACTGCCTCCACAACCCAGTTACTGGGTAATACGATACCCCTTAGTAAGACTGGTTGTCAGACTTTCGGGCTTTTGACGACCCGTAACGACTGTTTTACGGTGAAAATAATGGTAATAAAAAAACAAAAACATGGTATTTCGTCGTAGCAAATTTAATATCTCCTTTGTACATTTTTTGTCGAAAATATTTGCAACGGCGATCTGCGATATTTAATTCAGTTATTATGCAAAGTTTCATGTTCGAATTTGAAGTATTTTTTGAATGCTAGGTTTTTTGTTCGGTTAGGATTTTGTCATTTTTTTTTGTCAAGAAAATTTTATGGAATCGTGTTATTGTATAGATATAGACTTCCTCAACTTTACTACATATTTATTTCAAAATGAATGCTGCAGTGTTTTCGATATATATGAGGTATTGTAGACTCTTAAAACGTTTTGAAATCACCATTTGACACACAGTGAGGAGCAAAGCTTTTCTTCTAATACACAATAACAAGGGGTATTTCCATTTTCCTTCAAGTTTGATTATGTCATCGACCCATTCAGCTGTCTTCCATTGTAGCCCATCCCCATAGGGACTAGCTGAATCTACTCCACTTGCCATAACTATGCCATAAGCTCATCTGGTCATGTGATTAGGTGGTGTCACGGGAAATGAAAGGTGACTTATGCATCGTCACTTGAGTTTAGCTAAGTACTTACCTGCACAGATATGGATTTCCTCTAATTTTTATGGCATGTCTGTATTTTAAACCCATACATACGTCCTTTGCACGCTGGGCTGCCTGCTACCACTTTTAGACCGTGGGTCTATAGACAGGTAAAAAAAACACGAGGAATCTTTCCGTTTTCTCGTACCTATGCCTTTGCATTTGTATGTATTATGTATAACCATCAAATGGTCTACACTTAATCTAAAATTATTAAGGATAATGAGGGTATTTCATAAAAAAATATGGATACTGTTTTCTAAAAACTGTTTATTTTATAACTTATTCACAAAAAATACAAAAGCTTAATTCTAATCATGTCCGTCGCTTAGCTTTTAAAGCTCGAGTACCTCCGTTCAGTAATAATAAATTCATTAAATAAATAATAAAACGAATACTTAAGACAACCTACGAGATTCTATGCCTTTGGCACAACAGAATACCAGCTCCTAATATTACTACGTGCGTGAAATTCAGTAATTAAATTAATTCTAACATAATATAAATAAAAAGAGAGCTGATACTAATAAAATACAATTTTAAAGAAACTTATTTCTTGACTAGACAGCGAATACTTTATAATCTAGTTTAACTTATCCTTTAAGTACTTAACAAATCTAATATTAACCTATCAGAAATGGAATACCTATTATCACAATTTAGGAATTGCGCAAAATCAGTTTCACGCTCGTCATTAAATACTAAAATTACTAAAATACTGAACAGTGATGTCGCTCGGAGAATTGCGAAAAATGCACATTAACATAAAATAAATAACCAACATTAGTAATGAACATTAGCCTTGTAAGTGTTAGGACTACCACCGCTAACGTGCGAGGTTTGATTCCTAAGTCGGGCAAAAGTGGAAATGGGTAAGACTGAGAAATTAAAAACTTTCAAAGCTCGTTTAGGAGTGAGCCTGACAGAAGCAATAGGCACCCCACCAACACACCTTTGCCCTCCCATTGAAGAGTTTCCTGGTAGGAACATTACAACTAGTTACAATAAATAATAAATTAATTACAAATAATACGCATTGAGTTACATTATTAAGTACATTAGACAGCAAACCAAAAAGTCATGGAATAAATTAACAATGTGTACTCACAGCACCTTTTGGCCCCATTTGATCTTAAAGCTAATCAAATAAATAACTTACAACACTATAATACTGTTAAATTCTGAACAATTAAGACACTTCACTCAGTCGTTAAATACGTATACTGGTTGCACGACACTTTAGTTTTGCCGCTCGTGACCGGTGACTATCGCATCCAAATATTGTGTTTGAGTCACGACTTGACTTAACACGTAACTAGCTTCCACAGAAGAAAGTCTGGCGATGTCCCCTCACTATTCGATGTGCTCGTGCTCTGTTCACTTTACTGTCTCTATGTTTCACAACACTAGCCTGCCTCAGGACTCAGGTATCACTGGCCCCCCACTTGGCGGGCCTCGTTTTGTCTTATATATACAAGTGCACTAGACTCTCCTCCGCTGCTCGCAGGCGCATTTAGACCGATTCCACCTCATATTCTGGTTCCGCTGTAACAAAGTAAAAGGAATATTGCTAACCTTTTCGGGGAAAAAGTAGATTGTCACTATTGTAAGTTATAGTTTTTGGAAATCTAATGATTACATTGGGTTTCTGTAATCAAATTATAAAAAGATTTTTTTAAGCTATGATAATATTCTACTGATTAAATAAAAACATAACAAAACAAAAATAGTGACAAAAAACATGCGAAAAAAAATCAGAGTGCACACAAAAGCAAAAGATTGAAAGACAATGGATGTCAGTACAAAACGCGTCGACATAGAGCAGGCGTCAGACATTAACCAAATATGTTTTTCTTCTACTTGAACATAGGCCAGTGTTGACTTGACCTCATTCTACGCGCACACACAGCTAGACACGCGGATCACACAGGTGGAATCGTGAAGGATAAACAACATCGAGAGAGAAATAAAAGAAGCGTGTTAACAGAGCGGGAAAGGAAAGTGCTGACGCTGACGGAGCGAGGCATGCGCTCGACGATACGTTAGTGTTGACAGACATCCATTATCTTACGAACCTTTTTGAGACAATTGCGGCGTTCCTCCATGTTGGGGCATTGACAGGAGCACTTACGAGGATTGTACACCCTTGGCGCCGCGCACTCCTCGGGCGAGAGCGAACAGCAGCCGCACGACACGTGCTCCACTATCGGGTACGTCGCGCACGTCTCCTTGTTAGTCTTCGCGTTGTATATTCGTATCTGTAACAACACGATTATTAACTTCTCCATCAACCATCGGTACTTCGGATCATCTAGAAATATCGATACAAGAATGTGCTGACGGATAGAAGCAACTCTTCACAGTTATGTCACTATTATCATTAAGGACAATCACAGTTACGCAACTCGGCGTACTCTTGTACAAATATAGTAAGCGGGTCAAGGATGCATGAGAATTAGCTGAGTGTAGATAAGAAGGTAGTGTGTACTTGTACACTTACACTTACACACACAGACACCCCCACACACACACACAGACACACACACACACACACACACTAACTCTCATCCTCACACACAAATCCTCATACACACACAAAAACTGTTAGTAATTTAAGTTTAGTTTACCTTAATTACTTATTTCTCTTTGATTTGTAATGGTCCTTAACACTTGTTTCTTGCTAATTAGGTTACCTAGTGTATTGTTTCTGAGGGGAAACGGCGCTGTTAGCTGAGATACAGGCTCACGCCTAGTTCAGCTGCGGATGCTCATTCTCTTATTTATAATTAAACTGTAAACCTAATATTTGTTAGAATGTACTGTACCTACCTACTGTTTTTGAGTAAATAAATATTATTATTATTATTATTATTACTTACGGGAATGTGTCGGACGACGGTCTCGGTGGGCACGCAGGTGCCTTCGTTGTCGTACTCGCACAGACCGACGCATCTCTTCACCCAAACTGCGCGCGGACTGATCTGGGGAAACACAAACTCGTTAGCTTTCGTACAATACAAGTCGAAGTGGAGGATGTTCTCACGCAACGCTAATGACGCCGTGTTTAGTAACCGCAAAACGGTCGCGGATGTACATTACAATAATATCTAATATTTGCGGATGAGTAATGTGATTGATAATCGGGCAAATGTTAATCCATTAAGCATTGCTGATTTATTTAATAACGAAATTCGAGACGTCAGCACAGCGCAGCAAATGATAGCTAATCTGATTGCAAATATTTGACCAGAAACAGTTGGAGGATGGGATTTATGTTCTCTAGTAACTATATTTATCTTGGGAGTCATTAGCATTTAATGATTGAATTCCGCGAAAATTAAGAATTATGTGCTAATAAGGTCATAAGATAATGAATTGTAATGACATGTTCAATTAAAATAGGCGGCTAGGAAAACTTAATTGTGTCATAATTGAATACTTAAAAATCCATCCAAATCCCATTAATAGAAGATAATTAGTAAATTAAGTTTAATGCGTGATATTTACCTGCTCATGCGCAGCCTTCACCTTCAAGTATTCGAAGACCTCTTTAGGGTCTCCGCACTTGGACTGTTCAATAATGTTTCCACGTTCGCGTTCATTGTCACCAGAACATGCCACTGAGGACAAAAAAAAATATATTAGGACCAATCTTTTAAACTTTTGCAAGTCCTCTAAGTTTTTTGGGGTTGATTGGCACAAAAAATTTTTTTTTGCTGCGTCTATCAACTAGATATTTTTTTTTATTATTATTTTAAACCAGAAAGAAAGTCTAATTGAACATTCACCTTTCCTCGGCATCGGTATGATATAATCCTCAGTACTTTTGGGGAACTTGGGGTGGTGCTTATGTCCAGCGACCACCACAAACAACACCACACACAATATTACAATTTTAGCCATCATTATTATTTCACCTTTCACTTTAATTAGCACTTTTTAATTCACAATTTATTAGCACTGTTATCTCGAGGTGTTCACGTGTTCACTGTCACTCCGTGTTACTCGCTCGCCGGTCTGTTGGCTTGTGCTGGAAGGCGGGCCGGTATGCTGTTATAAAGCAGCCTGACTCAACACGTGGGACAGCGCGGAGGGCACGGCACCTTGCGTCATCGACGACGTGCTCTGTTAGCACAGCTGACGCTACGTCACCACGCTGACAACCCAAAACTTAATGAACCACTTCCTACTGTTCCCGAATTTTAGGAACTTTGAACGGAACACAACACATGGTCTAAATATATTCTAGAATATTTTTGCCTTAAGAAAGTTGACGACTACTGCCTCTACGTCATAATCTATTGGAATTTCATCATAAATATTTATCAATTTAATCCTTTCTTTAGTAATTATCTATATAATTAACTGGAAAATCGAGTCCCATGATAATTTGGACGAAATTGCGGCAAAGTGCGCGTATGGAAACTCCTAAGGTAGCAAGTCGTCGGCAGCGGTAATTTCATGACGTCACAAGCAGTTTCCGCCGGTACTGAGGTCGGAGACCGGTTGCAAGATTTACCCACTGACCAGTGTGATCAGCGTCCGTCAGCAACTGACGAGAATAACCTTCACAGTCCAAGAAATGAGAAAGTAGAGAAGAAAGTGGGTTCGATTATAAAATATTGTGCAATTGTTACGATTTGTTTTTTATGCACACGGGGTAAACAGATAGGAGGCGGTACGTGACAGTGATACTTCGGGCACCGTTACAGAGCAAATAATGTAACAAGTGTAAATGTTGCGTGTGATATGATCGAACTGTGCGCACAAGTCGCTGCTTGCGCCTACACTAGGCACTAACTTACATTCTATTTATTCATTCAACTTTACAAATACTTTTTTGGGAAGTTCGAATGAATCAATGAAAAAGAATCGGGGTTTATTGTAAGTAAGTATACAGATTTTTCATTAAATATATATATAAATAACGAAATATATTGAAATCTCAAATTTACTATAATCAAACAATTTTCTAATAACCTAGGCAGCTTAACATACCAAAGAATGACTTGATCGGATCAAAAATGTCGTGGGGAATTCCTAGTCGGCTATCATGAAATAAATTTGTATCGCATATTTTGTATTCGATCACTTTACGAGATTGTTATTTAAGATATGATCTAAGTTATTTGTAATATTTACGTACGTGCGCACGCGCGTTCTTCGTAAAGCGGCGCCGTCTGATAACTTATCTGTCGGTTTTTAGGTTCCTTGCACCTGCTTCTGGTCTACAGAGTACTTTACTCCTTAACTTTCCCTTTCTTGTCTGCCCAAACCTTACTGGTTCTTAAATGCTCCGAAACGTACCGTTTTAAGATTAGATCTTCTCCAGGGAAACAGGGTTTTTCCTCTTGACACCCCCTGATGCCATTAACCCCAAAGTGACTTTACGCTGTTACTCGGTGCTTCCCCTGAGAGCTGATGACGCAGAACATAAAAGGACGCTTGATTTACTACCTACATCGATTAAAAAGAATATAACTAGGATACGGAAGGAAATCTTGAGAGCCCGACAATATATTATTATTATTACATCACTTCCGTGACGTAAATGTAGCCTTATGTTATAAGGAACCTACTTGTTTCAATTTATTTGCGTTTTTAACACTAACCTATGAATTCATGAATATTTTCATTGCAATCTTTAACTAGCTCATGGAACGCAAACCTTTTCCTAGATTAAGGCAAACTTGTATGAGTACTAGGTTCTAGCTAGTAATTATTCCTAGGAATAAATTATGAAGGCTAATGTAGAGCTGTGTTGTGTGAAAATGTTTCTAGGAAAGCATGTATGTGGGGTACACGTCATAGTTTGACTGTGGTATGACGTCACATGTCACGGTGACTGGTTGGAATGTGACCCACCCCCGGGCGCTCGCGGTGTGAGCTTGATTTTCAGAAACGGTGGTACAATCAACGAGTGTTTGATGACCGACTTTTTCATTAGATTAAGGTGAGGCAGCCACATGGCCTAATGTTAAGTGGGAACCTCTGCGATTTATAACTACAATAACTTGTATGTCACGTCCACAGGACGTGCCCTACGTGTTTCATTCATTACTTTCTGCCCGTGACCCAGATCTTCCTACATTGAAAGTTTCTTGTCAACCAGAGGACCGGTTTTGAGTTCACGCTTAAAATAAACTCGATCATGTTAATAAGCAACAACTCTTTATTTTAACGGCTTTATGATTGTACCTATATCCTTATCGATATTTCATAACATTTTTAAAAAGTACCAAAAATTATGAAATTTCTTAGAATCAGTCTCAGAGAACGATGACTTGCAAAAAAAATATTTAAAAAATGACCTAATAGTATTTTTTGGCGTGGAACTAGTTGAATTGTTAAATTATTTTGCCAAAGGCTCATCGGACTTTGAACCCTATATGTTACACGAGTTTCCATTACAACATTGTCCCATTTTTTTCTGTTAGTTTAACTCATTAACAAAGCTTGCCGTCAGTTTGAACGGCTGCCAGCTGTCTATCGGCTGTCAGCTATAGTCTTCGTTCTAAGCACAGATTAGTGATATAATGTTCTAAGAATGATCAGTTTTGTAACAAAGCCAACTTTACGTCGTTCTGGCGTAGGTACTCGTTGCCTTGAATTCTAAAAAGGGCATTATTTGATTTTACGCCTAAATTGTAGCGACTATCGAAGAAAATAGGTACGGAAATTTTGTTTTACCTTAACTTGTTCCCTCCATGTTGTACATACCTAACTAATATATAAAAATCTCGTGTCACGGTGTTTGTTTGTGGTCGCACTCCTCCGAAACGGCTCGACCGATTCTTATGATTTTTTTGTAGGTATGAAAATAGGTCGTAAATTATATTTCATACCGCTAATACTTCGGGGAACTTACGCGGGTTAAACCGCGGGGCGCAGCTCTGCCCCACGATACATGTGTTGACGTTGAAACGTCTGTTAATTTAAGCAAAATTTATAAGTAAAGGCGTATCTCTTTCGAAATGAGATGAATTAGCACCACAAAACAGATAACACGAAAACCAATTCAATTAGTAACTTTCTAGAATAAATAAGTACAGGATTAATAGATAGTTATTGCAAGCGAGGCTGATAAGGCAACTGACGGTACATTCATAATTTTATCTCACGAGACCTATGTCAGACTCTCGTATATCTATGATTCACATTACAGCACATATTATCTATCTCAGTTTATGACAATTTCTTCGGTCTGTATGAAGTAATGATGATGTGTGATGACACAGCATTATTTTAAATAAGTAAGGTCACTATCTTACTTATTTAAAATAATGCCGTGTGGGGTCATTATCTGGGGGTCATTATTAAGTAAATATGATATTTTTCGGAAAATTAGTTGTTTCAGAGTACGTTGGTACTTATTTACTCTTTGTTATTTTTTTTAACCTTAACATAACAAAACATCTCGCCTGTGTTGCCCGAAGGGTTGGATAAAGGTGCAATAGCAGCAGCCCCATAACACCCACATCTCGCCAGTTATGTTTTAAGTCCTATGTAATGGGGGCGAGCCTATTGCTATTCTACTACCAACTACTTCTAATATAAATTCTAATACCAACACTAACTGTAACTTTCTGATTGTTTAAGTTACAGCTGCAATGCCAACAGCATTTATTGAACTAGTCTAGGCAATAGTAACCACAGAAATATGAAGATTATATCAGAATTTTCTAGGAATAGCGTCGATTGCCTGAAAACGCTTGCGCTTTAAGCTTAGCCAGGGCGTAACCTTGATACACGAAAATTGCCCACTCATGAAATTATGACGCGGCACCCGCACCGCCGCACCGCCGCACCGCCGCACCGCCCCCACGCCGCACCGTCGCACCGCCGCTAGAACGCCACTGTACCATAGCGGTATTCACTGAAACACCATGAATGAATTCCATCAGTCACATTTATTCGGAAAGACGCCATTTTCCATGGTGAAAAAAGTTGGAATGTAGACTAATAGATGTTTTTCACGCAACTTATTAGGCCGACGGGAAGTTTGCAACCAAACATGGTGTTTTAAATGGTATATTTACTTCTATATTGTTATTATTGGTAATTGTAGCGTTCTAACGGGTAGTACTTTCTGTGGTAGCTGAAATGGCTTTGGCCCCGATCTTAAAGCTAGCATTCGATTCCCAAGAAGTATAATAAAACAGTAATATGGCTTATATTGTAATGGCTTTAAGCCTGCCTACCTTTGGAGATAGTAGAGAAACTTTTGTTTCTCTTCTTTTGCGTTTTTCCGTGATCTGAAAAGGTTAGATTTCCTTGATGTGTTTCAGTTTTCATTGTTTACGTTACTGATTTATAATTCATGAACGCGTTACCATACCTTATGATTAGAACACCATAAGGTCGAAGTACTATTTTTACCTAGCTATGGAGAAACTTATTTCTACCTACCTACATGTCAAATCCCAAAGAATCAAAAATTATCGCTGCACGTAGGTAGGTATATATCGCAATATCAACTTTCAGAATAACATCTTAAAGTCATGCCAATCATCGGGTGACCAGGTGATCACATCCATTTCAGTCAAAGATATCAACGAATCAATAATCTGATGATCTTTAAAAGTAAAAAAACAGGTGTCGATGATTAATGAGCTGGTTGATACGGATTTTTTTTTTTGGGCAGCATGCTTAATTACTTTTTAGGAATGCAGATTCTCAGAATGAAGGGGCGGGAAAAATCTTTAAGAAATTCTTTGCCTCCACTTTTTTAAATTGCAACCAAAAAAGAAGCATGTAGAACACTGCATGTCATTATGTTAATAAGCTAGTCCAATACAAATTATACTATTAAGCCTAATGTCGTTATAATGATGTGCTGTATAAATACCCTTATGTCGTTATAATGATGTGCTGTATAAGCCTTAACGCTTCAATAACATTCGTTTCGATCTTGCGCGCTGTGACGACCAGCACTGCCGAGCGATGTTTCTCCACCTTACGCCGTTTGAAGACGTATCTTCGCAGCAGTGTGAAAAACGAGCGTCTGAATGGCCTTAAGGGCTCCTACATACTGGCGCGACTTGTCGCGCGACGCGTCGCGACACAAAGACACCGCGTGTAGCGCTACAAGCGGTGTCTTTGTGTCGCGTCGCGTCGCGCGACAAGTCGCGCCAGTATGTAGGAGCCTTAATGCATATCCATCAACACATTGCTCCAATAATGAACGCTGAAGCAGTACCTACTGGATATCTTTAGTAGCACTGGCGTAACTACAAAGGTGGAAAACTACGAAGATGGTGCGGTCAGTTCGTAGTCGGCCCGGAGCGCGGAGGCCTGGTAAGCCAGCAATGCAGCGGCCTAGAGCCTCAGTCGGTGAGAGGATTTTTAGGAAAAAGAAAGCGCGTTCCGAGGGGTGTCGCGCGTCCTCAACGACCTTTCCTAAGCTTTAAAGCTTTCCTAAACTCAGAAATATATTTAGTTAATATTACTCGTATGAATGGTCAAAAGAAAAACTAACCAAACCAATCCAAGGAAAAAAAATGCTACTAAAATAATGGTGCTGAAATTATTGAGCTCGCTTCGCTCGCTCTTGCAGCCAGGGTTATATTCATTCTTAAACTTTACTACCTATGTCGACAAAGTAACTCTTATTTCTGTAATATGTGTATGGTCAAAGGAAAATCTGTCCTATCCGAGGCGAGATGTAAAAATTGTATTTTTTTTCTCATATGTCCTTTAAAACTAATGAATGCCAAAAGCAGCATTTTACAATTCTAGTTATGGGAGGACACTTCTTACATGTCTGGCCCCTGTGCCCCTCCCAAAAATAAATCCTGGATCCGCCCTTGACAACAGGTGAACGCGCCGGTTGTCCGACGTATACACGGATTAATGGTATATGTCCGTGTCTACTTCGTCACTTTGTGAAAAATAGGTGTAAGTAGTTGTCTTTATACACGTGATTAGTAAAAAAAATAATTCATCAGAAAAAAAATCCTATGATAAAACAAAGAACTCTGAGTCAAATTATGTAAAAAAGTTAATTTCGTAAAAAGTGGCATTCTGGACTGAATATTGTACAGAGGCTAGAAGTTAACATAATATTTTGAAAGAGGGTCCTAGATATCTGATATCTTGTTTTTCCTTTTCACAAGTATGTAGGGGTCAGCTTCTAGTCTTACCAGATACCTACAGCTGAATACCTACCAATATTTTACATGGAGTGACTGCCTATCTGACCTCCACAACCCAGTTACTGGGTAACACGATACTCTTTGGTAAGACTGGTAAGACCAATATCACCATCACCATTACTGGTAAGATGTCCAATATACGAACATTTACCACAAAAACATCCAACTCTCATATATTACCTTAGCAACCCAGATTTAATCGATTGCACCTGTTGGTGCTGTTCACTGTCGCCAAGACACTAGTGACGTATAATCAGATGCACGGTTTTTTTTTGGGTGCGAAAACATCAAATAACTTTGAGGAGCGGAAGGTTCTCAGACTCTCACTGACTATAACCCACCCGTGTTCCTTCCGTTGCCAGTTTTGCCAGGGGCCTCGGTATCCCTTTCGGACTTGCCCACGATCCCGGCAGGAGGTGCACCGTTGGATCCGTGTGTTATTGCTTGCCGGATATTAATTGAGTTATTAACGTTGAGCATCAATTTACCACAACCACAAAATATTTATTATTTTTAACTACATGAAACACGTAGTTAAGTTTAATTACTGCGCTTTTCCGAAGCTTTTGAGGAAAGTTCTATATTTGATGAACAATAAAATACAATTTGCTTTATTTGATACCAAGAGTAGGTGCCAAGAATTTCGATTCCTTGAAAAAAAATGCATTCAAATCATACATGAGAATGTCAATATATTATTTCGGTAGGTATCAAACCAAATAGAACAGAACGAAATATGGATGAAACATTTTTTGCAACGTAAGTACCTGGAAAAATACCCAACAGTGCAGGGCGGTCACAGGCACAACCTGAGGTTTCGTGTTCCCAGTGCCCCCACACGTAAACAGAATTATCAACCGCACGTCCGAGGTATCTGTACTTTAATTCTGTTAGCCGATTGCTGTATCTATATTGACACAAGTAGGTATAATACCTACACTTATTGATAATTATGGCACAATTAATCACGTAGCTGATTACAGAGGTCAAAGCTGCGAGTTTATCCTATGATTTAGAGTTAGATAAATCTCGTGCTCTTCAGCAGGTCAATATCCTCAGCAGGGTCAGGATCAGCAGGCAAAATATGTAAAAATTATTGATTGTCATCGTCCTTACTTCTTTTAACTAATATAATAATAGGTACATCGCCTGGGAATCGGTAAAAAAAACTTTTGAGGCCAAGCTATGCTATGTTGTAATATTTTAGCAGCCAGATGGTTTTACTCAAGTAACATACCGTGGATTACTTTGACTAACACAAATTTGCACTTTAAAGCTTTACTATTATTTAGACATGTTTTCAAGATTTTATTTTATCATTTTGTCGGCGTGATTAACACGTATACCCATGCCAAATTACAGCTTTCTAGTACTAAGAGCTGAGCCGCGGACAGACAGATAGTCAAACAGACAGACATGGCGAAACTGTAAGGGTTCCTTGTTGACTACGGAACCCTAAAAATAGGGATTAAATATAATTACTGGATATATCCAAACATATCCAGTAATTATCCTTAATTCCTATTTCAGAATATCATGTCTCAGTTCATGTATATAACGAAATTAAAAGAAAAACTATCACAGCTCAGTAGGCTTTACAAGCTAACGAGTAATAGTCGACCAGCTTACATTTGCAGTTTTACGTATATTGATGTATGGGAGAACATGTTTTTAACTTACTTCTTCAGTACTTTCCGCCCTAGACTGAATGAGTAAGGTATTTCCCCTCTATGCGTACTACGGAATACACTTGGTGAAAACATCGCAGTTTTCCTGTACCGCGTTTTTGTAAGTTCGTCAGTATGTCAGTACGAGTATGTCGCCTACATGCAACAACTGCAGGTTTTCCCGCTAACTTGAGCAGGCGTAACGGTTATTTCTCGGGTTACTCCTATATACAGTGTATTTTTCTTTTAAGCAGGTAGATTTACAGAGGATCAGTTGTCCATATAATAAAGCTTGAATGTAACCAGAACAAATCAGATTGTTGAGTCGCTACGTTTTCTCGTGTGACTTCGACGTTAGAAGCTTATTGTACATACAGCATACAATAACATAAGATCTACAAACTCTTAGCAGACAAGACAGTATAGAATATAATAAAATTTAATAGAATAATACTCTTTATTATGTACACCATAAAAATTACAGATATCAATGTAGAAATTTTACATAGGGTGACACAATGGGCGGTCTTATCGCTGAAAGCGATCCGCGAGTACCGTGTAAACTTTTAGTTTGTGAAGCATTTCAGATAGGTGTACCGAAGAAACCTACTTAGCTGTAATTCTTAATCCATTAAGAATTTAAAACTACGTCATCTGTAGCTCAACCTTTACAAAATGATTCTTGTTTATTCCACTTTTTTAGATCTGAATGCAGGCGGACAGACTGATGCGTAGATTGATGTAAATAAAATTAGAACAAAACAAATTCCGTCAACTTTTATTATAGAGGCGATGTCGCAGTATACCACTAGTGGGCGGCCATCATAAATTTATTAATAACCGACTTGAAAAAATTTTAGATGAGGAATTTTTAGGGCGGTCAATTAACTTCATAATGGGCTGCTTTTTAGCTAAAAATAAGAACTAACTAAATTATCTTTTCACAACAAGCTGGAAGGTACTACTCGTAATATCTTTTACTATGATTCGTGATTTTATTTTGGACGAATTCTTTTTGAGCTATTCGTCATTTTTCACAATTGCGTTTCAATTCGGCCCAGTTTTCACGTTCCGGAAAATTTACGAACCCTTCATGTGTACAACCGGTGTAACCACGAACTGTAACCCAGTTTTAGTTCGAGGGGCACATCACTGAGCGGTAGTGATGAATTAATTGGCATTCGCATTCATTGTTAGCATGCGAATGCTCATTTAGCATTTGGCATATTAAATGTAGTTGCGAAACTCTGGGAAGTCGGGAATACTAAATCTATCGGTTTCATGTGACCGTGAGCTCGTTCGCGAGTGAAATTTATTAGCAGATGCTGCGAACTTGCGAAGAATGGGTTAAGCAATTGTTATCTTATTATCTTTGATTTGCGCGTACTTAAGGTTGTATATTGAATGAATGCTTGTGATTGTTGAATTTATTTAATTATTAGCATTAGCAAGGTGGTGTGAAGAATGAAGTTTAGCAATTATTACCTTATTGTCTTTGATTGATTGAATGAATGCGTGATTGTTTAATAATAATTTGTTTAGCACGCGCGTGGTCGTTTTGTGTCAAAGTTCAGTACGTTTTGGCAAGTGATAGTAAGAGTTTAGTTTACGTATTCGTTATACAGTAATTAGAATATGTCGTCTTGTGCTTATTATTGTACTTAAATAGATAATAGTGTGAACCCAATACAATCAAATCAAAATATCAAAAAAATCTTAAATAATGAAAGGTTTTATATTGTTAAAAATATTTAATTATGTGATAAATCGTAAGTGTATTGCACAAATAAAACGCTATCGGCGAGTAAACAAACCGCACGCTAGGAGTCGTCCTAAGGCGAACGCGCTTTTTAATTCGCATATTTAACAAAATTCACATAACTCATTGTTATTAATTATCTTCATATTAGCAAATAGCATAGCAATAGAAACTCAAGAAATCACATGCTAATGAAATTAAAGCGAAATCGCATTAATTGCCATTACTACTGAGCGGTGCTATCACACTTACATTCAGTAGTTTTAGTTATAACTTTATAAGTACTAATTGTTTTATTTTTTAACTGTCCTAAAAATATCCCTTTAAGTCCAAATAAAGTTATCATCAAGTAAACATTTAATTAACGTAATAGATTAGTGCATTTATGAATACTTAAATATTGCATTACCAGGCTTGATTCTCAGTGGTCTAATGAATTCTGTAAAGGTTGTCGGCTGTTTAACCGGGCTATCCTGATGCCTTGATAAATTAAGGCCTCCAGTCAGGGCATAAAACTTTTAAACTACTAAAGCTTAGGGAATCCCCTTTGGGGTACGGACCTTGGATTAGGGTGTGACTTGGGGAGGGCAGCCAGGGACTACAGGGCTAGATTGGATCATGTGGAACCACTTAAAAAGTTCGGAAATATAAATCTTCAGCGGGCCTATAGGCATTCATAAATTATTATCAATAGTGAATTTCATTACAGCAGTATCTTCTGCAATACGACGCATCACCGTGCCCCCTGTGAACCACTACTGATTACTGTGAAGCTGCTGATAACTATCGCTTCCTGGTCTAATTAACTAAGTAGTTCTGTGACCGAGATTACGATTAAAACGTAGTAGTATCATTTTAATTATTATCAATGAGCTCGTGCTATGTGCTGTATTATTTAACGCACGAGTTATAATCAAAGGAAACTGGACAAAATTGAATTTCAATTTCATGCATTTTCTTTTGTATGGGTAAAGCTCACACAGGGGTCAACGAGGTGGTAGCAGGGCTTTACTGAGTGGATGATGTGGAGGCTGTAAGATTTTATGCACCCCACATGCGTCTTTACTTTATTACAGAAAATATGACAGGGGGGCTTGTGGCTAACTAATAACAGCCGCACGGGTCGATCGATCAGGTTACGCTATGCTTGCCACGGTTGATCCGTGGATGGGTGACCATTTTTACATACCAAGACCCCTCCGTGCCTCGAAAAGAGGCTGTCATTTGAAGATCTTTGACAGTCGTTACGGGTCGTCAGAAGCTCGAAAGTCTGACAACCAGTGGGGTATCGCGTTACCCAGTTACTGGGTTGTGGAGGTCAGATAGGCAGTCGCTCCATGTAAAATACTGGTAATCAGCTGTATCCGGTAAGACTGGAGCCGACCCCAACGTAGTTGGGAAAAGGCAGGCAGATGATGATGATGACACTCAATATACGTCAAACAATAATATAAAATAATCTCTGCGATCCCATTATTAGCCAGCGCAAGCGCCGAACACACACTTTTGATGTAAAAATATGAACGTCAATTGCTATGAATTATTTCGATATTTTTATTTGTCGACATGCTGTCATTAGTGCGACCAGTCTGGCACAAACACGTCTCTTTGATGAAATGATAAGTGTTACGATCGACGAGCGTGAGTAATGTGAATTATTCGAATATTTCAGCGATTACCGCCGAGTTAATATACTTTGCGTAAACACCAGCTTCCAGAGAATTTCCCACGCTGATCGGCCGTAAACAGTTTATGGGGAAATGTTTTCAATAAGTCCACTGGAATGCCGAGTGTTTTCCTAATTAACGACTCTAATTTAAATCAAGAATAGCTAGAAATAGAATATCTTTTTAAAACTTAGACATATTGAGTGGGAGTTCCGTCGCAAAGAAATGAAAATATCCCTTAAGCCAATTGAGCTGCGGATTCAGTTACACAAATCTAATAAACTCTTTTAATAACTCTGCGTTTCGTTCAATTTACAAAAATACACCCACTCATATAACTATTTTAATAAGTTAATGTAAATTTGTTTTTTTTTTATTGTGCACCATGTCTGTTCAATTCCGTTGAAATATCAAAACTTCGTTAAAAAGAAGGAGAGTCCAAAAGTCCCTAAACCAATCAATAAACCCTAAATCATTTTAAGGAAAATCCAAATACATTCATACAATTATCTTTTTATCAAAATGTAAAGATCTAAAAGTCATTCATTTCGCACCTGCCTTGTGACGGTGTTGCTTCGATCAAATACTCGTAGTTTGGCGGTGGCGCCGGCGACCAACGGTGACTAAAACCAAACAAGAGGTTTAACATGAAAAAAGTTCTTTCATACTTCTGAAAAATACCGGTGCCCATATAAGGCGGCTGACGGTTATTTTATTGCGTTAAATGATGAAATTGTCGGTGACGATGACACGGTGGGTATTTTACATGGGTACAAAGTGCAGTCTTCATGTTTCGGCAGGAATTTTGCCATATCTTTATGATATTTGTTCGCGCGCTGCGGGTAGGTTACATTCCGTGCGGTATCTATGGTGGGGGTCAAATTATTGTAGACGAACTGCAATGAACAGTAACATAACGTCATTTTAGATTAAGGAGTGGCATTATATTAATTTTTAACATTATTATCATAATTTAGAACTAACATCTTTTCCCTCTTTCATCTAACTAAACAAAGTGGTCTGATATATTTTGACACAAGCCTTTGGTACGTGGCTGTCTATCCTGGTAAAAATTCGGTGTTCCTCCAACAACCCTTTTGCGGTAGACGCTGGACTATTAATTCACACATCCTGTTGGTTTTGGGCAGCCAAGTGTATAGTTGGGCTCATCCTCTTCGACTGCAATGCTAATCCATCCAAAAGGGTTATTACTATTATATCCTATTATTACCATCAAATATTTATGTCACCAAAATTGTCGTAAGTCGATTGAATTAAGTAGATTACAGACACTTTTAAATTTTTCCGCAAAGCATTATTAAACCTGTTGGTTTTATCTGCATGTCCCTAGATAGCGGTAACATTCTATGGAGTTATAAGTAACATAAAAAAGTACGACCCTCGCTAAATCTTCATCACTTAACAAGTATATTCGCAGTAAAACTTATAAATTATCGGCACCTATAAATCTGTACAATCTCCGAAATCTAACAGCATAATTAATTATATCTATCAATGTACAATAGTGGCTTACTACGTCGTGGCTGTCATTGATAGTCCATCGTGTGTACACCTCGTTATCACTATCAGTCATTCATGTGTCGTTAGTACGAAGTAGAATAGTCGCTCTCGGGAGCAAACATTAGGATTTCGTCTGCCACGTCACATATAAGTTTGGTGATGCGATGCACTCAAATCTGCCTAGCCGTTTCCCAACTAAGTTGGGGTCTGCTTCCAGTCAAAGATCTACGAATGACAGCCGGGACTTAATGGCTTAACGTGCTTTCCGAGGCACGGGGAGCTGTCGCTATGTTGAGGATGGTCACCGTAAGTAGAAAGTAAATTACAAAACAGTAAATCTTGATCTGAATGCATTCAAGATTAAACATTAGTTTATTTATGATTACCTACATGATCTACATAAAGCTGTGACTCAATTCAAATAGAGTTCTTTGGTAATCTCTTCATTGTCTTAGTCTAGGAATGTTTAGAGAAGCTTACTGCTTAAGAAAATATATACATACATACTTAAACTCGCGCCTTTTACCCATGGGATACGCTGATACTACAGAACGCCACCTGCAACGATCCTTACAAACTTTTGCTTCATTGACGTTCAAACATCTGATCATACAAGCACGCTGGTTGCGAGAACTACGCACCTGACCTTTATGTTGAACATCACCAATGAGGTCAGTATATTAGGGCGTCCTTTGTAGACGTAAGAAAATAACCTTTTTGAATTTACAATTGATGAACGGTTTCAGCTTTACACGCATGCTTAGATGAGTAAGTATGCCCGAAAAACTAGATAGGTAGGTAGTTTATGTCAAGCGTGTGTCAATAAAATATACGAACCTCGAGGTATTTAAGTAAATATGTATATGAACCGTGAAATCAGACTTCTTGACTTAAAAATTACGCAAATGGAAGAAGCTAGTAAGTAAATGTGAGTACTTAATGCATCATTTCAAAGTTTGTTCAGTCTCGCTAAGAAAAACTTATTTTTTTATATTTTAATTCTGCATTATTGTGTGAAACCACGGTAGTGTTATTTCTATTTAAAATTATTCGTCATAGGTGCATAATACGTACATTGTCCAACTGATTAGTTCATTCAAGATATTGGCCTTCGCTATTCTTTTCAATCTTCTCTTAACAAAGCCTCAAGGTTCCATAGGTATTAACCAGAACTGTTCACGAATCATGTTAATCATTGTGTCAGACTGGAAAATCCTTTCACGTAAAGATCGCGACTGATACCGATACCGGCACGGTTTGATATCGACCGTTTACCTAGGTACCTACGTGTCGGTCACAGATCAACGATTATTCAATGAAAGACACGCAATATGCTTTTAATAGCACCATGACATTAATTTACGTATACTGATAACTTTATAATTACTGATAAATTCATAATTAATCAATTCTAGTATTATGTTCTTGTGTAACTCTGTCGCAATCATAATATTGAAAAGATTCGGTGCCGTATCTTGCGGATACGATACGGCACCAAATGGTTTCTTCAGTGATATCGTAGCAATTTGAAGCTAAATACAGGGTGTCCCGTAAATAATGGATCAAACGTAACGGGTAGGTAGCTTACCTCATTTCCAACAACTAATTTGAACAGTAAAAAAAAAACCGATAAGGTAACCAAGAAATATTTTTTTTTCGATTTTTACTATTTTCTGTACCAGCATTCAGTGTTTTTAATGCTGTTGCTGCAAATGGTATCATATTTAGGTGTGATTTTTGTCAAACATTTCTGAATAGTTTACTAATGTTAAAATATACCATTTTTTTAAATAACATTTTATTTGCCTTAGAAAAAAAATCTTGAATTGAAAAGTTTTGTTTTTACGATGAAAATACCAGAATTGGAAAAATTCTCCTGTAAATAAATGTATGACACCAAAGTGTACCATTATTTTAAAAACTTGTAAAATTACTAAGGTTTGCAAATTGGTATAAAACTTACGCCTAGTCTTTGTCGTTACAAAGATATTGCTATGAATCTGACAGAGTTGCCAAATTACGAAATAAAATAAAATTTGAAAAAGTGTGCACAATTAAACTATTTTCTTAAAAATGTTTAGGTATCTCAGCATATGAAAAAAATAGGAGGTTAAATTAAAAAAAAAGTACAAATAAATCGTTTATTTTGTTTTTACAGTAAATGTTCAAACTGACGTCCCCCTACGAGAATGCAAAAACTGCACCTCCTAATAAAGGAAGCTCTTATCCGACGGACAAAATGGCTGTTGTTTATTTCTGATACAGCAGATTGGATGCGCTGACGTAATTCTTCTTCCGACGTTATTCGTTGTTTGTAAACTTTGTCTTTTAAACATCCCCAATAAAAAAATCTAAGGGATTTAAATCCGGAGATCGCGGAGGCCACAAAATTGGTCCTGTTCGGCCGATCCATCTGTCAGGGTAAGTTTCATTGAGTTGCGCCCTTACTGCCGTCGCATAGTGAGCGGGGCAACCATCATTTTGTAACCACATTGCTTGCCGCACGTCTTCTGGAATATTTTCTAATAACGTTGGCAACTCATTCCTTAAAAAATGCAGATAGTATTCGGCGTTTAGAGTTGCTGGTAGTTCAAAGGGCCCTATTATTTGCCCATTTATTATTCCTGCCCATAAATTTATTTTAAATTGATGTTGGCTCCTGTCCTCTCGCATCAAATGTGGGTTTACCAGCTGCCAACTGTGCAAATTATGCAAATTGAGATATCCATCTCGCCGGCATGAAGACTCGTCACTCCATAAAATTTTATTAAAAAACTGTGGGTCTGCCCGTATCATTCTAAGCATCCTTTGGCAAAATGCTACTCTTTGCGGGTAATCACGTGACGTCAGCGTTTGAACACGTTGCACGTGATATGGGTGCAACCGGTGCCTTTTTAGAACTCGATGTACCGTCTATCTTGGAATACCTGTGCGTTGCGCTATGACGCGAATTGAGACCGACGAATCTTCCTCGATTTCTCGAATAATAATTTCGTCATTGACTTGTGACGGTCGCCCTTCACTGGCACCCCCAACTCCGGTGCCAAGAATTCTTTCCTCAAGATGCGCGTTATGCACTCTAATGAATACGCGATAGTCGGGATGTCGATCCGGGTTCGGGTATCTTTCACGATACAATCTTGCGGCCGCCCTGGCATTACCTCTTGCTTCTCCGTAGATAAAATGCATTTCGGCATACTCCCGTGGCGTGTACTCGTAACGAGGCATCGTACTACTGCACACAAATGATTGTTTTCGAAGTCCGTAGGATTGCCAAGTCATTCGTCCAAAACACAAACAGTTCCAAATCGTTAGGCAAAGCAAAGTCCAAATACACAGCACAAGTTTAATTTTAAGGAACACAACAGTTAGGTACAGCGGGAGCGAAAGTAGTCTGACGTACGTATCAACTCGAAGAGAGATTCGTGTCAACTAAACAAATAAAATCATGCAACAATGAAGCCCTGTATGAGTGAAGGGTGAAGGAAAAAAAATACCTGCACAAAGACACCGATTTACCAAAAATACAAAAGCGGCGCTATCTATCCCTTTCACACTGAGTGAGGTGCAACTCCGCAGGTAGCGGTCCCAAATTCCGAACAGATGACGTCATCGGCTCGGAATTACGCTACACGCTTAACCACATGCTTAGATTACAAGCATAAGCCATTGCGAGAAAGAAAAGTTAGATTGTACCATTTTAATTTCTGTTCTGTCTTCTTCATCACATTCATAGCAATATCTTTGTAACCGCAAGGACTAGACGTAAGTTTTATACCAATTTGCAAACCTTAGTAATTTTACAAGTTTTTAAAATAATGGTACACTTTGGTGTCATACATTTTTTTTACAGGAGAATTTTTCCAATTCTGGTATTTTCATCGTAAAAACAAAACTTTTCAATTCAAGATTTTTTTTCTAAGGCAAATAAAATGTTATTTAAAAAATGGTATCTTATAACATTAGTAAACTATTCAGAAATGTTTGACAAAAATCACACCTAAATATGATACCATTTGCAGCAACAGCATTAAAAACACTGAATGCTGGTACAGAAAATAGTAAAAATCGAAAAAAAAAAATTTCTTGGTTACCTTATCGGTTTTTTTTTTACTGTTCAAATTAGTTGTTGGAAATGAGGTAAGCTACCTACCCGTTACGTTTGATCCATTATTTACGGGACACCCTGTATATGTTCCTTACTTAATAGTTTAGTAATTTCAATGTCTAAAATCTGGCTTCCTAATCAATACCTTCAAGATTTATTTCAGTTAGATTCCGAAGTGAAAGAAATGTGTTTTACCTATATAAACTTTATATTGTCTGAATGGATCTCTGAATAATGGTTAACGCACAAATTATTCTCGAATTTGTAACATTATTTTTTATTACTTTTGTCGTATGTTTTATGTACCTACCTACATACATCCATACATACTACAAAATAGTCTACAATACAGACCAATAAAACTGCCGCCTCTCTTTTCGCTACCTTAGTCTAGGGTGAGTGAATCAGTTTCCGCGAAAGCTGAACGAACTCGCTGCAAGATATAATACATCCCCACCTCAGCTTAGCTTGACTCACAGCCCAAAGAACGTTTACCTTCGAACAGCCGCCTAATGGTAAAAGGTCACGGAGACACGCATATTTCTGGGAACTGTTTACCGTTGTGTAGTTTCCAATTACGAATACCTGATTAAAAATGTTTGATTAGGTAGGTAAGAAACAAACAGGCGGTCCACTTGATGGTGGTCAAGCATGACCGCTCATCACATCAACATCAGCCTATATCAGTCCACTGCTGGACATACATAATCAGTCTATAATGTTCACACAGGGCTTTTCTCTGTGAGAGGGAGTGGGCCGTAATCCACCACGCGGGCCCAGTGCGGGTTGGTAGACGTCACATGTCTTCGAATTTTTGCTTTTCGGACATGCCGTTTTCGTCACGATGTTTTCCTCCACCGTTTTGAGAGCAGTGGTCATTAAAATAATTTACACAAAGTAAAGCGCCTGTGTTCGAACCTACGACTTACAACTTGTAAGTCGCGGCCGTTACCAATGGGCCACCACTGCTCCATTCATAGCATACATAGGGACATAGGCTTCTCCAATCGCACGCCATTCAAGTTGATTCTCGGCAACTGTACCGAAATTAGGTACCCCAACACTAGCTTTCAATAATGGCTCTACTACTTTGTACTAAAGTATCATATTAGGTAAGAAATTTAAGCCATCTGTAGTTTGGTCTTGGAGGTAAAATCTCAATTTGAGGCCAGGTAGGTAACTGTCAATTATGTCTTATCAAGACGTGGACAAGATTATTGCGAAAACCGATATGCGTCGGCTATATGTCGTAATGAATAGTGTTTTGTAGAGCCTCAATTTGCACTCACACTCGTAAGGACTGACGAATTAAAGTGGTCCTAAAGGGCAGCCATAATTGATTGGCACTTTAATCAAACTCCCAAATTCAATGATAATCTTTATTGAAGTTGATTGACACTGAAAATATTCGAGAAAGTTCCTGAAACATACAGGAACATTCTCGAATATTTTCCCTAACAGTTTCCGGCTACGAAGCTGTAGGCGAGTTTTCCTTAAATTAAGTGACCTTTTCATTATCGACCATACCAAGTAAAGTGTCTACTGCCGTGTTTCTCTGTTACACCACCACTTCAAAACGTGAAATTGTTCTCGACACGTGCACGTGTCACGGACAGTCACGCACGCGACGTCATCTAGTTCTCATTCTTATTTTCGTCATGTCGTAGGTACCGAGACTCCGAAAAACTATGATTCACGCATTTTTTGCTCGTCACTGTAAAAGTGTACATCATACGTGTGCTGGTTATCCGTTTTACTATTTGTTATTATGTTTATCTTAGGGCGCGGCAGCGGCTTGTGTGATGTTAATATGTTATCATCTGTTACGTTTTCTTACCAAATATGGAAGTTACTGTATTACGTGGTTTTCCGAGAAATTTCGCCTGAATAGGTTTGTCTGCATTTGACGCATTTTTATCATGTTTAATGAGTTAACAGGGATGTTGTTACTGATTCATTGACTGACGAAACGGTACTTAGAAGCAATGTTATTTTAAGCAGTTATACAAGGTGTCGTTTTGCATCCTCGTCAAATTCAAGGAGGTAACTATGCTAATGATTCTCGACACGAATCAATAATAAAATAAGTAGGTCATTTCTTGATTTTCCAATTTCGGAAATCGGAATGTGTGGGACACGCATGTTAAAACGCGGTTCGTGTGATACCACACTGTAACTGCCCTTTTACACACACACTACCGCATACGCAACGGAGTGATTCTGTTCTGTAAAAGTGGTGTAATCTAAAATACTGTCAAACTTAAATAACTAAAAAAACAAGTATGTATTAATTATTGAGCAAGTATCGTAATTTTATTTGATTATATGTATCTTTCATAGCAGCCTCCTGAAATTCGACGAGGATGCTAAACGACACCTTGTATTTTCATATCTATTTAAAGTTTAAATCATACAAATCTCATAATACCTACAACAAACACACAACATTCTACTCTATACTTATTATCCCAAAAGTTGCGATACTATTGGCTCAGCCGTACCGTACTTTGGAGGTCTGCCCGGCTTGGGCAGAGCACCGCCGTGTCCTCGTGGAGGCGATCGGCGGCAGAGATATCTCGCGTCCGGCCCTGGTTTAGGCCATGGTACGGAGCGAGAGGGCATGGGCAGCCGTCACCTCCTTCTGCGTAGCAGTAATGCTCGCGAAGGAGGAGGCGGGACGGTTGAGGGAAAGGCATGTTTCGCGCCCTCTCACCCCTAGCCGCCGCAGGAGACGCCCTGGGCGTCGGGAATCCCGGGCAGATTTCCGGCCACCGTAGGCGCAGGCTTGCGGACGGTGAGCAATGGGTAGCTCACCGTCCGGTAAGGACCAGGCCCGGGTCGACGGCGCGTAGTATTCCACGCGCGCCTCAAAGAAATGTCGTCAGCACAAATGTAGTCCACTAGGGCCGATGCCTGCCGGGGTCGCGGGAAGGTACTTATGGGTCACCGAAGCCCCCGCAACACAGGCAACGGAAGGAATACGGGTGGGTTTTAGTCAGTAAGAGTCTGACACACCCTCCCGCTCCGCCCAGAGCGGGAGAAGTTATTTGATGATTTCCCATCCACAAAAAAAAAGCCGTACCGTACTACCAGGATATAGCTTTGAACTCACAATTTTTTATTCAACCATTTAACAAAGCCTATGGGTAGTCAGAATCTAAACTTTGCACATTCTTATGTAACTCCGACAAGCGCCTGAATATCCATGACAAAAGAATGATAAGTTAGAAGATGAACATTAATAAGAGCCTTTCAATCCAAATGCCACTGATGATGAGCAGCAGAACATAACTAGGGCTCTTATCCCCATACCTACCTAGCCAGGTAGGTATGGGGATAAGAGCCCTAGTTATGTTCTGCTGCTCATCATCAGTGGCATTTGGATTGAAAGGCTCTTATTAATGTTCATCTTCTAACTTATCATTCTTTATCCTATTTAATTTAAAAGCTCACCAAAGAAACCACTCAATATTCTTAAATGATGTATATTTCTCTAAATTGGTTCAGAAAAACACTACACACAACACTATCCGACTACTCTGAGAATATGCATCGAAACAAACTCAAACAACTCACTGGTTTGCCTGCACCTACTTCACGAGGAAGCTGGGGTGATGTCTCTCCAGCTATGTCTCCACAGTAAACGGCTCATAATAACGAAGACGAACTTTTGTCGATAGGATATTAATTCAGATTTGTTATAGTTGTAATGGCAATCATGTCATTTGGTTTAAATAAGTTTGTATTTTTATTATTAAGATTGTATGCCTGTAGATTATTTTATATTTTGTGAATGTGAGAACGTTGTAGGCTTAATAGGCTGTACATTTGTAGACCATTTATTTTTTGTTAAGTACCTGGTACTTGTTGACAGGCCTACACTGTCTTTCCATACCTACGAGTATTAACACTAATTCGTAAATATTGTAAAAGCCAATTATTATTAAAAGAGTACCAAACCGTGGAGTTTCTTGCCGGCTGTTCTCTATAGGAAACGACCATTTGGAACTGTGGACCTAGCTTCTGACGTTTCATAAGTGCCCATGTAGGTTTATGCATAAATATCTTGCTTTGATTTGATTTGAAGTTTTTGTGGTAGCTAAATTAGGACTGGGAACTTTGATTGCTGCAATTAAGCCTTAAATATTGTCATAGGTAGAAAATTATGCTATCACTTATGAGGAAGTTGTAGTTATCTACGCACATCTTTAGATGAAAACAAAAGTAGCTATGTACATATATTCTCAAGTTAATACGCATTTTTATTCAATGCACGAGCGTAAACTAGGCTTAGATATTATCTCCAAGCTCCAATGTAATGATTTTTCCTGTTACATGTATATTCCACTCTTAAAGTTTACGCTTAGTATGACGTAGTTAACTTGGTTGTTATTCTTAGCATGTGCATAAGATTGTGTAACCGTTTTCCGTAACGTCTAGTTTGTTTTAACTTACGAAATCGGATTTTAACCACTGACGCCAGCGGAATATAAAAGGAAAATTAAGGTTACAGATGTCGACCTGATTTTCCTAATTGACTTATCCGTCGTATGACGCTTAGAGGATATTTGTAGATCAATGGACGTATTCTGTAACCTGTTGAATCCTAAGTATAAGATTTGTGTAGAATTCCTGCGCGAGGAGAGGAGAACATTTTCTTCTCATATTTCGTAAGGATTGGTCGTTTGACAGACTTTCAGTGTTCTAAAAGGTACCTGTGAAGATCGCGGGAATCCACTGGAACTAAAAAGCACAGCATCGGTTGATGTTTAAGGGAGGCCTATATCCAGCAGTGGAGGTCTTTCGGCTGAATTAATTATGACGATAACCGGCTGTGCCTTCGTAATAGGCGTTTTGTAAGTAGATGAAAATCGGGACCTACAGAAGTCACGGACTGGTCACAAAAAAACATGACATTCTGGTATTGGCTGGTATAGTATAATTACGTAGCTTTACCTCACGGATCGAGGGGAACTTACGTCAGATAAATACTGAAAAGCCCATCAGCACAACATCAGCACTTTCTCCCGCGCAAACACTTGAAACCACATGAGATAGGTAATGGGTGTCATGTCTGACGCAATAACGTTACTAAATAACTTTATATTGTAACAATGGGCCTTGACTTCGAGTGCCGGCCGATGTAAAACAGAGGATTGATTGCTGCGGCCATTTTTGAATGATTTCGAAAAAGGAGGAGGTTCCTAATTTGTTTGTGTATTTTTCATAGGAACTGTCTCAGCTGTATTACTTATAGAAGTCATGTTTTTTGTAGAAATAAGAGCATACGTAAAGGGTTGTAGATACTTTTAAGCACTGAGCTTAACTGGTCTACATTTGGGCCAATTACAAGTTGGTGCGAAATGTGAACAATTTGACTAATCCGTTAATTAATTAATTAATTATATAGCAAACAGTTTTTACAGGAAAAAAATATATGTAATTACTCAAGTGCGCCAAGCTTTATTTTCTTTGATACCCAATTTACAAATTTAATTTAATGAGTTAATACCTATTTACTTAATGACATTACACAAAGTCATATTTAAACAAGTAAGTAACCCCAACTGATCCGCTAACTAACTGGCGATAGTTAAACTCTCGTCACGCTTATCTAACGTTTAATTAGTTTATCTTTGAACGAAAACTACGCACATAGTACTACGGCGACCTCGTTTGCACTTTCATGAATGAAATACCACGGTTCACTTCCTTCAAACAAGTGCCAACATTAAACATTGTAACTCTTTACAATGCCAAGCAAAACAAACTCTATCTTCATACAGTTAAAGTTAACGTTTCACCTGTAGGAGATCATGAGAGTTTTCTTTCCAATGCCATTGCATTTGCAACCACATCCGTTAGAAGATAATGTTCATTTTTGCCTGCAGTGATGTGTACATTATGCCGTTGTGTTCGAGGTTATAGACACGACCTCGACGCGCACGTGGCAAGAGCGTGCCGTTCGCACTTCCACAGCACAGTCTGCGCAGGCGCGACACTGTCCATTCAAGTTGAGATGCCGGAGAAATGCCGGAATTCCGATTTTGCCAGATGAAAGCAAAGATAAAGTGAAAAAAAAAGAAAATGGAAAAAATCGTTTTAGATGAAGAAATATTTTATTTTATTGGATGGCAAATCCTGTACCTACCAGAGGCATCGCAGGTCTGGTGCCATTCCATAGACAAAGCCGCCATACTTACCTGTATTACACCAGCACCTTCAAACCTGAACGCAGCCACGATGGGCTTAATGGCAGCAGAAAAACTATTACTCTGTTTTTTTTTTTAATTTCCAGAAAAGGTTCCAGAGAATTATGGTGAACTAGAACCAAATACTTTCTACAACACTGGAAGTTCTAAAAAAAGATCGAATATGCTTCAACCAGCGGAGAAGAGACTAGGCCTAGGAGTTTCCTTTTCCTTCCTATCAAAATGATTTCCCACGATTGATACCGATTTCTACATCTAATCATTAAAATTACGAAGAACTAGGCACACCTGCAGGCTTAGCATGACGCTTTCTACTCAACTGTAGAATAGAAATCGCTTGTCTATATTTGTCGGTAGAAAACTGTCAACTGTCTACACGGAAACGTCATTTTTGTCTACTCTTCCGTCGATAAAACGCTTCTCGTGCTAAGCCTGCAGGAAAGAATGACCGCAATCATATTTCGTAACCGTGTGTCCCAGCAGTGGGAACAGCTGATTTTGTATGTATGTAAGTATGTTACCATCCAAAGGTCGTTAACATCAACCCCAAGGCCGGTATCATCAATTCACACAAGTTCGTCAAAGTACCGTAAGATCCGTAACTCCGTCAGTGTCTACGAATGCCGGACACTTGATGTGGCATTAGACAAAGTTGCATCAGATCAGTGAAAGCTATTCTCCGAAACGTTCTGGCGCGTACCGTCTACGACTGGTAAGTGTGACGGGTGGCGACTCGTTAGCGGTTAACCTCGCGCGATAAGGAAAATCGTCGCATCTATGAATAGATTGTTCTTATAATTGTAATTGGTTCGTTTATTGTCTAGACTAGGCGTAGTTAAGGAAGCTTTATTTTTAAAATACAGGTAGTTAGTTACCTACGTTTATTTCCGATACAAAAGGCTGAAGTTATAGAAGAAAGGTTTTCTCAGTGGAAGCCATAAAATCGGACATAATTAGATATTTTTTTATTATCTTCATTGAATTATCTCTGTTCAAAATACTTTTCATGTATTAACTTTTCAGCTTGATGATGATGATTGATGAACCTTCAATAAAATCAGGAAAATATTAATGTAGTAGCTATGATAAGCTAGCGTTTCTTTTTTTGTATCAAGATGTTAAACTGAAATTTTGTTAGTGGCTTTTCGCTCTACGGAGATGACATACGAAAGCTGTTTTCAGCACAAATGATCTGTGCTTAAACAATTTTATTTTACATTAACTTGAACAGAAAATCTAAGAAAACTGAACAAGTATAAATCTCGATTCAGAACACATGATTTTAAAGTGTGTAGTTAAATATCATAAAACTCGGTAAGTCACACCTCTACTCGAAATTGAACTGTGAATGGGGTCAAATTTGAAATTTCAAAATGCATATAAGTTTGTTTTTTCCAAATCAAGGTAAGTCACTACAAACAGTACAAAAGTAACGGTTAAATCGATGATTTCTTTCAGATAAAGGTATGTCCATTGACATGGTGTTTATCAAAGTCCGCGACGACTAATCAGCGTAAAGTATGGAATCTAAGATGGCTGCCATTCCCATGAGTTATCGGGAGTGAAGGCAAGTTCAGAAGTGATTTTTTTCAAACTCCGGTACGTTTCGCTAGTTTATAAACAATCGTTTTGTCCTAAAGGATTTAAGCTAAAAAATCAGGTTAAAGTATAAGTACCTCTTTAAACGAGCTTAAATCCGTGATTTTGTTTTACTTAGTGTGGACATACCGCCGATTTTGACATTTAATTTTAACCAATGGCGTATCGCGGGGGGGGGGGGGGGGGGGGGTTGGGCAAAGGGGCCCATCTTAGAATATAAAAAGAATTCTTAGCCCTTTTTTATTTCTCGTATATATTAATGACCTATCTTGCCTTATAAAGAACAGTCATGAAATAGTGTTATTTGCAGATGACACATCACTTTTATTTAAGCTTAAACGACAACAGACAGTTACTGGAGATGTAAATAATGCTCTCTCTAAAATAGTACATTGGTTTAGTGTTAATAATTTAGTTTTAAACTAGAAAAAGACCAAATGTACTAGATTTCTGACACCTAACGTTAAGCAGGTAAAAACCAATGTACTAGTAAATGGGGCGGAGTTGGATCTTGTGGACACCACTGTGTTCTTAGGTATTACTATGGACTCAAAGCTACAGTTGGGCCCACATATAACCAAATTGTCGAAGCGGCTAAGCTCTGCAGCCTACGCGGTGTATAAAATCCGTCATTTGACTGATGTAGAAACAGCTCGATTAGTATATTTTAGTTATTTCCATACTGTAATGTCGTACGGCATTTTGCTGTGGGGAAATGCAGCCGACATTCAGGCTATATTTGTGCTGCAGAAACGAGCCATTCGAGCAATTTATAACCTAAGTTGTAGGCATTCGCTGAGGGATACATTTAAGGATATAAACATAATGACAGTCGCATCTCAATATGTATATGAGATACATTGATGATTTTTTTATATACACTATGACATTAGTATTTACTTTTTGAAGTATTATATATTTTTTTTTAATTATTGTGAATGTGAAGACTTTGTGGATTATTGTTTTTATTATTTCTCTCAGTTTTCATCTTGGTCTGGCAGTTTGAGTCATTTAAGCGGCCTACCCAAATATTCTATCTTTGGTATTGTTCGTCGAATCGTTGAGCTCCTTAAGTACTGAGTTGAGCTGCACGATTACTGACAAATGCATGCACTGACTGCATAGGTCCACTCAATCTGTGTGGTTCTTTCCTCAAAATACCATTTCAGACACCAATCTACATGGTCTTCACATGATCTGACCAAGATTATGTCTGGACTTTAAAAGAGACTGTGACCTCTGAGTTTGTTTCGGCCTTTCTTCTCAGAGTAGTCAGATAGGAAACGCCGAGCTCATCTAGTTTTTTTCTAAATATGATTGACGTGTAAAAGTGTTTGTACAAACCTACTTACAGAAATAAAATCATTTCAATTCATCATTTCATTTCAACCAGAATCCGCATTCAACTGTCTTTGCAAGCCGCACGCTGTGTCCAAAATCAAAACAAGCGTCCCGCGCCCGCCTCACTTCCCACCCGCGTAATGTTGCTAGCTCGGACATTATGATGATCCCGTTTAGGGGTAAACGTTGAGAGTATTGGTAAGATAATATAAATAATAAAATCACAATTGGTATTTTCATAGATACATAATTCATACACCCGCCCTAGAAATTCTAATAGTCTAACATAGTACCTATTATGAATGTTATGCAATTCTAACAGAATCATATATACATACGGGTTGCATTCATAACCTTTCTTTTTCAAGTCGGGTTTTTTTTTAAGTTGTTATTAATTTAACACTACAACGAATAAATGCCCTCAGTAGGTAATAAAAAGAAGGGAAAATCAAAACTCTTATACTAGCAACACTAACAAGATGGATGCATCATTCTCTATGACAATTACAAACTGAACAATTTATTCAGTAATTAAATATTTGAATGCGCTATTTAGACGTGAAATGTGATCCCATCCTGTTTATTTTTTAGCCCCGCTGCATTTTTACAGGTATGAACGACACAAGACGGCATAATTAAATAAAATTGCACACCGGTAAAACACGTTACGCGATACGACGTTCACAGAGTAACTGAACGGCTGCGCGTCAAACTACACTATTTAGGAGTAGTTTTTGACGCTTCAGTATTAGGCGTGTTCGCGGCTTCTGGTTCTTTCTATATTCTAAGGGGCCTAAATTTTGGATTTGCCCCGGGCGGCAGAAATACACGCTACGCCACTGCATTTAACTACACAAGTAATCTAAACTGGCATCATGTTTCATATAGATACTTGAGCTTTGTTCTGCAATAAGCCGGTTTCGATCAAAAGTCATTCATTCAAACTAGGCTGAGAGTCAGTAATTTTCGACCGTCAAAATTACATAAGACAGTCCCCCAAATCGCCCGCACTTCACCACATCCTAGTGCTTTAGCTGTGAAGAAGAAGTGGTGCAACAAACTCCCCAGCAGCACAACACACAACACAATAAGTAATTGGAAAGGATCTTAATACTGTGAAGTAGGTAAGCATAGGTAGGTATTGGCTTTTTCCATCTGGAATTTCTCAAGAGCAGCCCGGAGTGAGGGTTCAGTAGGCTAATGTGACGCACATGGGACTTTAAACAACTAGCGAAATGTGGGTGTACTATAGGTACACCTGTGCCTAACCCTTCGGGGATTATAGGGGTAATGGTATGTGTTATGTTGTAAGCACTTTTTTTTTTGGGTTGGAAATTATCAAATAACTTTGTGTCAGACTCTTGCCCACCCGTATTCCTTCCGTTGCCTGTGTTGCCAGAGGTCTCGGTATCCCTTCCGGACTTTCCCACGACCTCGGCAGGCATCAGCCCTAGTGGACTCCTACACTTTTGCTGACATCTCTTTGAGGCGCGCGTGGAATACAACGCGCCTTCGACCCGGGCCTGGTCTTAACCGGACGGCGAGCTACCCATTGCTCACCGTCCGCAAGCCCGCGCTTACGGTGGCCGGAAATCCGCCCGGGATTCCCGACGCCCAGGGCATCTCCTGCGACGGCTAGGGGCGAGAGGGCGCAAAATTTGCCTTTCTCTACACCGTCCCGCCTCCCGAGCATTACTGCTTCGCAGAAGGAGGTGGCGGCTGCCCATGCCCTCTCGCTCCGTACCATGGCCTGAACCAGGGCCGGACGCGAGAGATCTCTGCCGCCGATCGCCTCCACGAGGACACGGCGGTGCTCTACCCAAGCCTGGCAGACCTCCATCGTATGCTTCACTGTGTCTACCGGGCGATCCACACAGTTGTGACACCCGGATGTTGTAAGCACTTGAATGCCAGTATACTAGCAGGCTCGTAAAAATGTGTAATTAATAATTTTAGAACTGGGATTTCCCTCGTAAAGTTCTCTTCATTCATCATGGTGGAGCAACAATTTCTATTGGGAAAGGTTCTTTCAACACTACCTTTTTAAACAAATATGCACACAGATAATTCTAATAATTACATTGTCTTTTATTATAAGTATATGTCTCTGATTCATGATCATGTGATGTAATGTACAACAGATATTAGTAACCCTCTCTAGAATGTCATCGCCCACACCCCCTTGCTCCCCCGCAAACATCACCGAATTAATTAAGACATGACGACAATCACAAGATAAAACTTATCTAAAAATAATTACTGTTATAGCTATATTTAGCAAAGCCTTGGGCATTTTTATCAGTCGCTGCTTCTGAGAATTCTTACACAGTTTTCCAATGACGCAACGTAGCGACAAGTTTTTTTAACGGCTGACTAGTTTTTTTTTTTATTTATTATAATTCTTTTGTCTATAGATATAAAGCCTGAAGTGTTTGCAGAAGGTTCTGTTTCATAAACTACTGACACGTTTGCAAATCGCCGGACGTAGACAGTATTGTCAGAACTTTTGTAATTAACCCTAAAATACTTAACTGTTTCCCACGATATCGTTAGCAAAGGTACACACTTCAACATCCCGTTGAGAGTCTCAAGTGTGAGGTATTCAAAGGCAGATAATCTTTTAAATTCAAATTTTCAACGTCATGACTTGATACTGGCACAGTATCTATATTTACTAAAGAAAACTTAAATGATCCACATGTTTTTTATTTAGGAAGCAGACACATTTCGTCTGACCTTGTCCTAAACTCTCGAATCCGACTTTCTTCGGTTACAAAATTAATGACGTAGGTCCGTATTGAAATTGGGTACCATTGACCATTGTAGACAGTAGATAACGAGTCACGTATCATTTCGAGGGTTAAAGATCGCTACAGCTGCAAGTTTGAACACGACGCTACGACGGCGGTACTAAATCTACCTAATTATCTATGTATTTAAGGAGTATATAAGGAAGGTAAAAGGTGGCGTTCTATAGTTTCTGCCTATCCCCATGCGAAGAAGGCGTGATTTTAATGTACGAGTATCTATGTATTTCTATTTTTAGCTTGCGGATTATACATTTGTAAGATATATGACAACATAGATGACTTGCGTTTAATGAGGAGAACACGCGTGCGGTTACTTCACCAATATTTAAACAAGTAATCTGAATTAATAGAAAGAAGGTAATTTGAGGAAAGTAAAAAACAGGCGGTCGGGTAAAGGAAGCCATTTCCCAGCAGTGGGACAGTGACGGCTAAATAAACATAAAAAAGAGCAATGAATATTAAAAAGCTCAAAAGTTTTCAATTAAGTAGGTACCTATTTAAGTGAAATTTTGCTAGGAATCTTATAAAAAATAAAAATCTTAAAATCTGGAAATAGATCTATGTAGCACGAAACTGTTAAAAAAGCTTTATTTCTTAAAAATTGCAAAAAATTAAAAAGGAAATTGAAACATACTTTCCTTTGTTTATTCAACAACCCTATTTCGCCGTGTCCGCTACGAGCCTACGACAGACTAACATATATTTCCCAGTTCAACATTCACATAGCAACATCACTCGTGAGTCGTGATTCACTCAAACAGATAAACGAGTATCTTAACAAGTCTACACGTGTTACTTATTAACATTTTTTTTGAAGGTTCATTCGAAACTAAAGTGACGTAGTACCTACGCGCCTTATCACACGTGCGGGCACTATCAGTTGAGAAGTAGTGTGTTTTAGAAACGGATCTTTTGCATAAAGGCTTCACCGCGTGTAGCGCTACAAGCGGTGCCTTTGTGTCGCGACGCGTAGCGCGACAAGTCGCGCCAGTATGTAGGAGCCTTTATTCCTTATTGTAGGCCCTTGACCCAAGGCCCGAAACTCAGGAAGTCAAGGTCAGGGTCCCCTGACCCTGGGTGAAGACTGACGAGGCCCAGCCATAATTAAGCCCTAGAAATTCAAGACCATGGTTAAAATGGTTGCAATGGGCTATTAGGATTATCAAGACATGAATGTCGAAAGGCTGTCAATAAGGTCGCTATCTCGTTTCTGAGACATCATCCTACACTTTAGTATTTCAGTGTTTTCAGAAGTTCACAACAGTTCTTCTTTACCACGAATATTGGGAAAAACCTCTACGCCACGATCAACTTAGCTTTCATGTCCCTACCTGCCCGACGCACGACGCCAGTAAGTACCTATAGCCTCGAAAAAAGCCCGTACACGAAATGATCACATGACTGTACAGTCATGTGAATGAACAGTCGCGTGCGCAGCGTCTGGCACGTAGTTCTTATCAGTCGTCACATCTAAGTTCATGCCTCTACCTACGTGAGAGTGTACACATGGCTCTACATGCCTCTACAAAACTTGGCCGGCTTAGAAAGCCCTGTGCGTACGCTACTAGGAAGAAAACACGTGGCTCTAGTTTCCAAGGCAATAGGAAAAACTTGTAGGAAACAAAATAATTGTCTTACTTATGTAGGTCTATGACGCTGTTTGAAGATGGGGGTCCCCTAGAGATGTCGTCAGTGTGCAGTGGGGTGAGTTGTAACATCAGGGTCGTACTGTACTATCGTTATCATGTAACTTATTCCCTACTTTACAGAAAATTAGGATCTCATCTAGTCACATTACTCTTTAATTGTTGTCTTCACATGAAACAGGCAGCCGTACGTAGGCAGCTGTTGTTATATCTTATATAAGTATGGGGTTACACGTAGCTGCTACGGTGTCCATCCTTCGGTTTGTCTGTACACCGGATTCTGTAGATTGAGCAAGTTTTGCCATAACTTTTTCTAGTCATTATTCTCTGTGAACATCATTTTCGTACACTCCTACCAACTTTAAATTGTCATTCAATAAGTATATAATTAGTAGGTATTTCAGTTAAGACTTTGCCCTAAAAAGTTAAGTAAACTTCTAAGATAATAATTAGCCTGCACCTTATACAAAGTCGAATCATTTAATTACATGGACATTTTAAACTTCAATAATTATGTAGAAAAGATTACAGCAGGCAGGTAGGTATTGAGTCACCATCCTACATAATTTGGCTTGACAACGAATTGAAATAATTATTAACTATATCGGCTCGAAATAGGTATAGACTTAACATACCTATCACTTCATTGCACAACAAACTATAACATGAACAAAAATGTATAAAAAACATGAACTTGTACATTTGGCAATCACATTTTGATTGCAGAGATATTGTCATTGTGCGAAATATATCATTGAACAAGTAGGAATTTATTGGTTTTATTATTAAGGCGCATATATAGTATGATTTCAGTGAATTTTAAATCTGTTATTACGCCTTCACTTATGTAAGTTATGCAAAACATATATGTTAAACTAGAACATATGCGTTTTAGTTTAACATATATTTTTTTATTTTTAACACATCAATTCTTTATGTAAATGTTTAAGTATTATAGCAAAGTGCTTTATGAAATAAATCCAGGAAGTAATGTCTAGCCAAAGCATAATAAACTATATTACTTTTAAGATATTAAAAGAATAAAAATATTTTATTTTAACTACTTAAGATAATTTCATGTATTTTTTTTTTGTATAAACAGACTATTACACACATTATTGATACAGAGAAGTTATTACTAGTGCTAAAGTAAAATATTGTTTGAATTATTGTTATTTTTTTTTTTTTTATAAGTTTGTTAAGTTAAGATACTATAATTTTAGACACCATTTTACATTTATGTACCAATAAGATTAATATGATATGTGATTATTTAATCAATTAATGTTACCTCCAATCGCCTGAAACACAGGATTACCTAGTTCAGGCACAAATCATGGGTGAACTTGACATAGATTTAAGAAAAACTGTTATTTAACGTTGTACCTTATATTTTTGAATATATTTTTATTATTATTATTTTCTTTTTTCTCGCTACGCTTGGGTCGCGGACCTTTGGAAGGCTTACGAGGGGCCGAAGTCAACTCGTAGAGGCCCGTTAGACGTTTTTTAATGAAATGAGGCACCAACCGACGATTATCCCTGTTCACACTATGCAAGTGCGCCCAAGGACAAACCCCCGGTTGGTGTAGAACTATTGCGGAATATGGAAACAAAGATATTGGATTATGGGCTTGGTTGGCTAAAGTGAACTGGTTATCTAGAATTATGGAAAGACTATGGCCACCGCCGACCAATGTTTCATATAAAATACACAGATAAAATGGCAGGGGGTGACTTGCACACTCAATATTGGGCCCCCGAAAACGGTCGCTAGCACATAGTGTCGTTGTGACAAGGGGGCAACAAGTCCTGAGGTGCTTGTGAGGAGTGGAGGGGTATTCCACGGCTATCAGGACAATCCCGGAAGTACGGTCAAGATCCCTACCAGCATCTTATTGGAATACTTCCTTCCTCCGAACACGTTTGCTCTCGCGAATCTCCACTCAAGCCAGCCAATAAAGGCAAGTATGAGGTGGCAGCTCTGTTCCTCGTCAGTGTTTACTCCAGCCGGCCAATAAAGGCAAGCCAGAGATTAGGAACAAGACATCTCCCGGGAGATAGGGTCCGTGGTGTCGCTACTGCCCAACAGCTCGCCACATGCTGCCCTGCGGGTTTCTGTATCTCTCTTGGTTTGGCTTCGTACCCTAGACCTGTTCCGGTAAAGTAACCTCTACCGGCACAGACCTACAGTTCGGAGCGCGCAAGCCCCACCACGACGTCAACGTAGAGATACGGCGGTGGGGTTATTATTATTATTATTAAAAAAATAATACATATTTTATTCTCTATAATTCTATCTGCGATTTTTTTTTAATATTCGTAATTTCGTTACTCAATATAAATATTCCATGAAACCTAACGGCGGCGGCGCGGCGTGAGCGCGATACGTATTTGTACGGCCAAGGTTAACGGCGATTACCCGACCCTTAACTAGAGATAATTAAGTACGTTCGCGGTATTTATTTTTACTGCATTCCGTAACATTTCTTTTTACCTACATGTTCCATTCATACTTCACACCTATATCATTACTGTAACGCGGTATCAGTTGGAATATGAGTAGCTTTTGCCCGCGGCTTCGCCCTCGTGGAGGTCGGAATTATCCCACGGAAACGTACTACCGGGATAACAAGTGACAGTGTATCAATTATATGCCAGTCTCAGGGGTATTTTTCTCATACTCCGGACCTTTTCCATTTTATGGTATGTATTCCCTTCATTGTTTCGGGATTCCTTTTTTTATTTAATTCCCACCTTGTCCCTGATCTAAGAAAAACTCCTTTTATTTGTCTTATAAATTAGATCAGTCAAAAGGCCAAATTTTGGCCCCAACTATCGGCTACCGATCTACCGACCAGGCCTTCGTCACGGATAACATCTACTGCTGATTCATACCGACGCGCGACGAGTGCTATACGCCACGCGTCGCCCGTGTGGTTTACATCTGCGGATTCACGAGGCGCTATAACGTGCCGATCACCAAACATATTTTTTTTTTAAAGTAACCGTGGAGTCTCTTGCCGGCTCTTCTCCATAGGAAACGACCAATTGGAACCGTGCACCTAGCTTCTGCGGTTTCATAAGAGCCCATGTAGGTTTATTTGAAATAAAATATTTTTATTTTTGCTTGACCGTCAGACGAGGCCTGGAGTGCTACTTAAACTCAAACTCAAAGCATTTATTTCAAATAAATCAAATACAGGCACTTTTGAATTGTCAAGGAGTCGGTCAGTCAGAAAGATGAAGCTAGTTGCCCATTTCAAAGCGTAGTAGGTTCCTATGGAGAAGAATGGGCAAGAAACTCTACGGACACTCTTTTAAATTAAAATATTGTTACAAAAATACTGGTTACATCATTTATGTTGAAATTACCTATACATGTGGGAACAATGTAGAAAGACATGCACGTTAAAAGTGTCTATAATAACAAGATAAAACTAATTGAAAAATTAAAATAAGCCGTGGCAGCTAAGAAATGACCAGTCCCTACTGACGGCGCCCGTTCACGAACGTGACACATGGATCAGCACCATTCAGCTCAACCATTTTGAATGGAACTTAATGATCCAACACACACGCCACCACCAGCGAGACATTTGAGTAAGCATGATATACTCTCAGCCGCCAGGGCACATTAAAGTCACGGCTACGTCGCCAGGACCCTTTTACGCTAAGCATTTTCTCAAATTTCGACTTCTTAATTTTATTTTTTTTATCTAATAATTTCCCTCAAATTTCTGCATACACTATCTTAAACTATGAGGTCTGAAAAACTTATACCTATTTAGTATCTTTTGAGATAATCACGTAAATAGCGACGCTAATCTTATGTGCGATTGAAATCGAACAAGGATTTTTCGGAGCGTATTTACTTTAAAATCTACGTTGAAATCTACCTTATTTTTCTCCTGTTTTTCTCTCCTCATAACATCGTTTTGACTTCTCTTTACATTATTTTTGTTACCTTTTATATGCTATTCGTGTATTTTATTCAATCAAAATAAGTTATTCGTGTTTTTGTGTTGAACGTGTTTGATTTTACAACCTCTTGTGACAGTCCTACCAGTAACCAGCACCACATAATATTATTATGAAAAGCAATATATGTCAGTCAATACAAAGCTACCATAAATATAACAAGACTATTCAAAATGAGCTTGAAGGGTTTTTAGAAAAAATGTTAAGATTGTCATATTATTACGTAACTTGAGAATGAGAATTCGAAGTCGTGGGCACCCGTTAGGTTTGGCGTGAATTGACGCTCCAGGTGGGCAGCGAATATTTCGGCCCGGTCGACCGCCGCGTATCGAAGCGCCCGTCGCAGCGGGCGCACCCGGGGTTGGGTGTTCTTTAGACGTCGGCAGATCCTATGTACCGACGTCCAGCCGCTGTCTGCGGAGTCAATGTAATTCTCCCAGCCCTCGGAGGTGTGCGCCTGTATTTCGATCTTCACCTTGTCCGTGAACCGGCTGAGCTGGTTTTTGATGGTGGATCTTGTCTGTTGCCAAAAACGCCTTTTGTTGGCGATCATGTTTGCGATGTGTGCGGGTAGCTTGCGGTAGCGACCCTGTGGCGCGGGTGAGGTGCATGTCGCCACCTCCAAGGCGCTCTGCATGCAAGCGGTGAGTCTCTCAACCAACTCCTTCACGTCTGTGACGTTGGTGACAGGCCGAGTGGGTGTGGTGGTCTCCATCCTATCCTTAAAAATGTTCCAGTCCATGTGTCGACGTGGCGCTGAATGGGCAACCCGGGTTGTGTGGTCAGATAGACGAACGAGCACGGGCTGATGGTGAGACCGCAGCTCGTTGTCTAGCACGTCCTGTGCGATCTGGCAGGTAAGGCCTCTTTGTTCGACTATGTCCAGTACATCGGGTATAACAGCAGTATTTTCCGGGTAGTGCGGCGGGTTTCTGGCTCGCACACGTCGTATCCGCGGGCGTTGGCGAAGAGTCGTCTTCCCGCTGTGTTAGTGCTGCAACAGTTCCATGCTGGGTGTTTGCAGTTTAGGTCGCCGGCAATAATGGTAGGCGGTGGTGACGTAGCGTATGTATGTCTGCTGCTGCGAACGGTTTGGTGTCCTGTACACGCACACGTGGTTTGCCGGCGACATGGAGTTGTACACTCAGCGCTGTTATGCTGCTGAGTGACGGGGGTGGCAGCTCCTGGTGGACGACTCTGCGCCTCACCAATACGGCCAGACCGCGGTACGCGTACCTTTTGCTGGTTGCTAGTTGCCCATCCATCCTGTAGGCGATGTATTCCGAAAAGTGGGTTTTTGCCGCAGGTCCCGGGAACGTCTCGCTGATAAGCGCCACCTCGATAACCTGTTCCTGTAATAGGGGACGCAGGAGAGCTACCTTTTCCCTGAGGACGACGGATGATGAAGACGGACGGTGGACCATGGTGGAAGAACTTAAATAATATACAGTATTTGTATTCCACTGTCAAAGGTAGCGGGTACTGAGGTCTACACTGCCTACTGTCTTGTACTAGATCTGAATGTAGAACTAGATCTGAAACTACTGTCTTGTACTAGATCGGATTTAACTTACTTTTTTTATATATGGCATCTCGTAGTTGACCTCGATAGGTCGTGACTACTTAACCGGACTACCCTGTGGCTGCCTTAAACTGACTCGAAGCCTCCATCCAGGGGTGAATTTCTTATATTACTAACTGACTGTGGGGTACGAACCTCGGTTTAGGGCGTCGTGGGACAAGGACAGCAAGGTGGGAGAGGCTGGATCAGAATAGGATAATTATTATTATCAGGGGAATTTAAAGCTATGGGCTCAGCTACGGCGAGGGCTGGCACTTCGTCAAGGGTTGGGGCCGTTGGGGGGGGGGGGACGATTACGTCGGGGTCTTCGCGAGGGACCTTGGCAGTGAGGTTGGAATGTCGGTTTGTGTTAGTGCACTGTACTCGTGGCCCTACTGCTTTCCTGGAGGTGGGTAATGGGGTCATCGGGGTCGGTGAGAACATGCCTCGGACGGCGAAATGAGCTAATAATAGAGGGCCTATAACTGGCGGCCTGCACATCCAGAGGGTTGCGATGAATGACGGCTGAGTCGAAGTAACGCTTGGTGATGCGTTTTATATATTGCTGGATAGTGGGAATTTTAAGGTCGAGATGGAAGATCTCGTTACGAACGAACCAGGGGGATACCGTTGCCTTACGAAGAAAAGGGTTTTGAAGGCACTGCATCCTATGGATGTGGTGGGGCTTAGCGTGTGCGAAGTCTGCACAGGCATATGCCATTATGGGGCGGATGCACGCTGTGTTAATACGAAATTTGCACTTAAGGGACAATTTGCTGCGTACAATTAAAACGGAATGGAGTCCACCGAGAGCGAAAGCGGCACGCAAACGCGCCTTCTTTATGTGCTCTGAGAAGGAGAGATGCTCGTCGAGAGTCACGTCTAGATATTTGGCTCGCTTCTCCCAAGGGATACGCTTGCCGAACATGGTGAGTGGTCGGGAGGGGGACGGGGTTATGTCACAGTTCCGAAAAAAGAACCGCCTGACTCTTGTCGGGATCGACTTCGATTCTACACTTTCTAAACCATACGCCGAGTTTATCGACTTCGGTTTGGATAGTGCACGATATCCGGTCTTGCTTTTTGCAAGTGCGGTGTAGTAAATGGCCGTGTCATCTGCGAACAGAGCCAACTGCACCTTTCTACTTTTTGGGATGTCGCTAGTAAACAAAGTGAGAATGAGAGGCGCTAACACGGAGCCCTGAGGGACGCCTGCGCGGATAGGATGGGGGGAGGATAGCGCACCTTTGATGCGATAGCGGAAGGTGCGGTTTGACAAATAGTCTCGTAAGATGAGCACGAGAAGATCGGGCACGCCGAGTTTGTAGAGATTATATACGAGTAATAAGTCGTTGTGCCAGACCTTGTCGAACGCTTTTGCTGTGTCAAAGAATACAGCACCAGTCATAAAACTACGTTGGAAGTCAACGTTTATGTGTTCTATGATGCGGTGGATCTGTTGGACGCAAGAATGTTGGGTTCTAAAACCTAACTGCTGGTCGGGGATGAGGCCCTTTGTTTTGGCATAATCTCTGAGGCGCTTATAAATAAGCCTCTCACAGACTTTGCTGAGAACATTGAGCAGGATAACGGTGGCTTTTTCCACTCTTGTGGAAAGATGTTATTGCTCAGGGCGCCATTGAAGATGACCACCAGCCCATGAGTAGAATCAGGTGAGCGGGGAACAGTTGGAGCACCCTATTGGTGATTCCATCTGAGCCGGGGGCTTCACGGGGCATTAGACTCTTGATGATGTCGTGCACTTCGTCTGGAGTGACGGGAGGCAGAGGATAATCAGGGTCATCTATTGGTGGAAGGGAGGCTCTACGTTTGACTTCCGCGTCGACCTGGAACAGGTCAGCTTGGTCTACTGGTTGAGAGCTGGGTGTGCATTGAGCCTCAAGACTATCGGCTAGGCATTCAGCATTGTCGACGTCATCGAAAGCGATGGTCTAGCCGGGGCGCGCCAGGGGAGGCATGGAGATGACTTCTTGGGATTTGAGTTTCCAAGTTCCCAGACGGCTAGGTGAGTGGGTCCTAACTCGCTCAGCATCTTGTCCCAGCCGGCGTTACGCAGCTCCGATAGGCGTGTCTTTACAGATCGGTGTAAATAGCGCATATGGGCTTTGTTCACGTGGCAGAGAAAATTGCTGTATGCATGGACAGCCACGTTCTTCTCATTCCACTTTACGCACATCGTCCGGTAGCTTCCAGCGATGGTCGTCCACCGGATGGAACCTCCCTTGAACAATGATTGTTGTTGTCGTTCAGGACTAATAGTACGTGTTCCGTGAGTGAGTCGATCGCGGCTGTCGTGTCCGCTATAGAGTCAAACTGGTCAGGGATGAAGTCTAGTCGGGGGGCTAATGTGGTGAATTTCAGGCATCCGCTTACTTTCCTCCAGTTTGTAACTACCTTGGTGAGAGAGGGTCGGTCAGGGTCGTGAACTCGTGAAGACCTAGGCGGGGGGGCCAGTTTTAAGACAACTGGACTGGTCTGAGGAAAGTTCGTCGAGCGCTTCTATGGAATCCAACCGTAGGTTGATATTGTTAAGAAGCGCTATGTCAAGTACGTCAGGGGTGTGGTTGGGGTCATGGGAAAAGTGAGTGGAAGTCATCGGAGCGATGACTAAATTTATTTGGACAAGCAATGCCATATGAGCCAGTGGCGTCAGTTTCACCCTACCATTCCCCACATTTTGGGTCTAGCAAAAGTACTCGCTACTCTATTGTTTAGTTAATACTATTGTAGACGAAGCGCCATGATCCTAGCTCCGTTTACCATTTATCACAACTAGCATAAGGTAGAAATAGATATAGGCTGCGTCCTATGTAATATTGCTAGTTATTGCGTAATGTTTACGTCATACATATACGCAATATCGCCAATTGTTTCGCAATGTTTACGTCATACGCTGATGTAATATTGCATATTGTTTCATAATGATTGCATCATACTTAATATGATGCAACAATAGGGGCGGGACCACTTTAAGTCCACGTCAATTGGCAGATTGAGCCAATCAGAAGCATGCTACAGTAAGACATCCCCGCTATTGTACTTACAGGGGCATTACTATAAATATACCCCGTTATGGAATTATTAGTTAGTGTCACATCAAGTCTCATACAAAGGAGTCTAATAGTTAGTTACATCAAGTAGTCAGTCACATCAAGTCATACCAAACCATCAAACGAACAACACATATAGGTGTTGAGATCGCTCGAGCCCTATAAAGTCGTGTGTGTATAGTCATTTAAGAGTAATTAGTGCTGCATGAGTTTAGCATTAATCGTGTAACTGTGTAACTGTTGTTTATGTGTACGTCTATTGACAATTACAAGTGTTAACTATGTTTTTGCTGGTTTAATTCGCACCCTTGGGAGAAAACGTTACCCCCGCCTATCAGAGTGTAACCCCACCAGCACAGCACAGCCTCAGGTTGAAGGGTCAGCAGAGTGTTTCGTGTGCTGTGCTCAACATTGGTCCTTCGAGCCGGATAATCGATTGCTCGGGCGTAGTCATACAAACTAGCGTTCGGGGTCGGTTTACGTTCAGAAGCGAGTTAGCCAGCAGAAATGAGTGTAAGGAGTGCCATAACTACGCGAAGCAAGTTACGTAAAATGGCTGAAGAATCAGACACGCGACCCAGGGAAGTTACTATCGTCTCAGACTCGGGCTTACTGTCCGAATTAGCACCGGGCTCACCATCAGTAGCGCCCACAATAATGTCCGCGGCTGCGCCCCATATACCGCTGACCGGCCCAGGTCGAGTATACGACTACAGTGAAAAGCCGGCAGAGGAAGTATCAAGGCAGGCAGTCGCAAGATCGACGCGTAGCAGCCGAGTTTCGTCCAGGAATAGTCACAAGGGCGTGGAATTCCTCAAGAAAAGGGCCGAGTACGAAGCTGAGCGCGATCTGGTGCACATCAGGGAAAATCTGGTGAAGAAAAGGATGGAGGTAGAAATAGCAGAGATTGAGGCGAATGCAGAAAGTGATGACTCAAAATCAGATGTGGACACCACGCGCCGCGTTGAAGAATGGATGCAGGCGACGCCTCAGGCACCACAGTCAGACGCGGCGACGGCCGGGACGGCGTCGCGCGCCCCGCGCGCGCCGCTAGAAGTCACAGCGCCGTGTGAACCATCTAGGATTCAAAACGTATGTAAAGTGAATACTGAATCCGATATGTACCGTGTGCCGGCCATGATAAATGGAAACAATGTGTCGCATCCGCGTAGAACCCCATTGAGCGCTGAGGGGCCTACGCAGACGCCAGGTCAGATAGAAGCGGTCAGATTCCGGTTGCCCGACGATTATCCCACCTTTACCACTCCTGTCGCAGGTGGACCTCGAGTACGGACACTCGAGTCGGTTTCACAGCGGCGTGGAAATAGCGGAGTGGACGGAATAGAAAGGCGGCGATCATCGTCGAACGATAGAGACGGGAAGATCGACAGACTGGCGGAGGCGATCACGAACATGGCGCGCCCGCACCCGGTACCTAGACAGGCTTACGAATTGCCACATTTCAGCGGCGACCCAGCCGACTGGATATCATATAGAAATATGTACTGGGACACTACCGAATTGTATAGTTACAGAGCGCATGAGAATATAGCGCGTCTGAAGTCCTCGTTACATGGAGACGCAAAGGTTTCAGTGGAGGATTTATTGCGGTCTTCAAGAGACCCCTCTGAAATAATGCGCGCGTTGGAAGAAGAATACGGCCATCCGACCGTCATACTTCAATACGCCCTGAAAAAGGTAAGAGATTTACCTAAAGTGTCTGAAAGCGGCCAGGAATTAAGGAAATTCTCGTCGACTGTTAGAAACTGCGTGTCGCTACTGAAGAATGTTCGAGCAGACGGGTACCTGAATAACCCGCAAATAGTAAGTGAACTGCTGAACAAGCTGACACCGGTTCAACGTGCACAGTACGGTGACTTCGCGATGGGCCTGGACAACTCACAGGGGGTGGACCTGAGAATCTCACCCAGCTTGGAAATACTATCTCAGTTCCTCATACACGTAACAAAGGCTACATCATATTATTTACAACCAGCTGTGTATAGACCAGAACCTTCCAAGCCACCTGCGAGGCAGCAGCAGACCAGCGGATGGACTCGACCTACAAACGCCGCACGCCTAGTCACCAACAGGCCACAGATGACACATCGTGTGAATACGCACAGCGACGGAGCTATCACACAAAAAGAATGCATAATGTGCCACGGAAAGCACGCTATAGAAAATTGCGACCAGTTCCAAAAGCTTAACTTACAAGAGCGCTGGGAACTAGTTAAGAAGGAAAAAGTGTGTTTTAATTGTTTAAGCGTAAAACACACTAGAAGGTACTGTCGCGAGAAAAAGTGCAAAAAGTGCGACTACAGTCACCACGTATTGTTGCACGAGGACAAAGCGAAGTCGGAATGTGTAACAAACATAGGAGAGTGGCGCGCCACAGCGTTACTAAAAATAGTGCCAGTGACAGTGTGCGATAAGAGCAGCGATAACAATCAGTGTTATGCGTTGTTAGACGACGGGGCGACCGTGTCGTTAATAGACAGCTCGCTCGCCACAAACCTAACGGGCCCATGTGTGCCACTATTGATAAAGACCGCGGGCGGTCACGATGTGTCGGACCTTACCTCGCGAGTGGTGCATGTGGGTGTGAAAGGCCCTAATGGACAGTGCCATAATATCAAGTGTAGAACAATAATGAACTTGAACTTGCCTACACAAACAGTGACCTCTTCTGTGATCAGTGACAACGCGCACCTTCGTGACCTGGGTTGCGCAGAGATGAGGGGAGCCAGGCCGCAGCTGCTACTCGGGCAGGACAACTGGGAGCTGCTCGTCAGTGAGGACATCCGCCGTGGACGGTCTGGTAAGCCGGTTGCCTCATTAACCAAGCTAGGATGGGTCATACATGGACCATTTGATAGCGCCAGTAGTAAAGAAGCCGTCAACTGTACAACGGTCTCCCTTCCTGATTTACACGAATTAGTAAAGTCACAGTTTGAGTTAGAATCAATAGGTATTTCTCAAGTAACTCGCAAACATAAAGATGTAGAACGGGCTGTACAAGTTTTACAAAGTACGAGTCAGCGTACGCCCGATAAAGCGCAATGGGAAGTAGGTCTTTTATGGAAGCAGGACAACATTCTGTTGCCTGATAATTACAGACAGGCCCGGCAGAGATTGTACGGTATCGAGAAGCGGATGCGTAAAGACGCTTGTTTTGCCGAGACGTACGCTAACCAGTTGAATAGGTTATTAGATGAAGGTTACGCGCGTAAGGTAGAAGGCGAGGTAGATAGCTCACCGGTTTGGTACCTACCACATTTCGGTGTTGTAAACCCGAACAAACCAGGGAAGCTCCGCTTAGTGTTCGACGCAGCCGCTACGTCTCAAGGTACGTGTTTGAACGACAATTTACTGGCCGGACCTGATCTATTGAACTCATTGTTAGGTATTTTAATTAAATTTAGAATAAGTCCCATAACGTTTTCAGGCGATATAGCTGATATGTTTTTGCGAGTCAAGATTAGGGCGCAAGATCAGGGCGCACAGTTATTTTTATGGAGAGGTACGGACGACATTAGAGCACCAGATACGTACGCCATGACTTCCATGGTATCTGGCGCCGCCTCTTCACCCACCACGGCAATATACATACTCAACAAGGCCAGTGAGTGGGTCGATGTCTACCCAGAGCTCAGGGAAAAGCTAAAAGTAGACATACCCGATAAGGTTCCCCTCGAAAAGGGAATAGGTATGATAGAAAGGCCCCTAGGTTTAATATGGTCACCTAAACAGGAAGAGCTAGGGTTGCCAGTTAGGAAAAATAAATATTATTATACCGACAGTGAGACGATACTGAAGTCAGTCTTACACAGACTAGCAGTGTCAGATAAGCTGTCAACCAGAGGCAACTGGCGCTGGGTCCCCACGGAGGACAGCCCAGCTGACGAAGTGACCAGTCTGTCTTGGCCCGATGACCACGCGGCGTGGCTGTCGGGCCCCTCGTTTTGGTGTAATCCACAGGAGCGGTGGCCGGCGTGTCGCGAACCTGAGACTGCAGAGGCTGACCTCGGTCGCACCCCACGGGTCGACACTACAGTCGCCCCTGCCGGGCCACTCCTGGTGTACAAGCGCTACTCATCCTGGAAGCGCGTGCAGCGCACTATGGCGCGCGCGCTGATCCTCATCGAGCGATGGCGCAGTCGTAGAACGACACCGAAGCTGCGTTCACACGACCTGGAAGAAGCATACTCAAGGGGACGGTCCCCTCGTGAGGAGGTCCTTTACACCCCCCTCACTGAGGCAGGACTGGTAGTACACAGTCGCCCATTGAGCTATGTGTACGACGACCACGAGCAACCAGTGGTCCTGACGCTGAGCCACCTACTCCTGGGCATTGTGTCCGGGAGTACGCCGTTTACGCCGAGCGACTCTGAAGACATCGACTCCCGCCGACAGTGGCGGCGCGTGAATGCGCTCGCCGACATGTTCTGGCGCCGCTGGCTGCGGGAATATCTCCCGACTCTACAACGTCGCGAAAAATGGACAAACAGTGTGCCCAATGTGCGTGTCGGTGATGTGGTAGTGATAGTCGATAACAATAGAGAACGCAATGCGTGGACAAAAGGTGTAGTGCAATCCGTGTATCAAGGAAATGACGGAATCATCCGTGTTGTAGATGTTAAGACAGTGAACGGGGTCTTGCGTCGACCAGTAGCAGGGATCATTGTGCTTCCTACCGACGTGGATGTAAGCCGGTTGAACCCTTTTACAGGGGGTGGAATGTAGACGAAGCGCCATGATCCTAGCTCCGTTTACCATTTATCACAACTAGCATAAGGTAGAAATAGATATAGGCTGCGTCCTATGTAATATTGCTAGTTATTGCGTAATGTTTACGTCATACATATACGCAATATCGCCAATTGTTTCGCAATGTTTACGTCATACGCTGATGTAATATTGCATATTGTTTCATAATGATTGCATCATACTTAATATGATGCAACAATAGGGGCGGGACCACTTTAAGTCCACGTCAATTGGCAGATTGAGCCAATCAGAAGCATGCTACAGTAAGACATCCCCGCTATTGTACTTACAGGGGCATTACTATAAATATACCCCGTTATGGAATTATTAGTTAGTGTCACATCAAGTCTCATACAAAGGAGTCTAATAGTTAGTTACATCAAGTAGTCAGTCACATCAAGTCATACCAAACCATCAAACGAACAACACATATAGGTGTTGAGATCGCTCGAGCCCTATAAAGTCGTGTGTGTATAGTCATTTAAGAGTAATTAGTGCTGCATGAGTTTAGCATTAATCGTGTAACTGTGTAACTGTTGTTTATGTGTACGTCTATTGACAATTACAAGTGTTAACTATGTTTTTGCTGGTTTAATTCGCACCCTTGGGAGAAAACGTTACCCCCGCCTATCAGAGTGTAACCCCACCAGCACAGCACAGCCTCAGGTTGAAGGGTCAGCAGAGTGTTTCGTGTGCTGTGCTCAACAACTATTGAAAGACACCTCTGGTGCGGATAACAATGCCCGCCCAAAACTGTTACAACAAAATATTAAGTATTACTAAAAGAAATGCACATTTTTACGAAGCAGACAATAATCTTGGTTTATACTATCACTAACAAAACATATAAAATAATAAAACAATTTATTTTAACTACGAGGCTCGGCAATAAGCAAATACATTACAAAACCCGAAGTTTCCGAGCGCCGTAGGGTCTCTAACATCTGGCTACATTTTTTAACGGATAATATCTAAATAGCACCTATATTTTTCCCAAAACTAAAAACAAAACTACATATATATGTATTCTACAGCTTAAAATATGAGATTGGATGTCCTGAACAGTATTGTTTTCTATAAATAGCCCTGCCCTGTGGTCACGGGAAGAGTCGACAAACCGCTTGGCGATGTCTCGAAAAACTAAGTGGGCACTCAGATCAGTGTTTCAACCCCAAATGGCTCGAACATATAAGTCACAATAAGATTGGAGTATTTCCGCCGTTTGAGGTTTAACGCACCTACAGCAGCGGCCCCAGCACAGCCCGCCGTACTAGGCAGATGGGATAGCGTAAGGGTGGCGACACATAATGCATATTGCATACCACACCAAAGGCCTACCTACCTCCCATAGTCTTATCGTCATTCTGTCTGGTCTTTTCTCAACGTCGCATACGAAGCTATTGGGTTCTAAAACAGCTGGTACCCCGGTCTGCGTTCTTGCTGCAGGATAGGCCATGGTGTCCGAGGCAGTCGGCACCTTCACCGCATTGGCTGCAATGCGGAGCCACGCAAGGAGCGCCCAGACGCAGACAAGTAGCGAGCCTTATGGTGGTGTCACCCAGCATAGTGCCTATATTAGGTGACGGTAGCACCTCGACTCCCGCTCACCCACAGCCAGCAGGCGGGCACGCTCAGCAGTAATGGTGGACGTATTAATAAGATTATTCCGTACCAACCAGAAGAACGGCTCATCCCACTGCCTCTGGAAAGATGGATTCACGGGCCGATCTGTATCCGGGCAATCCACTTTCCAGGCGTTCACCGCACCGGTCACTTCAGAGCCAACCAGGGAGGGGGCGCGCGCGTCGATTTTGACCAAGAGGTGTGGCTGCTTCCATAAAGAGATAGACCGTTGAAAATATACAAAATTTTCGTCAAAACAACATTATCTAATCAGGGTGAATGCCGAATGAAATTAATTTTGGTGTCTGTCCGAAATATCGTTGTAATTTTTCACTTTTGCTTTGAATTTCGTTATGGTCAATTGTCTGTCGATAATTTCAGAAAAGTAAATTTCACATTTTGGTGGGTTATGGTCCAGCGAATAGATTAATGTTGAAAATCACTTTCAATTTTCAATCAATTTCAGTCGAATAATTTTGAATAAGGACTAACATCAATACCCTGAATGCAACGTCATTTGAGCGACTTACTTTAGGTAGGTACTTTGTTTAAATGACGCTGGGTTTAAGCTCATCTGGCTTTAGTTAAGATCAGTGTAACAACGATGACGTCACGGAACAATGACTTGATCTCACCGACCTATCCGTTTGGGCATCCGTGTGCCGTGCCGTGACGTCACCACGTCTACCAAGTAACACGTTACAGATTGAGATTAGATAGCCGTTATGACATCAGACACGCTTTTTATAATACCCGATTATTAATGAAGTGGAATCTTGTTATTTTTTTGCTGCTATTACTGCTGCCAAACTTACCTACATAGAATTGGGATAATCACATCTGCTGGGAGCCGGATGAGCTTGAGGTGAAAACGAAGACACAGTGGGTCTAAAACAACATAAAACGGTGGAGCGACTGGCCCAGAACGAGATTAATAACAAATCTTTTCTGACAGATAAGTCCCAAATGGCAGTATAGGGGAGTAGGCTTTTGCCCTGGTGTGGGACTCTAAAGATCAATCGATAGTTGTTTCAGGATAATCAGTACCAGTACGGTTGCAACCGCAGCATCCATGGCAACATACAACAGTAGGCCGCTTGTAGAGAATTGACTCAGAGATGATAAATGGAGTTGCTTAAAGACTACCTACTGAAGGGTAAATGGACGTGGCTTGGTTTTAACCGGTTAGTACGCGGGCGAACCGTTATACCCGGTATGCCGCTAAAATCTATTATTTCAAGAAAATACCTCATTAAGTTATTTAGGTATCTCTATATGTTCAATAAAGATCACTCTATCTTTCTAAATCAATTGACATCTTAAACTTTTCCACATAATTTCCGATAATTCAAGCTAATCTTACGTCATCCGGAGTGACCTAACCTCTATAATGACATTACTTCGAGTTCCAGTAACTGGTATCTACTTTGAAGCAGCTGCATCGGTTAATGATAAGAAGTTGTAAATTCAGTGACAAAAGACAATCTCAGACTTAATAAGGAAGGCTTTAATCAATTTTAGCATAACTGGTAGCTATAACGGACCTAAATGGTATACAGACGTTTTTACCAAAACTGAAGTAATTATCCCGTATCCTTTGTGTCATCATACTACCCATCATTGCAAGTCATGGTGGTCTGTTTCCAAAAACTGGATGCGATTATGGGGATCAATCAAACCATTCATATGCAGAACACATGGCGATGAAGGCGCATGATTCTACAATTTTGGGTGACAAGCAAATACTTGTCTATCAGGTCCGACGTCCAAGCATCGACTTGTTATCACAGAAATCTAAATAAGTCAACTACCAAATTAGCAATAATCAAAATACTTTTATCACCCACGAAGTGATGAGGAGTCTATTTATAGCAAGCACGAGTTCCACGCTTTTACTAAGTGATAGGAAATCATCAACATTTTCTAAATACCGATGACCGATATGCTATCTTTTTATTCATGTGTAACTATTAGTCCTTCAGGCCTTCTATTAGTTATTGGTGAAATACTCATATGAAATATGTCGTTATCAATAAACTTAATGATGAAACATGATTAGCTACACATGAGTTTTATCATAGTCGATTATTTGGTATCTGAAAAAGCAATAAAACGTGTTTTGACATCAAATGTCTTCAGTATAAACGTGCTGTAGCAATTACCAATTTTAGTAAAAACCACGTGGGTACCGAGGTTCCGCTGGGTTCAATATTGGGTCCTTTCATCTTTTGATTATACTTTAACAGATTTAACCCCTTTAAAATCAAACGGAGATGGTATTATAATAGGTGAATCGCAAGAATTACCTTGCTTATTTTCACTGCACGATAATTGGTTATGTGGCTAACTACATGTAGAAGTCCCTCAATTCTATTTATCTCGACTTACAAAAATCGTGTGATTAAAATAAATGACTTTGACTTTGACAAACGCATTCCAAAACGATGTTTTCAATAATAAACTGTAAATAATGTGACTTACATTTTCAGGGCACCTCAAAATAAAACTAGGAAGAAAACAACACCCTAAAACAATTATGTGGGCCGGTAGTTATTGGGAACGCAAACAGAAGAGACACATTACACATAACATGTTAGTTTACTCTGCATTTCTTTATTCATCAGAACATTACTAAATCACACGAGGAATGTCCATAAATCCATGCATATTTGTTAAACGGGAACATTTTCCAAATATTTGTGGATACGCGTCACGCTTGGAATAGATCTTTCTTAGGCATGTGGGTCACTGAATCACGCGGCCGTGACCTACATGAGGATATCTTTTAGATAAAGTATTTCCCTAGTTCCAATGATGTAGAGGAAAGCTTTAGTATATCTAATACAACCGTGGTGGTATTATTTCTGTAGATACAATATACTGCAGTTAAAGCAAGGTATTCTTGCCTAATTAGCAGGCCTTGCCTTGCCTTATGACTTAGGCTGCTTTACTATTCCCTGAGTTTCAGTAGAAAAGACAAACGTCTTGTGTCTTCTTTGGGTTTTCGTTTTTTTGACTATCTTCCTAACATATTTGTGGCATGCATTCTAGAATGTGGTAGCTAGCTAGTAAACAAAGGTGTTGGACTACTGCTGACCCTGCCTGGCACATTCAATCGGAAAGGGTAAGACGGCTTTCATTACTACTAGGTACTTATTACTACTTTTATTTATTTTGTTGATTTCTTTTTTGGGGATACAGTTGTTCGACATAATAATGTACTTAATTGATAATTTCAGTTTTCTTGTTAGACTTCATGTAAAAATAAATGGCTAGTTCATCGACTGAAACCATACCATAGTGATCTGTAACCTAGCTTGTGACACGTGGTTCCCGACCACATTTTTGTAGACATGGTTACTGAAAGTCAATTGTCAGTCAGTCAGTGGTCAGAGTCCAAGCTCAAGGATGAAACTGTCACTGAGATAGAAAGGAAACGTATTTATAAAATACATGTGTAAGGTACTGCACTGATAACCTTCACCTTTGACGGAATTATCAGCATTTCATTGACTGAATACGTAACGAACTACTTACTGCGAGTGTGCGGAATAAGATAACTGGGCCTGGCAACAGTAACTAATATCGTTAGGTATACCTACTGTATCCGGGGAATATTTTTTATGTTTGTGTTTCATTAACCTTTCGACCGCCACAGTCATGTATGTAAGTACCAAAATGTGCCCAGCACGCCACGGTCACGACTACATGACAGATTTTATGGAATAATTCGTAGCTTGGCGCCGAGGGCACGTTTTTGCTTTTTTGACGTGGCGATCAAAGGTTTAATAAATCTTTACTTAGTGGAAAAATATTGACAGATGATACCATTTTTAAACAGACAGACGTGCTGCTGGGGAGTTTGTTCCACCACTTCTTCTTCCCAGCTAAAGCACTAGGAAGTGGTGAAGGGCGGGCATTTTTGGTGGACTGTCTTATGTAACTTTGACGTTCGAAAAGTGCTGATTTTCAGCCTAGTTTGAATAAATGACTTTTGATTTTGATTTTGTGTGTTTTAATTGTGTACTTAATTTAGCCGTAGAACCGATGACCGTTCGGATAGACGTGTTCTCAAGTGGAGACCGCGAGTGGGCAAACGTAGGGTAGGACGCCCTCAGCCTAGGTGGAACTATGATCTTCGCAGAGTGGCCGGTAGTAGCTGGATGAGAGGATTGGAGACGCCTATGTCTGATGATGATGATGAATTGTGTAATTCAAGTAAAATTGCGGTTATTAATAATGTGTCTGTTTAAGTCAACTTTTAAGCGACATTCAACTAACTACTGGACAGGTCATACACTCTGTAGTTATATCTATTATAAAATTATAACAAAAACAGACTGACAACTATCATTATAAAACCTTCACGAGTTTGAAGAAAACAGTGGACATTTATCCAACCACTTCCTAATTCCACGGGCGGAGCCGTGTGCAAACCTAGCGTTCGCTATATTTTATGTTTAAGAGCATTTTTCTCCCACGACAGTGGCCGGTATCGAAGGAATGTAAATTAATTGATTTACGTACATTAGAATATTCCTATTTAAAAGTACAAACATCATGCGTGACTCACTGTTATCTCAAATAGCGCACTGAATGAACTCTGTAATAGAATTTTCCTCAAATTACAGCTTATTTAAATAAACTATATTAAGTAGGTATCTTTTGGTTAAATTGGTTAATAATAGGTTCAGTGTGCTGCATGATAATAATGATGTAACACAAGTTTTTTAAGTTAATTGCGGTAACGTCATAATTTATTGATTAAAATGACTCTTGACATCACGCTTTTTTCAATTAGGTTTTCACTGCCACGCGACTTCCCGCGACCCTATCTTTATTTAAACTTGTTAGCTTATTAAGATAAAACTAATAAAAGTTATTCGGTAGGTATACTCCATTGTGGGTAGTCGCTAAGTTATAACAGCCGCACGGGTCGATTATCACGGTAAGCAACGCTTGCAGAGGGTCGGGTCAGGCCGTGGATGGTCCCGGGGATCGCGGAAGTCGCATTAGATCCCGTGATCCCCGGTGCAAGTGTGGGAGGGGAACACCGGGGTGGTTTTTAGTCAGTAAGAGTCTGACAGATCCCTCCGCCTGCCCCAGGGCGGAGGACATCCATGAGGATTTTCCACCCCGGAACAAAAAAAAAAAGGCCGAGGATGGTTGGACCATCCATTACAAACGGAAACCCCTGCGTGCCTCGGAAAGCATGTCAAGCCGTTGTTTCCGGACCGGCTGTCATTCGTAAATCTTTGACAGTCGTTACAGGTAGTCAGTAGCCCGAAAGTCTGACAACCAGTCTTACCAAGGGGTATCGTGTTACCCAGTAACTGCGTTGTGAAGGTCAGATAGGCAGTCGCTCCATCTAAAATACTGGTATTTAGCTGCATGCGGTTGTCTAACCGCATGCAGCTAAATACCAGTATTTCAGCTTCCAGCGTCTGCTGGAAGCTGATTCTAACATAGCTGAGAAAAGACTAGGCAGATGATGACTCCTTTGGATAGCTACTTATGAAACATTTCTACTTTCTGAACGTATCGAGCTTGTTTTGGGCATTCCCCGCAGGAAAAATATGAAATCTCAAATAACTTTATCTTATCTTTTTTAATGTTAATTTTTAGGGTTCCGTACGTCTGAATGAAAAAACGGATGCCTTATAGGGTTACTCGTGTGTGTCTGTCCGGCTATCACAGCCCAATTAAGTTAAAATTTTGGTATAAATTGTATGAATTTTTGTAACTTAAACACGGACGTGTAACGTAAATACTTGAATTTTGATTAAAGGAGGAGGACTTTTGGGAAAAAATAAGAAAAAAATACTAACTGTACCGTGTGACACATTAAATGAAAGGGCTTAGGTACTGTGACGGTCTCCATTTTTTTAAAAATAATTATAAAATAAATAGTTTTATTAGAAAAGACATGAAAATTGACCCTCTTAGCTCAGAAACTATTTTTTTTTTTTGGATCATCAAATACTACCCAACTATAACTTCTTCTTCTCGGAGGGTTTGTCAGACTCTTACTGACTAAAACCCACCCGTATTCCTTCCTGTTGCCTGTGTTGCCAGAGGACTCGGTGACCCTTTAGTACCTTCCCGCAACCCCGGCAGGCATCGGCCCTAGTGGACCCCTACACTTGTGCTGCCGACATCCCTTTGAGGCGCGCGTGGCATACAAAGCGCCGTCGACCCGGGCCTGGTCCTTACCGGACGGTGAGTTACCCATTGCTAACCGTCCGCAAGCCCACGCCTACGGTGGCCGGAAATCCGCCTGGAATTCCCGACGCCCAGGGCGTCTCCTGCGGCGGCTAGGGGCGAGAGGGCGTGAAATTTGCCTTTCCCTCAACCGTCCCGCCTCCTCCTTCGCGAGCATTACTGCTTCGCAGGAGGTGACGGCTGCCCATGCCCTCTCGCTCCGTACCATGGCCTGAACCAGGGCCGGACGCGAGAAGTCTCTGCCGCCGATCGCCTCCACGACCTCCACCGTAATGTCAGAAACTATGGAGACTACATTTTTGAAAACAATATTACAGGTACAGAAAAACCTATAAGAAGTCTATATATAGTCTTACAATAACATGGTAAATCTCTCAATATTGTGCGTACTTACTTACTACTGCAGTTGGAATTCATGTGAGTTCGTTCTTGGGATAACTTCATCCCAACTACGGAACTCTTCATAGTGCGTGGTCCGACACGCACTTTGCCGGTTTTGTTTAATTACAGAACGGCATCCGGATTAAGACATTATAACAGCTTTTTACTAATGTTACTGATTGCAGGAATTTCCCAAATTGTTTGTCTGTAGTATCTACCTACTTAATAAAAAAACCGGTTTATTACCGATTCAGACTCGTAAACCGTTGGCTCCATACAATATTTTAAATTAAGAATAGACTCGCCCCCTATTACATGGAACTTAAACATTACTGGTAAAATGCGGTTGTAGCTACTAGGTATATGTAGGTACACCTCTGCCGAACCCTTCGGGGATTACAAGTGTAATGTTATGTAGTTAGGTTAAAATTAAGAATATACAATCACTAGCTTTTTCCCGCGGCTTCGCTCGCGTGGAGGTCGTATTGTACACCCTTTAGGTATGTTACAGCGAGCCTTTATTATAATAAGCATAAGAACTGTTTTAAACCGAACAAAATTTCACTTGTGACAAACAATCAATTTTCAAACTGAATTTGAATTTGGAACTTGTCCCACAGGAAAGTACTTCCGGGATAAAAGTTCTAAATTAAAAGTACCTATCCTATGTGTTAACTTACTAATAACTATGTGTGCCAAATTTCATCCAAATCCGTTCTGTTTTTGCGTGATTGAGTAACAAACATTCAAACATGCAAACTTTCACATTTTCATGATTAGTATACAGACACAATTGGACCCAAGGAACAATAGAAGAACTTGTCTATGGTTGTTGGTATATTTTTGAGTAAAAGGACCTGGGGCTAAATTGCTAATATATTTTTTTCTGAACTAATAACTAGAATAATAAATGTAACGCAAATCAACATTATCAGGTCAAGAACCTTATTATAATCTTTGGAGGAAACCCCAACAGAGAAGGCCGATTATCACATATAATTGTCATAATTTGACCTCACCAAATTAGGAAGAGTTTCATCACATTTGTTCATAGACTGTGGTCACCTAGTTACCTTGGTCACTGAATTACATTATAAAAGTTTGACAGGTGAATGTTCCGAACGGATTCACATGAAATGAGTCAGCCTCAAAGTTTATATTGTAATCGCACTGTAATCATTATCTAGCATTTCGACTAGAAAACATGAATCAATATTGATGAAAAATATTAACAGGCACTAAGGAGATTGGGCACGCCACGATTGCGGCGATAAGTCCCCTCTTTGAAGAGTGGCTAGAGAGGCGCCACGGCGTCCTCATCTTCCGCCTGACGCAGGTCCTCACCGGACACGGCAGTTTCGGGAGGTTCCTGTGTCGGATAAGGCGGGAGGAAACGTCCGGGTGTCACCACTGTGTGGATCGCCCGGAGGACACGGTGGAGCATACGGTGGAGGTCTGCTCGGCTTGGGCAGAGCACCGCCGTGTCTTTGTGGAGGCGATCGGCGGCAGAGACCTCTCGCGTCCGGCCCTGGTTCAGGCCATGGTACGGAGCGAGAGTGCATGGGCAGCCGTCACCTCCTTCTGCGAAGCAGTAATGCTCGCGAAGGAGGAGGCGGGACGGTTGAGGGAAAGCCAAGTTTCGCGCCCTCAAAGCAAGTTGCTGGTGAATAATCCTAGCCATTTGGTATTATTATTATTATAGCTTAGTATCTACAACTTAAAGAACCTGTTTTGTTGCTAACTTTTAAGAAGACTAGATATATTTAGCTTAAGTTTCTTAGATAAATTTTATGTTCAAGGTATGGCTGCTGAAAACTTTAAGAAGGTAATTATTACGGTATAAAAAAAACTGAATAAGTGCGAGTCGGACTCGCCTACCGAGGGTTCTGTACAAATTTGTAGGTACATATTATAAATACAATTATGACCGTTGCTTAACCTCGATGTTTGATTACGTACTTTGAATACAAGCGTGATGTTATGCAGAGGTGTACGCGTCGACAGTTATGTTTAAGTCCCATGTAATAGGGCGCGAGCCTATTGACATCAACCGAGCACAAATCCAGACTCCAGGCTGCCGCTGAGAAATTCCAGATGGAAAACCCAATAACACTTTGGCTGACCTGGGAATCGAAACCAGGACCTCATGCTCAGCAGCAGCACTTGCGACTACTAGATCAACGAATATGGTTTTAATTTCAACTTGATACCTCCACGCCTTCCCGAGTTATAGGGACTTGGACTCTTGACAGACAGACGGACAACAAAGTGATCCTATAAGGGTTCCGTTTTTTCCTTTTGAGATACGGAACCCTAAAAAATGTTGTAACTTTATGTTTTTTTTTTTTGTTGACAGAGTATAATTTTTTGTTTAACTAAAATAATAATAATTTAAGATTGACAAAAGTATACCACTATTTTGAAAAAGTTTCTCAAAAGTGTAAGAAAATTCTGTTTTGTCACTGATTACGATGAGAGATGACTAAATTTTGTTAAAAGGTTTTTTAAAAATAAATAAATAAACTAGTTATGACTATTTGAACTATTTTTATTATATTGTATAAATAAAAATAAAAAATTGTTGACGTGTCCGAGTTTTGAGCTCCAAAATCCGGGGATTATACGCTTTGTGTCCTATAGTTGCCAAATTGTAGAGATGGCAACTCTACATAAAATGAACATGAATACAGTTGGTAAAGCAGATTGTAATCAATAATCAAAATAATCGTAATCTCAGGGTTTTTTGAATGACAGAAAAACCTACTGACTGCCGAAACCAATAGATACCTACCGGTAATCTTTATTTTGATCGAATCTATTTTCTAGTCTATCCCTACTTAGAGCACCTAGATAAGTACCTAAATTCTGTGACTGAGTGACTGACAAACAACGTACAACCTAAACCAGTCTATCTTTTCAACAATAGGATTGTCTTGTTTTTCTCAAACCCTCACCCTCTGCTGAATTTAGGCCTGCTCCTTTTTGTGCCTACTCTTAAGTATTGCTACAGTTTTGCGTAAGGATCTGTAATACGGGCCTTAGAAATATTTTTTTCCAATATCAACCCTTGTGGGTGTTTACTAATGGGAGATCAAGGTGCGGCCACCTACTGCGCCCAAGTAATTTGACAAGACGTACCATCGATCATACGAAACTAGGAGAAGGTATGTGCTTCTACCAACAAAGTCGCCGACAGCAGGTAAGGGATTTTTAAAAGAGAGCGCATAAGAACTTACACCATAATCGGTCTCAATATTTATTTATTTATAATTAATTACAACGGCTTGCGCCAATGACAGTAATTAATAAGTAAAACTAAACATATTACATAAACAAAACATAATTCAAAAACAAGAGATCAAACATACTCAACAATAAACTTTAAAACTAGCCAATAAAATAAAATCGAATAAAATGATAACAACATACACCTTATTTACCTAACAGACATAGCTTTCACAAAATATGAGATAATTTAACATGATCATCCTGATTGTGTCATTAAAGATGTCACATTCCGGGACTGTCTCCATTAAGGAGTTTATAGCACCATGCTTGCGACACAACGGGGATTGCGCGCGCGACACAGTGCGGCAATGGGATGTAGCGAACAGTCGGTGTCGTCGAGGCCTAGACGACTATGACGGAGGTAGTTGTCTGGCACAAAAAGTGTACACAAAGTATTGTGTAGCTCTGGGGAATCTACCATACTCCTCAAAATTTTTATGGCTATCACAATCTGATCTCTGACTCTACGCACTGACAGGGAATTATATCCTAACATTCCCAGCAGGAAATGAGTAGGATACATAAATGGATAATATCCGTATTTTTTTTTATATAGAAAACGCAGGAATGCTTTCTGAACCTTTTCAATCATTAATACATATGTGGATTCGTGGGGATTCCAGACGGCTGCAGCAAATTCTAACTTACTTCTAACTAGACTGTTAAATAACAATTTGATGACAATAGGATTATTGAAATCACAGGCATTGCGTAGGACAAAACCTAGGCGCCCGTAAGATTCTGAAGCTAGGGCAGACATGTGTCCATGGAATGTCAATCCGCAGTCAAATGTCACGCCAAGATCTCGAATGGTTGACACGCGCTTTATTTCAACACCTACTAAGGTATAGGTGGCATGTGTAGGTTGTAACTTGCGGCTAAAGGTCATGACATAACATTTACTGGCATTAAACATCATTTTATTATCTACACTCCACTCATGGATTCGGTCGACATCACTTTGAAGATGTTCGGGAGTTACATCCTTATTAATTACTTGAACTAATTTTAATATAGTCAAGTTAACAGTTTTAAGAAAATTGCCAGTCACCTCATCTGGAAAAGCTAGCTCAATTAAAAAACTACTTGCAGAGAACTCAGTTATTCTAAAATAGAGCAATGAAGCCGAAAGTAATCGTTCTGGATGGAATCATCGATACGACGAAGAAGAAGTTATTAAAACACAGATCAATGAAGCCTAAACTAAATATACTCAAAAAACCATATCTTTCAGCGTAATTTTACAATAAGCAAAGCAAATAATAAATGCACACTTACGCACAACAACAGACTTTATACAATGTAATTAATTCGCTGTACTAATAATTATGTACAGAGCAGTTAATGAGCTGCGGAATGATGAGCTAGACACGCTCCGGCGACCTCACCCGGATATTCTGGGACATCCCCGGCCTGCACAACGTACAGTCACGAGCATCAATATACACTTATACACTTGACAAAATTCAAGCGATTTTCTCCTAAAATCAGCTTTACAATATTGGGATTAGGCCTATAGCATAATAAGGTTTCGAAAATACTAAGTATTTGTAAAACCAAAGCATTGTTATTTTAAGAGATTATCGGTTTTCAAATTTTTCATCACATAACATAACATCACGTCTTTGTAAGGGTTGGGCAGAGGTGTACCTATAGTACACACACATTTTGACAGTTATATTTAAGTTTCATGTACAGGGGCTAACCAATTTTGCAACTTTCTTAGGTACATATTTCGATTCATGACTGTACGAAGTAATAGGTATTTCTAAGAAGTGCATGCAATACGTCACTGAAGAGACGAAGTCACTTAGAGAATTCGTATAGTCACAATATACGAATTCTCTAAGTGAGAGTCACATTATAGAAAAAGTCAAGCTTCAAGTTATCAGTTTTAACAAAATTTGCAATCACCTAACCAGGAAAAGCTAGCTCAATTCAAAACCGCTTTCATAAGGCTGTTTCAATGAACAAGTTTCAGAGAAGTCAGTGATTCTAAAATAGAGTAATGACGCCGGAACTAATAGAGTTCAGGAAAAGCTTATTTAAAATATAGTTTTATGTAACCATCGATGCGTCGAAGAAGAAATAGATGGAGAGTATGTAGGAACTGGAAGGTATGTTGAGCTGGATTTATTAGTGTTCACATGCCACAAAGAAGTAATGAAAGGAAGTGAATTCAATACGTATTGCTTGCACTTCTTAGAATTACGAATTCCGTGTAAGTTCCACTTGAACTTCAGTGACGTCACTGCTGTTCAAGTGGAACTTACAGAGAATTCGTTTCGGTGCGTTGGTAAAGAGAAAAGCCGGTTTTGTGCCCGCACAGCCTGATTGATGACGAAGGTGCCTTAAGAGCTTGATTTTCCTAGAGCTAGGGAAATTCATATCCCCGCTTGGTATTGCAGATTCTTCCGACGGGTGATATGTTGAACGTAATGTGAAGGCTGTAGGTAATTCCTTGATAGTTGAGTTTAAAAGTGTATTGCATGCCACTTATGTATATTTCAAGCTTACCTACCTACCTTAGCTTACCTTAGCCTGCCGGGGTCGCGGGAAGGTACTAAAGGGTTACCGAGGCCCCTGGCAATACAGGCAACGTTAGGAATACGGTTGGGTTTTAGTCAGTAAGAGTCTGACACACCCTCCCGCTCCTCCCAGACCGGGAGAAGTTATTTGATGATTTCTCACCCAAATAAAAAAGGTTACAATAGCATTACAACTCAATGAAACATTTCAGCAGAAGTATCTACTTCTCCTATGCAGATATAACTCTTGATTCTATCATGTCCGAGGCTATGTAGCCTATAGTTTTGAAAAAGGGAAATGTTAATGTCCGAAAACAGTCTTCCGGCTGTTCTGATGGTGTTACGTGGGTATCATATTACAATTTATGTACTTCTGTACCTATTTTATTTATAATCTATTAGGTATGTTATAAATAAACATAAAAATAAATAAATATATATTATATAAATATATTATAATATAATAATATATTATATTATATTATATTATAAAACATAACATACCATAACATATGGCAGGTGCTCTGAGAGGAAATAATAATTTATTTCCTCTCAGAGCGCCTGCCATCTTATCTCTTCACCACCCTTGGTTGACTGGTAGAGAATGCCTAAGCTTTGTACCATAATGTGTGCGAGAAGTTTAAATAAATAAAAAATCAGGATGAACTGCTTCAGTAGGCTGAAATGATGTCATGTTCCTTTCTCTACGCACGAGCAGAAGCAATAATGTAAGTACCTGTAAACACAATTACACCCCGTAATTTAAATTAGGGATGCGCGTCACGAACTGTGTCGTCATAGCCCGGCCTTGTCGAAGTGTGTGGGTACCTCTAATAGCAAGTAGAAAACTCACATGACTAACAAACTTACCTTTACGAAACTATAATACTACCGTGTATAAGTCTTTAGCACAATGGTTATAATGCACGCACCTGACTAATGTTTGAAGAATAAAGTGGAATTTCTTTATTGAACTTCACTGCTAGGCCATTTTATAACAAAATGGTGAGCGAAGATGATACATTTTCTTAATAGAATGTCAACATAATTCTATGGCAAAGATAATTGAGGCAAGCTTATGTTTGCCATTCACTGCCTAGAGACAAGATTATAGGTCCTATCTACCTATGTTCTTAAATGTTCTTATATATCATAGGTACCCACAAATTCTTCTTTCTCATGGCAGCCACACACATGTCGAAACCCATGCCAAGATAATATTTAATAGAATTACACCTGCACGGGAATCGATTAGCATATAGATAGCAGTATTATTTAGTTAACTACGTCAATAGAAACACAATGTCCGCGGAAAGCCCCAAATGACTTTCAGACACGGAATAGCTGCAAAATGGAGTGTTCTTAAGCATAGATTTCTCCTGTCTTGCTCAGATTTTTTTCCTACCCAATCTTCGTGGTGATCAAGTCTGGCTAGAAATCTTCAAGTCTTTTTTCAACTTCTTGGTTAACAGCGGCGTCCTCTAGTGTGCTATTCATCATCATCGACATCATCGCCGAAAGACGTCTTCTAAATGCCTCCCCTAAGTTTCTTTGATGGAGTTATTAAAAATTTGAAGAACCACATTCCCCATGCCTATCTATAGTGATGGAGATGGACTGAATTAGAAAACTTTGACCCTAAACGATCGCAATCGCTGAGTGCCTTTGAAGTCCGCCGTTTATTTGCTAATTGCATAATGTCTCCATTTGCTCGTGCTCTGTGGTTGCAGATCTGACAAAGATAACAGCATAGTGTCGATTCGTCGTGCCCTCGCTCTGCTTGTGATAATTAGCTGTGGTCCGCATCTGCATCCGTCTTGTTGGAATAAAAACGAGTGGCTCTACGGACGAACGCGGCGAGAGGTTTTTACGTTGGTTAAGAATGAATAATGAAAGTTTTGGAGGCTACACATCCTGGGGTTATCCTGTACTGATGACAAAAAGGTGGATCTATAATTCACATACTGAAATTTTCCCACTGCAAGGCAAACGCTTCTTGACGGTACGAAAATTGATTACCAAGCTGTCACTGCATAAAATTTTCAAGCTGTTTAGGAGTTCATCCCAAGACATGCTTTCCTTGATTATAAAGTATGTCATAGGCTCTTGACTGACTATTGTGGCGATTGTTGGGGTAGCCTAAGAACAGCTATCTATAATAGCTACAAGCGTCAACGGAATCTGGACTTCGGGCTGCTACTGAGACATTCCGGATGGAAGAACGCAATAACACTTAGCTCGACCTGGTAATGGACTTCAGGACCCAATGCTCAGCAGATGCAACAATTACATCTTACAAAGAGTCAGACTTTGAATGTAAATGGTATATATATAAATTAAACAATAAAGCATGGCCTATTGTAACCTAGCCAGAAATTCTCACGTGAGATCTTTTCAAAACAATACCTTCGCCGTGATCTTAATGAACGTGATTCACTCGTAATAAATATCACGCATGACATAATGGACGAGCTAAATCTATATTTCTATAAGAATATTCTAATGGCGTTATGTCTGTACTTATATAGGTAAAATAATGAATGAAACTGACGACCACACATTTTTGTAAAAGAAGTTGGTAGATATGTCTGTGAGCGCATCACGCAAAAAGCAGCTTTATAGCTATTTAGTTGTTTGCAAAAGTAGCTCATTTTCCGGACCACTCAAAAGTCACCGGAAAAGTCATTCCGAGAGTTTATTCATTTGTCAACTGGAAGACGTACGCCAGCTCTATATGTAGCATTCAATATTTAGACTGTTCATCATCGGTTTACGTTAAAAATAATCCAAAATATTCGCGTTATAAATACCGATCTATACGAAATTAGAGCTCTGACTCAGCGCTCATTGTAAAAAACAATGTAAAATGTTTATGTTTGCGACTGTACCAGATGTCTGGCAATTAAAGTGCACATTAAATGGATTTGCAGCTAATAAATAGTTGAAAATGTGTCTTTCCGTCTTTGCTATGAATAATAAGTACTATAACTATAAAAATTAATAATACCACCATATTATCGCCCCACTGTTGGGCAAAGTCCTCTTCTCATACAGAGAAGGCACGAGCGTTATACACCACGCTTGCTCAAGACGGGTTAGCGATTTCAGACTTCTTTACTAACTTGCTTTTGGCCGCGGCTTCGCCCGCGTTGATGTCGGAAAACGTCCCACGGTACGTACTACCGGTATTGAAAGGAAGGAAACGAAGCGATCGCATACCTCATAGCCGAGGAAAAGGTTATTGACTCCTAGCGCTGCGCCCGCCGCCGTCAACCACAATTATGATGTAAAGACATATTTTAATCTAAATTAACGCCCAATTTAAACAACATATTTTATTGTATGAGGATTGATATAATACCGGTGAATGGTTACTGTGGGTCATCCTATCGCGGACTTTTTTGTTGAACAATCCTGTAGAAGCTATGTATCTCGTATGGTTTACGCGGCGATCGCCAATAATGCCCCAGACGGCATGATTTCTTCCGACATCTTGAACAATAATCGTCTTATTTCAGGCAATTTTCACCTAATCCTTCCTCATGAAGCACTCCTTCCATTGGTGAAAACCGTTTGATAATTAATCCGTTTAGTAGTTTTTCAGTTTATTGCGTTTAGACAGACAGACAGACACTTTGTTTTATAATATGTAGGGATAGTATAACAGATATGTGGTAAAAGGTGGATGCGAGGCGATGACTTTGTGAAGGTCGCAGGAATAAGCTCGATGCGAGAAGCACAGAACAGCGGCGAAGTTGCGTAACACACTTATCTATGGGGTTCACATTAACAGTTCAACAACATTTATTGCATTATGTATGTTGGTGATGGCTGATCTTTGCGATATGCTCGTGAACGGGTGCTGCTTGTGGTGACTGGTCGTCTTGCTGACCATGGTTTTGTTTTGTTATTAGTAATTAACTTTTTATTTATTTTACTTCGATGGTGCTAATTTATCATTTCTCACTTCGAGTTTCAGCTATAGCCTTATGCAAGCAGACACGCCCTTTATGCCTGGAGGCTTTTATTAAGGTATTATGATCTGTTTACGTTTTTATGTTGTAATTTTTATCTGCTTAAGTACGGTTTTCATTGTTTTGTTGGTATATTGGCGTGTGCTAGCTAACATATGGCAAGTAATTTAATTTAATGTTTTGTGTTTCGTAGTGTTAATTACCTTGCATAAGATTTGTATAGAATCAAGTTTATATAACTAAACAGACAGGTGTGCTGCTGGGGAGTTTGTTGCGCCGCTTCTTCCCAGCTAAAGCACTAGGAAGTGATGAAGGGCGGGCGTTCTTGGGGGACTGTCTTAGGTAATTTTGACGTTCAAAAAGTGCTGATTCTCAGCAGACGAATTTTTCGAACATATAAAGCTATGCATTAGCAATATACTTGAAAATTATTCGGATTTTGGTTGATAGTGTGTTACTCAATTAGGATGCCGGTCGAGGGGGCGATGCTTGCCAGCAGTGGACGTCTTTCGGCTGAAATGTTGATGTGGCAAAACAATTAAATACCAGCCATTACAATGTGTGCGGGAATGTGATCCTTTTTCTTTTTGTTTTCCACGTGAAATTTTCTATCGGAAGTTGTTTCATTATAAAATCTCCATAAATGTCAGCGGCGTGACAGCCAGATTTACAAGGTTTATTGAACTAGAACGTGTTATTTGCGTTAGATTTGTAGGTCGTTTTAAATGCGCAATGCTCTGTTTTCACTGAAAACATTTTCTTGTTTAGTCTTTCAGTGTAGATTGTAGCCATCAAAAACAAGTAAACAAGGAACCATTATAGTTTCTCCATGTTCGTCTGTCTGTCCCCCGGCTTAGCTCAGAGACAGCTTTCTAGCAGTAAGAAGTAGGTACTAGAAAGCTGTCATTTGGCAAGGGTATACATATATGCTATTAAGCCCCGCGCGACACCGATTCGGAGTCAAACAATAGAAAATAAATTGTGTCTCATTATTTGTCCTTGACCAATAAATCACGCTGACAATGTGGTAAAATCTTGAAAAAATTTAGAGCTTTTCTCATCTATCCTATGTCGTCGGGGATATCGTTTGAAAAGCCGTTCAAAAAATATTGCGGGTCTGTCAAAACCATTTTTCGGTTCAAGGATCTGTGTGTTGCGTTATACTAAGGAACTCATTTTGTTACAGTCAAGTACCCCCGTCCCCCTCCCCCCAGCTAATTGATTGTTTTTGTATCGTGTGTAAAAATTCATGTCAGTAGTTTATAGGTATAACGAAATTAAAAGGAAAATTACTTGCATTTGCAGTTGGAAAATTGACCGCGACGATATTGATGTAATTTGTATTTGGGATAATTCACGTCCCAACTACGGAGACTAACGATCATTCATTCATTGTGCGTGGTCCGACATGCAATTGGCCAGTTACTCTAAAATAGTATGGTTTCGAAAATACTATGTAATATAAAACACAATTTTTAATTTTGCGTAAGTAACGTATTTATGCGTTATTAATTATTATGGAAAGAAAACAACAAAAATAAGGAAAAACAGATTTAAAAAAAAGAGAACTCAAAAGAGGAGTGGCCTCTGCAACTATGGACATGGCATAGTTTATTCTTATCAGCGTTAGAATGTTGTAAAACTGTTGATATTGTCTACATGTCATCTACTTTGTGATCTACTGACGTAAACTGCATGATTCGATTTCGCACAAGCAAACAAAAATTTGGCTATGGGTAGGTATCACAAAATATTAAGGATTATTCATTACTTACTTTTGAGTCCTTTGCCCAGGAGTGGGATGATACAGACTGATAGTTACCAATAGTGCATTTTTTTCGTTGGAGTTTATTTTTGGCCTGATGTGTAACTTATTCGTTTTAAACGAGATTTATGAAGGCTGAAGAAGCAAAAGAAGTACTCATATAGGTAAAGGATCGTAGCAAATGGTTTCTGTAGTTTCTGCCAATCTCCATGGAAAAACATTTATCTTTCATGTCGATTATGGCTCTGACTATTGAACTAGCTTACATCAGCATAGACAACTTCCACTAGAAATGTCTACAGTCTTGTTAACCTGAAATAAAATTCTCAGAAAGCAATGTGTACTTTTCTCAACATTTCCTCGAAAACTTTATCTAAAACGCCCATTATTTCATAATTCATTAGAAAACCTTTCACTGTACATACAAGCATTGTTCTTAAATCCTGTCATAAATATGCTTGATCAATCATTATTCACAGTCGGTGTGTCGAGCCACCGCGATTGATCACTGTTCCCAATGTGTCGTGCGCGTGCACTGCTCTGCTCAGCGGAGGCGGGGTCGCGGCGTGACGTCACGCTACGTCAGCCGGTGTAGCGTTAGCTTATCTCATATAGCGCGATGACGATTTTTATTGTAGTTGTCATTTAACTGGCATCAACTACCAACGCTATGAGCTCTGTGCTATGAGTTGGTTTTTCAGTTTCATGATTTTCAGTCGTTGAAGCTAATTTTACAGCCGACCGATATTTAGGTAGGTACCTCATTAATGTACGATGTGATGGAATGGATGAACATCTAACGACAAAATCCGCTTTTCACCTCACAACCTCGGAAATATTCTGTTTATCATTCGAAATCTCAGTGCAAAAGTGCATTTTATCCGCTAGCGTGAATTTTTTTTTTTAAATTCGAACCATTCTGTTCTATAATTTTCTATACCGCCAGTCCACTTAAAATGCATTAATAATTTGTCATATAGTGCGCCAACCTCATCTTTATAATAATCGCACTGGCCAGCACGACAACATATTTTTTTTATTTTCTTCTCTTTATTCAATTCACTTTCCATCATTTTGGTTTGTTTTTGCTACAACCTAAAATATGAGCGAGTCCAGTAGCGACGAACATATAAATGTAACACCTGCAGAGTTATTGCAAGCGGTACATAAAGCCGAATTGAGTTTTCTTCCGGAAAAATCGCGCGAAAAGTACACAAATGCGTACAATTTGTCCAATGCATGGAGACATTCTAAAGGCGCCAAAACGTTTTCGGAGACCTTAATGCTATCATACTTCATCATGCTGTCTTCTTCTTCAAACAAGGGAATCAATCACACTTTGAAGCATTTACTCAATCCTAAAAGCAACGATCAAAACAAAAAATCATACAAATATTCCAAACTATTGGCGTTTTTAAAGAAAAAGTCAAGCGTCAATATTGGGCATTGTCTTGCCGCTGACCTCAGACGATGTAGGCATAGAGAGGGAGCGCAGGGCTCTAGCGGTCCGGAGCAATATGTTGTCCCGTAGATTTGCGCGGTGTACAGACCCAAGTTAAAAGTAACACTTTTCAAGGCTTATTGCCAAAGTTTGTACAGGGGCAATCTATGGGTGATATGTCTATCAATAAATCAATTGTACCAAGAGATCGCTGGATGCCCTGCGCATCCAATATAACAATGCTTTCAGGATGTTGTTGAGGCTGCCTCGTTATTATAGCGCGTCGGAAATGTTTGCGCAAGCCCGCACCGACGGCTTCTATGCAATTATACGCAAGAAAACTGCGTCGCTACTGAGGAGAGCGAGGGGCAGTCAGAACAGCATCCTGAAAACTGTAGCCGGGAGCTTCGGCTCTCCGATTGTACAGCAGTTTGTGCGCAGGTTGATTTTTACTAACACTAGGTAATAAGTTATTTTTTGTATTTTACTAACACTATATGGATATTTGGTGTCCGAAATAAACTGATTCTATTCTATTATATTCTAATATAAGGGGTGCGTGCAGAAAACCTGCTCGTGTGCCTGATTGCTGCTGGTTCCCTGCGAATACGTTCGGGAGAAGGAACAGTCGTCGGGCCGGTGCACCCTGGGCACGGCCAATGGTCTCTATGTATTGAAGAGGGTATTGACTGTGGTGAATTTCTGCGTGGCGGGGAGCTTAATGCTCGATCGTCGGTCGTCCACTCCCCTCTCTGCTTACAGAGGGCAGGTCGGGCGGCGCTCGCTGTGCACTCACCCTGCCAGCGAGCAACAGCGGAAAAACCGATTCTCCTGACTGCAACCGTCGAAATCGTAATCCGTAAAGAGATCACAGTCATGTTTTGTCACTTGGAACGGGACGAGGAGTTTGGCTTGGTCACCCAGATCGCGAGGATAATAACCTTTATAAAAAATCCTCTAATATCAAGTTTAGGTACGCGGCGAGGCTATGAATGGCTGAGGAGTAGTGTCACCTGCAACTTAGTAGTTGTAGGTGGCGCATCAGTCGCGAGCGCACCCCCAGCCAGGGTACCAGTGGACCCCTTGGTTGGGTTATGAATGTACACTTGCCTAGGGACAGGGGGTGACCTTAGAGGTACAGTTTACACCTAAGGTCTAAACAGCCTGTGGGCCTGTGGGATTAAGTATGGAAAAAATTATGAAAGCAAACCAAAAAACTGGATGTCAAGGGGAGGCGACTGATTCGGGGTCGGAGTCCGACGCTGCATCAGACGAAAAGGGCTCCGGGAGCTCGGAGCGTGAAGAGGTGTTGGAGAGGAAACGAGGGATCATACGAACCTCGAAGCGCCCCAACTCGGGGTCGTCCTCCGACGAGGGGGTCGGGCGGAGGAAGATAATCCACTGCAGCCGGGGGCGGGGTCCCCCGCCCAGACCGCCGGCGCGCCGGTCCGTCGGGCCCCGAGTGGTCCGCTGTGGGCGCTGAAGCAGCTGGACCGGAAGCTCCTTCTGGAAGCTTCGATCGTGCAGGCCTGGGTGTCATCACCGGACAGGCCTCCTGATATCAACGAAGAGGCGGAGTGATTCCGGGTGGCCATGTCCGAAATATGTGACGTGGCAATGCCTCGGGTCCAACCCGGACGAGCCTCGCGCCAGGTGTACTGATGGTCACAGGAGCTGACGGCTCTACGCGCTGCGTGCGTTGCTGCGCGACGCCGGTACACCAGGCATCGCAGGCTCCGTATTCGACCTCCGGATACGGAAGCTATTCAGGCGCAGCTGTACGAGGGGTACTGGGTGGTGAAGACCGCCCTCCAAGTGGAGATCCTGCGGGCCAGGGGTCTGACCCGCGAGAAGTCGCTGAGGACTCTCAACTGCGACCCGTGGGGACGCCCATACAAAGTGGTGCGAGATAAACTCCGCCCATGGCCTCCCCCGCTGACGCAGAGTCTCCGGCCCCAGTTTGTGCAGGACGTGATGAGCGCTCTGTTTCCTTCGAGAGGGGAACACATCTCCCCACTCTTGGCTCCGCCTACTGGGGTCCTGATGATGCAGATCACACCGCCGGCGACGACGACGACGACGACGACGACGACGGCGACGATGCTCCAGAGGTGACCGAGGTAGAGATGAGAGTGGCGGTACGCAGGCTGAATGCCAAAAATACCGCCCCAGGACCCAACGGCTTACCTGGAAAAGCCTGGGTCCTGGCCTGGGAGGCTCTCGGGCCTCGACTAAGGGCTCCTAAGCGCATGCTTGGAGAGGGGCCAGATCCCGCTTCGTTGGAAGACAGGGAAATTGGTCCTCATAAAGAAGCCAGGGTGCCCTGCGGACTCTCCGTCCACTTATCGGCCCATCGTGCTGCTCGACGAGATGGGCAAGCTCTTTGAAAGAGTCATTGCAGCCCGCCTCATCGGGCAGCTGGTGCGGGTGGGGCCGGATTTGGCGGAGAGTCAGTTTGGTTTCCGCAGGAGGCGCTCTACGGTGGACGCCATCATGCGCGTGTGGGCCCTCACGACGGGGAATGCTGTTGCCCAGGGTGGGGTCATCTTGGCGGTGTCTCTTGACATCGTTAATGCCTTTAATACCCAGCCCTGGAGATGCATCAGGGAAGCACTTCGGTACCACCGGATGCCGACTTATCTCTGTCATGTGGTCGAGGCCTATTGGCCTCGTCACCACTTAGGCGGTCCAGCTGGTACTCGAGCACTGGCTCGGGAGGAGGCGTGACGTTTCGGGTGACGCAGGTGCTCTCGGGGCATGGTTGGTTCGGGAAGTACCTGTGTCGCATAAACAGGGAGCCGGACGCCCGGTGTCACCACTGCGTCGACAGCCAGGAGGACACGGCACAGCGTACGCTGGCAGAGTGTGCCGCTTGGGAGGAGCCGTGACACGTCACGTCTCCTCATGTCAGGAGTACGCAGCGACTTTTCGCTGGCAGCGAGGAGTCCTGGTATCCTTCTGCGAAACAGTCATGTCAGAAGGCGGCTGCAGAAAGGAAGCGGGAGATGTCTTCCACTCACCCTACCCGCAGCAGGTGCACCGAGCGTCGGCAGAGGGCGGACAACGCCCTCTTCCAGCTCTCTAAATGGGTCCAGGGGCGACGTACTCGGGGACATCCGTCGCCCCCCACATAGCAGGACCCGATGTGGCGGCGCGTAGTGTTCCACGTGCGCCCCTATTGGACGTCGCGGGGGGAGTTTAACACCTCGTTCGCCTCGCGAGTCTAAGGTGGCCCGCGGGGATCGCGGAAGTCACATTAGATCCCATGGGATAATGGGATCTAACGGTGCAAGTGTGGGAGGGGAACACCGGGGTGGTTTTTAGTCAGTAAGAGTCTAACAGACCGCTCCGCTCCCTCCAACCCCGAAACAAAAAATACAAAAAAAGGGAGGCACTCCTGTACCACCGGATGCTGCGCGCCGACCTCCCCAGCGGCACGTTGGTCCTGGCGCAAGGGAGGTCGCCTCAGGCGGCGGCCGAAGTAGCGGCACGCGGGTTGCGACAATCGTCAACATGATCCGGCAATTGGGACTCGAGGTGGCGCTGCACGTCCGAGGCCATGTGTTTTCATGGTCCTCGGAACGCACCACCGTCTGGGTCCCAAGTAACGGTAGCAGGGGTTCAGATCAGCGTCGAGTCGACGATGACGACCTGGGACTCGTCCTCGACAGCCGGTGGAACTTCGTGGAGCATTTCCGACGTTTGGCTCCCAAACTGGAGCGGGCTGGGGCTGCTTTGAAGCGGCTCCTGCCCAATCTAGGGGGTTTAAATGCCTCCTGCCAGAGGCTCTACGCGGGGTCGTACGGTCCATGGTCCTTTACGGGGCACCTGTGTGGGCGCTTTCCCTGGCACAGCGGCCAGCCCGCCGGTTGAGCGTGGCCCAATGGGTCATGGCCATCCGGCTGGTCCGGGGATACCGTACGGTCTCCGGTGAGGCAGCGAGCCTCCTTGCCGGATTGCCGCCGTGGGATCTGGAGGCTAATGTCCTCGCGCACGTATGGGAGTGGCGAAACGCCGGGGCGTAACTCTGCTGCCGCGAGAAATCACGGCACGGTGGACAGAGCTCCGGCGGGATCTCATGGCGACATGGAGAATGTGTGTGAAACCCAGTGGTGGGCACGCCACAATTGCGGCGATAAGTCCCCTCTTTGAGGAGTGGCGAGAGAGCCGCCGGACACGGCAGGTGTTCGGGAGGTTCCTGTGTCGGATAAGGCGGGAGGAAACGCCCGGGTGTCACCACTGTGTGGATCGCCCAGAGGACACGGTGGAACATACGGTGGAGGTCAGCCCAGCATGGGCAGAGCACCGCCGTGTCCTCATGGAGGCGATTGGCGGCGGAGATCTCTCGCGTCCGGCCCTGGTTCAGGCCATGGTACAGAGCGAGATGGCATGGGCAACCGTCACCTCCTGCGAATAATATATTATTTAAGCTGTTGTTCTTGCACCTAGCATTTTCCTCGCTGTAGTGAGGTGAAAAATTGTGTGTTTCGCTCGGCAGCAAAGTTAGGGTGCGTTTCCACTGACGTGGAGTTGGGCCGAGGGGAGAGGAGCGGACCGTGAATTGGCCAATCACAGTGCTCGAAATCTGCGGAGCGGAGATTTCGAGCATAGTGATTGGTCAATTCGTGCACCGCTAAGCTCCTCTCCGCCCCGCTCCGCGTCAGTGGAAACCCGGCCTTATTATGCATCTCGTACCTTTGAAAGCCTCGCTACGCATTCTGTAATTGAACCTAGAACCTTTCGCTTGCTCAGGTTTAAATACAAGTACCTACTCGCGCCGAAAAACAACTTTGCACCCTTGCATAAAAAATAACTACGTATTATTCTAACATGATATACTACCTAACCTACTTTACTTGCCCTTATTTTATTTTACTTTAATAAGACATGTAACAGTTACACACAAAAATTAAAGTATGACAGAATACATTTTAAACTAGGTACTTATATGACTTAAATGGTAGATATAATGGTGTCAAATTGCTCCCAATGATTTTAAACCTTACAAATTTGTTGGTTAAGTTCAAAATCGAATGAGAAATTTTTACAGTTTCTGGTAACTTGATGTGCTGGCGACTGTACGGCGACTGTCACGGAGAGCCCTTTGACTGGGGAAGATGGATATTTCGGTCTCCTAATGACGTAAACCACACACTGAGGGGCTTGTGGCTAAGTAATAACAGCCGCACGGGTCGATCGATCAGGTTAAACTACGCTTGCCGCGGTTAGTCCGTGGATGGGTGACCATCTTTACATACCAAGACCCCTCCGTGCCTCGGAAAGCACGTTAAGCCGTTGGTCCCGGCTGTCATTTGTAGAACTTTGACAGTCGTTACGGGTCGTCAGAAGTTTGAAAGTCTTGACAACCAGTCTTACCAAGGGGTATCGTACAGTAACTGGGTTGTGGAGGTCAGATAGGCAGTCGCTCCATGTATTCAGCTGTATCCAGTAAGACTGGAAGCCGACCCCAACGTAGTTGGGAAAAGGCTCGGCAGATGAATGACGTAAACCACACGAAACCTTAAACGTAGCGAGTCGTTTCCAGCACATCAGACCGAAAGCTGATAAGAAGATCTCCGGTAGAAAGCTTAGGTTCTTAGCATAGAGAAGTTTCCTGGTTTGATTAAAGTCAGTAGCGACCCAATGTTTTGAACTATGCCCACTGCCCGGTACCTATGTATACATGGACAATAGTTTGGCGCCCTACATTACATAAATGGCCTATAATAATAAATATTTTATATCAGATCAAATACAAGATCCTTGTGTTGTTAGTAAAAGTCTTAACCTAATGTTAGTAAAACCACACTCTTTAGACAAAATTAAAACGACAGACATCTATGTGTGCATCCGTATCCAGTGAGCCAGCGTGGGGCTGTCCCACCGGCTGCATAGGGCCGAGCGCCGTTTCCGTATAATGGCATTAAAACCCTAACCTCGGTGAACATCCCAGAAGCGCTACCAAAGCGTGGTAGACCCAACAGCATCCTGAATGCATTGTTATAATGGACACGCAAGGCGTTGTATACCCTCAGCGTATACCCGACCCAGAGACTGTACTTGTAAAAAGACTGGCAGTCAATGCTCTGACATTTTTTTTTTGGGTGGGAAGTTGTCAAATAACTTCTTCCGCTCTGGGAGGAGCGGGAGGGTGTGTCAGACTCTTACTGAGTAAAACCCACCCATGGTCCTTTCGTTGCCTGTGTTGCCAGGGGCCTCGGTAACCCTTTTGGACTTTCCTGCGACCCCGGCAGGCATCGGCCCTAGTACCCCTATACTTGTGCTGACATCTCGCAACCCTCGATAACCCTTTCGGACTAACCCGCGATATGGTCATTTCTGGCACGTTAGTGTAACATTCGGTGCCTGCTTTGAATACCAATAATTCACTTTTTTGCATTGTACCTGAGTCCCTGAGTAACCGCGTAGTCTTCACACATCTTAACAAGACGCCTGAGTGCGCTTATTGAAGGACTTAGCAGCACCATGTCTTCAGCGAAACTTATATTGCAAATTCCATCAGTGTGGCAGCCTGTACGGGTGCTGCTGAGTTCAACAATCAGCTGACTAATGTACAGGTTAAAGATACGAGGTGGAGTAATGCCCCCATCCCGCACTTCAACCCATACACAGACAGAGTTCCACCCCACCTGACATAGTTCGTCTGATTCTCGTACCAAAACTTTATAAAGAAATAACAGTACAGTCAACGCTGCTTTTCTTTCGCAGCTTCTACCGCAAGGTATCGAATGACACCAGGTCAAAAGCTTTCGATAAGTTCAGAAAACAAGCATTGACGGTGTTTACCTATCAGCATAACAGCTGAACAGTCTGGTTAGGAGACACGATGGCAGTCTCCGTCGATAGTCCGGGCACTGAATTGGGCATTGTGAAGATTTATACGACTCGCCATAAATGTGTATCAAACAAACAGTCCAGTACCTTAGCTGTAACAGTCGCCAAGGAAATAGGCCTATAGTTTGCGGGGTCTGTAACATCGCTCGTTCTGTTCTTTACTATTGACACGACTATGGTCTTCATAAGCTTATCTGGCAAGTACGAGTGCCTTATACATAACGAATGAAATGTTGCCAACACCCTTGGTATATGAACTCCCGCGTATCGCAAGTGTTCGACACTGAGGTGGTCATGTCCCGGAAACTTACCTCCGACCATCTTTCTAATGACATCAGCCATGTCTTTGGTCAAAAACCTTAAACACGGAGAACTCACCTCAACGCCATTCACCGACGAAGACACGCGCGTAACCGTTCTCGACAAGGGATCAACTTGGATTTAAAAACAAATTTGAAATGCCTTGAGGGTCACAAATTCCTGCCACGCTCACCGGTAGACGTGGCTTGGAGTTCAGTTTACCAGTACTCTTCCAAAACTTCCCGAAATATTTGGATTTGCGCTGCTCAGCCATTATGTCTAGTTTTATTTGTGCTTGATTTTTGCGACAACACTTTAATTTGGCTTTAAAAATGTTACGTGTATTTCGCATATTCTCATAAATCCTGAAGATGGATTTCCAAATAAATGCCACTGAACCTTTAACAGTTCAGTTTCAGGCTCGACTTGCTTAGTCGAGCCTGAAACTGAACTGTTAAAGGTTTATAACATTTTTGTCTTGTGGCGGTCCGCTCAGCAGATGTTGAAAGTGTATGGATATGGATGTCGAACTTTAGGTTAACTGTAATTGTTAACTCACTGCTAATGCCAACCACTTCGAGGATATAGGGCTGGTGCCATTGGTCTTAGGGTAACGTTTCCTGTACTAAAGAACATTTTATTTTTGAACAAAGTCACGACAACAGGGATGTCTCGTTATCTCATTACCTAACGGAAACAATTACCTGTACCTGTACTCGTAGTTATCTACATAGTTAAAATAGTAATAGGTAACTAGTAACTAAACGTCTTGGAAATCCCCCATGTAAGTATATATCTATGAGTCAGATAGTATCAGCACAAGGCCAGTCTAAACTATGCAACTTTTTCTACAAATAAATCATAAAATGTCTAATTATGGTAGCGCTTAATTTTATTCGCTTTTTTTGTGTAAGGCTACGTCCTGGTTGTTTGAATATTTAATTTGTGACAGCTACCTATCTAATTATATTTACGTAAGTACCTACCTACACCTACTTACACAATAAACACTGGAAAGTCCACAATACTTAAATACCTCTTGATTTATAATAGAAAAGTCGTGGATTGAAAACGGTAGGAAATAAAATAGAGTGGTTTCGAATTAGGGTGGGTAATAGGGATAATTAATTATATTAGGATTGGAATCAACAAGAGAGGAGCAGGGAGGTAGGTAACACGGTTAGTGAGGAAACTGAAGCTGATTAGAAATTCGTAGAGTTTAGGGGTGCCTTGGGACAAGTCCGAGCGAGTTACCATCTATTATATTCCGAACCACTTCACCTAGGTAAGCCAGAAGCTACTGTGGCGATCACCAGAAAAGCGCTGAGGCAGCTTGACGATTCAACATAACAATTCAGTAAGTCGCGTTGGAGGAGTCTTCTCCATTCCATTGTTCTTGTGATTCCAACAGAGTTGAACCGAGGTTACTTTATCTTGCGCCTTCGGTCTCACTCACTTTAAAAAAAACTGCTGCTGCCGTGCAGCACTTTGCTCAGGTGCTTAAAGAAGGCAAAGGTGCGGGGTTGAAAGAGATACTATTTTACCAATTATTTTGTTAGCATTGTATTTAACAATCATATAATGTAAATAATATCGTATAATAGTGTTAGTTTAAGTTGTTTGCTATGTTTGATTAATTGATATGGAAAGGCTGTATGAATGAAGGTATAAGCTTTAGCTAAAAAAAATATATGGCATAAAGTGTTACAACGTAATTATTGTGGTCCAAACAATGTGTAGATGATTTTGAATGTTAAAATCTATTTTTTTTTAAATATGTAATTTAAACCTTAAATCACTATCTAAATATTTTAACGTTTCTTGAACATATTCTATAATGTTATTGTATCTTTCATATTGTTGTAATTGAAATGTCATCTATCGTCTTTAAATATTTTATTGTGCTGGCAACTGACGTTGAGTGCTTGCTTACACGTCAAATGATTTGCTAGGTTTTACGATAAAATGTTCTGTATTTATCACTAAAAGTGATTGAATAAATAATTTGAAAGTGTAGATAATAAAAATAAAAACATTTGGAGCCTTTGATGCGCACACATAATACAAATTCATTCCTTAGACTTAACAACTAATGCATTAAAATAGGCTAAGCTTATCAGAAAATGGGTAAGTGAATTTAATTGTCATATAAATGTATTTTAATCGTGTTTAGCACGTCGATAATATAGTAACTGTGTTGGTATATTGCAGGTGGTCTATTCAGTTACTTCAGAGGGTTGCTAGGGGCGCGAGAAATGAGGATTTTGATTCTCGGCTTGGACGGTGCCGGGAAGACGACGATATTGTACAAACTGCAAGTTGGGGAGGTGGTGACGACCATTCCTACCATCGGTTTTAACGTAGAACAAGTCACATATAAGAACTTAAAGTTTCAAGTGTGGGATCTTGGTGGACAGACCAGTATTAGGTGAGCTAGTGTTGTGCAATGTATAGGTTAGGTCCTGCTGAGACACGGTTATTGGTTTTTTGTCATGGACAACCTTCTGTGTCTGTACACACGACCTGCAGTACATTCGTACTGGTGTAAGTAATGTCACATTGATGTGTTATTGTTGTTGTTTCCAGGCCCTACTGGCGATGTTATTATGGGAACACGGATGCAATAATATATGTAGTAGATTCAGCAGATAGAGATCGAATAGGGATATCTAAAGATGAATTGGTACACATGTTGAGGGTAAGTTTTATATCTGTCATTTTGAGTGTTGAGTTTTCCTTAAGTTGTACTTTATTGAATGTTCACTTTACAATGTACTACAATATACAGGGACTCCAAGGAACAGTCATTTTAATTGAAACTACTATTCTATGATATCTTGCTAAACTCGCTCTAAAAACCCTATCATTGTTGAGAAAATGTATAAAAACTAGGGTGACCATGAACAAGCTGATAAGAAGACATAAAACCATAATCAATTAGAACCACTAGAAAGCACTTGATGTGGCTATTTCCTAATTAAATACTACAATGAGCTGTAATTACATTACAACCATCAATCCATTGTATTAATTAGCTTTAACCAGAAAGGTATACCGAGGTCCAAAAGGGATACCAAGGCCCCTGGCAACACAGGAAATGAAAGGAACATGGGCGGGTTTTAGTCAGCAAGAGTCTAACGCACCCTTCCGCTCCACCAAGAGCAGAAGAAGTTATTTGATAAATTCCCACCAAAAAAAAATGGTGTCATTTGTAATAAGTTTAGTTTTGCTATCTATACTCCTGAATATGGTATTATGAATTTGATCAATGTACATGAGTACTTCACAGAAATTAAACTAATATACAGTCACTATTTATGTTGGCATATGTATGGAAGTGGCAACCCCTAATGTATAGTTAATTGGTTCATATGTAGTTGTTTTAACAGGTGGGGTTTCTTTTACTGAAAACATTTATATTACAATGTGTTTTCTTCTAACACACCTTTACACATTACAATTTGTCAATTTTAATTAACATGTCATGTAGATTGTATGATTACTTGTTTTAACAGGTTTTCAATAAAGATAAAAACAATGATTATATTAATGGTCTAAAAGTAATTCCTAGTACCTACTAAATATTATCAAAGTATGTCATTTCCTGACTCAATTTCCAGATTTACTCAGGAAGTTATTTCTTGTATTCAGTATCTATTTCCTCAAAACCATTGTGTTCACAAGTAAGAAATTCCTATGTGATTCTAGTAAGAACTATCTTACTATCTTGACATCTTGTTGATTTTACTATCTTAGTTTTTGCTACTAGACTGCTTTGTCACCCCATAATAAATATCCCTTGGTTCTGGAGTCCAATAATAGTTAAAGCAAAAGTCAGTCTAACAAATAAGTTTTATTAAAGTCACTACAAATGGGCTATTTCCAAATTTGTTTTTAGGCAAAGGTAGTGAATGGCATTATCACAATAAACAGTCAAATTAATAATTAATTTGGCATACTTAGAATATAATGTAATATCATTAGAAAAATAATGTTTTACACATGTTTTTATCAGTGTGATTTTGCTGTTTTCTAGGAAGTATTTTTGTCCTTAATTTTATCTAAATGGTAGTATTTTTTTTAGTTTCCTCTTTTAAGTACTTATATTTCATTTAGTAGTAGTAGTACTTACTAGTACTAGGCAGTTTCTATAAAAAAACATTTAATAAGTCATCAATATTTTCTCAAGGCAAGCCAAACAACAATGGTATCTTGGGGGCGGTAGTGCCCCCGCCAAGACGAGCCAAGCGACGCGCAAGGGCACTACCTACCTTTTCTCGAAGAGCTTTGTTGTTTTTTGGAACCCTGATAATTTGGGTTTGGATTATACCAGATAAACAAAACTCTCGGGATATGATGTCAATAGTAGACTTATTAAACATATAAAGTTTCGGTTGCATAGCTCTTATACTTTAGATTTTATTGATCTAACGAAACGGCCAAGTCACATATTTTGACTAAGGTGTAGAGTTTGTGAAGTTAGGGCTTCTAGAGTTAGGGCGTGTAGAGTTAGAAGCTTGGCTCTACATGAGTTTTGATAACTTTGACAGTGTGAGCCATGTGGTCTTGTCTTGGCAACATTTTACATGCCAATGTTTTTGTTGGGATTCTTATTACAAAACTTGATCATATTAAAAAAGACATATATGTGCTGTGTTCCTATGTGTTACTCATCAGTTCTACATTTATTAGCAGTCACATTACTATTTCAACATCCAGCATACTTTCCAGCACCTAAATAAAACCTTCACATTCCAGGAGGAAGAGCTAGCCAATGCAATACTGGTAGTCCTGGCCAACAAGCAGGACATGGCCGGGTGCCTGACGGTGGCTGAGGTGCACCAGGCGTTAGGTCTGGACGCGTTACGCGACCGCACTTTCCAGATCTTCAAGACTTCAGCCGTGCGTGGAGAGGGACTCGACCAGGCGATGGACTGGCTCTCCAATGCGCTGCAGGCTAGGAAATAACACCTGTAGATGGTGAGTGTAACATTATATATCTAAAGGGGTTACAACGATCTGTGGCGCGGCGTCGACATCGGAACTAACCCATCTCGTTTTATCAATACAATTTCACAAAAATTTACTAACAACGTCAATGTCAATAGGTGCCGTAACATTCTTGGAGTATTCTATTAGCCTGTATTTTCGCATGGCAGGGCAAAGGCTTCTCTTTTCCATGCACTTCTGGGTTAAAATTTAGTATCGTTTGGCAGGAGAAGGGGGCGGGAGGTAGGGGGGTTCCCCCTCCCCCCTGGCACTACTCCCATGAAAAGGTAACGCACCGTTCTTGAGAAAAACAAATTATTGTAAACTAACCTCAAAACACTTAAAGACGCTTAAAAGGCGAAGTATAAGCCCCGATTCGCGGGGCTCAAGAGTTTAAAAAAAAATAACCTCGAAGGGGTCCCTTCGAACCTAACCCGTACGAGTCGGGGTGCGACAAGTCTCGCTTCGCTCGCTCTTGCATCATGCATTTATTCTGTGATTACCTTAACTCACACACTGACCTATTACTTTATTTTTTTATTTTTAGGAAAACGTATACTTTTACAATGTTTGTAAATATGTGAGCATCATTTACCTATCACATAATTAATTAATCTGTCATTGCTTCATTTTTTATTCTTTTTTTACCTATTTTGGTATAGTAATTTTAGTCTAGGTGTATCGTCTTCACATTATATAATTATATAATATACCTATACAAAATTTTGTAAAACATTTTAAAGTTGTAACGGTGGAGTTTATTGCCCATTCTTCTCCATACGAAACTATCTTTTGGAAGGGGCAACTAGAATCAATTCAATTTTTTTTTAATTTTGACGTTCAAGAATGCCTTTTATGTGCCTATTTGAAATAAATAATTTGACTTAGCGGAGCGAGCGAACTCAGAGCCTGCCATCCCCTACTTGGTTATTTATTTAAATCGAAGCGGGGCTCATACTACGCTTTTTAAGCGACTTTAAGTGTTTTGAGGTTAGGTTACAATGATTTGTTTTTCTCAAGAACGGTGCGTTACTTTTTCATAGGTGCCAGGGGCAGGGGGCACCCCCGCTACCTTCTGCCGCCCTTTTCCTGCCAAACGATACTAAATTTTTAATCTGGCACTGAATTTCGTCGACAGTAGGATAGGAGACTCGTTCAGCGTTAGGCCGTACGACGACATAAAGCTAGGATTTCCTAAGACTGCTGTGGCCGCCAGATAGCGTCCACAATTTACCGTCGAATGACGTCACTGAAACGTTATTTCTAGTTTGTTGTAAGTTGGCGTTTCCCCTTGAAAGCGTTTTTGTCACCGTAAAGTCAAACCCCGGTGTCATCATTCTCGTGACGGCTGTTACCGCGGCTCGTATGTGGCGGCCGCAGCTGACGTAGGAACCCGTAGCTCTAGCTCAGTGACGCGTTATTACCTAGTTTGTGATTGGTTGCGTCGTTTACCGCCATTGAAATACTAGTTCTGTGATATCCTGGTTCCCAATTGGTGAATTGAGTTTGCAACACGTTACTTCTGAGTAGCGAGGTGGACGATAGGCCTTAACTCATGCTGAAGTTAAGTTCAACTTTAAAATAAAAGTTTACCCATTTAAAGTATATCCACATTATTACTGGGTCACGGCATTCTGGACTCTGTCTTCGTGTACGCCTGAATGCATTCTGGCTCATTAAGGGCTAGAGCCCAGAAGGCCACGAACCCTAATCAGCCCTAATGTGTGTTCGTCTTGTGCCTTCCTTGAATGCTATTTTAATGAATATTAACCTTTGCAGCCTACAGCTGATGTGGCCACGTGATACAAGAAAGCTTGATGTGTGCGTGCGCGATGGACAGATAAGTTAGTCACATGTAACGCCATTAGTTTTAGCATTCTACGTCGTCGCCGATACACCATCACAAGTTTGGCGGATAATAGAAGACGGAATTACATGAAGCTTTGTGTCGAAATATAGCAAGTTCCCATCGAGTGTAATGGTGATGTTTTACACTCCATTTATATAGTTTCAATTGTGTTTAAAAAGCAGGAGTTAGTCATATACGAAGTACTTGTGTAACTTGAGACTTTTCTGCTGTGCTGAGCTAAAAACAAAGACCTCTTTTCGAGCACGGAATTTGAAATAAATGGTAGAAAAAAGAAACCCTTCCCCGCAACCCGTATGTGACCAGCAAACCCAGGCTAAAGTCAACTATACAAGGTGTCGTTTTGCATCCTCGTCAAATTCAAGGAGGGAACTATGCTAATGATTCTCGACACGAATCAATAATAAAATAAGTAGTCATTTTTTTTTTCAAATTTTCGGAAATCGGCATGTGTGGGACACGTATGTTAAAACGCGGCCCGTGTGATACCGCACTGTAACTGCTCTTTTATTTTACACACACACTACCGCATACGCAACGGAGTGATTCTTTTCTGTGAAAGTGGTGTATTCTAAAATACTGTCAAACTTCAATAACTAAAAAAACAAGTATGTATTTATTATTGAGCAGGTATCGTAATTTTATTTGATTATATATGTCTTTCATAGTAGCCTCCTGAAATTCGACGAGGATGCAAAACGACACCTTGTATAAAATTTTGATAAGAATAATGAAATGTTGGTGAAAACGGGAATTAGTGCTTTTAAAATGAAGCTCTCCTAATAGGCATACTATTTTCATAATGCTTTTATAATGGCGTATCAATGTGTGATTAAGTGTGGCTTGTAATTGTATAATGCGTATTTAAAAAATGTTAAACGCGTACTTGTACTGCCTAGCTGCCTATGCTAATAGGATTGATGGATACACAAATTTTAAACACCTTTTGTAAACCAAATGTCTGCTGAACCTAGAACAGAAGAAGTAATTTGTCCAAACAATCAGTTTCAAAATGTGGTAAACACCAGTTAGGCTTAACTCACACATACCAAATTCTACATTGGAACCACAACAAAGTCGATGTCTGTAGACTTAGAGTAGCATGCAATGCCATAACGTGTTTCCGTAATACAGTCTTTTCACAGTAACTTTAACTCTGACAACAGCAACCCAATAGAAACCTTATTGCAACCAAAATAAAGATCATTGTGATTTTGACAGACTTGTCAATAACAGCAAATGCAGTATTATATTTATTACCTTATTGCAACAATAATAAAGACCGCATGTCAGAAGTAACACTTGGAAAACCGCCCTTATTACTACGAAACAAAGGCGAGGCAGACCACATCTAACTGGTACCACCGATGTGCGGGTAACTGTAGGTATACTGCTACGAGGGTGGTTTTGCGCTCGAATGACGTAGACAGGGTGGCGCTGTAGGTAATCATTTATGCAATGAGGATAAAAACTGCCACTTGCTAACTTCAGATGTCGCTGTTATCCAGCGTCTAAGAATTTGGCAGCTAGTTGTCAATATCCATACATTTTTTTGTAAACAAGTGACTTGTTTTACTCATAATTCATTAATATGCCCCGTTGCGCAGCTGTTGCCTGCAAAAACACGGGGAGAATGATTTCGCAAAAATACGGAAAAAAACCAGATATTCCGTTATTTTACTATTCTTTTGAAACCTCATGACTTATATGGGAAATTCGTATACAGGTGATGCTCCCAAGAGAGCTAAGTCTGTTTTTTTCACCTACAGGCACTTGTGATGATATATTATGTAAATTATAGTGAAGGTGTGTATTTTGTATTATCATATTAGATCAGTGCTAGAATTAACATCTCTGAAGTTTTTAAGTCAGGAAGATCATCCTCGAATTGGTTTTAAACTCTGATCAGGTTATTTTTGTCGTAAGCCTCCAGTCTTCAACAAAAAAAGAACTTGTCAACAAACACTTAATAATCTATAAATTATAAAACATTCAAAATGTAATGACTTTTCCACTAGATCGACGCGTCCCCTGTCCTTAGCTCGTCTTTTAATAGTGGTACACTCTAAGTCGCATACTTACATAGGTATCTATTTAGTTTAATTTGTGATCGAAACAAAAGTAAACAAAAGCGCTGGCGTTTTGTAGACGGACAACTGCTGCCACCTATGACGAGTTTTCAGTTTTGTTCCCCATTGTTTTGTGAAATGTATTGGAAAAACAAGATGGCGTTGTTAGTTCCGAATTTGACCACGCGCCAAAAGATCCTTGTACAGCTTATACGTGTGAGTTAGCTTCAAGGTAACATTCTGCCTTCGAGTGTTTCGGTCTTCAAGTATCAATACAAGTAACACAAGGCGACGTTAGATTTGTAAAAACAAATTGTTTTGTAGCGGGATCGTGCGAGCGGCGACGGGTGTACCTATACATAAGTTATTATTAATTAATTACTATTAATTTTTATATATTTTGTATCAGTGACGTTCACCAAGCTATAATTTATATTATTATGCGGTAAGAGAGAAAGATTGTTCCAAATACAATATCATGTATTATTATTTGATGTCGTTTTATTTTGAATACGATATGTGACCGCTGAGGTGGCCACCGCAGTCCTAGGAAACCCTAGCTTTAGAGGCGACATTCACTAGTAAGAAGTCTTTTTACATAAACGCGCTTTTAATGCAAATGAGTGAGTGTGCGTCCAGAGTGACGGCGCACGCGCAGGCGTAATGAACGGCGCATTAAACAAAGAAACGTTTGAACTTGTCCGGAGTGCGAGTGGCTGCGCACATCGGCCGAGTTCAAACGTTCAAATCCACTCCGCCATACGCGGTGCGCCGTCACTCAAGAGTATTCAAGACGCAGACTAACGATGCTTGCAAGTAGTACACCAGACGATATCAAAAGTGGTAAATATTTTTGTTCTGCTGGCAGTCGAGTTTATTAGTCATGTCTTCACAGGAAACTTGGTCTTCTGGTATAGTCACTCATCCAGTGTTCTGCAAAGTACTGATCTTATAGCGACGACGGCGACATCCCCCCACATTAGAAATAGAGGTCTTGTGAAACCAGAAATAAAAGACGTCTTCAGCCGTAATCTTTTATATTTGTTCTAAATAGTTATTAAATTTTAAATCATCTTTTCTGTTTTCCAACTGTTCCTCTAGAGCGGGCCACCGCCTTCGTCTGGGTTAAATTTTTCTGCTTTCTTCGCTAAGTTCAGCTTCAGCGATGGTGATGACTAAGTTCTGCGGTCTGGGTAGAGGTGGCGGTGGGAGAATGGCAGGCGTATTCTTGCGGGAAGGTTTGCATATGTAATATATAAGGATATAGGTATGTACGTGAGGACATCGGGTCGACGACAGGTAGCCATATGTCTGGGTCATCTGCAAGTGACCTGGATAGACGACTGCCTTAAAAGTATCGGACCCCGTCTCACGTTTGCGGGTTAGGGTATGTATTTGACATCGCCATCAGTCCCAGGGGTATTTGCTTTTATTTTCTTTGTGCAGCTCGTCCCTAATTTCTTTTACTTTTTTCAAATGTTCCGAAAGTTCTTTTTGCAGCTTTCCCCTAAGTTGTTTTTCTTTTTGCCGCCGATCCTTAATTATTTCTTCTTCTCGGTCTGATAGCCACTTTTTCTTTTCGATGGAAATCTTAGGACCGGGATTTACTAGTACTGCTTGAACGGCTGGCTCGCGAGCTTCGCCGCACTGGTGGGAAGCCGGGACGGCTGGCTGGCAAGCCTTGACGGCTGGCTCGCAAACCATGGCGGTTGGCTCGCAAGCCATGGCGGCTGGCTTGCAAGCCGCGCAGGCTGGCCCGCAAGCCGCGTAGGCTGGCTCGCAAGCCGCGCAGGCTGGCTCACAAGAGGGGTGACTGGGGCAGTCGTCAGCCCCGTGTAAGCCTCCCAAAAGCCCAGGGTTGTGGCAGAAAACGTAGAATGAGAAAGCGAGTATACTGGAGCCTAATACTCCGGTGATAAGAGGCAAGACATTGTCGTTGTTGCCTCCAGATCCAGGCCGGCGTGACCCGCTCGGCCTGTACGGGCCGCTCCGTGGCCGTCCTGGCCTGCCTGAAATTGTCACTATCATCAGTATCATAGTAATTAATCGTAGGTGTGTACATCAGGTTTACCGATTGGCGACTGTTGTAAGTCTGAGGATAATTGCTAACTATAGGTAGGTACTTAAAATACGTTGTAAGTAGGAGCTGTTTGTTTTTCAAAGTACTGGTACTGATATATTTATTTACTATTAAAGTGAGACCACTATTCATAACGATAATAAATATTTTAGGACATTCGCTGCCCCAGTCCCCATTGCAGGCCTAAAGCCTCTTTTCTTATCGGGACAGCATAAGCATTGATGTTCACGATTGCTCAAGAACGATTGAGATTTCAAACGTATATTTACTATATGTTCAGGTTTCTTCATGGTATTTTCTTTCTACCTACATTGTGGCAGACTTCGTTCTTTCAATACCTAAGGGTGGGTGCTGCATTTTTAGGGCTTTTTAAATGCTGGGATTTGATTCCTGTGAGAAAAGTGTAGACCGGAGTGTTAGGTAACTTGGTAGGACAGTCGGTAAGCTTGCTTGGATTGACTGTAGGCATGTTGTAGCAAACTAGTTTATTTTAAAACCAGTTTATTTTCTACGTATCTACACTTATATTGTCCACAGCACTTACCATTCATACTTATTCGTGTTCGGTATTGAAGAGAGTTTTAATGATTCATGGTATTATTTGATGTCATAATTTGTTTTTATTCGAAAGATCCGAGCCATGATTATGTTAGGACATAGAAATGTCAAAATTAAATTTAGTTTTCCACAGAGTTTTTAATTTTACCTATTCTTTTTTGTCTGTGATAGATCGATGATCCAGTTTGACTAAAATGCCAGACAGTATCAAAGGAGTGATTATGTGGTGGTGCTGAGCATGTTATGTTTTGAGAGTCCATGATTCAGTAAGCTATACGTGTAGACTGCGAATATTCCCGATCAGTAACAAGTTTCATTCGTTCACAGTACCTACCTATTGACGAACGGGACAATTTTCCGATTATTTCCGACCAATAGAAAAAAAGTTTAAAAAAAAGTGTGGATTATAGGTCTAAAGTATTTATTTAGTATCAAAGGTACTTAATGAAAGAGACAAAGTGTTTGTTTATTACATTTTATTATTATGAAATAAAATCCCTCAAAATGATAATTTTACGAGTAAGGAAAATATTTTCAACGGAAATGTAGAATATAAAGTTAAAAAAACCGGCCAAGTGCGTGTCGGACCACGCACAATGAAGGGTTCCGTAGTTAGGAAGTTGGGAGGAATTTATACCAAAAACAAAATCAATATTGTAGTTGTATAACATGTTCTCCCATACTTCGATATACGTCACGGTCAATTCTCCAACTGCAAATTTAAGTTGGTCGACTATTAGGTACCTACTCGTTAACTTGTAAAGCCTACTTAGCTGTGATACTCGTAGTTGTCCTTTTAATTTCATTAGGTAGGTATATATACTACTGCCATATTTTTTTTTTCACATCTCTATATAGGTACTTACAACCATTTAGCTGGCAGGGGGGACACTTGATTCTAACAAAACTAAGCACTTTAAAGTTTAATATTGCGCAAACAGATTCGGTATCGAAAAATTGTTTTCACAGAAGCGCAATATTTTTGAACTGCAACGATACCCCGCACCATGGGATAGATGAGAAAAACAAATATCATCCCCATATAGGTACATTACTATACAAGATATTGTGATTTAAACCACATTACAAATATTCGAAATGTCCTCCTCTTGCTTCGAGTCAAAGCCTTCAATCTGCAAGGCCAGTCATCAATCGAAGCACGCACGACGTTCATGTCTATATCGGCGACTGCTTTAATCAGGGATGCTTTTAGTGTCTCCAAGTTGCGATAGAGTTTAGCGCAGACCTTCTCCTCTAAGTGCTGCCATATTTTGTAATCCAAGGGATTCAAGTCTGGACTGGATGAGGGCCAATCCTCATGCCTAATAAAGTCGATTCCACGGGTCGTTAGCCAGTTTTGGGTACTTTTCGCCATATGAGCCGGCGCAAAATCCTGCTGGAATACCCAGTGCCTATTTTCGAACATTGTTTGTGATAGAGGTTCCACAATGTTTGTTAGGACTGTGTTTTGATATACGAGGGCACTGGTTTTCACTCCTTTTTTCACAAAAACACATCTCCGTGGGACTCAAATAGGACACCCCAAGCCAAACCATGAATGCCGAAGGGTGATGACCACGCTGAACACGTGGCACACGTCTGCTCGCTTCTTCACTAGAGTGTGCATATATTTTATCATTTTGTTTGTTGCAATTCTCCTCAACATTAAAAATTTTTTGGTCCGAAAAAAGTATTTCGCGGTAAGTTTTTCCCGCGTACCCCCTTAAAAAGACCCGGCTTATTTCGAGTCTGATTTTCTTCAGCCGTGCGTTATGAAGATGTGCTGTTTTTTTCTGTAAGCACGCAGTCCTAGGTCTTCATTTAACACCCTATTAACAGTAGTTCTGCTTAGTCCCAGAGCCTGCAGAGCCAACATTTTTTGCTTGCGGACAGGATTTTGTTGGATTCGCGTCTTCACTGCTTTGATGACCGCTGGAGTCCGAACAGTACGACGTCAACCGTTCCTTTGTTTATCTTCTAATCTTGAATCTTCCCTTAATGGTTTTATAGTACGATAAATAAATTTCAGTGGAATTTTCAAATTTTTCAGCAGTTTGAAAATCTCAGTTGGCGCGTGACCGCAACGATGCAATGCAATTACTGTAGTGCAGTGGCGGAATTACACATTTTCCAAATATAGGCTGTCAAATTTTTGCCGCCTTTACCTCTACAATTGTCAGTTTCAGATTTTTTACAATACAACAATTTGGTTGTAATGGCACAAGAAATAGTTTTTGGGTATATTTCTGAGAGGGTATCAATGCTCAATCATATACGACTAATATGGCGGGGGTAATGTAAGGCGGCAAAACAAAATGAAGACGCCCCCGGTCTTCTGAGCATTTTTAGTAACATTTTGCAGAAAGAGAATAATGTCAATAAAAAAAATGCTATTCACTGACATATTCATTGAAAAGCAAGTTTGTGGAATGCAAAAGCGAGTGAGTCGAGCTCGAAATTATTTACGGATTGTCTTGTAGTTAGGTTTCTTTTGAACATTCATACGGAGTTGCTTTGTTGACTGCATAAGTCAACAAAGCAGTTGACTTATGCAGAAAAGTTAGAGAATTAGAACGAAAATCATCACGCCGTGGCCACTTTATAACAGTTTAGAGGGGCCACAGCGTGCATGATTTTAGTTCTAATTCTCTAACTCAATTCTCATGGGTCGACTTATAAAGGAACCATGAGAATGAAGAGAATGTAGGATGCCAGAGCGAGCGAAGCGTTCTCGAAAATTGTAGCACACCAACTTGTGTAGGTTAGGTTTTGGAAACAGAAATTACTTGTTGACTTAGATATTCAGAAAAGCCTGACAATTTAGAGAATGTCTAAAAGAGCGAAAGAAGTAAAAATTTTAGCACCCTGCAATTAAATGCTTTTTACTGAACAATTTTGCCCTTGTTTGGGATTTGATTAAGGCGCAGATATTATGACTTCTAATGATTTTAAATTGAACATCACGTCTAGACGACTCGACTTATTAGTTTGAAAAAATATATTATATACTAGACTATTGTCTTCGTAATTTGATATAATCATATTTGAAATAATATATTTATAATATAGTTCAATTAATTTGTAAAGTAATGTCTTTCGCGGACAAAAAAACTATAATTACGCAAAAACTAACCGGCGTATTTTCATGAAACTTTCACCATCTAAACGACAATTTAACTACTCAAATTTTAGTATACGGCTTCTATTTGTTTTGTGTTTGATTAATCAAGGTGGTTTGTTTTTTCGAATAAGCTTGGTGCGCGTTGAAGCGGGGGCTCTCGAGTCTTGATGGCGACGGACGGCAGTGCTTCGTTGACCACTGTCACGGGTAGACGCTAACGCTCGGCGCTCGGAGCCACCATAACACGATTTTATTCGTTATTATTTTTTAAGGACGAGTTAGCAAAATTTATAGGTAAACTACTACATTGACACGGGTCACACACACAAGTGTACGCACGGTTAGCTACGGGAATAGTAGTCAAGTGAACTACTTTGGATCCTTTGAGTTTTTTTTTTCTTATTTCGTTATAATTCGTAGCTACTTACAAAAAATATTTCGTATTGCTCTTTATAATTTTACTAAATAATTCTTAGATACAAATACTTCAGTGACTCCTAGGCTCTGGAAGCCCTCTACTAGTAGAGAGATGTGGGCTGTGGACTTTAGGCAAGTTTTATTAGTTATGATGAGACCTTACCTCCGGACTTGATGAAGTGACCTGAAGGTGTACTTCGGTGACTGGTACTGAAACTGGTCGACGAGTAGGACTAGGTGTGCCGAGTTTGGGCTCATTCTGATAGTTTTGACGAGACCTTACCTACGGACTTGATGGAGTGACCTGAAGGTGTACTTTGTCCGCGCCGAACTCCCTAGCGGCGTCAGCGTAGTGTGCTACGCTGACGACACGTTGGTCCTGGCGCAGGGGAGGTTGCACCAGGCGGCGGCCGAATTAGCGGCACGCGGGGTTGCGACAATCGTCGAAAGGATCCGGCAATTGGGACTCGAGGTGGCCCTGCACAAGTCCGAGGCCATGTGTTTTCATGGTCCTCGGAACGCGCCACCGTTGGGATCCCAAATAACGGTGGGAGGGGTTTCCATCGGCGTAGAGTCGACGATGAAGTACCTGGGACTCGTCCTCGACAGCCGGTGGAACTTCGTGGAGCATTTCCGACGTTTGGCTCCCAAACTGGAGCGGGCAGGCGCTGCATTGAAGCGGCTCCTGCCCAATCTAGGGGGTCAAAACGCCTCCTGCCGGAGGCTCTATGCGGGGGTCGTGCGGTCCATGGCCCTCTACGGGGCTTCTGTATGGGCGCGCTCTCTGGCGCTGCGGCCAGCCCGCCGGTTGAGCGCGGCCCAAAGGGTCATGGCCATCTTGATGGTCTGTGAGGCAGCGAGCCTCCTTGCCGGATTGCAGCCATGGGATCTGGAGGCAAAAGTCCTCACGCACGTATGGGAGTGGCGCGAGGAGGCGAAACGCCGGGGCGTAAGTCCGCTGCCGCGAGAAATTGCGGCACAGCGGACGGGGCTCCGGCGGGATCTCATGGCGTCATGGAAAGTACGGTTATCGCAACCCAGTGCTGGGCACACCACGATTGCGGCGATAAGTCCCCTCTTTGAGGAGTGGCTAGAGAGGCGCCACGGCGTCCTCACCTTCCGCCTGATACAGGTCCTCACCGGACACGGCAGTTTCGGGAGGTTCCTGTGTCGGATAAGGCGGGAGGAAACGTCCGGGTTTCACCACTGTGTGGATCGCCCGGAGGCCACGGTGGAGCATACGGTGGAGGTCTGCCCGGCTTGGGCAGAGCACCGCCGTGTCCTCGTGGAGGCGATCGGCGGCAGAGATCTCTCGCGTCCGGCCCTGGTTCAGGCAATGGTACGGAGCGAGAGGGCATGGGCAGCCGTCACCTCCTTCTGCGAAGCAGTAATGCTCGCTAAGGAGGAGGCGGGACGGTTGAGGGAAAGGCAAGTTTCGCGCCCTCTCGCCCCTAGCCGCCGCAGGAGACGCCCAGGGCGTCGGGAATCCCGGGCGGATTTCCGGCTACCGTAGGCGTGGGCTTGCGGACGGTGAGCAATGGGTAGCTCACCGTCCGGTAAGGACCAGGCCCGGGTCGACGGCACGTTGTATTCCACGCACGCCTCAAAGAGATGTCGTCAGCACATAGGTAAGGGTTCACTAGGGCCGATGCCTGCCGGGGTCGCGGGAAGGTACTTATGGGTCACCGAGGCCCCCGCAACACAGGCAACAGGAATGAATACGGGTGGGTTTTAGTCAGTAAGAGTCTGACATACCCTCCCGCTCCGCCCAGAGCGGGAGAAGTTATTTGATGATTTCCCACCCTCAAAAAAAAAAGGTGTACTTTGGTGACTGTTACTGGAACTCTGTCGACGAATTGAACTAGGTGTGCCGAGTTTGGGCTCGTTTTGATAGTTATGATGAGACCTTACCTACTTGATGTAGTGACCTGAAGGTGTACTTCAGTTACTGCATTTACATTACATTTACATTTTTATTTTCTAAATGAACAGACAGTTCTGCTGCTGGGGATTTTGTTGCGCCACTTGTTCCCAGCTAAAGCGTTTACTACACTACCCCTTCACACATTACCCAATTTATTATTTTTTCAGGGTCTAGACCCTGGGGGTATAAGTAGCATACCTACTAGAAATGTTTAATCAGTTATTTAAAAAAAAACTGCTTGTCCATCAATTTTGATCGTGTAGGCGATCGTGTAGGATTGCCATTTTGTATGCAGCAGCAATTTGTTTTTAATAAACTCTAAACAAACCTTTAGAAAAATTTCTACTCTGGGAGTCATGGTAACAGTTTGCATGTCGATGTCACTTCCACCCTGCAATTTCGCTCTCTTGTCACTCATACAAAGTGTGGGCAAAGGTCGATTACTGGTTGGGGACCGGGAACTGGATGTTTTACCGTAGAATATAGAAATTTCCGGTACTATTGAATGTAAAAAAATATCTGGGAAAAAGATATCTGAAAGATATCATGTAGACTTCTTTCTGCAAGTCATCAGAAAAGCGTGTTACAAAAAAATTGAGCCAAATTTGCCGCCCCTAAAATCTGCCGCCCTAGGCTCAAGCCTACTCAGCTTCTAAATCCGCCACTGAATTACTGCCTTCTTTGCGCGTCCACTCCATTTTAAAAAATGAACAAAATTCTAGAAACCCTTCGTTTTTTTTTCCTCTTTGCCTTTGTGTTTATTTTCTTTAAATATTCAAATTTCGAATGCCCATAATATTTTCCTCGGCTTGCATTCTAAATTCGAAATTTTACCTATGTGACAGAACTTATGGCGCGACTACGTAATTACTGCAAAACATAGATACTGATAAAAAAGTAAAAAAGAAGTTTTTTTTTTATTTTGATGTATTGTTTTTGCATAGTCATTGCCTTGACTCTTGAACTCAGCATAAGTACCTACGATCGGGAAAAAAAAATTCCTTTTGTCAACACTGTGAACAAACGGATATTTTTTTTTCCGATTGTCAACAGTGTTATCGAGGGGTATTACTCATCGGGAATAATCGAAAAATAGTCCCGTTCGTCAACATAGTGTTGACGACTAGGTGTTACCGATCGGGAATATTCGATTTCATACACGTGAACTCCCTCATTCCAGTAAACGTAGGTTTTGGTACTTTGATGTTATTGTTAGTTCGAGGATCACGTGTTTTATCAAAATACGGCGGTTATAACAAACGCAGTCAATGTTGTAGTAAGTGCAATGATTGTGACGGTCCTGCAAGCAGGTGCATTCTACAACCTGAGCGGACAAATGCGGCCTTATGCCGCCTTAATACGGTGCACCAACCACCAAGTTTGGACAAATATGTAGGGAACCCTGTACGGCATGTCTTGTACGAAATAGCAGAGATATTTAGGCTCGACACCAAACGGTTTTAAACACCAATAGGACCATTCCAAATTGGACTTTGTATGTCAGAGTTACAGTATGTTTTCGTATGTGCTATTGAAAGTTTGGGACAGAAGTGTGCGGGCGGGGGAGGAGTATGCGGTCTGACTGGTTGCCCGAACGACGACCGGAGGCTGCGCGCGCGCTGGCCGCAGGTACAATCCTGTGCTTAATTTTATAATTAAAGCCCACGTGGTCGCTAAAGATTATATCTTGACGCGAAAATATGCAGTTTAAAATCTATGTTATCTCTCACCTCAGGTGTTTTCTCGCCTTGTCTTTTTTGCACAGTTTTGGCGTAGGTAAACAAATACTTTATGCATCGAAAAATTGTTATTGTCTTCAATTAATTTCCTTTGCGCTCTGCGCTATAATAAATGAAAATGTTTGTTCTGTATAAGATTCGCACGGTTCTTATTGATATCAATAGTTACGAGGTACGTCTTTGTTGTTACTAATATAAAGTCATGATTATAATAACCCAATACTTAGGTACCTACTGTTATTATTTGAGTTTTTACGAAAAAGCCTTGTACTGATGTCCTTATAATGAATCTTTGATAGTCCTAAATAAATATCACGTAAGTTCCTATAGAAACCTTCCGAAATTACTGAATCGTCGGGGAGCTTTCAGCAAAGCTTGAAAAAGTAAGGGGAAAAAGCCTTGTACTGATGTCCTTATAATGAATCTTTGATAGTCCTAAATAAATATCACGTAAGTTCCTATAGAAACCTTCCGAAATTACTGAATCGTCGGGGAGCTTTCAGCAAAGCTTGAAAAAGTAAGGGCGGGCGTGCGCGCGCGCAGTCGTGCCGCCGTGCCCGACTGTACAGGGCCAAGCTCTGGCACGAGTCTTGTAAAGAATTTATAGGAGAGCCGGGCGCGGGTCGCGGCAGTGTCGTGCGCGCCTCGCTTGCGCCTGCGCCGCCCGCCGACAGCGCGCCTGTGGACGCCAGCGTACGCCGGGAAAAGTAAAAGTTTTCAGTGCAGTGCAGTGGCAGTGAAACAGACGAGAGCACTGGAATGGATGGCTAGGTATGCATCGTCTTATTTAGAAGAAAAAACTTCCCACGCTTCTGGGAAATTGGCCTATTGTGGAGCTCGCAGCGAAAGTTCACTAGATGTTTATAGATTGGTAGGGCCTTGGGACTATGTAGATATGTAGGTAGTGCTATGTGCATAGTTTTAGTTGTTACAACTTAATGCAACGTGCTGGTTCAGTGTGAGCCAGTTGCGAATACGACTTCTACTCAGACCGGTTACTGGTACTGTTCGGGATGTTATTGAATGGAATAACTAAAATAATAATAAAAGTACAAACTATGTGTTTAATAAATAACTATAGGTATATAATAGGCTTACCTACCTACATTGGATCCGTTGATAAAAAAATTAACATAACTGCTAAATTTGTACTGACCACCATAGCTGCCTACCCCTTCCGCCCTTTGGGAAATGCATGTGTGATTTTATGTTAAGTCAATTTTGTTTATTGAAATCCAAGCTGTTTTAAAAGAAACGGCCCGTTGTTTTTTGTTGCAAAAGTAATAAACAAAACTGAGAAATTACGATACTTGCCAAGACAAACATTACTAAAACATTGCAACAACAAAAGTACCGTGAAATTAAAATATTTTGTGTAACCAAATGACACTAGAAAATAGGAACATGAACATAAGGAACAACAAGACTCGAGAAAGAAAATAAAATGATTAGGTTATTGAGTACCCTAGGTATAGAAGATGAGTCGACCAATTCAAAAGAAAACAACTCAAAAATATGTAACATTATTAGTAATGATATGAGGATACGAGAGTTGGATAGACAAAACACCCTTAATAATGAACGGCACAGAAAAATGAGTGAATAACAAGAAGGGAGAAGGATCACTAGACAGACGTTGAGATAATGAACGAAAAGTGCCACAAAATTCCATACATTGCAAGGGAAAATTCAAATAAAAATCATGAAAGTTAAATATCCTGCTCAGGAGGAGTGGACGATTGTCATAGCCTTAATATGTGTTGCGGAGGAAAGAGAACAGAAAACTAAGAAAAGTGTCAACTATGAATGTGGTTAGCAGGATAATTCTAATGAAAAAAACATCAAAGAAAAGCTTAATTGTTTGGTATATTGTAGGAAAGAAGAACTCTGAGATGATGTATGAAACAAAAGACGTGCTGCGTTGAATTCAGTTAAATTGGTATAGGTAAGGGAGGATGACGATGAGGATACATTACAACACACCTACTGTTCTATTCTATTCTGCAGTCGAGTTCCATAAAAATATAGGTACTTAGTAACTGTTATTAAAATAGAGAATGTATAAGATATTAATAGATTCGTCTAAGAATGACGTAGTGCTGTAATACATTCCAACAGGGGATGATGTATTAGCACTCGAAAACTAGACTGATCAAATGGTTATAAGTGCACTACGATAAACTTAGTCAACTGTAGCCGAAAAGGATAGGAAATAATAATGTGGCCAAGAAGCAAAGTTAACTTTGATTTCACGAAAGCTTTTGCTACCGTCATATTTCTATAATGACGGTATCGGTAGGTACCTAATGATCTCTTCAAAAAGTTTTTAGCCATTTCTAGAGTTTATATATAGCCTTTAGTTTTAATTTGTTTATAGAAATTTTATAATGCGTCTCTTTTTCTACCTGCTATCGCTAAGATCCATACGAGACTTGTGTTCAGTCAAGGAAGGAAGCGCCTTTGGACCAAACACATTGTTTATAATTGATTGATTAATATTGAAGTTTACTAGAAATTAAAAAATACTGTCAAATATTAATTGTTTATTTGTTTTTGCTTCTTGCTCGATGCGCACAAATTTACTCGCCCGTAACGGGTGAATCGGCACTTTTAAATAATATTACTTTTTCTGTAGGCGATTCGCACGAAGTTAATTTATTTATGGGCGAATCGACAACTCCAGAATACGTATTAGGCAATTGTCACACAAAATATTTTCTTTTAAATTTACTCACAAATATTTGCAGAATTTAATATAAACTAGTACAACAATAATTGGTAAATGTTTGGTATATTTTTCATAACATTGTTGCATAAAATTCAAAATGTGCCAATTGACCTAACCCTAACCATCGGTTGGTTGGGTTAGGGTTAGGTCAATTAAGGCTTTCACGCCCTACCATTGAGCGTCTCACCTCGTCACCATTGAGGCGGTCCGGCTGGTACTCGAGCGCTGGCTCGGGAGGAGGCACGGCTCCCTGTCGTTTGGGGTGACGCAGGTGCTCTCGGGGCATGGTAGCTTCGGGAAGTACCTGTGTCGCATAAACAGGCAGCCGGACGCCCGGTGTCACCACTGCGTCGACTGCCGGGAGGACACGGCGCGGCATGCGCTGGCAGAGTGTGCCGCTTGGGAGGAGCCGCGCCGTGCCCTCATCTCAGGAGTAGGCATTGACCTGTCGCTGCCAGCCGTGGTCGATTCCATGGTCGGCAGCGAGAAGTCCTGGGACGCGGTGGTATCCTTCTGCGAAACAGTCAAGTTGCAGAAGGAGGCTGCGGAAAGGGAGCGGGAGATCCCTTCCACTCACCCTGCCCGCAGCAGGTGCACCGGGCGTCGGCGGAGGGCGGATAACGCCCTGCCAGTCCCCCTAAATAGGTCCAGGGGCGATGGACTCGGGGACATCCGTCGCCCCCCACATAGCAGGACCCGAAGTGGCGGCGCGTAGTGTTCCACGCGCGCCCCTATTGGACGTCGCGGGGGGAGTTTTACACCTCATTCCCCCCGCGAGCTTGAGGTGGCCCGTGGCGGGCCGGCACCAGCCGGGGATCGCGGAAGTCGCGCTAGATCCCATGATCCCCGGTGCAAGCGTGGGAGGGGAACACCGGGGTGGTTTTTAGTCAGTAAGAGTCTGTCAGACCCCTTTGCCTGCCCCAGGGCGGAGGATATCCATGAGGATTTTCCACCCTGGTAGAAAAAAAAGGCACATTTTGAATTTTATGCAACAATGTTATGAAAATTTTATGCCATCCAATAAGTGAGGTATTGCTGCCGATTCCCTTGTTCACAAACTAAACTAAATTTAAGTTCAGTGCATCTTTTTCTTTCTATTTCATTAAGAAAAGGACAGAAGATACATTTTAGTTTAGTCCTGTCAAATTAATTAGCGCTTGACGTAAATTGACTTCATTTTAGTAGGCAAGTTTTTAATCACGTCTAAACTTGTATGGAGTAGTGACAGGCGCTGATTAATTTGACAGGACTAAACTAAAATTTATCTTCTGTCCTTTTCTTAATGAAATAGAAAGAAAAAGATGCACTGAACTTAAATTAAGTTTAGTTTGTGAACAAGGGAATCGGCGCCATTCTCTAACATTACTTACATTAATGTTGACGAATCGAACGTCAGAACGTGGTAGTCACAGGTCGTCAATTTACCAGTATCATTATGTAGCTTGTTCTTTTTAATAACACTGCTTTACTATTTTTCCCACAACTGCGGGGAAATTAAAGATAATCGTTGACGCCATTTAATTGTGATGGCCATGTTGATGTCATCGCCTCGGATCTATTGCGGCTACACCGGTTTTCGATTCAGATTGGTTGCCGTCCGCAATTATCGGTTCATAATGCTTCCCGTTTTTAAGAACCATTTTAAGTTACATATTGGTGCCGATTCCCTTGTTCACAAACTAAACTAAATTTAAGTTCAGTCCATCTTTTTCTTTATATTTCATTAAGAAAAGGACAGAAGATAAATTTTAGTTTAGTCCTGTCAAATTAATCAGCGCTTGACGTAAATCGACGTAATTTTAGTAGGCAACTTTTTAATCACGTCTAAACTTGTATGGAGTAGTGAAAGGCGCTGATTAATTTGACAGGTCTAAACTAAAATTTTTCGTCTGTCCTTTTCTTAATGAAATAGAAAGAAAAAGATGCACTGACCTTAAATTAAGTTTAGTTTGTGAACAAGGGAATCGGCACCACTATTTTTATTAAATTAACAGAAACCCTCGTGGCACCCAGATCCTTCACAGATGTTATAAACAGACCATGAGACGAGATAAACTTCTGGAGGGAGGTCGGAATAATCACCGTCGGCCGCCATGGGCCCCGCACAACGGTCCATCGGAAGGACTAAGCGCGCAAACCAAACCTAACATAGAACAAAAGTCACATATTATTGTGTACCTACATAAGTACCTAGTTATGTGTGAATAAATGTAGTAGGTAACTACATCTTCAATGTTTGATCTTCATCGACTAAAGTTAGATCATGCTGTCGATCGTCACTGCAGACTTTTCTTCTCGAACACCTTCTACAAAGGTAACATAATAAAATAAAAAATAAAATGAAAATCTCCCCGGATTCGTTCATTCTACTTTACAAAATGAAGCCTTTTCTCTTTAGATACCAAATAGCTTGTCAGTTTAAGTGCAGACGGACACCTGAGCTAACGATATAGGTACCTGTAGCTTCTATAAAAGCGTTCGTTTTATTCCATTTCTCCTTTCAAAGCTACCGAATAAGAAAAAGGTCATCAAAGGTCAAAATAAGTTTTAATTAGTCACATTAGCTGTGTTAGCCAAGCTCCTACTCGCTGTGCGGTAAAGTGATACGTAAAAATAATTATTAGCAAACTGGGCCGTAGAATAAAGAGGGGAAGTAAGTTATCTTCATACAAACGCACAGCGCGCGGCTTGTATGTGTGCGCCAAAGAATATACGCGTCACCGCACGCACACTTAATAAAGTCTCGACCCGTTTCTCAGTCCGCCAGTCGGGGCTAGCACCGCACGAGTACTTTAAGCTTAATATTACGCAAACGGATCCTTGAATCGAAAATATCCAACGATACCCCACACCCTGGGATAGACGAGAAAAAAACATATCATCCCCACATTACGTGCAAGGGAGGTAGGTACCCTAAATAAATGTTTTTTCAAAATTTTATTTTAGCACTTACATTTTTACACGAACATTTTTTTGTGAGCGTGATTTATATGTATACCTATGCCAAATTACAGCTTTTATTTTTTTGCTTTTTTTTATTACAGTTGTTGTAGTACTAAGTTACAGCGGGGACAGACTGACAGACAGACAGACCGACATGGCGAAACTATAAGGGTTCCTTGTTTACTACGAAACCCTAAAAATGAAATCCATACATGCTGTAATAGTGAAATAAATGGTTACGAAAAAGTCCCCAATTTCTTTTGGTACCGCCTTAATGGGCCACTGTCTGAAGCTTTTGGCGCTCCCTCCGCCCTGCCCCGGCTACCTGCCACCTGCAAGCTGCAATGTTCCACTTTACTTCATTTGCAGTCGATGGCGGTGCGATACTGTCGCATTCCGCTAGTATTGCTTACGACTTTTATTTACAACAAACTAATTAAGCCCCGATTTTTGTCAAAGATCTTAAGGATAAAACATTTACCGCCCTGTTAAAAAAAAAATTGTAACTTAGGAATTGGGTGACAAGTTAGATTTCCAGACTCACTCATTACTGAACTCTTCATACGTTAATATCACCAATAGGTATTAGGGCTACACCCTTCATCATAATCAGCCTATAATGTTCCCACTGCTGGGACACAGGCCTCCTCTCTATGAGAGGTAGTGGGCCGTAATCCACCACGCGGGCCCAGTGCGGGTTGGTAGATGTCACATATCTTTGAATTTTTGGTTCTACGACATGCCGGTTTCCTCACGATGGTTTCCTTCACCGTTTTGAGAGCAATGGTGATTAAATAATTTACACCAAGTAAAGCGCGCCTGCCTGGGTTCGAACCTACGACTTACAACTCGTAAGTCGCGGCCGTTACCACTGGGCCACCACTGCTCACCACCCTTGGGTTTATTTAATATTACCTACTCGTCAGACCGGTTTCTATAAAATTAAAATCGAAAATCCATGAAATAAGAGTCTTAATTTTCTATATTATATTCTTAATTTTCTATCATCGTTAGAGTAACTGCAGTAAGTAGGTACTTATTTAAGTTTACACCAGTTTCTAGACTAGCTGTCGAAATAATACTAGCTACCTAAATGCCTGACAAAAAGGTATTATACGTGTCTTATAGTACCGCTTAACCATAAAATTAGCAAGTAAACTGACTGTGGAAAAATTTACGTTTCTGTAAACATTTTACTTTGCAGTTTGAAATCTCTCCTGCTTGTCGCTCATGCACAATTTTAGCCCAGACAGGTCACAATCAAAAACATTATTTTGGTTCAAGAAGCCTGCCTGGATAACGTCATGTCAAAGTTAAAAGCAATTAAATACGCATCAGAGTGCACTCGAGACGTGTGCCTTCGTACATTTTCATAAACCACTCGGGACGAACACTTATGCTAATTTTAATCGACTTCATACGTGCAGCATGGTGCATGCAGCAATAAAAATACAGCTACACAGATTTGTGGAACAGTTCAATGAAGGTAGTGTCTGATGTATCATTTAAATTTGCTTTAATCTGGTTTTCAGAACAATATTCACAGCGACTATAAAGTCAAAACAAAAATTATGGATATTTTTTGTCCTCGGTAAGGGATATCAGGACCAAAAATAATCCAATAATAAGCCAACTTCTTTTGAGTTACGGAGGAAAATAGGAAAAATACGAAATACTTAGGAACTCATCGATGCCAATGCCTGTTTACATGAATATTTATAGCCTGTTGGACTTGCACACAACTTTTTTAACGTCATTGGGCAGCAAGCGAGTCTGTTGTCATTGCATTTAGTTATTCTCTCATAGCAAAAATAGACAAAGAAGAATCATGCTCTCCTCAAGTCACGAAACTTGCTTTTTATTTAGAAAATATAACCAATTATTATTTTCATGTGAGAATACCTTGTCGAATGCAAAAAGCATGGGAAAGACGTCGCGTAGCTGCTACCCAGTGAAAGTTAGCAATGTTAGTGAACATTTACGATGATTTGTTGTTGTATCAACTCACTTGTCACACCATGTTGTTTTGTTGCTAAGATAATGCATTGTATAATATACAGTCATAGGTAGGTATGCTAATATCTTGTATCCAAGCTATCGGAAGATGTTTAAACGCCAAGAACAACGTCCTGTAGTGCTTGAATTTCACTAGGTATAGTCTGTGGTCGTAGGTATATCTAATCCAAAGTTCTCATCGATCTATGTTTGAGTAGGTAGTCTCTATGCCCCTCTGGAGCTTTTAAGGTTTTTGACCCCTGCATGTCAAATACAATAAATTATTTCCACAAATGCAAATGCAAATGCAGTGCATGCTCATGCACTTACATTGAAACAAATCATCCAACAAATCTATCCGAGAGCACGCATCGCCCCGCTCTCGATTAAAAACTTAATTCATTCAGGTCAATGACCAACTATTCGGTAGCTTGAAAACTTGACATTTACAAAAGGATTTGATGTCATCAGAGTATACACCATGCGGAATATCGCCGTACGATATAAAACGAAGGAACGCGTGGCATCCGAGAGGGCCACATAAATCCTCCTTCGGCCAGTTTTTGTCCGTTTTTGGATTCCATTGTGTCAGGTATACAGTAGGTCTGCCAACCGTCGCGGACGCACGGGACACGTATAGGTACCTAATATTGTCTGATTTCAAAATAATTTGGAAGTGAGATAAAACTCCCGCTGCGTGTAAATTGTTCAATATAAAAAACATTTTCGTTCTACCTTTTAATGTTACGAAAGCGATATTAAGAATGTTATGAAGATAAGATAAAAAAATATATTAACATTGTTAAGAAAATTATTTACCTATGTTAAAATTGTATTGGGTGAATCAAGTTATAAAATAGTCGGTTAATTATTTATTCATCGACATGATTATGTGTTTTTGAGTGTCAATTATTAGGAAATATTGCAATGTCGGTGAATAATCCCCGTATAGCTGATGACAGAGGCACCCTTGTCAGGTAACATCTGCTGGGTTATCGAGTTATAGTTAATTGATTCCCGATGTTACTGATCGTATTTAGATTGTCTGCTCATTGGATTTAATGAGCGAATAAAGAAGCTTTAGGGGTCTTTATGAGTCATTCATTCGATCAAAAAATCTGTTTTACGTATTTTATGAGACTCGACCAACATACCTACGACCCGTTTTCTGTAATCTTTGATCCATTATTTAGTTTTTTTTTTGTTATTAGTATTATGAAGAAATATTGTGAATAGATTAAATTAGGTAAAATGAAATGCTAACTTTACCGTGTCGATAACGACAACATTGAACTGCCGTTCGACCGGTAAGAAGATATAATGTCCGCGTCAATATATTTTCTGCTAGTTTCTCCTGAAAACAGCATTTTATGGTCTTTTAAAAACGGAATAAAAGTTACCAATTCAACCTACCAGTTACAACATACGCACTTAGTTGAATTTATGGGTTTTAAATTTAACGGGAAATAAGGAATAAAACATACTTAATGACAGTTTATGAGTTATTCGCTGTATTGACAGGTGCAGTTTTACGATACAACTGCAATTCTACTTTATTTACCTAGGTCCTAAAGTTCCGTATTGTTCTAAGAAAACTGATTGTTCGATGAAGTGATTACAAGTCAAAGTCTAAATTAAATAGGTTAATCCTGATTAGGTAAAAAAAATACCTAAGCAAAAATATAAAAGGCAAATGAAAATAAGTAACATCATTATAAATCATTGATGTGACCTTTTCGTTTTAATAAATAAAATATCTAAAGTAATTGTTGGACACCTCGCTGTATCTGCCTGAGATATAAGAGATGACATGGCGACGTGGGACACAAATATTTGTTGTTATTCACGTTTAAACAATGCGGGTGTCTCGCCGGGACAAATTATTGGGCAATAAAGAAACGCAGACAGGCAGAATGTACCGAAGGACCTGTCTTGACAAGCACGACTGGAAGAGAGACATGGTTTAACACTTTCACTGTGCGCGAAGCAAACACAACAGACTATTAGTTAAACAATAGCTGTGAACCTTAAAGATAATTTATAAGAACTTAGAACTTTAAGGGATGTTTAAAATGGAAAGAAAAATAAATTATTGTATCTTGAGCAAAAGCTCTTCAGGGGATAAAGGTAGGTATGTATGTAGGTAGGTGGTAATAACTTAGAACTTATTTTTGCCACCTGACATTTTTGAACGGTTTTTTTTCAAATATGGTCACATCCATGCAGTATTTGAGGTTTTTGCTAAATTGGCGAAAGTTACCTGCCAAGTTCCAACGATAATATTGTATCCTCGTTGGAACTTTGCTGGTAACTTTCGCCGTGATAGGTATTAGAGTCTAGTGACTGAGTCCCTATTAATATAATAGCTAAATATATAATATGTTATAGCAGGGAAAAAACAACAGGCGTATGCGATATTTTACCTTTTGGAACCTTAAGTTTAGTTTTTTCGTCCGTTTCCCTAGTGCCGTATTATTACCTGTGCCCTAGTCATTGATCTTTTGGAGTGAATCTTCGTAACCTTAATTTGTGGCTCGGTAAAGAGAAGCGCGCAGGCGGGTTGCGCCCGCGCTGCACACGCGCGTCCGACCAGTGAGTATGTTGGCTGCCGGACGAAGGGCACAACTTCAGGTGTGTTTGGGGCTTTTGTTATTTTACTGCGTTTTTGTGGTTTAATTTCATGGTATATTTCCAATTAGACCATTTTACTTGCTATTTATTGGCTCACTTTACATTCTCAAAATACTAATTATTGTTATGGCTGTCACCTTTATCTTTGTTAACTTATATGTGCAGTAAGTTAGCGATAAAACTATATTTATGACTAACTTGTCCCTAACTGATAATGGTCAACCAAAGTTAGACGTACGGAAATAGTCGTATTAGGTATTAGGTACGAAGTACTAATACATTTTAATAATTCTTGATAAAAGTTCAGGAAAACGGAACCGGTACGTGCTAGATTAATTAATTAATATAGGTTTTTTTAAACCTGATTTGTGGAATTAGATGAGGTCAACATGACATCTTACCTAAGTTACATTGATAACTGAAGATAAACTATCATAACTCTAAAAGATAATACACTAAAGAGCTTTAATGAGAACTTATAATTCGCACTTAAACAAATTGTTTGGTCCTATCCTGGTCCTTACAACTATTAATTGTCATTGCAAGGAACAGGATCGAAGGACCAAAAAAAAAATCTAAAATAGAATGGTTGAGAAACTGAGAAGCAATTGTGTCAAGTGTGTAAACCCTTTATGGCATCGACATCAATATCGTCGCTATCATCGCTTCTACACTAATAACCATCAAATGATATTAAAATAGCTCTGTTGCAAATGTTGTTAAGGTTCAAATAACGTGCCGCGTCAATATCAATCATGTGGACGTCTAATTAAATAAGTTACCAATAGCAACACGTCGAGTATACCATGAATAATGTAATTTCTAATTATATCTTCGTATATATCGTACAATGAGCTTTATCTTGTCACAAGTTTTTGCAACTTATCCTCACATAGGGGTGCGCACATAACTGATTCCTATGCCGAAGATCTCATTGTATTGCGCGACGTTGCTGTTGAATGAAAGCGGAAATGGGCGGTTCTGAACTTACGTATAAAAAATGGGCGGTTCTGAACTTACAAATAAAAAATGGGCTATTCTGAACTTACGAATAAAATATGGGCGGTTCTGAACTTACGAATAAAAATAGGCGGTTCTGAACTTACGAATAAAGTAGGCAATGTCATTAGTTACCACTCATTACACGACAGCCCTCGAAAATATACTAACAGCATCTATGTTCTGGAAAAAAACTGACGAGCTCAACCTACTTCTAATAAGCTCTTGACAATAGGTTTTCTTGTTCAACACTGAATGTTCTACAGAACATACCTACTCCTTATTATAGGTACTTTATTGGTCCAATTGCTTCAGCAGTCGCACAGCAATAAATGCATCTTTTGTTGATCACTTAAACTCAAGCCCAGTAGCCGCGAGCGCCTCACTAACTCAAACACTCACTTCGGCAGCTGTCAGCAATGATTGATGGTCCGCAGACGCTACATTATACCCGGCACACAAATTATTAACACAACGTGACCACGCTGCCGGCTACTCCTCGCCTGAGATTTAACAAAGAAAACAAATGAGATTTGGCATTATTTTAAAAATGTAACTGGTGATGTGGAAGTTATGAATACGAGACTATTATACGATATTGAATTTACCACTTTTCTTAAATAGAACATCATTATGTCCTGATTGGCCACCTAAGCAATGGCCTCAACTCGTATCTTTAGTCACTTATGTGGACAACATACCTCTTAAACGCATAGGCAGTTGGACATGCACCTAATTGTTAAAATAAAAAGATGCACAGGAATGTATTTCTGGAATAAAGGCAACGGCATTGTCCTCTCGTGTTAAGTATAGGGTAATTTTGAACCAGATGAGTTCCTTTGGTAGGAACCCACACCCTGTGCACCAAAAGGAATTCTTGGAATCAAATTAAGTGCTTGCGTCTCTCCTCAAACATGAACAGATTTTTTCAACCATCGCTCATGCTTATGTTCGGAATGAAAATATTTTCGAATAGAATTATTCCTTTTCTCAGAAAAGTGAGGACTGTAGATAGTTATGGTTTCATTATATGTTAATCTACTTAATTGTAGTTTAGCTTTGTGTCAACCATCCGTTAAGATCCTATCTAAAATCAACCTTTTCTTCAATAAATGTATCTAGTCACGGTAAATATAAAAAATAATAATAAACAAATAGCAGACAACGACTCACAACTTAAGCCTTTACTTTTGTACATTCAATGATGGAAGGTTCCGAGGGGAGAGCAAGGAAGTCGCACCCACTTGTGCGATGGGCTGTGGCTCAAACAATAGTTGGCGCAGTAACCGTGGCGTCCCGTGTCATTTCATTTGGCCCTTCATCGTCATGAATGGTACCTAGCGGTGAAAAGTAATGTCGAAGTTTAAGAGAAAAGCTGCACGTAGGAATCTACTAAATAGGTAGTCGTTGGAATGGTAGGATTCCGAGGTTCGTTGAACATAGGTCGTAAAAATCATAATTAGTTAAATTAACTTGAATATTATTCGTATACTTCTACCAGTTATCGTTAAACGTAAGGGATCTATTACACGATTCTGATGGCCCCTAACAAACAGGACTTTCCGTCAACAATGCTGTAATCATAGACCAACTACATCATTAGGTACTTATCTACTGCAATCAGTTCCAGGAATATAAAAGGAATGGCAGTAAATAAGTGCTAAAATTGACGACAGCCTATTGTGTTCTCTACGCACACGTTTTGCTCATGAATGTATCGCCTTGTTAAAACCCTGAACGAAACATTCTCTCCGAAAAATCTTCGAAAGGATCTACAAAAATATGCCGTTTCAAAGCTTATTATCACCTACAAACAGTACCGCGTATCTAGTTCAAATAGCAACGAACCGGTACCGAAATCCCTCGAGTACGCACGTTCTTGCGCATGCGCATGCCTGCCGCACGCGGCCATAGGGGGCTCATTGTGCCACCAACAACGAGCGCCTTGTCCGCCACGCCACGGACGTGATGGGAACGCAGTTCAGCGACGTTTGAGGGTGCATAATTGCACGATTGTGTCATAGGAGTGGGAAGAGCCAATATGGAAGTGGACTGACGAGGGTCAGCTTGTTAGGTTAACACTTAAGTGCTTTATAAGCTTTGGAAAAACAACCTTGTACGGTCAGCAACAATAGTCCAATAACACTGTTACTTTTACATAAATCATCAAAATTTACACAAAATTTTTCTATAGGTAAATTGCTTTAAGAGTTTATATATGTATTCTTTGAATTTTACTTCTGTTCCGATTGGTTCCGATACTAATTAAATATTTTGCTCAATAATTAATATTTATAAAACTGAAGCGTTAATCGACATTTGTTGCTGACTGTACATCAGAATTTCGTTGTCGCTTCTCAGTTTTAGATCAACGAGCAGACTGCATATCCCGTTGTCAAATCTTTGATATAGGTGCATACCGAAGCTAAATCTAGGAATTCCAAGAAATAATTATGCACTGTGACACCTCAATCGTTTTCCAGCTTTCAGGGCGAAAGTTTAAACAACAGCTGGCTAATATGATTGCGTCTCAAACAATAATTAACAATTGCGAGATTTTAATCTAAGACCTTAAAGCTGCAGTCCAAAGCTAAGCTTGTTGCCACAAAGCCTACAAGGCTATCTTATTTAATAAACTATAGTTAACAGTAAAGTGAACAGTTACTTTCTGCTAATAGTATTAGTTTACGCCAATATTTATAATCCTCATAAAAGTTACAATGTATTTTAAGACTTATCGTTGGGGATACCATATCGGAGTGTTGTGCAGCAAAGGGCAATTTGTTTATTACTTGTTATGAACCGCTATTTGTTAGACTAAGGTTCCGCTTTCAACGGTAGCTAGTTAATTAGGAACAGCAGATTATACTTGCGAAGATATAACAGCTTCCGTAGGTACAAAATGACCAAATCGATTGGAGGACTGTAAGCATGTAGCTAGCGGTGTTTGCCTTCATGTTACCTACTCATGTTCAAGTCGAAGACCGATCTTAGATGATTTATAAAATGTATGAATGACAATCTCTAGTAAGGTAACAAATTTTCCGTAGCAATGGCTTAGCGCGTAGCTGCTGCTACGAAAATAAATATTAACAATGAGTTTGTTGTTTCCAGTGAGGATGCGTGCACGCCGCGAGCGGAGGAGGCGCCGCTGAGCGTTAGCGGCGCCAGCGCCGGCGCGGGGGAGCCGCGCACCGAGCGAGCCTGCGCCTGCGCCGCCTGGACACCGCGCAGGCAACCCGCGCCCCACGAGATCCTGCGACCCAAACCTAGAAGGTACTTAATTGTCTAACCCAACCTAGCATTAGTCTATAGAGTATCTAATAGATTCAAAGAATCGAACGTGGGATTCGTCATGTCTGATTCCGGCTTAAGGCCAGCAAAATAAAGTCTTGCTGAACTTGCCAAAATATTTCGCATTTCGAAAAGCGGTAGATGAGGTTATTAATAATAATAATAATAATAATTCATTTATTTTGCAAGTAACAAGGACTCATTAAAACACAGAAATTAAAAATATAGCACAAATGATAAACTAAAACATACACAATATAACATATTGAAAGGTTTTCAGAGACTGATTTCGAGTATTACGTTGAGGAATAATTGCTCACTTAAAGTACAATAACCTCTTTTATAACCAACTTCCAAAACGGAGGAGGTTATATGTTCGTCTGTATGTTTGTTTTTTATGTATGTTCACCATTTTCTCCGACAATTGTAAACTGATTTCGAAAATTCTCTGTTTTGGTTTGAAAGGGTATGCTCTCGAGGTGGTTCCATTGTCATTAAGTTAAAATCTGACGAGGGGATCCCATGGAAATCGAGGGAAATCCTCAAATTTTATAGCTACCCCTATAGGGTATTTTTGGTAACTCGTGCATTTGCTCTCGGAAAGCATCATTTGGTGAACCGGAACTGATAATGAAGACCACAGATGGGCACCGGAACTAAGTAATAATAAGTATTTCACGTGTTGCGATTCGATTACTTTAATATGGTTGCTAAGCAATGTATGCTCGCCACAATGCCTATGGTGAAGTGGAGCTGATGGGGAAGTACTAAATGAACTTCTCAACAATTAACGTCCGTGCATCGGGAAAAGCAATATTTTGTAAAAGGCGATGAACAGTTGACATTAGGCTATTGTAACTTAGATAAACAACTGACTTCCAGTAAAAACACTACAAAGTGAAAAATAACTTTAATTTCGGTAGTCGGTGGCAAAAAACTAAAATACAGATCCAAAGACACCGACTTCTGTAATTAAAGTAATTTTTCACTATGTAGTGTTTTTTTTAAATAAAAGGTTAAAGAGTTCAACAGTCGTACAGATGACGGCTCCATGGTAGAACGAGGTGTTTAACTGAACGGTGATAGTAATGAAGCTTTTCCGAAAGAAAGGACAACAGAAACGGTATATATTCTGTGTGAGGTTGGTGTTTATATTAGTCATAAATGACATCAAGCTTTTTGCATTGCTCAGCCAGAACCCTTAGATTTTTATGTCATGACCTCTCTTTGCAAACTTAAACTTCGCTTCATACTCAAATAGCTAAAAATGGATAAAATTTATACCTACTGCTCGTCGCAGATCTTGAGACACAACAGTTCATTCATCCAACGTTACAATAACAGGTTTCGCTATCAAAAAACCTCAGCAGGCTTAGCAAGACACTCTCTATTTCTTCGAAGAATAGACACGGCTCTTTCCATACAAAGCGACATTACGTTTCTCCTTTTTTGACATCCCACCGTAGAAATCCTTGTACCTAAAAAAGGACCTAGACAAAGATCGTTAGAAACGAAAGACAAGATGACAGATTGTAGAAGGATTTCTACGGTGAGATGTCAAAAACTGAGAAACGAAATGTCACTTTGTATAGAAAGAGCCGTGTCTATTCTTCGAAGAAATAAGAGGTGTCATGCTAAGCCTGCAGGAGTGGCCTATTCATTACATAAAATAATAACTAGATGACATCTGCAATTATACAAAAAAATGGCAAAAAACTAAAATACAGATCCAAAGACACCGACTTCCAAAATTAAAGTTATTTTTCACTTTGTAGTGTTTTTTCATACAACGTAATTGTCTTGATTGGGTACTTCTTCCACTCCAGACTTTATATATCTCTCTTTATTAAATCTCTCTGATCCAAGCCAACGATATTTTATTGTTGCGTACAAAGCCCCGTCCTCCGTCCCCACTTGGGCGCTTCCTGTGACCATTTCGGTAGTAAGGTGTAAAGATTGTCAAGACGATTTCGTCTCGGTCTACTGCTTAAGTTTGGACGAGACCATAATTTTAGTATTGAAAATAAAAGTACCAACAGTGCAAAGTTTCCTGTGTCGTAATACTGTAAGACTTGACAGTTTTTTATTACTTTTAATTTCTCTCGTTTATCGCTTCCACATGGATCAGCGTATTTTTCTCGCAGAGAAATTTCCCACAGCTAACCAAAGCGTTTCCCGACGGAAATAGCTTTCTACTTACTTTTACAATAAATCGTCATAATCATAACTTGTCCAATGAGAGCTTTTAAACGCATCTTAAAGACCGCAAACATTTAATATGAATGCATCGTTTTGTGCTCGTAAATGGGACAGATGTGGCAGTATCATAAATTAGGCGTGCCGCACAGTGGAACGAATGTATGGGAGCGGTTGGACGTAGACATGTCCGAAAAAAAAGAGTAAAATTATGCCAAACTAATGATGCCATCTTATTCGATTACTTAATGCCTTCATAACTTGTGGTGATGAATTTCTTCATAACTCCCATATTTCGGGAGTAATTTGAGAAAATGTTAAATTTTACTATGAAAATGAGTGTATCGAGCTCTCTCCCTCCTGATTCCGGGCTTGTTTCAAGTAGCGGTCTCTAATATCATAATGCTAATACTAAGAGCTATATTTAATACTAAGACACATAGTGCGCCAAATGTGCACTTTCTGGGATAAAGAGTGATGTTTATTTTATAACACAATTTTTTTATTTTTTGTTTATTTTGTTGATTAAAACCGTTTTTCTAAAGGTTTACCTTATTACAATAACATTTCTGAGCAGCCAATTAGAGAAGATATAAGCTAATTAGGATATATAATTAGGGACTTAAGGTTTACATATAAAACTGATGCACTAATGATTACTGATAAGAACATTGCTATTATTTAATTACTAAATGGCTCTTAATACACTAATTTAGCATGCATCATTTACTAATTATCACAATAACTAATTACCTTGCAATATTTAACAAAGGATACCTGGGATACCTGGATTTTATATAAATAGGTCACTATTAGTAACTTTAAAATCAGTGTTGATTTACACCTCGTTGTATCCAAGCTAATCTCGCAATGTATTTTCCAAATTTTAATACAAATCTTGATATTCACGTTGCTTTATGCGCACGCGCACATAAAGATTTACGCGACTTTAACTATTTGTTCAGTGTTTTAAAAGATAACAGTTGTGTTCAGTTATGTGAAAGTGCTGAAACAAGTTTAAAAGACTGGTGTCGTCGATTTTGCTACCGCATTTATGCAAAATGGACACAGTCTGGAAGAAGCACAGATAAGTTTCGGAAGAAACATGAGATTTGGCTACAGGCTGCAATTCAATGGCCGGAATTACAGAATGAAAATATGGAACCTTCTACAGAAAATATAAGTGACGTCATCGAGCCCATAATTTCTCCTGCTAAATCTGATGCTTCAACTTGTACACATCCTAGTCCTCGTAAATCTTTTGAGGACCTTAGTAACCGGCAAAAAAGAAGACGCACTGAAGATAGTCTTTCATGCAGCAGTAGCAGCGCTGAAATTATGTTTTCGGCCGAAAGGGCGCTTCAAAAGGCAGGACAAAGCGATACAGCTTATGTTATGAAATACTTGACGGAGAATCCAGAAGAGGCCTCAAAAATCAAAGCCTTCATTGAAGGTAAATCAATTCAGGTACGGGAAATATCCCCTTTGAAGGCATTGGCTCTTTATGTATCGATGAACTTATCGAAATGGCGCTATAACACTCTTCGGGATTTCAACACTCAAGAAGGAGCTCTTCAATACCCGAGTTACTACATGTTGGTTAAAGAAAAAATTAAGTGCTATCCGGCCAAAGAAGATCTCACAGTTACAGAGAGCTCTGCAAAAATCAAATTACAAGCCTTGATGGATTTAACCTCAAGAAGACTTATTAGGTCGTTAGAAACCCCTGTTGATCCCAATCAACAGCTCGTATTGACCAGCAAATGGGGTTTTGACGGATCATCTAGCCAAAGCATTTATCATCAAAGGACGAGTGAAGATGAGCAAATCGATCTTGCTAGTAATTTTATGATTAGTCTTGTACCACTGCGGCTCGTCTCAAAAGGTGTAACAATTTGGGAAAACGAGCGACCATCTTCCACTTCATTTTGCCGGCCAATATTGTTTAAGTTTATAAAGGAAACCAAAGAAAATGTGCAGAGAGAGATGGCTGAAATCGAAGCAGAGATTGAAGCCTTAACTCCATCCACCATCACTGATGGAATTAGTGTCAAACACCAACTGCTGTTGACAATGATTGATGGTAAAATTCATTCCATTATATCCAATACAGCAGCTTCAGTGTGTGACATATGCAAGGCTTGTCCTAAAGAAATGAATAATTTAGAGTTAATCAAAGATAAACACGCAAACGAGGACATGTATAAATATAGCTTAAGCACCCTTCACGCTTGGATTCGCTCAATGGAATGCTTATTACACATTTCCTACAAATTAGACATAAAATCATGGCAAGTAAGGGGTGATATAGCAAAAAGGCAAGTTGATGACAGGAAGAAAAGAGTTCAAGAGGCTGTAAGAAGAGAAACGGGCTTACTTCTCGATGTTGTGAAACAAGGCAGTGGATCCACCAACAATGGCAACTCGGCAAGGAGATTTTTTGAAAACTACACTAAATCTGCTGAACTGACCGGAATAGATGCTATGCTTTTAAGAAAAATCTGTGTGATCTTGCAGTGTATTTCATCAGGAGAGAAGATCAACGTAACTAAATTCCGAGAGTTCTGCTTTGATACTGCTAAGCTTTACGTGGTATTATATGCCTTCTTCACTTCATAAAATTTTAATGCATGGGCCAGACATAGTTCAGAACATGTCAATTGTGCCCATTGGTTTTCTATCCGAAGAGGCATCTGAGGCTAGAAATAAAGATTTTAGAAAATATAGAGAGGGGCATTCTCGAAAGCATAGCAGTATCTCATGCAATGAAGATATTATGCACAATCTTTTACTGTCTTCTGATCCACTTGTTACAAGTATCCGTCCAAAAGGAAATAAGTTTGTAAAAAAATCTTCTTTTAAGGAATTTTATGAGCTTACGGATTCTGAGAAAAGTGATATCGAATTTGTTAACATAAATGATTTAGCGGACATCGATTCTGAATTTGAATTAATTGATGATGATGATGATGACGAAGATAATTAAATGATGTTATTGTTTTAAAATGTGTAACTTAGTAAATTAGAGCTTACATCTTAATTATTTATTGTACTTTTAATGAAACTAGGTAATTTATTATCAACTTACTTAAAAGTCATACTCTCATCAGTTCTTGTGAATATTTTTGTTAATATATATTTCTGTATATATATAATATATTTATAGACCTCTTAATAAGTCTGTCTGCGGTTTAAAGTAAATACAAATGGGGAAAAAACGTTTTTTTTTTTAAATTTTCATTTCCTTTTATCCCAGAAAGTGCACATTTGGCGCACTATGTGTCTTAGTATTAAATATAGCTCTTAGTAATAGCATTACGATATTAGAGACCGCTACTTGAAACAAGCCCGGAATCAGGAGGGAGAGAGCTCGATACACTCATTTTCATAGTAAAATTTCACATTTTCTCAAATTACTCCCGAAATATGGGAGTTATGAAGAAATTCATCACCACAATTTATGAAGGCATTAAGTAATCGAATAAGATGGCATCATTAGTTTGTCATAATTTTACTCTTATTTTTCGGACATGTCTACGTCCAACCGCTCCCATACATTCGTTCCACTGTGTGCCGTGCCGTTAGCCGGACCGGCCGGCGGCCGTGCGTCATCCGGCGACGGCCGGCGCGTGGACCTCGTCAGGCGTGTATTTAGAATTCCTGCTTTAACGATAAGAGTAGGTCTTACTTTTCTTTGCATTTAATGCATTTACAAGTAGATAGCCTGGTGGTGTAACCGTCGGGCTGCCAAGTCATAGGTCTTGAGTTAGAACCCAAAGCACCTCCGACTTTCTCGCATTCATGTGCGTATTGTATAATTATCACTTGCTTAAAAAACGGTGAAGGAAAACATCGTAAGCAAACCGGCCATGCCTGAGAGATATTTCTCGACGGCATGTGAAGCCAAGTCAGAGTCCCATGGGCGGCATAAAAGCCCTGATACCAGTTTAGTCATAAACCACACGAAAAAGAAGAAAGAAGTAGATAAATATATCTGTATAATGCCGGTGCGTCGACTTGTATAAGATGAGCGTAGTGCAGTCCATTCCATGCAGGTAATGTTGGACTTGTTGCGCTGATGTACAAGTATTTTATGCTTAACAGCCGCTCACAACAAGCTCCTCTTGTTGGCATACCTATAAGTATAGATAACCATCGTCCGCGTGGGTGATCATGTCTACATACGTCAAGGAACATGGTCGTGATGCTAAAACCAAAATCCTAACTACTATACTGTCAGCTCCGTTTGATTATGGTGCTCCACAATAGCATTTGTACAAAGGCCCTCGTTACCTAGCTGTCGCTTCGTGCGCTCTCTGCCACCATTTACACGGAATCGTTCCAGCCATCTGATCGATTGGACTGTTAGGCTATTTGCTATCAGATATGCATAACGGAGTCCAACATATTTTGTTGATATGTTTATAGCACTGTTCGAAACGGTTTCAATGGTTTTGCTACACAATACAAATGTTTTCTGAGACATTTTCGACTCTTTGCCTTTGCGTGACGGTTGGTTACAATTTGAATACTGTGAAGGCCTGCATTTCTATGGTAATTCTAACTTAATGATTCTCGTGAAACCTTTATAAATGATCAGCTATTACAAAATTGCCGCCATAATTATGATCTGCTTAAAGGCGCGACTTGTCGCGCGACGCGTCGCGACACAAAGGCACCGCTTGTAGCGATACACGCGGTGTCTTTGGGTCGCGTCGCGTCGCGCGACAAGTCGCGCCAGTATGTAGGAGCCTTTATTCGATAATTTTGTTCATTTATTTTATTTTATAGCTTACAGCAGTTACAGCTAACAATACAAAAATAATAGCAAAGTAAATTACGATTACAAGCCCCCACAGTTAGCAAAAGAGATTAAATTACAGATTCACATCTTCATTTCTTGTTTTCTTTTTGGGAATCTGAGTTGGGAATGATGCACTCCATACTTGCATTGAGTGTTGGTATGTCCGGTTGAGGTAATTCGCGGACATTTGTCCCCCGGCGCGATACTGTCCGGTCCCGATAGCCGGACACTGATGGCATTCCACCATCTCTGATAATTCCTGTTTCTCAATTCTGACGCCATTGCTGAGCGATCGCCGCACGGTAGCCGCGGGGCACAGTGGCTTCAATTGAATTGGACGTAATATATTCACTTTATTTCTGTGGGCTTCAGAAATGGGCAGGTGTACGGAGATATATTTTGTTTAAGGTTTTGTATTGATTATTTTGATGGAATATCATCAATACATAACTACATAGGTAAGGTTACCCAATCTGATATTTTCAGTTCGAGAAATCGATTTACCTAAGTATTAGATTATTTATCGCCTTCAAAGTCAAAGTCAAATTATTTATTACAAATAGGCACATAAAAGGCACTTTTGAACGTCAAAATTAACAAAAAAAAATTGAATTGATTCTAGTTGCCCCTTCCAAAAGGTAGATTCGTATGGAGAAGAATGGGCAAGAAACTCTTGGAACATTGATTAACCATAGTGTATAACAAAAGTCAACTGACACAACTAAGTAGCGTTTCCTAAAGGCTCCTACATACTGGCGCGACTTGTCGCGCGACGCGACGCGACACAAAGACACCGCGTGTAGCGCTACAAGCGGTGCCTTTGTGTCGCGACGCGTCGCGCGACAAGTCGCGCCAGTATGTAGGAGCCTTAAATTTCGTCAACCCTTCGCAAACGCAACACAAATGACGAAATAATATCCATATCACTTTTTTATAATCCCATTACAAATGTATGGGAAATCCTCATTAATTTTTAACCTACTTTCAAAAAGGAGAAGGTACGTTCGTCTGTAGGTACGTATGTTTTTTTTTATGTTCAACTGTGGACCTATTTTAAAAAATCTTTTTTGGTGTTTGAAAGGGTATGTTCTCGAGGTGGTCCCATTGTCACCAAGTCAGTATCTGATGAGTGGATCCCATGGAACTCAAGGTAAATCCTTAAATTTTATGGGCACACCTATAGCGATTTGGGTATTTGTTATAGTTACTCGTGCATTTGCTCTCGGAAAGCACCATTTGGTGAAGTGGAACTGATGATGAAGACCACAGACGGCCACCGCAACTACTTAATAATGGAAATTTCACGGATTGTGATTCGATTAGTACTTTAATATGGTTGCTAAGCAATTTATGCTCATCACAATGCATATGGTGAAGTAGAGCTGATGGTGAAGTCACCATCAGCTCCACTTTATTACACAATTAGCGCCCCTGCATCGAAAAAGCAATATTTTGTAAAACTTTTTACAAAAAAAAACAACCTACTTCCAGAAAAAAACACTACACTGTGTAAAATAACTTTAATTTCGGAAGTCGGTGGCAAGACACTAAAATACAGATCCAAAGACACCGAATCCTGCAATTAAAGTAATTTTTCACTATGTAGTGTTTTATTTATATAAAAGGTTACAAGAGTTCAACACTCGTACAGTTGACGGCTCATTGGTAGAACGAGGTGTTTAACTGCTCAGCCAGAACCCTTAGATGGTTATGTCATGAATGACCTCTCTTTGCAAAATTAAACTTCACTTCATACTCAAATAGGTATGAATAAAAATTACACCTACGGCTTGTCGCAGATCTTGAGACACAACAGTTAATTCATCCAACGTTACAATAACAGGTTTCGTTATCAAAAAACTCAGGAGCGGCCTATTCATTACGTAAAATAATAACTAGATGACACCTGCAATTAACTGCGAGTTCACGCGAACACGGGTTTTTATCTCAATTATCAATGGATACTTTCATTCTTACGAGTAACTGTAATTTGTAACAGAAGGTATAATTTGCTTCTTCGTGTAACTTCTGCTTTTACTGTTGAATGAAGACTTGTAGATGCAGCTAGTTTGTCTTGAATGAAGAATATTTATTTAAAAAGCATCAACTTCACAATGTGCTTTAATTTAAAAATGTTTAATTTATTTACATAACCAAATTGCAACATTAACTAAATTAAAATAAAACTAAGTTAAACCTAAAAAAAAGGCCCTCGAGGCATTGTACCGAGGATGCTGGCGGCATTTCCTCGCTGAATTGCAATGCTGATGCGTTGCGCGAGAAAGCCGCCAGCTTTTCGGTCATGAGTTACATCAACCAGACGTTTCGCGATTTCCGCAAATAACTTATGCGCACTGGGACCCCACGGACCGAGGGTCTCGACGCCAAAGGGCACGAAGTTGTACTCTCTGCCAAGGCCTCTATATTTTGTAAGTTTCAGATTTCGGCATTTTCCGCCGCTTCACCCGCTTTAGAAGTAGTCCGTTGGAGGTGGGACCGTGCCAGTGTGTCTACACAGGTAGCGTCCCACACAAGCATCCGTCCCAAACTCCATGGAACCAAAGACACACCATAAAAATATATCTTAATCATATTATAAAAGTAATGTGTAGGTACATATAATTCAAATTGTTAAACTGTAATAAAAATATAGGTAAGCGAAATAGCTTTTAATTTAATAGGGGTCGACGTCTTTTCTTCGAACAAGTACTATGTGACATATCAAATGAAAGGGCTTGTTGTGAGGGTGATGATTTTCTCTTAAAAAGTTTTAAAGTTATTTAAGAAAACAGATGAAAATTGACCATTCGCCTACCCCTCCCCCCTTATCTCCTGAAACTACTGAACCTAACTTTAAAAAAGTCATATATTTTCCAGCAGGGCTAACATGACAAGCGCGAGAACGCTCTCTTTCTCGTTTTGTCGTAATTTGTCTACGATTCTGACGTCATCCGAATGCCTAACATGACCGATAGGCTCGAGTAAACTCGAGAAAGGCACTTTGACAGTTCTTTATCTCGCGACGAGAGACCGATGTAGCAAATTATTAAAACCAAATCATTTTTATTTTAGCAACATCGGCTCATTCATTAAATTTTACGTATGGAATTAGTATGTACTACATATAATGATTTTACATCCACCTCTATTAATTTATGTTGTAATTTTTTGTGTAACCGACTTTTTTCATTAAAGTTTAATATTTTTCTATGGCATGCCGAAATTAAAATACAAAATGACGGAAATGAAAATGAGTGAGCCATTTTTGTTACGGGAAAAACCTGTGGGTTCGCGTCACCAGTATGTTAACCGCGTCACCGACATAGTAACCACGTGAGCGACATCCTAGCCGCGTCACTGACATATGAACAGCATCCCTTGAATATGCAATCTGCGTCAACAACATGCTAACCGAGTCACCGACATGCTCAATGCGTCATCAACATGCTCAATGCGTCACCAACACGCTAACCAAGTCACCGACATGCTAACAGCGTGCCCTACCTGTTAGCAGCGTGCCCGACGTACTAGCAGCGTCACCGACATGCTAACAGCGTCACCGGCATGCTAACAGCGTCACCGACATGCTAATAGCGAGCCCGACCTGCTAGCAGCGTCACCAAAATGCTAGCAGATTTACGAAATGCCAATCGACTTACGCCGTGATAACCGCGTCACCGACATTCTGAAAGCACTTGTTGACATGCAATTTGCGTCACCAACATGCACACCGACATCCTAACCACGTCATCGACATGCAGACTGCGTCACCAACATGCTATCCAAGTCACCGACATGCTAATGTAACATGTGTATCAGACTGGCGTCGCGCAGCGGCCTGTGTACGCACATGTATACGCATATATATACTTATATATGTTATTCCAAAGTTTTAAGTTTTCATTTCTGTCACCAGTCCCCATGAATGCCATATTTTTTTGTATTATAATTTTGTCTACTCTTCTCGTCGTCAAAATCGAGGACGACTAAATGACAGCAGAATCGAAGATTATCTCGTGTTGAATTGTCAAAATTCGAGATAACTTATGTGCCATGTTAGGGTTTGTCGAGAAAATATCGAGTTTGACAGAACGAGTCGAGTATTTTGTATGGCAGCGCTGTCAGAAAACGAGAAAATTGACAGAAATAGACAAGAATTACTCACGCGAGAGTGAGTAATTGTCGCGTGTGTCATGTTAGCCCTGCAGGGTGACTAACAACTTAAAGGGCGACTAACTATTGGCTACTAAAAAAATAAAATGGGTAGCAAAAATAATGGGTTGGCAGCTACAGTGAAGTAGCATTTTAAGTAGGTATAAAATGATTTGGGATAGGTTAGGCTACGGCAGAGACTGCACTAACGTCAGATTCCCTCGGCTGTTGGTGACTCTCATTTACCAAAACAAAAACTCTATGCTAGTTTAAATTAAAACAAAGCTAATAATTGATTACAAAGCTGCTACTTTATACTTAATATGCTACTTCACTGTGACTGCCAACCTATTATTTTTGCTACCCATTTTAACTATTTTTAAAACCCTAAATCAGATTAGTTTGTCGCCGCGTTGAATACATGCCTTAAAATAATAGTACAGAAAAAGTTCTTTACTTATAGATTACAGGAAAACCTATAATAAGGGATGTGTTCAAATAAAAGGGAGAGTACAAGAAGAAAAGATCTCCAGATGAAGCAAGTGCCTCACCTGAACCACAGCATAGCACCTTACCACAAGTCAATAAAAATGTTCAATAAACTGCCGACAGAAACAAAAAGTCTAGTTTATACAAGTGGGCCTTAGAATAATGTTAAATAAGTGTATATTCTATTGATGAATTGTTAATTAATATAAACGTCGAAAGCAACATAAATTTAATGATTTATATGATAATTTTATTGAATTTTCTGAATTGACTTATGAAAGTTATGACATTTATTTTTATATTTTTATTAATAATTTGATTTTAATGTAATCTGGATAATTGTAATGATTTAAATATATATTGCATGCATGATGTTTCATATATAATTAGTTATAGAAATTCAGAAACGTTGTAAAAATTGTTAAATTAAATTGAAAAAAATCAATTGAATATGGTAAATCTCTCAATATTGTGCGTACAAACTTACATTTGCAGTTGGAATGTATGGGAAAACATGTTTTCCAACTACAATGTTAAGCTTATTCTTGGGATAAAAAACTAATTTAAAAAAAAAAATTATAACATATTCGGAACCCTCACCACACGAGTTCAACTCGCACTTGTCCGGTTTTTTTCTTAACCTCTACCAAAATAACCCGGTACTGCAGTGCTTCCGTAATGTTACCACGGTTCTTTTCCTTAAACGGCGAAGAAATCATCGATAGAGATCATCGATGATTTTTCGATGATGAGCAGGGTCCGTGGTAGCAACAAGACTGTCCCCAGAATATTAGCGTGCAAAATTGATAGTCCGTTTACTGTGTACTGGGCAGGTGTACACCTGCAGGAAAATAGGAAATTGACTAAGTATAACTGATTTTAAGTAGGTAAATTACCTACTATGTAACTTGTCTTGTTTACTAACAAATTACTAACATCTTTAGTAAAAATTTTTGAAAAAATTAAGGAAAATTATGGACTGTGTCTGAAATAAAAATATTAAATTTTACTCCACCAGAACATGGCAAAAATATGTTGAAGTAGATTCACTTTTGGGGCATATATTTAGAAGGGATTTTTTTTTTATGAAAATAATTGTACGTGAACAAAACTCCATCGTTTTTTTTTCGATTTCTTGCGGTTTCACTAGGCCCTTGCGCGAGTAGAACAATGGCGGACCATGTGCACGCGCACCATGAAAAGTTAATCGACAATAATACACAGAAGCTTTTCCTGTTAAGTGCATTACTTTATGTACTTACACAAATTCGATAAAATGCCTTCAAATGTAATGTATTCCGCGGCACGTCATCATCTGCCTGCCTGTTCCCAACTACGTCGGGGTCGGCTTCCAGTCTTACCGGATGCAGCTGAATACTAGTATTTTACATGGAGCGACTACCTATCTGACCTCCACAACCCAGTTACTGGGTAATACGATATCCTTTGGTAAGACTGGTTGTCAGACTTTCGGGCTTCTGACGACCCGTAACGACTGTCAATGATCTAAGAATGACAGCCGGGACCAACGGCTTAACGTGCTTTCCGAGGCACGGAGGGGTTTTGGTATGTAAAGATGGTCACCCATCCACGGACCAACCGCGGCAAGCGTAGCTTAACCTGATCGATTGACATGTGCGGCTGTTATTACTTAGCCACAAGCATATGTTAGTTAGTTATTTAATTTAATACTTACTGTAGTACATAGGTTTTATTATTGTGTAGCATTACTTTACTGTAAGTATTAATAAATGTTTACTGTTGGTTAATAAATTGAATCCTTCATATTATTGAAACCGGTTTATTTCAAAATTAGCACGCGCTTCTCTCGTAGATTTTATAAGACTACCTAGTTTTTATACAAATTGTTCGTGATTTTAAACTTAATTTTTTTCATTGACTCTTATGAGGTGTAAACGAAACCATAAAACTTCTTATAACGAGATGGTCTCGTGTATTAGGTACTCATCTATAACAAACAGAGGTTTCCATGTGAAAATTAAGTAAAACAATGGCTAAATAAAGTTTATATAAAGCGAAGGACTTTCTCTGTCTGGGATGGGAAATATGTGTAGAGTCTCACTATGATTATTAAGTGAACAATACCATTCTTATTTATGCAATGAAAGTAACTGTTACTGCAATGGCTCGGTTTATTAATATTTTCACTCGTTTTTTTCGTAACTTTATTATTATAATTTTGCAATTCAAAACAGTTCAAAAGTTACCTAAGCTTTTTTGGCACAGTTTTGTATGATAGTCGGTGTTACAAAGTCTGTCGTTTTAGCTGAAAATAAACCCGAGGAACATTGCCTTCCTGCCGCCAGTCCGCGCCGTAATCGTTGCTTGCCGCTAAAGTTATTTCAGTTATTATGGAAGGTTAAGGGATGTACTAGTATTTACCTAAGTGCCTACTTTTTCGTAGGATTACCATGTTAACATAATTCAATACTCGGTGCCAGTACGTACTTAGTTACAGTAGACCGAGAACTGCATTATCTACAAACGTAATTATATTCAAAAGATAACAAAATAAAGTGCTGTTTTATGAGCAACCGTAGCTGTAACCGTAGCGTAGCGCGTAGCAGTGCGCGTAGCAGATCACGGAAATAGGAAATGCCATAAGCAAAAGTGAAAAATGTACATAATATAGTAGTAGACACTTCCTGAAGTTTCACACACTGGAACTTTCATTTACTTTGTGAGCAAATATTACATTACGTAAATACTTAAAGTAATATTTTAAAACAAAGTAACTAGAACTTGTATCGCTTCTAGGTATCAAGTTATTTATATCATCAAAGAGTCGCCCACGTGTTCCTGACGGCTCTCAAAGTAAATGAAAGTAGTAAAGTATGTACGAGATTTACATACTTAGTAAAATAAAGGACCCAATAGCAGTCTCCAGAACAGGAGTCGAAGCCAGGTGCTGGTTGTCAAGGGTTCGGGAGAAGCTCAAGCTCAAGCTCAGCGCACAGCGGACGGAGCTCCGGCGGGATCTCATGGCGTCATGGAAAGTACGGTTGTCGCAACCCAGTGCTGGGCACGCCACAATTGCGGCGATAAGTCCCCTCTTTGAGGAGTGGCTGGAGAGGCGCCACGGCGTCCTCACCTTCCGCCTGACGCAGGTCCTCACCGACTGTGATGAACCTCACCGACTGGAGGTGACGGCTGCCCATGCCCTCTCGCTCCGTACCATGGCCTGAACCAGGGCCGGACGCGAGAGATCTCTGCCGCCGATCGCCCGGAGGACACGGTGGAGCATACGGTGGAGGTCTGCCCGGCCTGGGCAGAGCACCGCCGTGTCCTCGTGGAGGCGATCGGCGGCAGAGATCTCTCGCGTCCGGCCCTGGTTCAGGCCATGGTACGGAGCGAGAGGGCATGGGCAGCCGTCACCTCCTTCTGCGAAGCAGTAATGCTCGCGAAGGAGGAGGCGGGACGGTTGAGGGAAAGGCATGTTTCGCGCCCTCTCGCCCCTAGCCGCCGCAGGAGACGCCCTGGGCGTCGGGAATCCCAGGCGGATTTCCGGCCACCGTAGGCGCGGGCATGCGGACGGTGAGCAATGGGTAGATCACCGTCCAGCAAGGACCAGGCCCGGGTCGACGGTGCGTCGTATTCCACGCGCGCCTCAAAGAGATGTCGTCAGCACAAATGTAGGGGTCCACTAGGGCCGATGCCTGCCGGGGTCGCGGGAAGGTACTTATGGGTCACCGAGTCTCCTGGCAACACAGGCAACAGGAAGGAATACGGGTGGGTTTTAGTCAGTAAGAGTCTGACACACCCTCCCGCTCCGCCCAGAGCGGGAGAAGTTATTTGATGAAACCTCATGACAATACCGTTTTCAGGAGTACTACTTTCCGAAATGTGCCGAATTAATCATTAGGTAGGTACATATTGTAATTAATATTTACCGTTCAAAAGTTCGTCTAAACACTTCCAAGTTAGAGTTTTGGCTGTAGGACGGTCACATTCTAAGCCTTCACAGCCTCAAACTCCTAATTAAGTATTGATTTACTATGGTAGATCTGGACCAATTCATAATTAATAACTTCCTGTAATCAACCAAAAGAAATATGTGTAGGTACGTTGTCATCTGTTCGTAACTCAAACATACACGTCCGATATATATTTATAATTGCTTTAATTTTGTTGATACCGGAACGGAAACGCATAATATTATGCGTTATATTATAATATAACAGCGGGTGCCCATCACATCACATCACAACACAACACAACACAACATATCGAAGCGTGCGCTTTTTATGTAGGTAAGAGAGAAATAGATTTCCACTCGTGTGAAATGAAGTAGATTCGTGTTTTTGATACGGTTACAGAATAACGTTTTTATTTATTTATTTATTAAAACTTTATGCACAAGTAAAAAAAATAATACCGTACAAAGGCGGACTTAATGCCTGAGGCATTTTCTACCAGTCAACCTTAGGGTGATGCAGAGAAGACACATGGCAGGTGCAACTTAAGGGATAGATAACACGAATATAACTACATAATACAAGAATAGATACGTAGATACATACATATAAATAGAATAAACTTTGTCAGGAGAAATAACGATCAGTAGAGGAGAAAACGAATCCAGCAAAATATCAGCGCTGGGATGTTTCTGCCAACTTCTTACGTATATGTTCACGTGTCTTCAGTTTTTCTCGTTTAGTCTAATCTTTGTCCATTCAAAATAGTTTTATTTTTCCGATTCACTACAATTTACTTACTTTTAAATGATCGCATATTTTTTTTCCAGTATTTCAGCGGTGTAAAAATTGTAGATGACCCTGTCAGTGAGTACCTACGAGTATAATGGATATTAAAGAATTTGCGCTGATATCGCAATGCTGTCATAAGTGGGAGGCTTTCAAAATTATTGTATCATAACAAAAATGTAACAAAAAATAAAAATAGTAGTCCTAACAAAAAAAAAAAAAAATACAAAACAGAATCATAAAGTTGGGGACATCAAGAAAAATACCAAATATTTTATTAACTTATTTTTTTGTTTTGATTCGTTTAATTTTTTCACACCAATAAAACATTTGTATCATAATCACAATCACAAATTCACAAGCTACCAGATCATATGCATAATTGTGCATGCATATCCTACTAATCAGTATGATGGATAAATGTTAATAATTATAAGAAAATACAGTTTTTCTTAAACAATATACAAACTTCTAAACTTTAATTACAGCCACAAACAAAATCAGTCAAACCACAAAAAAAACTCACTTCTTTTTCAAATTTTCTATCGCAATCACACGCCTAAGCCTTAAGGCACACAATATTTTTTTTTTCATTTAAGGACGAGCTGTTCGTTCACCACGTGTGACTTCTGTCTAACAGTTCATTTTTGTTACGTTAGCAATAAAAACTGTAACAAAATGTTACAAAAAGTAACGGAAACCACAAGTCTAACGTAACCTAATATTCATAAACTCGGAATCATGAATCAAAATGTCATCAGTTTTACGAACATTTAACGACTTATCATTATAGCGCAAAATAACAACTAAAATAACTAAATAAGATATTTACTTTTGGCTGTCGTAAAATATTACACAACACTCAAAATTTACCTAAACGTTTAAGAGCACAGACACATTCTCACAGCTATCGTACACAAAGTTGCCGCTGAAAGCACTGTAGTGTGACCAGTAATAAATGAGAGAATTTTACTAAAGTTTACGGTAATCATTATAAAAAAAATTGAATAAAAAAAATAGATGTGGGATATAATATTGTTTTTTTTTTTAATAGATAGATTTTAGATACATTAATTATTGCTTCTATCTTTGTATAAATATTTATTTAATATTACAAGCGAGATATTTCTTGTGCCGATTAAAGTATTAAAGAAGATTTAAGATCTTACCTCTAAGATGGAACAACATGTTTTGTGTGTTCTTCTTTACTAATTATTGTTAGCTTGGCACATAATTCAATTTAAACCCTCGTAATTTTGCGAATTTGTAAGAAAGCACTTCAATAAGGTATTTCTAATTAGTACAAAAAGCTAATGGTTTTAGTTCCGGTTGTAAATAAATTTGATAAGGTTTTCACTTTCCTAATTACAATTAATTAGATTTAAGCAATCTTATCGGCAAGACATTTCTTTTTCACTTTATGTATGTAATGTTTACACATTTCCTATGTGAATTCGTGCATTTACCGAATTGCAAAACTTTTATCGAGTGTATTTCCTGGTTTATTTAGTATGCTGACGTAATAAATAAGTATCTCTGGAAACAAACTGCAGCGCCGCCGATTCATGCAGGCTCGGTATATCATTACGCTGCGAGTGATTCAGTAATAACCTCTGTTTAAAGTGTGCTCTATATTTAGCTTACACAACTTATGGTTTCGTTCACCTCGCATTGAATACAGACGAGTTTCATATCCAAGTGTTACCGTACACCGTTCAGACTCCAGCCTCCGAGCCACACATCTCATGAACCACTCCAGCGCCGCCCGACCATGTGTACAGCCATTTAAATTGTCTATAAATATAAAACGACCGATTTTATTAACTGATCTTTTATTACAAGTAATCAACGACAGAGGAATTAAAAAAACTCAAGATCGAGCGTATAGAGCTTTCATCAAAACGGTAACATTAATCCATGGATAACACGTGTGTCGGCAATTACCGCGAGACTTTGTAGCGGGGCGACGGCGACGGCAACAATGCTGCTTGGAGGTTTAACGGCGAGCGGCGCCGGCGCAGCGCACGCTCAGTGCGACCGGCACGCCCGCGCAGACATGCTGTGCCCCGCGCGTTGCTCGTGCTTCCTCTGCCGCGAGCTGCAGTCCTGCCGCGCCGCGGACTCCAGGAAACCCAACAACAAAAACATGTGCGACAATTTCATACTGAAGAAGGCCGAGGCGTGGGAGCCCATGAAGTTCATCCGCGGAGCTGCGCGCCTCTCCGTCAGGCATTGGCAGAGCAGAGATCCCCTCACCTCCAACAAGACGAGGATTGCGACGCACAAGTCCACCAGCTGCGAACAGCTGTACCCGCACCCCTCCGAGGACGAGTCGGGCCCGTTCGGCATGCGCCGCGCGCCCAGCACCGACCGTGTGAAACCGCAGTCCGAACACAAGGCCCTGTTCAAACTCCTCGGGAATTCTCGGAACAAGAAAACAAACATTAGTGATGCTTCAGAGTCAAAAGTACGGCGTAGTGTTTTGAATTTCAGAAAGACTGAAGCTCCTACTTCTAAGAATGTTCATGAAAAGTACATTCCTTTGCTGCACGTGTCGTCGCCCACGGAACATATCTATAGTGAACCCCGACCCTTCATAAGGAGCCCACAGTCCCAGTTCGATGAATGTTGTCGACCGCCGGTATACCAGAGCGTGGAAAAGAGGAAGGAAGAACTTAGTAAGTGTTCTGCGGACAAAAAGGCATACAGCAACCGGCTTCCGTGTTACGAGGAATTAGCGCAGAGACTTTCCCAGGAAAATAACAAAAAAGCAAACTTACCTCTTACGGAAGGTGGATTAGCGAATAAGATCACACAGAATAACAATAAAGTTGTCATTTATTTTGGAGATTCCATAATTCGCAAACATAATGAGCAAAAAAAGGAAGAATATCGACTCAAAGAGGAGCCTGCTAAAGAAGAAGTTATTTATGCGAATCGACTTTTAGAGGAAACGGGTAATTTGGGACTGAGGAGAGAAGTAGAAAGGGATGGAGGCAATACACAGATGATATCAGAAGTTCAGGTTCCAGAAGCTATATATTCTGAAATCAAGGCTGATGACAGTAAAGATACACAAGACGTCGTGACGATTAACGATGCGACGTACAAAAAGGACGTGTTTGGAACGATGAGTTCTGACGGGTTCCTAGTGGTGGAGTTTGAAGGTAATTTCGATAGAGCTCAGCAGCTCGTGGAGCTGGTGCATGGAGGCGGGTTGGACCACCATGAGGCTACGGTGCTCGACGAAGATGAACACTGTGACTGGAGTTTCATCCAAGACTGGAGGAAGCGGTAAGAACAAAGATGCTGTTATGTCTGCTCCAGACGAGCTGACCTCGATCCCATCTACTTTGTTTTATAATCGCAATATTCATAATATTAACAGTTACGGTGTGACCTGAGAGCTCAAGTATTGTTAATTGTGTAGGAAGCAGGCCAGTCGAAATAGAGTAAATATTGTTACAATTTTATACCTCTTCAAACTAAGTCACTTGGTTTCTTAGGTCACAGTATTTAGGAAAGTTTACATAGACCGAGACATCCATATTAATTGACTGCAACTGTTCTATATTTAATTAAATGCACCTATTGGCTAGCAGGCTGTAGAAATCTGTCACCACTTGTGCCTTGTTAAGAAATCGTTAGTGCTGGTCCGTAATTTCAACTGGTTTCAATTTCAATTAACTTAGAGTCGCTGTCTCAAGAGTTATGGTTTCACATAGAGAGAGCGTAGCTAGCATTCACTTCAACCGTGTGTTCACAGAGTTTTCTTCTAACTATTTAATGATTCTTATATTTCCTTACATAACGGACACACACAGCATATTTTTTTCCGATGTGTGAGCGTTCGGGAAGACATTCGCGTTAATTGCGTAGCAATTCCGCCGATAACAATCGTGTGTTGGTCGACGAACTCGTGTGAGCTTCTGCTTCTTTGTGGCGATACCGATCGGGCCAAGAGCGTGCCAACACTCGCACTTGCATTCTCGTCCTTATCGCCTCACGTCACATCTGAATTTTAAATGACATCTTCTTTCAATCAACATCGAAGGTTCCGCTTCACCCTTCACATCATCTTTTGTTCTGTCTCTTAGATTTTCTTGTTTATTGGATTGTCAGATTTTTTCTCGCACCTTTACTTACTTCCCTGAGAATTCAACACAATCAACATTAAAACTGTTAACAATTCAATTAAAAATGGTGATGCTCTTAAGAATGAATGCCGGTTTCATAATAATCCAGCGCGATCTTTTATCTCGGAGTTAATTATCATTACGTTCTTATTCAAGTTGAATTTGTTATACTTTTTCAACGAATTCATGCTCATACAAAACTAAATTGGAGAAAGTTTGACACAGTATGCCTTTAAGAATACGTTGATTATGGAAATAATCAACGCATTCGAATACCATCGGAGAAATAAAGATGGCAGTGCATACTGAAAATTAATTTATCAATATTGGTATTTTTTTACGAAACGTTAGCCACTAATAGCCTAACGTATCGTTCGCGGGTAATTGGATTAAACAACTTACCTACTTACTAATTAAGTATCTAAAGATGATTGCGTCATGGCTGTCTGGTTGCTCACATAATAAACAACACAGTGATAATTGTAACATTTAAGTTTGCTACTTTGTTGACGGACTTTCTTTTCAGTTAAAGATACGCTCATTTTGTTCCATCTATCAGGTACTTAGTTCTCAAAGTTTACTGTTTGTTCTAATCAGTCAACCTAGGGTGCACTCAGTCGTTCACATAAACATACCAAGCTGCAAGGCTGTCAAAGCCAGGAGACACGCGTTAGCCAATCTGGCGCCCATAGCGTGGCTGCATTAGCCAATAGGTCGTGCTTACCCCGTGTCACGGCACTCACGGCACGCCCGATTGGGTGCCGAAGCCCAGTTGTCTACCGTGTTGGCACCTTAATCTATCGGTCACGAGCATTGTTGCCTGCTTGCCTCAATCGATTCGACCATTTTGAACCAAATCATTATTGCATGCTGATGGACTTTACATTCCACTTTTGCATGACCGCAGCTTTTTGCTTACCCAAACAGACTTGTGTCAGTTGGGTGAGTCGGGTCCTTGACTTAAATTGTTTTGCTAGTCAGTAGTCAATAACAACAGGAAATGCCTACGTTTACGCACATGAACAAAACATGATGATGACATTCAAAATGATCAAAACAGTTAAATGTCCGTGAAGGGTGACCAAGGACAGCATGTCACAATATCCCGTTATGCTATTTTTGCACTCATCAAGAACAATTTTCAGGGCAACATAGTCGTGATTCGCTTGGAGCGCGTATTCCTATGAGCAGGCGTTTGTTATGGGCGCATCGCATTGTGTTCATGCTTGGGCGACAATTACTACGCGCTAGCTCATTTATGTGACGTAAGAGCTTCACTTTTGAAACAAACAGATTTGCACTCCTCAGATATTTGAGTATCACATCTTGATCTACGGAGGCTGTTTTCTTTTTGTGTATTCTATAGTTTTCAAAATGTCTCTTAGTTCAGTGTCCCTCTTGGCAAAGGCCTCCTCTAACAACTTCCACTGATTCAACTCTTCTCCAATTTTGACCCGCCGCGTCGTGAGCTTTAATTCGACTTCCCAGCTTTTGTATAATCCCTGTTCCTTTTGCCATCTTTTTTTACCGCTCTGTCACAACTTCACTTCATTTCTCTTGAGTGTCTTTTAACATGTGGCACCTCCTTAGTAAAAGTTAAAGACCTTTAACAAACCGTGTTTAAAAATAACAATCAAGACGAATCAATTATCACAAACAACCATCCAGATTCTTGATTTAAAACCTTAGAGAATATAACATTTAAAACCACTCACTTCGTACTGAAACGAGTTGACCATAGACAATAACAAAAAACAAAAGGGGAAATTCATTTCTTGGACAGTTTTTATGTAATTTTTACCAAATTCAAAGTCAAAACGTTTATTGCGAACTAAGTGTAAATGTTGGTGTTATTTTATGTTAGTAATAATTATGACTTAGCAGCCTTTCACAAGCATTGCAATTATCATTCGCCTGCCCTTATCATCCTAAATTAGCATGTAATATACATTATTATTACTTAATTATTGTCTTTTATATTAGTACAATTAAATTGAGAAAATATAGTTATGTCAAAATAAAATGTCACTAATAATGAATTTAATACAATTATTCAGCAATATTACCTAATGTCATCATTTTCAGATAGTATAATTTATAATTATAATTTTATATGAAGTTAAATATAGGACAGATCGCCACTTTTGTACATGAGAGAAAATCATAATTTTAAGCTAGACTCGAAATATTCTTTTACTGAGTAGAAACATTTTTGGATTAGGTATAGGTAGTTTTAGCCTTTTTTGGGATATTGTTACTGATTTTTCAGTTGTTGGGCAACTTATTATATATTTAATTGCCATATAATATGGGCTATTACTGAACATTTTAATTCTTGATGATGGAGCGCATAACCTCTTTTTAAAGCGAGCGTTGACGTTGTGCGTATCTTCTACTTTAGTGAACTTATCGATACTAAAAAAAAAAATACGCAAATGTCAAGTATGTATATTGACGGCAGAGTTAGAATCTGTTATTTTATAAAGTATGGTGGTTGGTGGTACCAACCAGGCGATACCGACATGTTCTTTGAAGTTTGTCTTATCCAACTCAAAAATTACGTAATTATTATGCACGCATGACATTGCTTCTGTAGAGTTTCTCATTTTACTGTACATTTTACGTTCTTTATCTTTATAGGATCTCATTTCTCAGATTAGGTAGTGATAAAAGAAAAGATGGATGGATTATTTGAAAAACTATTATGGCTAAGAAGAAAGTGAACACTGAAATGACAGTTGATAGAGATGTAGAGAAGAAACAGCCGTACCTATTGCTCTAACAGCAGGAAGATGAGACCTAAATAGTGACATCTTTATGAAGGGCAAAGAGAATCATATCACCACATACATGACCATGTTTCATTCCTACTTTAGTTCTGCGTCCCTTACACAATCAGTTTTTAATCTTCAAGTAGACTGCCAAACCATCAGTTAGGCGTATCTTCTGAATCTATTTTCTATACGACAATTTTAATGGTCTTTAATTATTAATTATGGAAACCTCTATAGACGACCATTGTTAGAGACTCGGGAGGTTTTAAGCTTAGCGGTCAGACTTCCCGTCACGTGACTGCAATGAACAAAACAATTGCTCTACTTCTGATATTGCGAAACTCAGTAACCGGCTGCGATTTACAATTGAGCTAGAATATTCTCAGTATAACTGCTCCATCAACATTTTCCCGTTGCTTTGCTTATTTGGCTTAAGATGGCAATAAAAGATTTCTCTCAAAAAATAAGTTGGCTGTTATTTCGTTGTCACTCAACGTTGTACTTGTAAACATTGGTGATCAGAATTGCATCGTCATTCTTATGTTCTTGAACGTGACCAAGGAAAGCTTTTATCGTTCTTTTGTTAGGAACCTCACGTATATCATTCATGCCTTTATTTTCAACATTAATATAAAAGTTTTCGATACATATTTAATTTGGACTTCAGTGTTACTGTCAATCAATTCCTATTTAACGGGAATTACAAATTTCTTTTTTGTATGAAAGTTTTAGGAAATATTCAATTTCGCCGTATTTTCATCAGTGTAGTTATTAGGAAGATCACGATTTTCTCCACGGATATTTTCAAACTATTTTTGAATCCTAAATCTCTTTAGAGTAATTTATTCTTTTTATTGATTATTTATTTATTTATTTATACTAACTACGTATACTTACACAATACTTTTTCGTTCATAATGGCCACAACTTAGTGGTACCTATATTTCCACTCAGGGGCAATATTTAATTGGTAAACATTGCTTCTTGGTTTCCATTATCATTCCTATTTCCAACTTTATTGGCATTAGTTCCCAGTTTAACTGGAAGCTTTTCAATTCTACTCCCTTCCTTGACAAAACACAATCCAAGGAAATCAGTTCACATGGCGTAGATACAAAAACGGTTAGCTCCACCTGTAACATCATCATACGATTGGCCATGCTCCTCTGCGCCACGGTCAGGCCACATTCACGCTTCTCCACCTTGTCTATGTATTCCCCTAATTTTGCATCTATTACGACTATTGTACTTACTATATTAAGACCGAAGAAGTAGCAGTCTTTTGCGCATAGCATCACAGCGGACCCTATCAGCAGACCAACACTGGGGTATTTGTTTTTTTTTTCAAAGATCGCAGCATCATGCTGAGGTAGGAGCCTTTTTAGCTTCGCAAAGGTCTTCTTTTTGTTTTTACCATTTTGTTTGTTTTAAATTTCCTTTTAGGGTTCCGTACCTCAAAAGGAAAAAAAACGGAACCCTTATCACTCAAGAGTGATCTTGATCACTCGTGTGTCTGTCTGTCTGTCTGACTGTCTACCTGTCTGTCTATCTGCCTGTCCGTCCGTCCGTCTGTCACAGCCGATTTACTCCGAATCTACTGGACTAAAAAAAAGTTTTGCATACTGTACTGTCATAAAAAATATAATAATATTATTTCAGACGTAAAATAATAATCTTCCTATCATTATTTCAAGATACAGAAATGTTGATCGAATAAGAGAAAATAACGTTCGAGTGATACAGAGTCCAAATTTTCGAGCCAACTTTTTTGTGATATTGTGCAAGCCAACATTTCGCATAGGTTTTTGAAATGACGTAGGAACCAGGTAGTATTTTTATTTTATTTGAAGTAGAAATTCCGACTAAGACAAACCCGTAACTCAGTTTACGGTGATGTAAGAAAATAACAATGAGCCACAAGTAATAAAGAACTAAGGGTAAAGTTGAGGGTTAGCGAAAAATGTAACCCTGTGGCTATTACCAGAATTCTATCTAATCATCTTCAACCCTAATACAGAAACAGTCGCCAAAGCAACACATACACAGATGGTAACCTAATCCAGAATAGCTCCTTTACGTTAGTCGACAACTCGGTCAATAGGCACGCAGCATGCTTAGCTCTCCGCATTCCAATCTCCGAATGCAGTTGTGGACAACTCGTGCGCACTTCTTGCGACGATTAAGCCTTTTGACTTATACTACTGTATAAGTACTATGTGCTGGAAACGGTATACGTGCTCCATCGTAGTGTTACAAGATCTTTACGCATGCAGCAGTGTTAATGTAGATCAGACATAATACTGGCCGCAAAGCATATATTATACTCTCATTTATTGGAACGTAGCACAAAAGTATTACGCTGACGGCCAGTTGGTAGATGTGGAGTGAGATGTTACAAGTAACAGCACATTGTGGCATTAGGGCGATTGGTCGCAGCTGTATCGGCCGCGTGGCTAAGTGGCGACTGGTCCTTAGTCACGCACTGCGCCGGATCAGGCGTTCCGTTGACACCGGCCCGGGCAGCCCGTTAGCACGCTAGCCACGCCTCGGGGGCACAGGTTATTGGGAAATTGAGTGCAGCTAATGCTTTTGTGCAATTGACAGTTAGAAGCGGTTTGATGAACTCTGTAGATTCAGGCGACAACTTTACTGAGTTGGGATTTGAAAAGTCTTCAATGGCTACGTCTGGATTTTTCTAGCCACACAATTATTATAGAAAAAAACTGTTATATATCACTTAGTGTTATGCAAATATAAACTATTTGACCTGAAATCATGTCCAGCTGTTATCAAACATCCGTTCCGGCCTATCATAACTTTATAAACATCCTTCTCTATTATTGCGAATTCATTATATCGAGGCAAGTTCCATCAACTGAATGTATGTTAAAACTTCTGTTCATTAGTTGGTACCTAAGTTTCTGAAAACTTTTCTGAAATTTGTTATCATTCTGATACTTTGCTCCGCGTAAAACTAGGGATAAAGTAATTTGGCTTAGCCTCATTTCGAACGAGTTTTTCCGGCACACGCTTTTTAGGCAAACCTACACTGATTCGATCTTTTTTGTGTGTGGAGTTAATTAACATTTAAGATGGTCGCACTTAGAGCCTGCGATCAAAACGTTAATGTTTATTTGTTTATGTTGTCTAGGCCATCAAGCGGGTGTCGTCCATCAGAAGAGGGGGCGTGGTGCGGCGGCGTGTCGGGCGCGCGGGCGCTGCGCGTGCGCGTGAGCGGGGCGGCCACCGCGCCGGCGCCCGCGCACGCGCGCCGCCTGTCGCCGCCGCCGCACGCTCACCGAGCGACCACACCACCGAAACCGACCTCACCCACCAATAAACGTATGTTTAACTTTATGAAATACTACGTAACAGAACATAAGTAATAAAATATGCAAAACTAGAAGAATAGGTTAATTAATGAGCTAAATATTTAATTAAAATCGGAACAGAAGTAGTATGGAATATTATATAATAGAATATTATAGAATAACTCTTAGCTACTGAACTACAATGTATCGTATAATTGTGTATCAATTCAGATGACGTAAAAGTAGCAATGTTATCGATGTTTTGTCGCTGACCGTAATATTCGTACCAATATAGTGCCATGATCAGGCCTTTCCCAAAGGTATCAAAGTCTAAGTCAAATCATTAATTTAAATAAGCATATAAAAGGCACTTTGAACGTCAAAATTAACTACAAAACCAACCAACTCAGTTGTTTTGATGTAGGTATTGGCATAACTATTGAAAGTTCGTGGGGATCACCCTGACTAGGATAGATTTATTGGTTGGAATCAAACACGGCAGATGACGGCTACATGGCGGGGCTTTTTTATTGTTGACAGATGTCACAGATAGACCACAGATTACACAGTTCATTTTGACACGGAGTACACTTCTGTTATATTTTAATGAATATGCCACAGGCTGATTTATATATACATTAGATGATTACAGAGCAAATATTATGTTCCTTTACATTCGGACTTCGCACAGTGGAACGAATGTATGGGAGCGGTTGGACGTAGACATGTCCGAAAAATAAGAGTAAAATTATGACAAACTAATGATGCCATCTTATTCGATTACTTAATGCCTTCATAAATTGTGGTGATGAATTTCTTCATAACTCCCATATTTCGGGAGTAATTTGAGAAAATGTGAAATTTTACTATGAAAATGAGTGTATCGAGCTCTCTCCCTCCTGATTCCGGGCTTGTTTCAAGTAGCGGTCTCTAATATCGTAATGCTATTACTAAGAGCTATATTTAATACTAAGACACATAGTGCGCCAAATGTGCACTTTCTGGGATAAAAGGAAATGAAAATTTAAAAAAAAAAACGTTTTTTCCCCATTTGTATTTACTTTAAACCGCAGACAGACTTATTAAGAGGTCTATAAATATATTATATATATACAGAAATATATATTAACAAAAATATTCACAAGAACTGATGAGAGTATGACTTTTAAGTAAGTTGATAATAAATTACCTAGTTTCATTAAAAGTACAATAAATAATTAAGATGTAAGCTCTAATTTACTAAGTTACACATTTTAAAACAATAACATCATTTAATTATCTTCGTCATCATCATCATCATCAATTAATTCAAATTCAGAATCGATGTCCGCTAAATCATTTATGTTAACAAATTCGATATCACTTTTCTCAGAATCCGTAAGCTCATAAAATTCCTTAAAAGAAGATTTTTTTACAAACTTATTTCCTTTTGGACGGATACTTGTAACAAGTGGATCAGAAGACAGTAAAAGATTGTGCATAATATCTTCATTGCATGAGATACTGCTATGCTTTCGAGAATGCCCCTCTCTATATTTTCTAAAATCTTTATTTCTAGCCTCAGATGCCTCTTCGGATAGAAAACCAATGGGCACAATTGACATGTTCTGAACTATGTCTGGCCCATGCATTAAAATTTTATGAAGTGAAGAAGGCATATAATACCATGGGTATAACTCCACGTAAAGCTTAGCAGTATCAAAGCAGAACTCTCGGAATTTAGTTACGTTGATCTTCTCTCCTGATGAAATACACTGCAAGATCACACAGATTTTTCTTAAAAGCATAGCATCTATTCCGGTCAGTTCAGCAGATTTAGTGTAGTTTTCAAAAAATCTCCTTGCCGAGTTGCCATTGTTGGTGGATCCACTGCCTTGTTTCACAACATCGAGAAGTAAGCCCGTTTCTCTTCTTACAGCCTCTTGAACTCTTTTCTTCCTGTCATCAACTTGCCTTTTTGCTATATCACCCCTTACTTGCCATGATTTTATGTCTAATTTGTAGGAAATGTGTAATAAGCATTCCATTGAGCGAATCCAAGCGTGAAGGGTGCTTAAGCTATATTTATACATGTCCTCGTTTGCGTGTTTATCTTTGATTAACTCTAAATTATTCATTTCTTTAGGACAAGCCTTGCATATGTCACACACTGAAGCTGCTGTATTGGATATAATGGAATGAATTTTACCATCAATCATTGTCAACAGCAGTTGGTGTTTGACACTAATTCCATCAGTGATGGTGGATGGAGTTAAGGCTTCAATCTCTGCTTCGATTTCAGCCATCTCTCTCTGCACATTTTCTTTGGTTTCCTTTATAAACTTAAACAATATTGGCCGGCAAAATGAAGTGGAAGATGGTCGCTCGTTTTCCCAAATTGTTACACCTTTTGAGACGAGCCGCAGTGGTACAAGACTAATCATAAAATTACTAGCAAGATCGATTTGCTCATCTTCACTCGTCCTTTGATGATAAATGCTTTGGCTAGATGATCCGTCAAAACCCCATTTGCTGGTCAATACGAGCTGTTGATTGGGATCAACAGGGGTTTCTAACGACCTAATAAGTCTTCTTGAGGTTAAATCCATCAAGGCTTGTAATTTGATTTTTGCAGAGCTCTCTGTAACTGTGAGATCTTCTTTGGCCGGATAGCACTTAATTTTTTCTTTAACCAACATGTAGTAACTCGGGTATTGAAGAGCTCCTTCTTGAGTGTTGAAATCCCGAAGAGTGTTATAGCGCCATTTCGATAAGTTCATCGATACATAAAGAGCCAATGCCTTCAAAGGGGATATTTCCCGTACCTGAATTGATTTACCTTCAATGAAGGCTTTGATTTTTGAGGCCTCTTCTGGATTCTCCGTCAAGTATTTCATAACATAAGCTGTATCGCTTTGTCCTGCCTTTTGAAGCGCCCTTTCGGCCGAAAACATAATTTCAGCGCTGCTACTGCTGCATGAAAGACTATCTTCAGTGCGTCTTCTTTTTTGCCGGTTACTAAGGTCCTCAAAAGATTTACGAGGACTAGGATGTGTACAAGTTGAAGCATCAGATTTAGCAGGAGAAATTATGGGCTCGATGACGTCACTTATATTTTCTGTAGAAGGTTCCATATTTTCATTCTGTAATTCCGGCCATTGAATTGCAGCCTGTAGCCAAATCTCATGTTTCTTCCGAAACTTATCTGTGCTTCTTCCAGACTGTGTCCATTTTGCATAAATGCGGTAGCAAAATCGACGACACCAGTCTTTTAAACTTGTTTCAGCACTTTCACATAACTGAACACAACTGTTATCTTTTAAAACACTGAACAAATAGTTAAAGTCGCGTAAATCTTTATGTGCGCGTGCGCATAAAGCAACGTGAATATCAAGATTTGTATTAAAATTTGGAAAATACATTGCGAGATTAGCTTGGATACAACGAGGTGTAAATCAACACTGGTTTTAAAGTTACTAATAGTGACCTATTTATATAAAATCCAGGTATCCCAGGTATCCTTTGTTAAATATTGCAAGGTAATTAGTTATTGTAATAATTAGTAAATGATGCATGCTAAATTAGTGTATTAAGAGCCATTTAGTAATTAAATAATAGCAATGTTCTTATCAGTAATCATTAGTGCATCAGTTTTATATGTAAACCTTAAGTCCCTAATTATATATCCTAATTAGCTTATATCTTCTCTAATTGGCTGCTCAGAAATGTTATTGTAATAAGGTAAACCTTTAGAAAAACGGTTTTAATCAACAAAATAAACAAAAAATAAAAAAATTGTGTTATAAAATAAACATCACTCTTTATCCCAGAAAGTGCACATTTGGCGCACTATGTGTCTTAGTATTAAATATAGCTCTTAGTATTAGCATTATGATATTAGAGACCGCTACTTGAAACAAGCCCGGAATCAGGAGGGAGAGAGCTCGATACACTCATTTTCATAGTAAAATTTCACATTTTCTCAAATTACTCCCGAAATATGGGAGTTATGAAGAAATTCATCACCACAAGTTATGAAGGCATTAAGTAATCGAATAAGATGGCATCATTAGTTTGGCATAATTTTACTCTTTTTTTTCGGACATGTCTACGTCCAACCGCTCCCATACATTCGTTCCACTGTGCTTCGGGGAGGGAAAATATTCCAGTGCGATTTTTTCTGATAATGATTCTATCTCAATACGTCTAGCGCCACACACTTTTCTGTGTCAAAAACAGGAACTAACGAATGTTGCCACTTAATTTTTAACACCCCCCCTCAACATTTATTTTCCTGATAGCAAGACAGTTGTAACCATTACAAAGTACTCGTATTAAAATTTAAAAAAATTAACTTAACAAACTTTTCAAATAAAGTTTTACCCAATAGCTTAGTTAACAAATCTGCTAAATTATCTTCAGTTTTAACATATTTCACAGAGATACATTTTTCTTTTATTTTGTCCATAATGAAGTGATACCTGATATCCAAGTGTTTTAATCTTTTATTATTTTCATTATTATAAACTAGTTTTATCACTGACTGATTGTCTTCATACAGTGTCGCTTCATTATTGATAACATCAAAATCACACAACAGGCTTTTCAACCAACATGCTTCTGTAATAGCCATACTTAATGCAATATATTCTGACTCAGTGGAGGATAATGACACACTAAGTTGTTTTTTACAACACCATAATATAATACAATCAAATATTTTAAAGAAATAACCAGTGGTTGATTTCCTATCTTGGGTGTCACTCGCCCAATCTGCATCAACAAAACCTTGCAATTTTGTGCCGGTGCTATTGTACACCAACGAGTAATCTAATGTACCTTTTATATACCGTAAAATACGTTTTAATGCCTTGTATAACATAACGCTAGCACAGTGTTGATATCTACTGAGAAAACTAACTGATACACATAGATCTGGTCTTGTACCGCAAACAGCATACATTAAACTGCCTATAAGTTGTCTAGACCTTTTCTCTATTTATCCTATTATTCAGATTTATCCCTTTTTAATATTTCAAACTTAGTGTCTTGAAATATAAACAATGGTCATTTTTAGATTTACTGAAATTCTCTTTGGTCATGAACTCATAAAATTTTTCATTACAGTATTTTGGGGACTTTTTATAATGATTTATTTAATTTACAGGTTTCACCACTTGGTAATTTTAAGTATACTGTTTCATCTATGTCACCGTGTAAGAAAGCACCTACAACGTCCATCTGATGGACTGGGAGTTGTAGTTTATTTGCAACTGCTATAAAAATTCTAAATGTTGGCAATTTAGCCACTGGAGAATATACTTCTAGATAACAATCTGACTGTTCAAAACCTCTCGCTACTAATCTAGCTTTATATACCTTTTTACCACCTACTTCTTTAATTTTGAAAACCCATTTGCTAGAAATTTCTTTATTTCCTTCTGGAACACTGCTTACTTCTGTCCATGTGTTGTTCTCTTTCAGAGTATCTAGCTCAGTCTTCATAGCATTCTTCCACTCTTCTTTTTCTCTAGAATTAAGTGCTTCTTCTAAAGAGACTGGTTCCGTGTCAATGGATAAAAAATTAGTATCATAATCATTTAGCTTCAATGGTTTCTTTATTTCTCTGCCTCTCCTTGAATGTGTCAATTCTTCTTCTTCATCTTTTGCCTCGTCTGCTGACTCTTCTGACACTTCTTCTGCGTCTTCTGACTCTTCTTCTGCGTTTTTTAACTGTTCTTCTGCTTCTTTTAGCAGTTCTGACACTTCTGCTGCGTCTTCTGACTGTTCTTCTGCTTCTTCCGACTGCTCTGACAGTTCTTCCTTATATGGGCTTATATTGCTATGGTCCTGAGAGTAATTGCCTATTTTCTGATTAAACTTACCTTTCAGGAATGTTACCTCTCTTTTTATAAAAACATCATTTTTGTGTGGAAAATAAATTCTAAAACCTTTTGTTGTTTCACTATAACCTACAAAATATCCTATTTCAGCTTTACTATCCCATTTTTTACGATTTTGATCTGGAACATGAACACCTACTTTTGATCCAAATATTTTTAATTTATTTATATCATATGAACCCTTTTTATACCAAAGCTCATATGGAGTTACATTTTTAATTCTACTCTTTCCAGTTCTATTAATAACGTATACAGCTGTGTTAACAGCTTCAGCCCACAAAGACTTATTTAAACCACTTGACAATAATATTGTTCTAGCCGCTTCAGTTATTGTACGCATTTCACGTTCTATGCAACCATTTTGTTCAGGTGTGTACGGAACACTAGTTTGGTGTACTATACCTAAATTATCTAAGAGAGACTTCATCTCTTTATTTAAAAACTCTGAACCGCAGTCTGATCTTATTATTTCCACTTTATATTCTAAATTTTTAGTAACAAAATTCAAAAAACTTTTTATCTTATCAACTGTTTCTAACTTATTTTTCAGAAAATAAACTGTTCTATACTTTGAGTAGTCATCTTTTATTAATAAATAATATCTGGCACCACCTAAGGATGTAGTTTCCATAGTTCCGCATAAATCTACATGTAAACACTGACCGGGCCGTTCTGCCCTGTTCACACTTAATGGAAATGGTTTTTTATGCAACTTCCCAAGAAGACATGGCTCACATGTTACTTCCTCTTGTTTACTAACACAGAAATCTATGTTACATTTATTTAACACACCTTTTACCTGTTCTATGTCCTGATGACACATTTTCTCATGCCACTCAGAAAGATCATCACTTGATTTACCTACACAAGCATTTTCAACTTTATTGAACCTAAATTTCATAATAAACAAGTTATTCTCACAATATGCTAATGCACAAACATTTATATTTCCCTTTTTTGTGAAATAACAGCACTTATTATTTATTGTCATAACATAACCTTTATCTGCTGTTGAGCTTGCTGAAAATAGATTCATTTTAATACTAGGGACATGTAAAACATTACTTAATGTTGTATTTATCCATTCTTTACCTGTATATGCTTCCAAGGAAATGATACCAATTCCTATGGCTTGTATGACTTTACCATCACCGATAATAATTGGCCTAGGACATTCTAGCTTTTTATATTTTGTAAATAATCTAATATCATGGCACATATGCTCTGATGCTCCACTATCCATTACCCAAGAATTATTACTTTCTAACTGACTGTAAAATGCTGATGACAACACAGACACAGAAAATGCATTACTCTGCCTTTTGTTTACATTATCTTTCTTAGTATTATTCTTATTGTTTTTAAACCAACAATCTACACTCTTGTGATTATTTTTCTTACAATAATTACAGTAATTATTACCTTTATATATATATGATTTGCAATCCTTCTTCATATGTCCCATTTTACCGCACTGAAAGCACTTTTTTGCAGACTTGGACACCAGCGCTGCAGACTTTTCTCCATTTTTGGAAGTAGCACGCTGTTCCTCAATCAGCAACCTCGCTGCTAGCTCATCCATGGTCCGCTTCTCTGCTGGCACCGATTCCCATGCAGACACAAAATGTTGAAACTGTGATGGTAGCGATGATGTTATCTTGGTGATCGCCATGGTTTGACTCACTTCAGCATTGAGATTTTTCAATTTACTCAGGAGACTCTCGAACCGTCCCAAGAACTGTGATACAGTTTCTTTGTCTTCAAATTTCATTGAAAAGAATTTCTGTTGGAGTATGTGCACCGACAGCTCTCCGCGTTGTTCATATATTGTATGTAGTTTATCCCATATTTCTTTTGCTGTTTTGCAGCTTACTATTTGAGGTATGACCTTCTCAGATATGCGTGTAACCAACATACCTTGCGCTTTTGCATCTTTCAGTATCCATTTCTCGCGCTCTTCATCTTTTCCCGGAGGGTCTTTGGATGTGCCCTCTACGACACTCAGGAGATCTGCCGCCTTAAGGATGACCTTAATTTTGAATGACCATGTGGTCCAATTTTCTATACCTTCTAGCTGCTGGCAGCCTGGTCCGTTCACCATATTTCCGACAGAATCCATCATCGTAATATTGCTTCACCACAATAACAGTAGGTTTACAGGTCTCACGCTCGTGACGCGCGCAGCCCCTTTTTCTTGACCTTTTCCGGCCACCGACGGAATCGCTATCCGTCGTATTAATATTGCTTAACTACAATAACAGTACCTTTACCGTTTTCACGCTCGTGACGCGCGCAGTCCTTTTTTCTTGACCTTTTCCGGCCACCGACGGAGTCGCCATCCGTCGTATTGTAGGTACCTTTGTTCTTGGCCTTGACCGGCCACCGACGGAGCCCTAAACCGTCGTTTTACTACTTCTTGACCTTTTCCGGCCACCGACGGAGTCGCTATCCGTCGTATTGTAGGTACCTTTGTTCTTGGCCTTGACCGGCCACCGACGGAGCCCTAAACCGTCGTTTTACTACTTCTTGACCTTTTCCGGCCACCGACGGAGTCACTATCCGTCGTATTGTAGGTATCTTTGTTCTTGGCCTTGACCGGCCACCGACGGAGCCCTAAACCGTCGTTTTACTACTTCTGAGGGATACCTTTCACGCACGCCATTCGCCACTCCTTTTTTCTCGACCTTTACCGGCCGCTTTCTTCACAATTTCGATCCACCACGACCGTTAGGCCGTAAAGCAATGTCTGGGCCCATAACCTATTGAAAGTTCGTGGGGATCACCCTGACTAGGATAGATTTATTGGTTGGAATCAAACACGGCAGATGACGGCTACATGGCGGGGCTTTTTTATTGTTGACAGATGTCACAGATAGACCACAGATTACACAGTTCATTTTGACACGGAGTACACTTCTGTTATATTTTAATGAATATGCCACAGGCTGATTTATATATACATTAGATGATTACAGAGCAAATATTATGTTCCTTTACATTCGGACTTCGGGGAGGGAAAATATTCCAGTGCGATTTTTTCTGATAATGATTCTATCTCAATACGTCTAGCGCCACACACTTTTCTGTGTCAAAAACAGGAACTAACGAATGTTGCCACTTAATTTTTAACAATAACCTCAGTAGATTCTACTTCGGTTGATTCAACGCTCGCTATAAAGCCTACACGGATAAATAAGTATATTCCTTGCTACACGGGATCCAGAACTGACTTAGATTAGCTGTGTATGCCGATCACAGGGATGCTCAAGTTAGGTAATGTATTAAGTGGTGTGAGCCAGATTCAAATGGGCCTTAGTCTAAAAGCCATTGAAAGCTATCAAATAATTATTTTAGCATAACATTAAGCGCTATTAAAATTAACATAGTCATAAGCATCATCATAGAAGTTCACATTTAACTGACTGGACTACCACCTAATAAATATGATAACAGTTAAACTCCGTGCCACGGGAAGCACGTCCAGCCGTTGGTCCCGGCTGTCATCCGTAGATCTTGAAATGTTATTATAATACATATTTGTACGCCGTTAAGGTAAAACATGACTGATCCATTCTGCAATGTATTTAACATGTTGCATGCTGTGTGTGTGCATACTCATGTTTTGAACAAATAAATGACCTATCTATCTTTGTCAGAAGCCCAATTGTCTGAAAACCAGTCTTACCAAGGGGTATCGTGTTACCCAGTAACTGGGTTATGTAGGTCAGATAGGCAGTCCCTCCATATAAAATACTGGCATTCAGCAGCATCCGGTCAGACTGGAAGCTAACCCCGACTTAGTTAGGAAAAGACTAAGCAGATTGATTGAGATAAGCTCTAACGCTACACTCAGTAAAAAATCTGATTAAATAAAAATAACTTGGGAATTTAATAATACGAGTAATCATCTTGTAATTTGGGTAAATAAATATTATAAATAATTAAAAAAAAAATAACTTGGGAATTTAATAATATGAGTAATAATCATCTTGTAATTTGGTTATGTAAATAAATATTATAAATAATAAAAAAAAAAAACTTGGGAATTTAATAATACGAGTAATAATCATCTTGTAGTTAGGTTATGTAAATAAATATTATAAATAATTAAAAAGAAAATAACTTGGGAATTTAATAATACGCTTGATCAGCAAATACGATGTCGGGGTATCACGGGGTAGGTATCCGGGAGACCGCGAATCGGCTACTCGCGGTACTAGAACGATCTTCAAAACTGCTACGATGGAAGTTGCCGAGGATCTAGTTCAATGGCATGTGATTGGCGAGTACTATGTCCAGCACAGAACTGCTATTAATACGCCGATGATGATGAATAAGATATCCAATAAAAACGATATGTTACAACTAAACTTGATGCTGATAAACACTCTTCTCAGCCATCCACGAGGAACCCCCACCGCCATCAACGGAAGGTCCTAGCTCTGCGCAGCTGAAGGCGGTGGGCGCGGTTTCCCAGCTGACCGTGGCCAGCGCGCCCGTCCGCAGCGCGCCCGCACAGAACAGCTACGCGCTCGAGCGACGGCCGCCAAAGCACGACCATCATCATAGACCGGTTGAAACTGCACCCCCTGTTCAGGTTAGTTCGTGTTAAGTAGGTACTAGACCACCACCACCACCACATGTATCAATAAAAGCTGACAGCAACGTCAAAGTAGGTACCTTTATTTAATTTAGACCTTATAGGTGGTATTAAATCATCTAGAAAACCCATGCCAGGTGGCTTTACCATAGAGTCCTACCTACCCCCTTATTAGTAAAAGTGGAGTAAAGTTGGCTGTATTAGCTGCTGATTTACAATACACTTTTCGAGGTTTAAGTTAGGTAAGCAACAGGTTATATTATAGACGAAAACAGAACTCTTTCTTAGCACCTACCTATACATAAAATTACATTAAATATTAATCTAACGTCTAATAATATGCATGGGTTGTGTACACCTTTAATTGACAGATGTAAAATGTTGTAGTTGTTAAATATTGTGTTCCTAATAATTATAAATAAACAAATTGTCAAGCGATTTTGTACCACGTTGCACCAACAGTCACCTGGACCTGCCCTGCACATCACCTGCCCTGCAAATAATTATGGTAGTGCCTAGATTTGGAAAAATAAACAGCTACTCATAGAAACTACGATACAAATCAAATGTATCGTACCTATAAGAATAAAAGTAATAATAATTCCAATAACTAATAAGCTCCATAGACAACTTGTTTCAGTTTGACGGGGTACTTAAGATCACTAATTTAAAGAAATAATGTATAAGGGGATAAATAATGCAGATGACAAAATCAACAAACAGCCTGCCATGTGGGCTGTCAGGCTGTGTAACACCAACCGCAACTCCACATAGTTTGATCACTTTGATGCTGTCTCATACCCCGCGGTTTGTAAACACCATGATCTATTTGTGGTTAAGATACACCACAACAATTTACAGTTCACTTGTTACAATTAAACTACATACAGTTACTTGTAACTTTAGAACAGATCAAAGAACTCGTTATGGGAGTGATTTCGGAGAAGTTTCAGATTAATGTTCAACGTACTGTGTGGCACCGTGGCACGAATGCACGATAGAAGTTTCTTCACCTTAAAATTCTATTAATTTACTTTTAAACTACGTCGGAATGAAAAGAAGGGGTCACACACAAGACTAGAAGGGATCAAGATACCAAGTTATTCTCCTCTGGTCTTCTGAGGACAAAGCTTTCTTATATACAAGGTGTCGTTTTGCATCCTCGTCAAATTTCAAGAGGCTATGAAAGACATATACGAGCCACGATGCAAAATAGTTCGTCTAGTATGGAAAGTAGTGCAAAGCGTAAAATATAGAAAGTAAATATTGGTAAAATAATTAAGAACGTTTAATAAAAAGTAAACCACAATTTGAGGAACATTTTAAAGTTTATTTTAACATAACTGAATTTTTTTCGTATTTACATTACATAAAAAATTTAAAAAAATATTCTAAAAAAACATAACGCAAAAGTATTCGTCTACCCTTGTCACTCACGCAAAAGTATTCGTCTACCACTTAGTTGTGTCGCCTTTGCTCTCAATGACAGCTTTAAGGCGAAGAGGCATGGTTGCAACCAACGCTGCACACTCCTCAGGCGTAATTGACTCCCAAACAGCCAAGAGTATAGCCTTTAAGTCGCTCTTCGATCTTGATGGATTTTTATGGAGAACTTTTTTCATTTTCCACCATAGGATTTCGATCGGCGACAAGTCCGGGCTGTTAGATGGTCATTCGATTGTAGGGATGCTTTTCGCCAGTAGCCACGTCTTTGTTGTCCTTGCAGTATCAAAATCACCATCCTGTTGAAAAATGAAGGAATCTTGATGCTTAAGTGACGGAATAGAGGGCAGTAAATTCTCTTCCAAAAGGTTTTGATACCTTGCAGCATTGATAGAACCATCCACAAACTGCATACCACCAACACCTTGTGCAGACATGCAGCCCCATATCATAAAAGACGCCGGAAACTTCACTTTGCGTTTGAGACAATCAGTATGAAATGCCTCATTTTTGTTCCGAATCACATTTTTCCTTTCATCGCCGACTGTCACTTCAAATTTGGACTCGTCACTCCAAATGATACTACGCCACTGATCGGAAGTCCAATTTAAATGATCACGAGCATTCTTCAACCTCTTTTTCTTTTGTACAGCAGTCAACAGTGGTTTCTCCTTAGCGGTGTAAAATCCGTAACCCATTCTTTTTAGGACTCTTTTGCAAGTATCAACTGAGACGTCTTTGTGAATCATGTCCTTCCATTGCACCGTGAGTTCTCCAGCTCGAGCACGACGATTATTTTTGATAATTTTCTTCAGGATTCTGTTTTCTTCAAACAAGAAGTCGTTCTATTCTTTTTATAATGCTGAATGATAGATTGGACTGTAGACCTGGGAAGTATCAAGTCTTTAGATATTTGGTAACTTGATTTTGCCAGCATCGACCCCACAAACTATTCGCTTTCGAAGCTCTTCACACACGGGTTTGCGACGACCCATTGTTATTTGAAAACTAATAAAAAAAACTGAAATTTTCAGAATTTATACTGTCTCACTTGACAAATGACACATACAAATTTAAATTATGCAACATAATTGTACAATGAAGGAATAATCTTATTTAACTCACCGATAGACGAACTCTTTTGCATCGATTAACAATTAGACGAACTATTTTGCTTATAACGTCTTCGAATTTAAAACAGGATATGTATAAATTTAAAAAGCTAAAATAGTTTATTGGTTCATAATTAACGCGACATGTGATAGTAGAACAGCTTAATATTTTATATAGATATACAAAAATAATGAAGTTAGAAAAAGTCTCACAGAGAAAATTTCACACTAGACGAACTATTTTGCATCGGGCTCGTACAATCAAATAAAATTACGATACCTGCGCAATAATTAATACATACTTGTTTTTTAGTTATTTAAGTTTGACATTGGTGCCGATTCCCTTGTTCACAAACTAAACTAAATTTAAGTGCATTGCATCCTTTTCTTTCTATTTCATTAAGAAAAGGACAGAAGATCAATTTTAGTTTAGTCCTGTCAAATTAATCAGCGTTTGACGTAAATTGACGTAATTTTAGTGGGAAAGTTTTTAGTCACGTCTAAACTTGTATGGAGTAGTGACAGGCGCTGATTAATTTGACAGGACTAAACTAAAATTGATCTTCTGTCCTTTTCTTAATGAAATAGAAAGAAAAGGATGCAATGCACTTAAATTTAGTTTAGTTTGTGAACAAGGGAATCGGCACCAATATTTTCGAATACACCACTTTCACATAACATAATCACCGCAGATGTTATGGGTATCGCTAAATGAACATGAGTTGCATTTGCCGATGCAATGTTAACCCCGGAAAGCTGAGTAGTCAATAGGGTTGCCCAACAAACAATACCTGTAAAATGAGTTCTTCAATTAATTTTGGTAACACAATATTAAATAACAAAGCAATTGCCAAATTCAATTACCGAAACAATGCTCGTAACGGTTTTGACACCGATATTAACACGCACGTATTGTAATTGTGATGTCATTCTTCGTTACTTTAACCAGGCTTTTTATGTTAAAAGTTAAGAAAAAGTAGAATATTGGTTCATCGATAAATAGTTTAAGAAGGTATAAGATAATTGATAGACCAGTAATAAATTGATGTCATCGGGTCATCAGGGATAGCGATCGAATGATTTGTTAAGTGTGCAAGCGCACGCGAAAGCGACATTATAGTTACGGGATCCAGATATTAGACAGATTAAAAATCTGTTACGTGCGTGAAAATTGATTCACAACACCATATGCACCTGGTAAAAATGAGTGCTTGGACGCATTTCAAACATTATCGAAAAATAACTGCAAATACTTTGGGAGGAAATAGAAAAACAAAGGAAGGGGTATAGATAAACTGACTATTATAATATTAAGACGCTGACAACAGCTAGACCGCGGTCACTGTCAGACTGCATAGAAAAGAAAGAGAAGCGCGATGACTAAACGCTTGTAATTTATTGCAAAATATGAAGCAATTATCTATTTACTCAAAATTGAGTTGAGTAGGTAATCGACAATAAAAGAAAAGTTCTGCATTGAAATAAGACGTTCTTGTTATTAATTAAATACGTAACGTACGTTGATATTTAATACATACGTATATTTTGGTTTGGAACTTAAGGTAATGGTTGGTGTACCGTTAATTTGTCGAGATTTTTTTTCAAAACGTGTTTTGGTAACAACCAAGTTCTGAGAAATATGCTCAAAATTAACATATATTTCTTCCGCTACCACAAACTACACAGATTTGGCAATTTTTTTTCTTAAGACCTACTTTCGTCATTTGCCTCTTGTTAGCGTCTTAATAACATGTCAGTTTATTTATAATTAATTAACCTTCGTGAGACACTATGCGTCTCTAGTAGTCTCTACCTCGATATCAATTAAATTGATTCCACTAATCTATCTTTGAAATACTAAGAAATTACTCTCCAGTAGTTCATTTATTGCAGTAGGTACTGCATTTATGATTCGTGAGCTTAAATTAGTAATTAGTCGCGATCACATCGTCGGTAACCATTACAATAATTATCCGAGCCAGCGTTACGCGGCGAAAGTGTTGCCGCCAGAAAAAATAAATTACTATTGTTCTTAACAAACTCCCACGATCTCTTGATAGGGAAAAGCGTAATCGGTGGGAAGCTTTAAATATTGTTGAAAGCGAAAGCATCTGCGACAATGGCAACCATATTAGGTGCATGCCACCTGCATTTGCGTTAGTCGCGTGTTTCATAAGACTGAAGGACTCTCTTTGTCTTAATGGAGACGGATGATTTAATTCGTTGATGTTGTTAAGATTAATCGGAACGTGGTGTCGTAAAAATACTCTGGACTTGTTCCTGTAAATTTGTGATATCAAATTTTGACTCTCTGGATAAACAAGCTGACGAGTCAATGACTGAATTGAAACGACCTGATTAACACCCTCAGTGGCTTAGTACCAGTACATACTTAGTAATTACAGAAGCAAATTGAAATACCTTATTTATTATTTATTAAAACATTATGCAAAAACAAAAAAAAACTGTACAAAGGCGGACTTAATGCCTGAGGCATTTTCTACCAGTCAACCTTAGGGAGATGCAGAGAATGGCAGGTGCAACATAATAATCATAATCTTAATCATAACCTAATACATAGAAACATACATACATATAAACAAAATAAAAAGTGTCAGGAGAAATAACGATTGGTGGGGAGAAAACGAATCAGCGCTGGGATGACTCTGCGAACTGCTTACGAATATATTCCCGCGCCGTAACTTTAAATGATAATAGACTGGTTGCCATCCTGATGTTCAGAGGGAGCGCATTCCAAAGAATTTCTTATTCAGATTAGATTGACGGTATATACCTACCTATCAGAATCTGGTTTTTCTTCTCTAAAATGTCACTTATCACTTAACTACATAAATATTCTCCTCAATGCAGAATGGCGTCCGCGAATGCAACAGCAGTTCAGACGAGAACAGATCATCCGGCCACGCGTCCATGTCGGACAGCGGCGGTGGCGGGGAGGCGGGCAGGGAGGAGCCACGCCGGACACGCCAGCCGCCACACGCCCGGACCAAGCATCGACCTCATAATAAGGTACATACTAATACCAACCTGCGATTGTCCCATCCCACTGCCTCTCCTCATATCAAAACGAGCCCAGACCACCACGCTTCCTCAGTACTTGTTGATTTCAGAGCATTTTTCTCTTGAGGTCACTGTAGTTTTAAAGATAAATATATATTAAATTCTTAATCTTCGAAGTCATTTTCGAAAAAACAAGTCCCAAGGCCCAATTAAGGCCCAATGCATTTTTTTTTTTCGAATGGGAAATCATCAAATAACTTTTCCCAGTACAACTGTGCGTATCACTTTAATGCTCAAAGATTACTTCTATTGTATTTCACTTTGTAGTCATTTGTTCCTGCGGCTACCCAGTAAAATAATAAAGAAATCGTCTTTGTTAACTGAGAACTCTGGGCGGAGCGGGTGGGTGTGTCAGACTCTTACTGACTAAAACCCACCCGTATTCCTTCCTGTTGCCTGTGTTGTCAGGGGCCTCGGTAACCCATTAGTACCTTCCCGCGACCCCGGCAGGCATCGGCCCTAGTGGACCCCTACATTTGTGCTGACGACATCTCTTTGAGGCACGCGTGGAATACAACGCGCCGTCGACCCGGGCCTGGTCCTTACCGGACGGTGAGCTACCCATTGCTCACTGTCCGCAAGCCCGCGCCTACGATGGCCGCAAATCCGCCCGGGATTCCCGACGCCCAGGGCGTCTCCTGCGGCGGCTAGAGGCGAGAGGGCGCGAAATTTGCCTTTGCCTCAACCGTCCCGCCTCCTCCTTCGCGAGCATTACTGCTTCGCAGAAGGAGGTGACGGTTGCCCATGCCCTATCGCTCCGTACCATGGCCTGAACTAGGGCTGGACGCGAGAGATCTCTGCCGCCGATCGCCTCCACGAGGACACGGCGGTGCTCTGCCCAAGCCGGGCAGACCTCCACCGTATGCTCCACCGTGTCCTCCGGGCGATCCACGCAGTGGTGACACCCGGGCGGTTCCTCCCGCCTTATCCGACACAGGAACCTCCCGAAGCTGCCGTGTCCGGTGAGGACAAGGCCCAATGCATGGGGTGACAAACTTTGTAACTACGCAACAATTCTAATCTTATCGTTCCTGAAATTAAAATGTGAGCAAAAAAAGAGTTAAATGAAAGTTGTGCACTTTTGAACACTTATTGGCTTTCTCTTATAAACCTTGTAATCCTACAGTTACAGTCACCATGGCCTGGAGGTGGAGGACTGGAGGACATCAGGTCAGCCATCAAACAGCTGACACTTCGTTCCAGAGACAGCAGCAGCACAGCCACGAGTGCATCAAGCGCCGGCGGCGGTAGCAATAACGGGGCTCAGGGTATGTTAATATTTTGCAAACTAGACATAATTGAAAATCTAAATCAAAAATCGTTTATTCAAATTAGGCTGAGAATCAACATTTTTCGAACGTCAAAATTACATAAGACTCCCCAAAACACCCGCCCTTCACCACTTCCTACCTAGTGTTGTAGCTGGGAAGAAGTGGCGCTACAAACTCCCCAGCAGCACTCAGTCTGTTAAGTTAGAAGAACTTGATTCTTTACAATAACACCCAGCTACGGTCTGACTTTGCCAATAAATTGTAGAAAAGGTTTTCCAATCGTGTGCCAAATTATTGAATCGTAAATTGTTTTAATCCGCAGTCAGTTTGGTCCCCATTTATAATAGTGCGTTGACTTTTGTTTCCAGAGAGTGGCAGCGCGGCAGAGGCTCGCAGGAGGCGAGCTCCGCTGGTGCGACAGCCTTCGCTCGACACTGTCTGCACCAACGTTACCAGTGCCGATGAGTTCGTATGGGTTGACTCGCATAATAGGTATGTCTTCTATCACTGGAAATCCATTATTTAACCTGCCATTTTTAATGTCTCTGCTGAAGATCATTCTCTCTGACTACTTCCTAATTTCTGTCTGTCTGAGTCGTTTAGCAATATGATCTTGATACAAGGAGCAATCATGTCTGTAGTCGACCTGGTACTTATTGCAGGCTGGTGGAGCTTCGCTGTGTACCCTGGACAGCCAGCGAGGTCAGCCGCGCATTGCAAGCTGGAAGGTGCAGAGATATAGCGCCCAGGATGGCACCAGACACACCGTCGAGACTCGCCTACTTGTTACAAAGGTAAGTCCTTTCTCTTTCTTTACAACACACACCGTGTCACACCGTCACGTCGCGCGTCGTGAAGTACACTCCTGTCCATCTGCTTACTTTAAAGCTACAAAGTAAACTTTGTCACTACTAATTCTCGTCTTGTGATATTTATGCTAACTTCGCGTATTTTTCTTAATTGATGTATTCAATGTTTTCGATTCCAGGGCGCTGGTCAGGATATCCCGTGAAGCGCAGCGCCTCTCCCAGAACTTCGGCTTCTGTTCTAAGCACGAAGTAGCCGGTGCGTTCAGGATAGTTCTCAGCACGCCGCTTGCTGATGCGTGTATTAAGGTGAGAAAAAAAAATCTAATTAAGGAATTACTATAGCGAGAATGCTTACTTCTCTAAAGTCAAAAGTGTCAATCGAAGCAGATCTGTTATTCATTCTTCAGATCCATAACAGAATGCTCCTTTATTCATCAGGGTTGCCAACGAGCAGCGACAATGTACGCGACATCGGGCAGCGCAGCAAGACGCCTGGGTTCAGCAGCTCGAGCCCGAACCAGCCTGGCACCAGGAAGGTTTCAAAGGTGGATGCTGGATGTCCGTGTCGCGTCATTCGTACATGAGTAAGTGGCTACTGTATCAAAGAAATCTGCTCTTACTATGATAAAAAAAAAATAAAGCTCCCTGTAACAGTTAGTCGTAGTCTCCTCTACGTCGACCTGCACGGCAGCTTAGCGCACCAGCTAGCCAATGCTTGCCGATTGATTTACATACTTGTACTTTGCTTTAATGTTTAAGTTAAGCCATCAATCACCATTAAAAAAAACCGGCCAAGTGCGTGTCGGACGACGCACAATGAAGGGTTCCGTAGTTGGGATGAATTTATCCCATAAACAAACATAACATTTCAGTTGAAAAACATGTTCTCCCATACATCGATATATGTCACGGACAATTCTCCAACTGCAAATGTAAGTTGGTCGACTATTAATCTAATCGTTAACTTGTAAATCCTACTTAGCTGTGATAGTTTTCCTTTTAATTTCGTTATATGTACTACTGCCATGATTTTTTCACATACCTACATATCCAAAAACACCCATTTAGCTGGCAGGGGAGGGGGGACCGGCGGCTGAGACCTCTCGCGTCCGGCCCTGGTTCATGCCATGGTACGGAGACGCAGGTGGGACGCAGAAGGAGGTGACGGCTGCCCATGCCCTCTCGGCATGGGCAGCCGTCACCTCCTTCTGCGAAGCAGTAATGCTCGCGAAGGGGGAGGCGGGACGGTTGAGGGAAAGGCAAATTCCGCGCCCTCTCGCCCCTAGCTGCCGCAGGAGACGCCCTGGGCGTCGGGAATCCCGGGCGGATTTCCGGCCACCGTAGGCGCGGGCTTGCGGACGGTGAGCAATGGGTAGCTCACCGTCCGGTAAGGACCAGGCCCGCGACGACGGCGCGTTGTATTCCACGCGCGCCTCAAAGATGTCGTCAGCACAAGTGTAGGGGTCCACTAGGGCCGATACCTGGCGGGGTCGCGGGAAGGTACTAAAGGGTTACCGAGGCTCCTGGCAACACAGGCAACAGGAAGGAATACGGATGGGTTTTAGTCAGTAAGAGTCTGACACACCCTCCCGCTCCGCCCAGAGCGGGAGAAGTTATTTAATGATTTCCCACCCAAAAAAAAAGGGGAGGGGGACACTAACTTGTCTACAACAAAAAATTGCGCTTTGATGCTTAATATTACGCAAACGGATCCCTGAATCGACAAATGGCTTTCACAGACCCGCAATGTTTTTGAACGGCCTATCCAACGATACCACACATAATGGGATAAACGAGAAAAAAATATCATCCTCACTTTACGTGCAATGGAGGTAAACAATTTAGACATCACCTTTTGGCAGTGCAAGAAAATGATAAGTAAGAAGTGGGACACATCCCCAAAATTATACTATGGCTGTACATGGCAGTGATCCGCCCCTTGATCGCCTAAGGGGCCGTGGTCTGGTGGCCTCGCACCAAGCTTCCAACAAACTACAACGCATGTAAAGACTTGCCTGCATGGCGACCACGGGCTGCATGAGGACTACTTCGACAGCAGCCGAGTCGAAGCCATGCTGGGTCTGCCACCGCTCCACCTGTTCATACAGCAGGAAGCGGCGATGGCACCAGCACGCCTAAATGCACTAAATCTCTGGGGTAAGAGAGACACACTACACACCGCGCTGCTTGAGGGACTCAATAAAGAGTTCCCCATCACGAAAGCAATAAATGACCAGGTACCCAAACAATTTATCTTTGTTAAAAAATACAGAATCCAACTTCACGAGGATCGCCGATGCGAGGGATTGGGCCCTGCAGAGCTGCGCATCGTCACAGATGGTTCCAAAACAGGTAGTGGCACAATCTTCTCGGAGGACTTCACCATACGCATAGCCACACCATTAGGGGTTCATAACACAGTGTTTATTTTTATAATTTTCAAATAAATGCTTTTAAAGTTATTTACGAAAATAGATTAAATTTTACAATTTCCCCTTATATCCGAAACTACTGAATGAAAAAATAGTTCATTACTTATAAAGGAAAACATAAAAGTCTATGGTCTTAAAATAACATGGTAAATCTCTCAATATTGTGCGTACAAACTTACATTTGCAGTTGGAATGTATGAGGCTGTTCTAAGTTAGTTCCTGGGATAAATTCATCCACCATTCCACCAACTACGGAAACACACTTGCCCGGTTTTATAAGGTTCAAAACTAAAAAAACACGATAATTCAGAGATAACCCAATAATCACATATTTCACCAACCTTTGTCAATTTGCGTGAAAAAAGTTCAACACCAATTAATTTATGCGCGTGGAGATAAACTTCAAAACAAAATCGTGTCGGTTTAATTGAGCTGGCTGAGTGAAACTACGAGCGGACCGGATTCACGCCAAAGTTAACCGAACGGCACTTGATATTGCCGAACTTTACGAAGTAGGCCGAATGACGCGCGTTAATTCACGAACTTCTGATTTTCGGCATAGCTTCGGCTGGTTTATGGCCAAAAACGAAAATATGGCCGAATCATGATGTTTTGGTCGAAAATGGCCAAAAACGAATACAAAGCTTCGGTCGGTCACTAAAAAACAGACACGAAATTAGCGAAGCAGCTCCAACACAAGTAGGTATATTTTATAACTGACTGGAGATATAATAAAAACATTTTGTTTTTTTTTTATGCTTAGCCACTTTTCCAAGCGATTCTCTTACTTATTCTTTATTTTATTTGTTATTGTGTTTCAGATACGCAGCGATCTACCTCTGCGCTGGCATGGAGACGCTACTGGAGGAGATCGCGCTGCTGGCCGGCAGCGCGGCGGGCGCGGCCGTGACGCCGGCCGCGGTGGACCACGCGGTCGCGAACTGTGCCGATCTCTGGGGGCTATTGCAGCCCTACAGCCACCTGAATGCTGGGAGAGTTGCTTCAGGTAAACCACTGATTCATATATGGTCTGGCAGATTGATCCAGTTCGGTTTTCTCGGGTTCTTAAAACCAAATCTCACTTTTTTTTTTTTTTGTTACCTAAATAAAAGTCTACGGATTCTAAACACGTCTGTGATATAAACCCAACATTTGTATTTTACTAGACTTTCTTGAGACCAGTAAGAAATGTAATCTTATTAATTTTGATCATTATGTGTGGAATGTGTGGATCCTAGAGTCCCATGTACCCTAATAGATAATCTGTTACCTAGTTTAATGGTCGTATTTCAAATTACAGGAGCACTATCGCTGTCTCGTTGGGAATCCATGAGCTCGCTGGGTTCCGGGTCATCATCAGGAGTGTCTCGCCCTGAACATAGGGCTTTAGGACTTAGTCACGATTCTGGTATCACTACCAACGGTTCCGGTACGTATCAAAATCTTATTAGTCCGTATCGAAAAACAAAACTCTAGACAAATTTTACGAGTGCTTTTATGATGTGCAGGTGGTTCAGGGACCTCAGCTGGGTCTAACAACAGTTCTGGGGGTTCGACTGCGTCAGTTCTGTTGACCACGTGCGCTGGGTCCGCGTCGGAGTTGCGAGCTGTGTTGCGGAGAGTACACCCGCGGCTCGCACCTCTCTCCCCAGCTGCTGAACGAGCTTTATACTATTTTATGAGATGCTCACAGGTGTGTGTTTTATCATTTTCCGTTACTTTATATAACGCTGTAGTTAGCATCCAAAACTAACATTCTTATAGCGTATCACCCTTAGAATGACAATTCCTTTTATGTTGACAATATAACAATATCCAATGCGTTGTTTTACTGTCGAGCAGACGACATTTTCAAACACAGAAAGCAATTCATTTTATTGCATTGTCAAAATGAGGCCATAATATTGACAAGGTAGCAAATTTATTGCTATTCCGAGAGCGATGGCAGCAGAGACGCTACGTGGAACATTCAGAAAGTTTTGCGAAAATTAAAAAAAATGTTCTATACTTAAATAAATATTTTTTTAATTAAATCTTTTCAAAGTACTCTCCACTAGCCTCTATACAAAGTTTCACGCGTCTGAACCAGTTTTCTAAACACTTTTTCCAGTCCGCCGCAGATACCTCATTTACAGTCTGTTCGAATGCTGACAGCGCATCTTCCGGGGACGAAAATTGTATCCCCTTGAGCTGTTTTTTATTTCCGGGAATACCCGGTGCTAGCAGGGCTGTAAGTCGGGTGACCCAGGAGTTTGACCGGCGTGCTGTCCAGGAAGTCCCTTGTTTTGAGCGCGGTGTGCGAAGGCGCGTTGTCGTGGTGGAGCAGTAGCCCGCGGTTCCGTAAAGAAATTGATATCAAGTAGTCAGTCAAATTGAAAAAGCTCGCAATAAAAATCTTCTCCCGCTTCTAGATCGCTTCACGCTTGGTAGGCGTTGATTCGTTTTGAAACACCCAAACCGTCGACTGGCGCTTCGTTTCTGGATCGTATTGATAAATCCAAGACTCATCACCTGTAATGATGTAGTAAACACGCCGAAACGAGCCTGCTTCAAATTTGTTTACCATATCAGGGCACCGTTCCACACGGGCCTGCTTCTGAGCATTGGTGAGGTTGTGCGGCACCCAGCGTCAAACTATCCTCCTCACGCGAAGATGCACGTGTAGAATTTCGTGAAGGCTACCCGAGCCAACCTGCAGTATGTGCTGAATCTCTTGATACGTAACTCGCCTATTGTCATGGATTCAATTTTTCACTGCTAGCACGTTTTCTTCCGTAACAGCCGTCAAAGGACGACCACATCTTTCTTCATCCCCCAAAGTTAGTCGACCGCGCTTGAATTCGTTATACCAATGATACACGGTTGCCTTGCCTTAGAAGGGCCTTCGTCCTTGATTGTCAATTAAAGTCTATCGTACCTACGTTTCGTCCGGTTTCAGGTGACCCTTTTTTTTTTTGAAATCGTAAATAATCATAGCGCGAAAATGTTCCCGGCGCAGATTGATTTTTTAATGAGACACGATAATTTAAATTAGCTCGCAAACAATGTGGAGGGAAATTTTGAAATTCAAATGTACCTATTTTTACTTACAAATAATCATATTTTCAAAATGGATTATAACTGGCCAGTCTCTCATAGGTACATACAAACTTTTTTATGCAATACTATTCTGAGTGGCCTGGTATTTAATGCAAAGGAGTTTACTTGTTCCGGATATTTAATGAATGAGTGTCCTTCCATCCCGCCAGCTGGAGCACTCGGGCGGCAGCTGCGGCGGCGCGGGGCTGTGGGGCGAGCGCGGCGCGGGCGCGCTGCCGCCGCTGGGCGAGTGGCTGCGCGTGCTGCGCGCGCACGCCGGCCTGCGCGCGCCGCCCGCCGCGCCCGACGCCGACGACGTGCTGCAGGCCGCGCGCCTGCTGCTGCCGCACGCCGACTGCCCGCCCAGGCCCATCACGTAACGTTCATATACCACTCATACTCCATACTTATTTACTTTATAACAATCTTCAATTCATTCATACAATTCGCTGACAACGCACAGGCTTAACCGCTAGGTCATGCTACTAGAGTATGAAATTCCGCACAAAACTTCATCATATAAAACAAATATAAGCATTATTGAAGGATTTTTGAAAATTCGTCACCTACAGGGGACATCCTATCCTTTAAGATTTGTATGAAAATTCGTAATTTTTGCCGATAGGAAATAACGTCGGGCACACGGCTTGTACATATTAAGTATAAATTAAAGTCTCTTTTCGTGTCTGTCTGTGTGCCCACATTGTTCATTATACCCATTGTACGTTAAACTTTCACACGCCGCTTTTAGCGGTGGATGTGTCCTGAGCATAACACTAATATAACCAAGTTTGTACCTACCATATCCGACGAATATGAGTATATTGTCTTTGTCTTCTTCTAAAATACGCAACGGTATCTGATACGGATTTCAACATCATTTAGAGGTTTATGTGCCATTAATATTTTGTCAAATCATAAAAATCTTGCGAAGTAGGGGCGGGTCGCTAGTTATTTATACGTAATTACAAACTTTATTAAAATCCACAGACAAGAAGAAGCCATAGAACCAGTATGGTCCCGCTGCGCGCGCACGGCTGACGAGCTCACCAGGGCCGCTGTCGGAGTCGCTCAGCGAGCCTTGCTGAGCGGGAGACCAGAGCTGGTGGGCAGCGTGCGATCGTTGCTACCGCCAGCTGGCATGGACGCACCAGATGCTTCAGGACTGACGGCGCTCATGAAAGCGGCGTTTGCTGGCGATGAACAAATTGTTGCTGTGAGTTGATTTTATATTGAAAATCTAAAAATACAATATAATATCATCATATATATAATATCACTTCTTTTTATTTATAATATCACTTTGCTCATATATTCACTTTGCTTCACCTCTCTGTCCCACAGACTGGTGAATGTGGGTCAAAGAGGAATCTTAAAAATTTGAGGTCCACTTTCCATTACACATTAAGTAAAATGTTTTTAGGGTTCCGTAGTAAACAAGGACCACCCTTATAGTTTCACCATGTCCGTCTGTCTGTCCCCACTGTAGCTCAGAGACGCTTATTACTAGACTAGAAAGCTGTAATTTGGCATAGGTATACATATTAATCACGCCGACAAAGTGCTAAAATAAACCTCCCTTGCACGTAATGTGGATATGATTTTTTTTTTCTCGTTTACTCCTATGGTGTGGGGTATCGTTGGATAGGCCGTTCAAATATTGTGGGTTTATGAACACCACTTTTCGATTCAAGGATCTGCTTGCGTAATATTAAGCATTAAAGTGGAAATATTTGTTAGAGTCAAGTGCCCTCCCCCTGCCAGCTAAATGGTTGTTTATAGAGATGTGAGAAAATTCATGGCAGTAGTACATATAATAAAATTAAAAGAAAAGCTATCACAGCTAAGTGGGCTTTACAAGTTAACAAGTAATAGTCGACCAACTTAAATTTGCAGTTGGAGAATTGACCGCGGCATATATCGATGTATGGGACAATATGTTTTTCAACTACAATATTAAGTTTGTTTTTGGGATAAATTCATCCCAAATTCCCAACTACGGAACCCTTCATTGTGCGTGGTACGACACGCACTTGGCCGGTTTTTATTAATAAATAATACCATTTGTTTCAGGCGACACAGACCCATACATAATCTAACCTTAAGTTAGACGTACTTATCTCAACTAAACTAATAATAACAACACATGGGACAACTTACAGTAGGGCTATATGAGACGATACGATATGCATTGAAAGATACTTAACAGTTGATGATATTTTAAATCGACTTCTCAAAAAAGGAGGAGGTTTCCAATTCGTCTGTATACATATGTCTATAGACGAATGCTTAGTGACTAGTCCAGTCAATAAAGGAGTTGTAGAGTGCGTGAGCAGGGACCTAAGCGATTCCTTCATAAACTTGTGCAGGCGCTTAGGAAGTGAACATACTAAAAGTCCTGACGTCTAGGAGGTGAGCCGGGGTGGGGCACAGAAGTTCCCACTTTTGTTTTTTTTTGCTTATATCTCAGAAACAGTGCGCTGTAGGAAAAAATCTATAAACCAAATGAAAGCACATAAAATTCTCTACAACTTTTATTATATACACTTTTTCCGAATTTCCAACCGTTTTCGAGCCAGACGCTCCGGAAAAGTGAAAATTTTTGAAATAAAAGATTTCTATTATTTATTCCTTCATATCCTCTAAACTATTATCTATATATATTATATTCATATTCATCCTTTAAGGCTGTGAGGGTTCTGGCAAGGGATCTTTCTCCATGGCATCCTCATCCTCAGTGGTGGGTGGTTCATGCTGAAGGAGCTCTACGTCGTCTTCGTCAACAGAAGCTCCGTTGAGGCATTTCCCTTGGCAGTGGAGGCACGCCGCAGAACAGTTTTTCCGCATTTGCCACTACCACAATCCTTGGTGCAGCGGCAAAATATCGTTTTCAGTAGGACCTCCGGTGTTGGTGAATCTTCTGTTGTTATTAGCACCAGGGTGTCTTTTACATGTTTCCACCCCCACTCTTGAGGGGGCAAGCCATTCCCGAGCTACTGCTGCAGTTGGTGGTAGGTGCGCCGGGAGGTGTTTACCTGCGCTGTCAGTTGGTGAGAGGTATGGGATGTCAGAATTTTGAGAAACTCACCTAGCTTCTTCTGAAAGTTACAGATGTTCTGTCGCAGCCGGTAAATTAATGTAACTATGCTCCAATCTATACTGCTGCTCATCTCACTGGTGGACAGTGCACTGTTTTGGTTTTCCCTCGGCCGGGCTTCAGCAAAAGGGTTTCATGGCGTGTTGCATGGAGTGGAAGCTATCAAATGAATAGCGAAGTCCTCTTTCTCAACAACGATATTAGATTTCACGATAAGGAGTAGGACGTCAGCATCATCGGTGGCCTGTAGAGTCTGTTTCCCATTCTCTTGAAGCTTTGTCTGTAGTAAAGAGATAAAATCTTCTTGTTTCACTGGTATCGATGTGTTCCATGTCAAATTGATTGCAGCCGACCTCCTCACTCTGTATTGTCTCCTCTGTTCTTGTGAATTCGTACTGTTTGCTGAGTTTGCGTACTCATCAATTACCTCATCAAGTACAACTCATTACTAATAGTGGCAACACTTGCATCTTTTTGCCATATTACTATGCGCGGTAGGACTCCACCGTCCACTAGTTTGTTCATCTAAGACAGTTGAACAGCCTTGTCGGTAGGCTTGTAAATGGTGTAAAAGACGGAGTTGGTTTGTTGGGATGAGAAACATCACACTTTCATTGAACAGTGCTAAGAGAAATGTGGCCAACTCGTACTCTAAGAATTTCATCAAATCGTCCTCTGATCGTTTGCTTATACACATCCGCTGAAACAGCAGTGTTGGGTCAACAGCAATCTTTTTATCGTGATTTTTTATTGATGAGCTAACAGAGGAAAGTGGGAATGCACGATCTTTGCGGGGATCTTATTCATTGCCTCTTTACCAACTCGAACAGCAATTTATTGTGGCATCTCTCACCACCCCATTCGTAATTGACATAATATCAACACTTCTTATACCTGTACCTACATTTATAGCAAATAAAATTATGATTCTAATCACTGTCCACTGATTTGTGGGAAGGGAGGATCTGCATCAAACTATAAAACTTTAATTTTCACTTTTCCGGAGCGTGTAGCTCGAAAACGGTTGGGAATTCGGAAAACGTGTTTAGAATAAAGCTGTAGAAAATTTGAATGAGCCTTCGTTTGGTATCCGCACGATGCACCGGTTTTGAGATATTAGCGAAAAACACAAAATTGGGAACTTTGTGCCTCCCCCACTCCGGCTCACCTCCTAGACGTCAGGACTTTTAGTATATTCACTCGCTAAGCACCTTGCACAAGTTTCAGAAGGAATCGCTTAGGTCCCTGCTCACGCACTCTACGTCCCCTTTTGAGCCATTAGTTAACGATATTTTTTTTTTCTAACTATAGTTCAATAAGTACAAAAAAAAATCTTCTCGTCGCTGGATTTGTATTTTCGTTTTTTCCACAGGCTTTCGAAATTAAAGTTATTTTTCACTTTGTTCTGTTTTTTTTTGGAAGTCGGTTTTTTTTTCTTGTAAACTAAGTTTTTCGCAGTCAACTACGAAGAATATTTTTTGCAATTGAGGTTTATTCGGCAATAATAGTTGTAAATGGTTTGCCGGCTCTCAAATAGTAGCAAGTAATGGTTTTATTGTTGATTGTACGATTTTATTTCAGATGTTACTAGAAGCGGGCGCGGACCCTAACATCGAGACAGGCGGCACGTGCGCTGCTCACTGCGCGCTGCCGCTGTCGCCGCGTTCGCCATCCACACAACAGACTACCCCCACGTACACGCCGCCCACAGCAGGTTACTTATCCTCTTAGGCCCAAAGACGTTCACTTGAATTTCACGGTCAACAGTAGCACATACTGAGCAATAAAATGTTCAAATATTTTCTTTGCAGTCAAGTTTTGACTATAAATACCTAATTTTAATTATTTCTTTCACGCTATTTTCGACTTTAATAGTGTCAATATAAAATTTATTATTTATTATATGAAAAAAATCTCTTGCATTTTGCTGCTCAGTGTGCGGTGAACCTTATGATTAAAGGTGTTGCCAGATACTTATACTACGGTTACCCTCAGGTTGGACAGCGCTGGTGTACGCGTGTAGTGGCGCCGGCGGGGGCGCTCTGGAGTGCTCGCGCCGCCTACTGGCCGCGGGCGCCAGGGTGGACGGGGCGCCCGCAAGGGGAGACGACGTTTGCACTCTTACGCCTTTACAGGTATGTGATAACTGTAACTTTTAAGTAGCTTACGGACGACCAACGAAACATTTTTCCAATATGTCTAATTCCTACCTACCTAAAAGCATCTTGTGTTTTTAGGTGGCCTGCGGTGTCGGTAACTTAGAACTCGTACAGTTGTTACTGTCACATGGCGCAGACCCGTTCCTCTCCACGCAACTAAATGATGCTTTGTGCTATTCGGCTGCTGCACAGTATGGATGTTACAGGTGAGGAACTTGCTGAATTTTATATCCAAATGTAAAGCTCCTGTAGGTACTTATAGCTTGGTACAGTTGATGCAGAAGTCGTGATTTAGATTCGCACCCGTTACACTTTTACCACAAACCCCTAACACAACTTAGTTTATAACTTCAACTTGAGTAGGTATTAATTGGTCATTATTCGTGTACAGTGCGGTGGCGGCGTGCTGCGCGCACGGGCGGCGCGCCTGCCTGCGCGCGGCCGTGCGCGGCGGCGCGCGCGCGGCGCCGGCCGTGCTGTCGCTGGAGGAGGCGCTGGCGGAGGGCGCGGCGGCGCCGCCCGCGCGCCCCGCCTTCACCAAGCAGCAGCAGCGAGCGCTGCACGACGCCATGTACTGCGCCGCCGAGACTGACCATTTGGGTGAGATTTTAATGACATCTTTACTTAATGTTTGTTGTAACTGGACTGTTACTGTTCTGGATTTTAGAAATTAAGACCTATTCCAGTGACTACATAATGGACGTACGTTGGTTCCACTACGACTGTGAGTAAATTTATAGAGGCATGAGGAACAGTGTGTAAAGCTCACTCTTGCTCCATAGAAAAGGGAGGATCCTCCGACCACACGGGTGTCGTGTCTGGTGCAACTGCCCGACGGTTGATGTCGCCTGTCGGGAAATTGTATATATGTTAATTGCGCGGTAAATTCGACTTGGGCGAAACAGGATTTTGCGTGACGTCAGTGTGTTGTGTAGTTCGCATGTGTCGATGTAGATGCCGCCACATCATCATAGATGCGCCGATGAGCAAAGGGACAATTCTATCAAATAAAAACGTTCGCATTCCATTATGTCTCAATCTGTCAAAACTTTCCCTATATTTACCACCCCCGCATTGATTGTGTGTGATTGAAGGATATTTTGGCGCCTGAATGACATTGACAGGGTGCGTTGTTGGTAAACTTTTTTGAAATTATGTCATAAATTGTATTGACAAAACAAGATGACGACGTTAGTTCCGATTTTGGCCTCGCGCCAGAATAACCTTGTAGCGCTGTAAATGAAATTGCAACTAGATTTTGACCGTTTTTAAATACGGGAATTGACCGTGTGATGTCGTCATAATCAAATAAAAATCAGTTATTGGCTAAAGAGTCGTAAACCAATCAATGTCATGTTAATGTTGCCACATCTAAATATTTATTTAAAATTATTTGTGTTCCAGACATTACGCTAGAACTACATGCGCTAGGCGTGCCGTGGTCACTACACGCGTGGACTCTTTCACTGGCCGCTGCCGCAGACGCAGCACTTGACAGCGTTATCGACCAACTGTTACAAGACTTTCTTCAGGTAACACTCGTTTCATAATTTTTTAGAGAAAAAATATGATGAAAATGTTTTGACTTGTGTTTTTACCATTATTTTCAGGTGTGTCCATCCGACGACAGCCACTACAGTAAACAGTTTATTTACGAGTGCCTCCCCCTGCTGTTCAATATTCTACGGTACAGCAAGGTAATGTGACTAATATTATTATTTTTATTTTATTGATATTTTGGCTATTGTTTATCAACTGTTCAGTTCAGGGGTTCACTATTACAATCTTAAAAAGCCTTTGTTAGGAAATGACCGTCAGAATTAATAAAAGCCCCCTATGTTTAGAAGGAAGGCACAGTCTTACTGCTGGCTGACATCTTGTGCGCTTGCTACGGGCGGGAGGCCGTGCCGGGCGTGGCGCAGCCGCCGCCTCCCGTGGCGCCTGCGCCGGCCAGGGTCGACCCATCATACGTCAACAACCCATCGCTAGCTGATGTCACCTTTAGGTAACTAATTCAGAATAAAATCTCCCTTAATGTCTGAACTTGCGTGGTCTAAAACCAACGTAGTCTAAACTTTGGCCTGATGTAAGACATTGTCGAAACTGTTTGATTCTTTTCCTTCCAGGGTTGAAGGGCGACTATTTTATGGACACAAAATAGTTCTTGTCTCGGAGTCACCACGCTTACGAGCCATGCTAGCGCCTGCAAGATCATCGAATGAAGCCTTACCGGTCGCCAATGCTGCCCCTCCTCTAGTGCAAATCAACGATATCCGGTATCATATATTTGAGGTACGTTTGATTACTTGAATAATTACCTAATTTCTATTAACTTTTTGCTGGGAAGTGGTGACGGGCTGGCGTTTTTGGGGCTATGTTTTGTATGTTGTGCTGAATCTCACTCTAGATGTTTTCTAAGCGTCAAAGGTGATTAAAATCATTTTTTTTTTCGTTATTCTCACAGCAAGTGATGAAGTATCTCTACTCGGGCGGATGCTCGGGGCTGGACATCCCTGAGACAGACGTGTTGGAGGTGCTGGCCGCAGCCTCCTTCTTCCAGCTTCTGCCGCTACAGAGGCACTGCGAGGCGAGAGCGGCCAAGTCTGTAGACCTGCACAACCTCGTCTCAGTCTATATTCATGCTAAGGTGAGAGCTACTGCATTCGTACCCACTCCATTTATCAAAAATCATAAACTTCTATTTAAATTATTGCTGCATAACTAAAATGGTGTCCCCAAACCCAGTCTTGACAACGAAATTGAAATACAGATGTCTGTATGTAAACAAACGCTTAATTCTGGCACACACATTAAATAGTTTAATATGTGGCTGGTTTCGTTGCAGGTTTACGGTGCAACACAACTGTTGGAATACTGCCAAGGATTTCTACTTCAAAACATGGTCGCTCTTCTCACGTACGATGATTCCGTTAAGCGTTTGCTCTTCGGGAAACGACTACCCGGACATAATGTTCTTGGTGCTTTATTGGTAACGTTACAAAAAAGAATTGAAGCCAGGAAAAACCAAGCGAAAAATAGGTAACTAATTCAGATAACAAACGTTCGGTGAGTTTAATTATTTTACTAAATAAAAACATAATTTTATAAGAGTTGTTATTGACTTATTGAGTAATTAAGTTACTCTGTTTATATTACAATTGATTTATAGAAAATAAAATATTTCCCAAATATTTTTATAAGGCTTTAATTTTGTCATGCTGAAATACCTTTATGTAACGAAGTTTGATAATATTTTATAATATAATAATGTAAGTACTAAATTAAATTGTATGTAGATAAGTAAATAGATTAACAAGTAAAACTGAAAGATATGAATGTTTTTATAATAAAATATATTTTTGTCTTCATTTTGTAATTCTATCGGTAATTCTCATTTATGAAGCAGTTTATGACTGGAAAGTATTATATCTTTGTAATAATTGTAATGTAATTATTGTTGAAATAAAGCTTTGTGTTGTACTATGTCTTTTTCATTTTTAACAGTTTACGAACCCCGTAGTTCTGGCTAGGGAAAATCCCTATAAATTATTTCATATTCATCGTCACTCGACAGATGAATCAGCAAATCTCACATTCTCAACATAGATATTATTATCGTATTTCGATATTTGTAGTTCTTTAGTGATTTTTGGATTTCTGAAGATAAACAAAAACAGTCAAGGCGCAGTATTAGTATCGTACATAGGTACATACATACATATCAAAAAATCAAAAGTAATTTATTCAAACTAGGTTGAGAATCAGCACTTTTCGAACGTCAAAGTTACATAAGACAGTCCCCCAAAAACGCCCGCCCTTCACCACTTCCTAGTGCATTAGCTGGGAAGAAAAAGTGGCGCAACAAACTCCCCAGCAGCACACCTGTCTGTTTAGTTATAAACTCGTTTCTACAAATCGTATTCAAAGTAATTAACATTACGAAACACAAAACATTAAAATTAAATTACTTGCCATATGTAAGCTAGCACACGCCAATATTGATACCAACTAAACAATGAAAACTGTACTCAAGCAGATAAAATGATGAGAGATGCCTCCAGGCATAGAGGGCGTGCCCGCTTACATAAGGCTATTGCTGTAACTCGAAGTGAGAAATGATAAACTAGCACCATCGAAGTAAAATAAATAAACAATTACTAATAACAATTAAAACCATGGTCAGACAAGACGACCAGTCACCACAAGCAACACCCCTTCACGAGGATAACGTAAAGATCAGCCATCACCACCCTCGCTATACTGGAGGGAAGGAGGAAACCCGACCCCCGACGCTACCGCAGGCAGTGACATCTTCCTCGCGCACATATGGGAGTGGCGTGAGGAGGCGAAACGCCGGGGCGTAACTCCGCTGCCGTGAGAAATCGCGGCACAGCGGACGGAGCTCCGGCGGGATCTCATGGCGACATAGAGAGTACGGTTGTCGCAACCCAGTGCTGGGTACCACACGATTGCGGCGATAAGTCCCCTCTTTAAGGAGTGGCTAGAGAGGCGCCACGGCGTCCTCACCTTCCGCTTGACTCAGGTCCTCACCGGACATGGCAGCTTCGGTAAAGCGGGAGGAAACGCCTGATGTCATCACTGTGTGGATCACCCGGAGGACACCGTGGAGCATACGGTGGAGGTCTGCCCGGCTTGGGCAGAGCACCGCCGTGTCCTCGTGGAGGCGATCGGTGGCAGAGATCTCTCGCGTCCGGCCCTGGTTCAGGCCATGGTACGGAGCGAGAGGGCATGGGCAGCCGTCACCTCCTTCTGCAAAGCAGTAATGCTCGCGAAGGAAGAGGCGGGACGGTTGAGGGAAAGGCAAATTTCACGCCCTCTCGCCCCTAGCCGCCGCGGGAGACGCCCTGGGCGTCGGGAATCCCGGGCGGATTTCCGGCCACCGTAGGCGCGGGCTTGCGGACGGTGAGCAATGGGTAGCTCACCGTCCGGTAAAGACCAGGCTCGGGTCGACGGCGCGTTGTTTTCCACGCGCGCCTCAAAGAGATGTCGTCAGCTCAAGCGTAGGGGTCCACTAGGGCCGTTGCCTGCCGGGGTCGCGGGGAGGTACTAAGGGCTATCGAGCCACCGTGAGAATACCAATATCTTTAAAAAAATCTCTCAGAGAAACTCTGGCACCAAGCTTGTAAATTGCACGAACAGCTCGTTTTTGAAGAACGAATATATTTTGAATGTCAGCGGCTTTGCCCCACAGCAGAATACATACATAAACTCACGCCTTCTTTCTTTGGGCGTAGGCCGAAACTATAGAACGCCACCTGCTACGCTCCTTACATACTCCTTTTGCTTCGTTTACGTTCATACATCTGGTCATACACGCACGCCGGTTGCGAGTACTACGCTCCTGACCTTTTTGCAGAACATCACCAATGAGGTCACTATGTCTTTCTGGGGCGTTCCCTCCCTGCAATTCCACTCACATCTGCCTTGTAAATACCTTTTGTTAGTCGCCTTTAATTCATCCTCTCAACATGACAAAACCAGCCGAGCATACTCTTAGTATCGTGTTTACTAATAAACTCACTCTAAGGTTCTAAGTGATCATTTCATTTAAGTATTGTTATTCTTGAAAAAGCAAAAGCTCCTAGAATTGTAACATTATTTATTTGTTGGCAACATTCTTTGTAACTGTCAATAATATTGTCTACGGCGTACGCGTGGCTGGATGACAGATCACCGCTGCGTAAAAAAATCTGTAAAATTGTTTATGGTGTCATGTCAGAATAGTGGCTATAGTTATAGTGTGAACTGTGATGTGAATGTGATTTGCATTGCGATTTTGTGAATTTTGTCTTATGATTACAGTTAATGGTGGAATTTAGTTGTGCATTGTAATGTCGTGACAGTGAATTAAAATGCAGTTCTATAAAGAGAGAATACTCAACGCTGCCCAGTTAAAAAGACTAAGTGAACACAAATATTCTTGTACGAGCGCTAGTATATTGGATGCATGGCTACAGCCGTGGTGGTGCTGGCTAGTATCTAAAACGCCGTTATGGCTCGCGCCGAATCTCATCACAATATTAGGTTTAATAGTAAATATAGTCACCACACTTATACTAGTTTGGTAAGTACCTTGAAGGTTATATCAATGCATTATAGGAACTGTGTCACAGATCTCGCCCGACCGTAACAACTTTCATTTTCTGCTGGCACTAAGACTTTCTAACGGTCTGAATTTCTGTAATAGCAGTCCTACATTAGTGCACTGTAATGATTCTGTAACCATTGCATTTTCCATTCAATAAAATGATAATTTCACGCATGTTTACATATTGTAATGCTTGAAAAACCTGGCGTGCGATTGGTCGAGGCGACGTCACGCCACCGTCTGTTTCGATAAGATAGCCATAATTGAATTATAGCTGTGTCTCCCCAGGCTTATCATTTATCAATGAGGACTTTCAACTATCTTCAATTAGGTACAGACTTTGATTTGTGCCTGGAATCTGTGTAGATCTTATTTGACTCATAACCTTTTTACTTGTACTCCAAACTATAAGTGATTAGTTATCAACTTACAAATAATCAGCTAAGTGCAAAATTAATAAATGAATCATCATAATAAATTCATTGACTGTGACAAGGGACAATATTAGCATAGCAATAAAATTCTAATAATAATAATCAGAATTTAGAATCATTGAAATATTTGTTATACTACACACACACACACACTTTTTATTTGTTTTATTTTTATGAACTGTATGCTACATTGTGTGCCTTTTAGTATGTGCTCAATAAATGTATTTTCTTTCTTTACAAAATATAATAATTCTTCATAAGGTTTGGTGGAATTTATTTCATCTATCAGCAGGACAGAGCTTAAATTTAAAGTTAATGTAGCATGATAAGTAGCTGATTTTATCACAGCTATGATTTAATGTCAAACTCTGACTGATATAAGATTAGATAAAGTAACATAGTTTTAAATCCAGATATAAATATACTAACTTTGTCCATACATTGCATCAGTGTAGTGTGACTTGGATGTGATGTATACAATTACATTATTAACCCGTCCAACGTCATGCCTCCGTTTACCTAAAATCGCTAAATTGCAAGCGTAATCACAAGTACTTTCGATTGTTGGGTAGGCCTTCAGAAAAATGGAAAATTTTTGGATATAAAGCCATAAACACGGTATATATCATACCTTCCTTGCTTCGTTATGAGTTAAACTAACTAGTTATACCATTAATAAAAAAATAGAATAGAATGTAATATCTGGACTGTTTTATAATAAATAATCTTATTAACAAGATTTAAGTACCATACCCATTTCCTAAAATAAAATAGGGATCCCACTGAACATTGAACATTCAGATTTAGGGTTTTACTTTATATACAAAGTGCCCATTGATTGTACCTTGGCTGAAGAAGGTTCATACTTAACTTATCAGCTTAATATTTAGTTTAATAAAGGTACTTTAATACTTGTATGGTCTAAACATCTGTTTCTTTTTGTAAAAATATTTAATAAATCTTAAGATCATTTGAATTGCAAAAAAACATGTTTCAAATTCAAAGCATTTATTTCAAAGTTTTAGTATCAAGTACTTGTTGTAACTACTTTACATGGATATCATTTTACCTTTTGTACTATATCGGCATTTTACTATTATGTTAAGAAATTGAAATATTTGGAACTTGGTTATTTTTTTGATTGGAAATGAGGCCAATTATGTAAACTAATATTTATGGTAATAAATATAACATACGTTTAGTAGTAGTTGGGTACGTAGGTATGTATGTATGATAATTAGCATCATTTGATGTATAAGAAGAGGCTTACTGGACTGTAGATTCAGTTCAGTCAGTAAACACAGACGCCTGAGGACGACACCGGTATCATAGATGTTAAAAATGAAAGAAAAAGGTTGTTCTTTAGTTCATACATCCAAACTCGTCATGAATCTGCACTTGTGTTTTTCTTTATTTTTATACTTATTCATTTATTGAGGTGATACAGTAAGATAATAATCACTTATTGTTATTGATACATTATATTGTATTGATAGAAAATTAATTAATGAGCTCATAAAAAATTAAAAAGGTATTTTGGGTTTCTGATTTTTTATTGACTGATAATAAATAATACTCTTATACGAAAATACCTTTCATTTAAACCACTATCATTATAATAAAAATTTGTCCTTCTGCACACATAAAAAGTACATAAGAATAATTTCTTTATTCAAAATTACATAAATAAAACCTTGGTTGTTTTTGTAAAGTGCTTTGTGAAATGCGTAGCGCTGATTGTAGTCAATTTATCAATATCCAATTGTGTATGATTTCCCTATAGCTTCAAATTAGTAAACACACAAACAAAAACATGTTTCTATCGTAAAGTAAGTAGGTATAATTTATGGGCGCCAGTACGTAAAGTAGCGACCGATTCGTCATACCATCACATTCCTTGTTCTACAGCTTGAAAACCTCAGAAACTTTATGGATGCGCGTATGGGGTCGCCCATAGGTACTTACGCAAGCGTCACACATCATTAGATCAGTCACGCTTGCTTGCCTATACATCGCAATACGGCAATAATGGTTTTTCTAAAGCAATCGGCGCACTGACGTAGCTACTGCTCACATTGAATCAAACATATAGTCAACACATTCTACTCGAGGTTCAAAAAATACCATACTGTGCAATGCAATGACCTATCAGCCTTCTGTGCATAGTGACCTGTAAGGCGTTTAACACCTACGCACGGAACTCAATGGCCTGAGTGATCCTGTTCAGATTTAATAAATCAAGCAGAATCGCAGTCAATGACCTTAACAATTGTAAACCAGGTGATAATGCCACTCTTAAGTTGGTCGACGAATTATATCAATCTAAACAGAAATTGACGTCAGGTGTGCCACAGGGCAGCGTATTAGGTCCACGTTAGTTCATCATTTGACTAACGTTTAACAGGTGCTCCTTAAAATTAACGAGGTTTCTAATAATACCCATACCCATAATTTGACGCCGCAGGTTCAGTCCAGACGCGAGGCAGGAGCCCCCGCGATGGGCGTGCGCACTATGCGCGCTAGGAGTCTTCATCTACCAAAGCCTGGACGCTATCGATGGCAAACAGGCGCGGCGGACCGGCAGCCAGTCGCCGCTGGGCGAACTCTTCGATCACGGCTGTGACAGCATATCAACAGTGTTCATAGCACTAGGTGCATGTATAGCTGTTAAGTTGGGAGAGTACCCTACTTGGATGTTCTTCCAGGTAAGTTTCGTTTTGAAGCTATTTTTACTAATGTTAAAAACCTCTAATATTTGCACGACCGAAACCTCGAATAATGTGTGATGTTAAATAAATTCACACCACCATATAATAACCTATAGGTTATTGACCTATCAGCGACCATATAATAACCTATAGGTTATTATATAATATATTCTAGCACCTAAAGAGATCATTCATCATTTCATAAGAAGTCAAAGACCGAAACTTGATTACTGGGCACTGGGCAGCCAGCCACGCGGCTAATTTTTCACCTTTGGCCGACACTTGAAGTTTGAGGGGACCGCCTCCAGGCTGAAATGGCCCGTTTATATCTCGATTGTCAACATCTTAATGAAATAGGCAGTCACAAGTACTTAGTATGAATCACATTCTACGCTCAATTAAATGATTATAGCGGCCCTTCTTAGAAGAATGAAGTAAGTACTATTATTTTGCAAGGCCAAAACTGGCCTCAGCCAAGCCCCGGTGTATTAATTCTCTGATATGCTTTAGTAAAATAAGGACCCCTCGTCCTTATGTTACCGGATCGTTAATGAATACAAGACTATAATACGTCGCGTAACCATTGGAATCTTTGAATTCATTCATAACATTTTATATCATGACATTCCCATGTCAGTTAAACCGACTCCAGACTACTGTTTTTCTTCTATTCTAAATACAAATTAGTTCTTGTCTCTTTATGCTACCAACTTATCAAATATTCGTAAAGTTTGCATGGAAGCACCAAATAGACTATAATCTCTACGGTAACAGCCGTAAATCGGTAATAGTCGTTAAATAGTCCCACCCATCACGACGATGACTAAAGGATATCACGTATTGGTAATCTTCATAATTATTAATAACCTGCGATATGTCGTGAATGCTTGTGACTAATTAGTACGTAATTTAGATAAGTACTTTAGACGTAAGTACTTCGTAACTATATTACACGTTTCGTTTGGGAGTCTATGGAAAAGTAAAGGCGAAGTTCCTATTTAATTCCGTGCATTGACTGTGTATGGAGTATGTTCGTTCCTGCTTGCTAATACAATCAAATAATATTATTCTATTCTCTAAGGAAACGTGAAAGCAAGGTCGAAAACGGTGACAATTACTGTTGCTCGTTGATTCAATTATCAGAGGAATGACAATGAGTTTGTTGTTATTGTTTATTTGGAGACATTACATAACTGTCTAGCTTGTAATCGTCGGCTAGGAGCGTTTACCGATGAAATTGGCGAATAGGTACATGATAGATTAGCTACTCGCTTTACTCGAATTACTTATCAAGACTGTAAATTTTATGAGAAATATTATCTGATATCCCTATCTCAGATAATATTTCTCCATTCAAGTATTACGTAAGCAACATTTTAGTACCTATTTGCAACCCTTTTTTTCAGGGGTGGAAAGCCAATTTTTGCGGTTACAAATATTCACAAAAAAAAAATATTTTGCGATTATAAAACACGAGTTTAATCGAGCTTTTTCAGGGTCCATAAATATAAATAATGCTTGTCCATCTGTATAACAAATGAAAAGAAATGTGAGTTTCATTGCAACAAGGGTCTTAATTTTAAAGTTTAAATTTTAAAGTGAGGTCAAATGGAATGGACACATAAAATGCTTCATTTACACTTTATAAATCTTATTTTTTAAAACGCAACGTTATGATACTTATTATGTCGTTTCGTTTGCCTATTTTGAAATGAGATGATTTTCGAGTCGACTCCGAAATCGCTAAAAGTTAAACGTCAATCTTTTGTTTATTTTTACTTGTCAAAAATAGGGTGACTACGTTATTGATCGATTTACGGTAACTAACGGTTTTTTGAACGTAGTCATGTTTTAATGAATTAATTGGCTTTATTATATCTCTTTACTTATCATTAACATCAAAGCCTGCTAGTGGCTTATCTTATTTAAACAATTGACATGAGGTTTTTCGGTTGACACTGCCAATTATTTTAGATTTAGAAATAAAAGCGTTTTCGACATAGGAAAAGTATGGACATCTCTAGGAACGTAAGAATTACGAATGCGTTCAGAAATAAGATATATTACCCTGCATTCTGATAAGCAGTAGTTGTAGTAGTTGTAGAAGTAGCAGTAGTTGTAGAAGTTGTACGAGTACTAAAAGACGATTTTCTATTATTTTCTATTATTTTCTATTATTTTCTATTATTTTCTATTATTTTCTATTATTTTCTATTATTTTCTATTATTTTCTATTATTTTCCCTGCTTTTAAACATAAATTGATGATATCCAATGGTTACATTAATAATGTACTTCATTTTGGTAATAGTCTCATCTAGGGATTTTTTTTTCTAATCCAAAATGGCCATTTGTCTTTGCAAAGCGAAAATTCAGAATTTGATGGAGGTTCTGAAAATATATTACTCTAAAAATTAAAGATATCTCTAACTAGAAGTTTTTGTAAAATGTGCAAAAAATGCTTTCAAAACAAACTTAGTCATGCGATCGCAAAAAAAATAAAATGTAGTTATTTTTTATTAAAAATATTTTTCCTACCACGCTACGAAACACAGGGTGCGCAAGTACGACTCGAACAATGGCGCCCACACAGAAAAAATGTCAGGAAGGCTTAGTTCGGCCGCATAAGCTGTTAAAAATATCGACAGATAACTGATGTAGATACGGCCAGAATTGTTTATTTTAGTTATTTTCATAGTCTTATGTCATATGGGATTCTTCTCTGGGGAACCTGTGAGGACATTAATACTGTCTTTGTTTTACTGAAAAGGGCTGTTCGAGCCATTTACCAGCTAGATTCAAGAGATTCCCTTCGAGAAAATTCAAAATATGGGTATTCCGACTGTAACCTTTCAATATATATTTGAAAATCTTATGTATGTACACAAAAATATATCAAATTTTAAGAAAATGACCGATATCCACAGATTGAATACCAGGAATAAACACAATCTTGCTGTACTTCACACTCGACTCCACAGAGTAGGCAACTCGTTCATGGGTCATGTATGTATACGCTTTTACAACAAACTTCCTATTGACATTCGAAACTTACCCATTAAAAGATTTAAAGCTGTATTAAAACCAAACTTGTACCTACTATAAAATTTCTGATTATTTAGCAGACAAAAAATCTTGGGTTTGAGCTGCTCGCTCTGCTAAGCGTTGTGATAAAACCGTTAAACCTGAAATTTTAATTATTAAGCAAAATCATAATTATGTGCAGTTTTATATACATATTGACATTGCTGAATATTATATACAAAATTACATGAATGTTTACCTTGAAAAGTATTACATAATCAGCCTATAATGTTCCCACTGCTGGGACACAGGCCTCCTCTCTGTGAGAGGGAGTGGGCCATAATCCACCACGCCCAGTGCGGGTTGGTAGATGTCAGATGTCTTCGAATTTTTTGGTTCTAGGACATGTCGGTTTCCTCACGATGTTTTCCTTCACCGTTTTGAGTGCAGTGGTGATGAAATAATTTACACAAAGTAAAGCGCCTGTCCGGGTTCGAACGTACGACCTACAACTTGTAAGTCAAAAAGTATTAAAACAAAGTATTATATTACTTTAATTATTGTAAATGTGAACAATGTGTGGGTCATTTTTTCTCAGTTAGATTTAATGATAGTCTGGCATTTTGAGTACTTTATGCGGCCTACCCAAATGTTCTGTCCTTGGTATTGTTCGTCGAGTCGTTGACCTCCTTAGGGCTCCCACACAAAACTGCGAATTCGCATCGCATCGCAAAAATCTGCGAGCTCGTTGTCAGTTTTTCTTAATAAAATGACAACGAGCTCGCAGATTTTTGCGATGCGATGCGAATTCGCAGTTTTGTGTGGGAGCCCTTAAGTCCTCAGTTGAGCTACACGATTACTGACAAAAGCTTGCACTGACTGGACAGGTCCACTCAAATTTATGTGGTTCTTCCTCAAAAGACCATTTCAGACTACATGGGCCTCACATGATCTGACCAAGATTATGTGATATGTGTTACGTGTTGTTAAATTTAAAAACAGTTTTGTAGTCAATTTAAATAAATTAAAATTATTACTTTGCACCCCTGTCTCGGGATCAGAGCGAGCGATTATACTTCTTCGTAATTTTTATTATTTCACGTCCCCACCCCACTAGTACATGAAATACTAAGAGAGATACTAAGTTTTGTGAAAACACAATTTTACTTCGTTTTACAGTGTTTTATAACAATTTTAATTTTTGTGTTTTAAGCTTTATTCTAATTTGTTTTAATTTTAATTTATGATCTTAATTTAACTGTGATGTTGATTTTAATTGTGTTGTTGATTTTAATTGTACACTATGATCCTAAGTTGTTTTAAATAAATAAATAAATAATAATAACACGGTTTCAAACCTACAAACAACGTCGGATTTCTGGCTACCGTAGGCGCGGGCTTGCGGACGGTGAGCAAAGGGTATCTCACCGTCCGATAAGGACCAGGCCCTGGTTTACTGGCTGATGTCAGCACTAGTGTAGGGGTCCACTAGGGCCGATACCTGCCGGGGTCGCGTGGAAGTTCGAAAGGGTTACCGAGGCCCCTGGCAACACAGGCAACGGAAGGAATACGGGTGGGTTTTAGTCAGTAATAGTCTGACACTTCCTTCGCTCCGCCCAGAGCGGAAGAACTTAAGTAGGTATAGGATAATTTCCCACCCAAAAAAAAAACCTACCACGTAATGCTAGTGGCACCCACCGGCATTACGTTTGCGCTCTACTTTCCAGCAGGCCTAGCACGAGAACTTTAGAGAAGAGTTTTGTCGACGAAAAAGACAGTAAAAAGTTTTCTACTGTCTTTATTTAGCATGGCGACTACAAAATCAAATGTGTAGAGAAGTGTCTTCAGTACCCTAGACAATTGTCTACAACATCAAGCACGCAGTTTGGGATAGAATTATTCCAAAATAGTTTACATATAAAAGGACCTAGACAAAGATTCGTTAGATGTTTTGTCGTTAAGGGGAGTAATTTTAGGCGGTGCTTCGTTGCCTTTTATCATATTATACTTAATAGGCTGAAATTAACATGTTGGGTTCAATGACCGATATTATTTAAGTTTTTAAACTTGAGTGAAGGAAAGCAATACTATTAGAGAGCTCACTCGGGCCTTTGATCTCTCGGAAAGTGAGTTCCGGTGGAATTATAAAATAAGCAAGGAGATGGTGCAATATTTACCTATGCGAAAAACTCGGCCAAGATCTGTCGCCCACAACTTCTGCAAATAACAGATGTTTGGTATTAACAATAAACTAAGAACATCAAAAGACCCTACAGTTGTTACACTATGTTGTCCCTTAACTTTGATCTATTAAATACATTCACAAGGCATATAAAACAACGTGATACGAGCCAAAATCTTCTCATTGAACACTGACTACATTCAATTTTAAATGGAGATTATACTATTATAGATAATATCTAAAATCAAATGATATTCTTTTACATAAATTGATACAAAAATAAATAACAATGTACCGAGTAAAAATATAAAGGCTCGCGCACACAGGCAGTCTGCGGGAGGCTTAAAGGATACTTACTTTTTGTGTGACGCCATCAAAATTGTATTATTATGGCATTCTGTTTAAATAATGGCCGTAAATTATACGCAAGACATACCAATGAATTTTAAAACATAGTTGATTTTAACTTTTACGCGCACCAGCCATAAATCAAAATTTATGACAAATAGACCATTTGCGTTTTGTTATTGAAGAAAGATCCGTTCGAAACACTTTGTTTCTTAAAGGTTATAATTATTTAAGTATATAATTATTACGAAGCACTTTGCCATATTCCGCGCGAAACTGAAGATGTGTGAGTAGAAAAGTAGGTCGTCGCAAAAAAAAAACAAATGGCGGAAAAAAACTTACAAAGGTTTGAAAAAATTAAGATGCCACTTAGTTTCTCTTCAATTATTAAGAAAGATTCGAAAGATGAATCCAAAATCTAGCCATCTATGGTCCAGTTAGCAGCAGCCTTCAAGTAATCTTAACCTTCAAACACTGACCAGCGCATTAGAGAATCAGTCGTGAATGAACTCGGTACCTACGTAGACAGCTATCAATGATGTAACACCAACGACTATGTACTTTTCCACATTCGCGACATGGCCCTCATTATCTCAATATTCTTATTTGGGAGTGCTGCCAAGCAAGCGCGCCCGGATACTGCTAAACTCTGGAAAGTGGCCAATCTGTGTGATTCACTATTTTAAGTTTTACCTAAATATGACCGAGATTATTCAAATCAATTATCTTTTGCTTTTTTGCCTTGTTAATTGACGATATTAAAGTAAAGACCGTTAAATCACTGTTATGACCTACTAACCGATTTTCACAATATTTTTTCTTTATGTGAAATTTCTCGAAATCAAGTACAGTTTTCTCCAAGAGATTCGATATATACCTCAATTGTAGCGTAATTATGATTTGCAGTCAATTCGAGGTTTACTGCATCCGTGCTTAATCAACAATAGCAAATCACACAGCGATCTTTAATTCCAGGCCGACCACACTATTATAAGAATCTTTAACATTGCGGAACAATAAAATGTTTTCATTTAGAAAACTACATGAAATGCAGGAATCAAGCAATTGTACTTAAAACATAGATAAAAGACTAACTTATTCTTATAAATGCTCTGTAACTTTCAGTGTTTCTGCGCCATGACGCTATTCTACTGCGCGCACTGGCAGGCCTACGTCACAGGGACCCTCAAGATGGGCAGGATAGACGTGACGGAGGCCCAGTACTCCATCATCGCCATCCACCTGGTGTCCGCCACGCTTGGATCCAGCTTCTGGGCCACTCAGGTAACGTGATCCAACTGTTTTGCACTGCGTATATAGGCTAGCGATACAAAATGACTTCCAGAACTCTGACGTCAAACAAAATTGTTCGTAAAGGCACCATGTTTATGAAAGACTGCTGTAAATGTAAACGTCATGACGTATCAGACACGAAGCCTTCATCGACCGCAGTTTATGTTCCAACAAATTACATTTGTACTTCTCGATAAACGATCCCAACAAAAACAGAGTGCAAGTCATGTTGTACGCAAGTGAGCCTGGTATAACACACAAATTATCGTAATGTTAGCTCAATGTTGTCCGATGTTATCTAACATTTAAATAACACTTACACAGAACAAGTTGTTTGAGAGTATTATGTTGATATTGTCTCACAAATATTGAAGAACACACGAAAGAATTACGGGAGTCATTAAAACTTTATAAACATCTATCAGAAGATTCGTCGCACACAAAATTCAAGAAGAAAAACAAACTTAATTCGGTATCAATGATCCTTATCCGTAATTCTTTTGTGAGGCATCAAATAATTTGTTATATAAATGACCAAATACTAAATGATCCACCAGCTATAAACTGTTAGGTGATGTTTAAAAATACCCACATGACCGCTATAGTCGTGACCTGTCCGTGTTCCACGTCATCAGGTACAACTTGACTCGACCTGAACTGAATATTACTACAACGCCTTTGTCCAGTCGATCACTGCACCATCTGATCACAGTTCTGCCAACTAGAAGTGTACTATAAAAAACTCATCAAGTAAAATATTTCGAGTCATTTTTATGGTTACTTTATTGTTTTCATGTTGCAAGCAATATTCTAAGCAGAACTACAAAGGAGTTTCGTAAAATAGTTACTTCTGTTTACCCAGAATTTCGGTTAGGTTGGTCGCAAGAGCGTGGCTTCTATTTGGTGGTACTTGGTCGTGGCTAGGCGCTGCACACAGGTCGTGCTGGGCACGGCACACTTGTAACGCACCTGTGCACTAGGTGGGCGGAGGCCTCGAGGTCCGCTACTCGCTGGGGCTGGTGGCCGTGGGGGGCGCAGTCCTCACGGTGGGCGCACTCCTCGCCGCCATTGTCTCCGGCGGAGTGGGCAAGAACGGCTCTACCGTCGCTGTGAGACATCTCTTTAGTCCCACATACAATCACCCCGCGTGGGAGACCAAAATTTAAAAAATATTTTTTTAACGAATTTACTAGTCACTTCTCCTTTTTTTAACTTATTGTCAAGATGGCAGAATAAAGATTATGGTTATCTAGTTATTTCACACTTTTCTAAGCACAAGCTGTACCACAGCCAACGCAAACGCGAGTAGAATTAGACAAAGGAGTATAAGGACGAACCCCATCTTGGCAAATGCTTTCACTTGTTTTTTTACAAATATTTTCTGACAGAATTCTTGATCGAAGCTGTCAGAATATTTTGTTTTAAGAAGTCTATTAGAACGGCCTTGCTTTTTTTAAATGAAGTCTGAGTAAGGAGTCCGTTTCACTTTGTGCTTTTAGAAAAAAAGTGTTTGTTCATTTACTTCTTTTTCATTTACTACTTTAGTTCATTTACTTCTTTTTTTGTATTTATTTATTTTGTGCTATCATCTTGACATAGAAAATGTATGTTTGAATTGTCTCCCACACGGCACTGATTGGGTTACTGAATTGTATCGTACTGTATAGCATCGTCGCCTGACTTGCGTAACCTAGCGCGGTCAGTAGCGTCAGATTGGCAGCAGTTAGTGACACGGCACTTTCACGTGATTATAACACGATACAGATTTTTAACATACTTGCTTATAATGTTTCGTACAGTACCTGTAATCTGTAATTACCAAAAGGTTTTGTTTTGATTTCCTATTAGATGGAATCGAGATTAAACTTCTTTTTTATAAAAACGATTTTATTCTAATTTATGAATGTCGTTCCATTGATAGATATTATTCTTTTATAATTAGAGGTCTGACGATGTAGTCGATGTAGGATCCTGTAATAAATAGAGTACTGTAACATGTTCGTATTGAAGAATTGCTGTAAATCTTTATAAAAGTTAGAATACACAAGTAATATCGTAAGCAAATAGTCAAATAATAATTAAAAAGTGATATATTGTTCGTGTGAGTGCCACAGTAAACTTAGCTTTGATCTCTATAACTAAGTCACGTGGTTCCATCGCTTTATATCATGTGGGTTTTTTTAATAGCATGAAATCGATTAATTAATGTACGTAGACTATGCTCCCTGTTGCGACCACGGAGTACCTACATGTAGTTTGAGTCATTTTAACTAAACTTGAAGTATTTTGTAGAATCGATGTACTTATTAAGTATTTTATTTGCAGGTTTTTATACGAAATAACATGATATTATTGTCTCTTCATGGAGCATGATCTATGACAAATATTATTTTAAGAATGTCTTTGTTTCCGTGTAGGAATTGTTAGTCATGTTCTAACGTGAAGGCTTTCCCATAAACATATGTGCGCAGAACCGGGCAAAAAATAAAGCATTTCAAGTTTTATGCCATACCTGTAAGTTGGTCTCCTTGAAAAGCTCGACATGTCTCACTTACGCCTGGGTTCTGTACTTGTACCTACTATGGTGTGTATATTCTCTACCTATTGTGTGGAAAAGCCTTCACTGTTAATTTTACTATCAATTGTGGCTGGTGCGTCTCCCTTTTATTTAGTCTTAAATGTGTGTCTTCACTCATTTTGAAGAATTTATGCAGTGTACATACATACACGCGCTATGTCTTGACGACCAGCTGTCGAGTGGAGTCAAAAGATTCCGAATTTAATGGTCAGGAATATGACCACACAACTGAGCACGACATGATTGTTGATTATGACATTTTTGTTATACATTGCGGCTTATGTAAGGAGTAGGACAGGGATGGTAAACCTATGGCATGCAACAGAAAAATCTGGACACGGCATCGACGACAGCCGTCATCGTTCATCGACTACGACATCGAAATACCTAAAATACAATTTTCATTTTCTTTACAATACAGATATTATATACGTGTAAGAGCCATCGACGTGCTTCAGTACATAATTCCAGAACCGTGTTGAATATTTCACCGATTATTTAAAGAAATATCTGCTGTTCCATACCTTTTGACCGTTTATGTACTTATTGTCCATTTTTTACGAAACAGCACATTTTTTTGAATGACCGAAGGAATAGTTGTTCGCTAGGGGGTCTAGAACCCTAGAATCATGTGCTGAATTCATGGTAACAGTTTGCACGTCGATGTCCCATACATCGTGTAAACAGTGCATAATAGTTCTTTATAATTTAATTATTTTACTCATATACAGGGTGGAGATAGCGCAGTAAGGGAAGGTACCTTAATCGTTGTCGCTATAAGAAAATAGTCTTAGGAGACTGTCCTTGACTTTTGAGGTATTTTGATCTACATTCACAGATTTTGAAAAAATGCTACAGTCAGCAAGAAAATGGGTAGTTTTCACAGAAAAACTTTTTTGATGCCAATCGATCCTGTTTTATAAAAGGATCAAAAAACTCTACCGGATCAACTGAGGTTTGAGTACTAGAAAAAAATCGCAAAAAAAAAAAAAAAAGCTTTACCATACATTTTGTAGGAATTGAGACTCCAATCTACTTTTTACGATGGATAGACTGGCCGAAAATAAACAAAACAAATTTAAACTTCGAACGAATCGCGTCCTAAGACCGTTTTCCTGTATATACAACGCGACGGTTAAGGTACATGCCCTTACGGCCCCATCTCAAAAATCCACCCTCTATATGCAAAAAGGGTGTGTTGTATCTGATCCCTGGTGTAAAGGCCCACTCATGCGCAGATCCCACCGCTGGGCGTGCCGCTGAGCCTGCAAGTTACGGCCACATGCTTCGCCCTACAGTTTTATTTTGCCACCAACTTTTTTTCCACATTCCGTGTTAGAGGATGTGGCAAGAACGGATCGACCGTCGCTGTAAGATTGCATATTGTTTATTTGGACATTCGTTCGTGGGACGTCGGTTGAATGCGACGATTCAGTCTTGGAAATGAGCCGCCATCTTTGTTCCAGTTACGATTTGAATATCGAAAGAATATGCGCAAAAAAACGAGCCATTATTTATTTTTTATTCCGTCCCGTAAAGATTAACCTACTTATTGTAGTACTAAGTGTACTGAAGTAATCGTGAACGATAAAACAAGTTAACGACTGAATCGTCGCACTTCGTGATTTAACTAAGCTGCATGGAACATATCGTGTAAATAACTCTGAAGCCACAACAGCTGAAGATCTACATTACTGTCTAAATGTCTTTTAAGTTTTCTCACTACGGGTTCGCAAACTGTCGGTAATTTCCTATAATATCTAGGTGGGATATAATTGAACCTTACATAAAATCATTTATAAGATAATTTTGAGTGATTTCTAAGTCAAAGTCAAATCATCAAAGCTGGGACGCGCAAGTGGATAGGCACAAAAAGGCACTTTTAAACGTCAAAATTTAGAGAAAAATAGAACTGATTCTAGTTGCTCCTTCGAAATTCCGATTGATCCCGTTAAACATATTTGGGGAAATGGCAAGCATTTTTGCTCGGTGTTTTCTTTAAATACATATCACATCACATAGGCACAAAAATAAGTTCAAAGCTGAAATATTAAAATTTATAATAATCTTAAGGTCACCCCGGTTCCATATCAGCTAACAATATTATATTTATCTATGAATCGCCATGATTTAGTTTTATTACTAACTAAAAACAAAAAAACTCGTATTTATTTTAATACTAACTTCTAAGTAGCTACGTCGTGCAAGTGCGTGTGAATAGAACATTCTGGAGTATAATCAAGCTCCCTGACACAGCGCCTACCTGTGGATAGGTATATTTTATTCGAATTATTAAACCCTTAAGAAAAAAAAAAAAAAAAAGATCGAAAGATCGCTTTTAGCGATAAGACCGCCCATTGTGTCACCCCTTGTAAAATTTCAACATTTGTATCTGTAATTTTTATGGTGTACATAATAAAGAGTATTCTATTCTTAAAACTAATAGCGCGGATTATCGTATAGGAATATTGAAGAAGATAATATTGTGGTGTTTACTTGTGATGTAACCATGGGTCGTCTGTTCTAAATCTCTCTTATCTATTTAATTTAGTCCGAGGTGGTTTTGCACATTATAATAATTTAAATTAAGTTTTAGCACGGGGTTTTATTGTGGTAAAGCGTCTGTTTTCATCTCGAAGACACGCAACATAACGCCTCATAATGCATCACGCCTTGTTTCCCCGAAGGGTTGGGCAGGGGCGTACCTATAGTACACCCACATTTCGCCAGTTATGTGTGTTGTGTGTGTCTCGAAGGCTACCTACGTAATGTTGCCATGAATTTAATGTCATTCACTTTTGTATACCTAGCAAATAAAGATACGTGCAGGACGTTGGTTTTTCAACTATATGTATGGCATTTTAAATTCCATAATCTATGTAATTAAGGTGGATCCGCAGTGGTAGTCCGCGAAATTTAAATTTTCATATGTTTGGCAATTTGTAATAATAATTTTATCCGTGTATTACATGACATTGATTAGGCAGGGTACATAGTTCTTCTATAGTTTTAGGTTACCAATTCACTACAGCCACCCAAACCCATGGCCCAATATGTTTTGCTTCCATATCCTGCAAGAGTCCAGCACCAACCCGGGGTTGTCCTTGGATGCACTTGCATACTGCATACAGGGATAATCGTCGATTGGTGCCTCATTTCATTCAAAACGTCTAACGTCTTAACCCGACCTCTACCAGGTGTAGACATTTTTCAGGAGCAAAACAAGAGTCCAAGGCTAAATAGAGTCAATGTGCTCACTTGTCACTAAAACAGGAGTCCAATATCTCAAAACAAATCTACTGTAGGAACGTAAACGCTGAGCTCGACAGCTTCAAACTGTAACGAACAGAAGTAAATACGGAGGAATAAATTCAACTCGATGCAAAACTAACGGCACGAAACAATTTGTTGGATGCATTGATTTGACAGATAGATCAGTTAAATGGTAATCGATTTGGAAAATCGATTACCAAAATATTTAACATGGTCAATGTTAAATATTTTGGTAATCGATTTTCCAAATCGATTTGTTATAAATAATATTATTTATATAATTAAAAAGATATTTTATAAAGATAATTTAAAGAGATTGAGGGGCTTGTGGCTACGTAATAACAGCCGCACGGGTCGATCGATCAGGTTAAGCTACGCTTGTCGCGGTTGGTCCGTGGATGGGTGACCATCTTTACATACCAAGACCCCTCCGTGCCTCGGAAAGCACGTTAAGCCGTTGGTCCCAGCTGTCATTTGTAGATCTTTGACAGTTGTTACGGGTCGTCAGAAGCTCGAAAGTCTGACAACCAGTCTTACCAAGGGGTATCGTGTTACCCAGTAACTGGGTTGTGGAGGTCAGATAGGCAGTCGCTCCATGTAAAATACTGGTATTCAGCTGGATCCGGTAAGACTGGAAGCCGACCCCAAAACAGTTGGAAAAAGGCAGGCAGATGATATAATTAAAAAGATAATTAGGTATAAACACCGTGTAGGTATGTATAGGAGGTACTAACCTGAGTACTAACCACAATAATGTCTGTGGTACTAACTTTTATTTTTTAAAGTAACTAATCAGGTATGAATGTAGCGGAATATATCTGACGGTAGGGAAAGACCTTGAAACACCTGATAATTATGAGGGATTATGGGCGAAAACACCGACTATCGGAACGGAGCGTCTGTGCTGTGTACAACCAAATGTATGGCACCTACGCCTTCCGATAGTCTGATCAGACAATCGGAAGGGCAACCGGAGCGTCTGTTTCCGCCTGAGTTCTTCGCTATCAGACCTCCACATCACTTCAGGATCGTACTTTAGCTTCAATCATCGCAGAGCTAAGACCGGTAGAATCTGCTAGTTATAATATTATATGTCTGTAGGTAGAATATACACTCCCTCAAATTACGAATATAATTCCTCCATGTTAATTTTTAGTTTATTTACTACTTTTGTTTTCTTTATTTGAGCCCACCCCTCGCCTATTTCACGCCTAATCAGTTACATGAGAGTGTTAGCTAGATTACGATGGGAGAAAAGCTATTGTAGCCTATCTCCGGTCATTTTAGTCGGCGGATTAGTAAAATATATTCGATATTTTCAATCGATTACAATTCTTTAATTGACATAGTCTGTCGTCTGGCAACGTTCAGGTTAAGTTTGAATGGCGGAACTGATATAAATTCAATAAAATTAATATTAATTATGTTTTCCAATGCTAGGGTAAAAGAAATGTTGATAAAAAAACTTAAAAATGTAAAAATACGACTTAATTTTCGAGAAGTAAATAGTCTTGACACGGCACCGAACTAAGGGGCCAATTGGTGGGCATTCTCTTTTATATAGCACAAACATGTTCAGCTAGCATAAAACATAGCATGCAAAATTATAAAGTTAGATAAAGAAGGCATCAACCATCAACATATGTTATCTATAAATTCTTTTAAACTATAAAAACTACATTCAAGTAACCATTTATAAAACTTAATTTTAAATAATCTTATATTTAATGTTTTGAAATGCCTTGGTATTTTGTTATAAATGCGCACACACATTGCTAGGCAGTTATTATTGTACTTACCTAGTCTAGGAAAATCATTCAACACTATCAGGATCTCGTCTGTTCCGAGGATTTTAGCATCTTAGCAGTTGCAGATAGATTTTTTAGATTACAGAAGATAAATTTTAGTTTAGTCCTGTCAAATTAATCAGCGCCTGTCACTACTCCATACAAGTTTAGACGTGATTAAAAACTTGCCTACTAAAATTACGTCAATTTACGTCAAGCGCTGATTAATTTGACAGGACTAAACTAAAATTTATCTTCTGTCCTTTTCTTAATGAAATAGAAAGAAAAAGATGCACTGAACTTAAATTTAGTGTAGTTTGTGAACAAGGGAATCGGCACCAATGACCTGCAAATTGCAGAAAACGTAAGACAATTTGAATTTCGCGGGCTGCAGCTGCGGATCTACGCGGATATGTTTAGGGATGAAGGGTTCACTGATGGTAACACACATACCCATGATATGGTGCAATATGCAATCTCCTTTCAATCCTTCATTGATACTTGCCTAAACGTTAAAATGACTTTGTCTGTATACTATCTGTTAGTTACTAATCACCACTTCCACATAGTTCACAAATATTCAGTACAAATAACACGATCATAAATGAGTGAAGACAGCACATGCAATCAGGAGTCAATGTAATGGATGTCGTACGCTTCCAGTCCGTTCCGTTACGTAGTGATGTAACTGATATTAATGGCATGTATGTGTTTCTCTTTCTGTTATGGCCGCCGTCCCGCGTCCCCGACGCCGCCCGCCGCCGGTCTAACCGCATGACGTCATCATGTGACCATCACATCATCGCATATCACGGTCTAACACTACAGTTACCGATAAACATCAGCTTGAATCTGATATCCAACTACGCAGTCGTGTTGCTCAGCCTGTACCTAGCCGTCGGTTACGTTACCGTCATAATGAAGGGTGGAGTGGGGAAAAACGGCTCCACCGTCGCAGTAAGACTTTTTGATTAGCATTGTGCTGTAAGAATAACACTTAACAATACAAATGCTGCACAGACTGTACTAACGCGCCGACCACCGCGCTATGCTCACGTGACGATGCTCGATGACTGACTCGATCACCAGTGTTGTACCGTCCGTCCTGTAGTGTTGTGCTGTGTCTCATAGTGCACGGGTGTCGCATTCATTGCATGTACTGCATGGCTTGTTTCTAACCGCATGTTTGTGTTTTTGTCGCTTGTTTGACGTTGCGTGATAGTTTGTAACTTTATAAGTGCTTAGCATGTAGTGCTGTTTCTATTCTGTAGTTTCCCTTTTTAATAATAATTATTAAAATGATATGACAATTTTAAATCAATTATTAATTTTTTTAAACTTGCTGATTAATAAACCTAAACTCCTTGCCAAGACAGCCTGCATTATGTTGGCCCGTTCGTCCTACAAAGGCCGTGGTACACCCAGTAATTTCCGTAGGGCACAAGTATCCTGTCGCCGGTGATCCCGTTCTCGCTGGTCGTGGTGCCGGCCTTCATCATCTTCCAGAAGAGCGAGTCCAACGTGTACCAGCATCACCCATCCTTGTACATAATGGCGTTCGGCATGGTCGCCGCTAAGGTCACCAATAGACTTGTGGTGAGAAAGACATTTATTTTTTTACTATTTTTGAGTGCTGTTTAAATTTTTGGTGCACTGTTTTGGCCATTTCGTTGATTTTATTGGCTTGAAGTTTGCTTTGTTATCTACGTAGCTTAGGTAGGTATGATATGTACCGTCCAACAAAATGAAAGAAAACATTTTACCAATCTATTTATTTTCTGGCAATATGCTATTTGCTAATTTTGCTTTTGCCGGAATAAGATACGAATATCTTATCCCGGAAAAATATCCAAAAATGCATATTTACTATCATAACTTTTATTCTAAAATAACATGTCAAGAATATTGCAAACGTTGGACGCAACTTAGTCGAGCAAATCACTGCTCATCCATTCCCTCTCAGAAACAAGGCTAATAATCTTGCGGGAACCGGTCCTCTTCATTCCTTGGTCATACTACAGACGACACTGAGATCCTGCAACTCGTTCAAGGATTAAGGGATAATTGCACATTCACCACCATTCACCTACACATTCATCTCCACGCACCTATACATTCACCTACAGATTCACAATCATTCACCTGTATATTCACCAACATTCACCTACACATTTATCACCAGTCACCTACATATTCACCTCTATTCACCTACACATTCAGCTACAGATTCACCACCGTTCACCTATACATTCACCACCATTCACGTACACATTCACTACCATCCACCTACGCGTTCACCACCATTCACCTATACATTCATCTCGATTCACTACCATTCACCTACGCATTCACCACCATTGTCCTAAACATTCACCTCACCTATACATTCACTACCATTTACCTATACATTCACCACCATTCACGTATACATTCACCACCATTTACCCACAAATTCACTGCCATTCACCTACGCGTTCACCACCATTCACCTATACATTCATCTCCATTCACTACCATTCACCTACGCATTCACCACCATTGTCCTAAACATTCACCTCACCTATACATTCACTACCATTTACCTACACATTCACCACCATTCGATCTACACATTCATCAACATTCGCCTACAAATTCACCACCATTCGACCTACACATTCATCAACATTCATCTACATATTTACCACCATTCGACCTACACATTCATCAACATTCACCTACACATTTACCACCATTCGACCTACACATTCATCAACATTCCCCTACACATTCACCACCATTCGACCATTCGCATTCATATAAATAAATAATAAAAATAATAAAAAATAAATCAAACATAATCAGTCAATCATAGTTCCAACATTTTAATGAGCATAATGATGGTGTCTCCAGGTGGCTCATATGACCAAGAGTGAGATGGATTACTACGACTGGTCGCTACTGGGCCCCGCCATGCTGTTCCTGAACCAGTACTTCAACCACGCACTGCCCGAGTACTACGTGCTTTGGGTGTGCACGGTATGTATACATACATGTAGTCCAATAAAAATTAGAAGGAATCTAGCATATAAGGATCTTCTATAATATCAACAAGTAAACAAGATTTAGGGCGATATTTATTGTTAGTTTTTTATTTGACAGGTTTTTCACTTGTTCTCTGTTGAAAAGGCGACTTTTAAAGTCGCCTCTTAAACATTAACAAAGATGTGTGTAGAATTATATTTTTGTATTTTGTTTCTCGTGCAGATATGGGTATGCGTGGACCTGGTGCGCTACTGCGGGCAGATCTGCCTGGAGATCTGCGCGCACCTGCGCATCCAGCTGTTCCGAATCGCGGCCGCGCCCGCCGCCAACGGTACGCGCCGCGCCAGGCGCCCGCACCCTGCGCACGCGCACTCCTAGGGGCGCGCCGAGGCTCGCACTCGCTCTGTTTTGTTGCTTCTTTGTGGGCCAGTGGGCACGGAATTTCTAGCATTGATGGTTATTGTTTTGATCGCTTTTCTAAAGCTCAATTAAACGCTAGACACACATGTGTGGATGCCAGCCGCAGTGATTTAGTGAGGCTTTGTCATCTGCGGATTACGACTCGATGCTAAATTTTTTTACCGCAGTCGAAAGCAAAGAGTCCAAAATGCCATGCAGCATTGTAATGTTGCAAAATGGCCGATCGCCAATGCTAAAAGTATCGTGTCTGCTATAGCCCTATTAGTTAGTTTTGTACGCTGCTGCGACAATTTATAATGAAGTCGAATTAAGTTATTTCATGTGTAGATAAATCAGAAAATTAACGCGAATTTCAAAACGTGTCCCTGTCTTATAGGTAGTGTACTAATCAGTGTTGTATCAAATACAATATTTCTGTTAAGGTGTACAAAGAAATTTCGTTTTAAAAATTTCGTTGTACTTTCCAAAATGTCGGCACCGTTCAAAACGAACTTTGTTTAACTAATTTGTTGATTAGTCAAGGCTCGGTATGAATAATGTTATGGGGTGGCTGCGGGGCTCTCACACCGTTCTTTCACTCTATCTAACAATACACCAATATACGAACACATAGGACGTCCAAACACAAAGAATATACGTGTTAAAATAAAGTAAAACTAACTGATATAGTGGGGTATAAGGTCGCATTTCGTACCGTCTAAAAATACTAACGTTGGCGTTAATATGTTGACAATCCGTATCACAGTACCCAGCAATAAGCAGATAATGCACATCGAGTCGTAAAAAAGTTCGGCTTTCTTTGTGGCACTCACGCCAGTGTGACAGGCTGTGGCACTCACGCCGGTGTGACAGTCTCTGTGGCACTCACGCCAGTGTGACAGTCTCTGTGGCACTCACGCCGGTGTGACAGTCTCTGTGGCACTTACGCCGGTGTGACAGTCTCTGTGGCACTCACGCCAGTGTGACCGTCTCTGTGGCACTCACGCCAGTGTGACCGTCTCTGTGGCACTCACGCCTGTGTGACAGTCTCTGTGGCACTCACGCCACGCGCCAGTGTGACCGTCTCTGTGGCACTCACGCCGGTGTGACAGTCTCTGTGGCACTCACGCCGCGGCCGGTGTGACAGTCTCTGTAGCACTCACGCCAGTGTGACAGTCTCTGTGGCACTCACGCCGGTGTGACAGTCTCTGTGGCAATCACGCCGGTGTGACAGTCTCTGTGGCACTCACGCCGGTGTGACAGTCTCTGTGGCACTCACGCCGGTGTGACAGTCTCTGTGGCACTCACGCCGGTGTGACAGTCTCTGTGGCACTCACGCCAGTGTGACAGTCTCTGTGGCACTCACGCCGGTGTGACAGTCTCTGAGGCACTCACGCCGGTGTGACAGTCTCTGTGGCACTGACGCCGGTGTGACAGTCTCTGTGGCACCACTCACGCCGGTGTGACAGTCTCTGTGGCACTCACGCCGGTGTGACAGTCTCTGAGGCACTCACGCCGGTGTGACAGTCTCTGTGGCACTCACTAGCCGGTGTGTCAGTCTCTGTGGCACTCACGCCCGTGTGACAGTCTCTGTGGCACTCACGCCGGTGTGACAGTCTCTGTGGCACTCACGCCGGTATGACAGTCTCTGTGGCACTCACGCCGGTATGACAGTCTCTGTGGCACTCACGCCGGTGTGACAGTCTCTGTGGCACTCACGCCAATGTGACGTCTCTCTACAGCTCGGTGTGTTACCGACGCCCGGGTACTGGTACTTGTGTGCCGGGATAGTTCGCGAGTAACAACGGGAACGTATATTACCGTGTAACTTATTGTTGTAAGTAACCCACGATGGCGGCGGGTCGCCGTGTCGCGCCCGCCAGCTCTCGAATATAACGATAATAACCACTTCAGACAATTTCAGTGTAGTATTGTTAGGTATATTTGTTCTATATCACAGTTATAAGTAGTTTAAATGACTCTACCTGTAGATTATCAATCCGTTGCTAAAATAAATAAAAGATGACGGAATATCCTTAGGATCTAAGAAAAAGCAATATTTGATCATAAAGAACTGATTGAAAATAGTTTAAAATAACAATTTGTTATAGTAGGGCAAAGATATTTGGAAGTCTTTTTTTATGTATATTGAGGGATCAGAAATTTAAATATCTACTTCAAAAAAATCGGTTGCTTCAACAGATTTTCGATTATTATTGAAGGAAATAAGTGAAACTTTTTAAATCGCGTCTGTACTCTATGAAAACACAAATCTTTAACCAATGCGGGATAGACTGCAGTGCATGCTCTCTATCTACTAACGCTTCGTACTCAAGGTGCTGGGTCCTTCCAATACTAACAAGTCACATTATAGTGATGTGTCGAGAGAACGTTCCTAATTGGAATGTTCTCGACAAAGCCCATCACTAGTCATATATTGTGCATCATTGTTGTAGATGAGGCGCGACTATTGGATAAAAGTTATCACATATACATAGGAAGCTGTGACCAGTAAGTCAGGCACTTGGAGTCTTGCCACTTAACCGTAGACAAGAAGTTTATAGGCATGTGCGACATACGCGATGTTGATGTCACATTGTGGACCACTAGATACTGGACTAATTCAAAACTAGCACTTTGGACGTCCTTTAAATAACATTTGAATTGTCAACATCGCGATTGTCTGTGAATGGACTGTTTAATTAAGCATTTCTCTGCTAATCCGAAACTGATTCATAATTATCAACATAACACTTTAATCGCACTCGAACATGACATTTATTTGGACTCATTTCGAGGTCACATTCTGTTAACTAGCAAACTTAGATTGCTCAGCTGGTCTGATGTAAATAATACGTTTTTTTTTTTTAATTTTCATATCCATCCGTGCTGATTGCCTTTTAATGACGTTTTCGTGCGTCACTAGAGACTAATTTGTGCAGATATTTAAATTATTTGATATAAAGTTGCTTTTAAACAGAATGTAACCTTGAATAAATGATAACTAGTTATTTTTAAACAGCTAGTACCTATAGTAGATCAGGTGGACGTCCGCTAGAACGAATACGTTAGAGATTATGACTATGTATGTAAATAGCTAAAAGTGCAAAGTATTCATCATCTTTAAAAACATTTAGTTTAAACAAATGTTTGTTTTTATTACGATTTCTGTTCATTTAAACACCGTTATATTAGAAGGAAATGTGGTATAGTAAGTAGTTAGGAAAGCGTCTGTAAAAATAAGAGATGACAAACTCTTAGCGGGTTTCTTTAGTAATTATTCATTATGATTACTAGCCAGGAGTGAGGCCGACTGGCGAGGATTGTAACAAACTAGATAGATATATGAATAACCAACACAATTATTTAATACAACTTGTTATAAAATGTTAAAACGACTGTTTAAACCCTAGGCAATACTGAGTTTGTGACTTTGAGATGTTCAGTCTTTCCATTTATATATATCTATATTAAGTACTTGTTATTGGAACGTTTCTAAAACTGACGATATAGATAGCCCATTAATAAAATCTAAATTATATCCTACTAATAAGTTTAGAATGTCTTCAATCTCCATTATGATTCATCAACTTGCTGCTGTGACCTAACATCTACAGCCGACAGACGTCGGTGTTGGCTGCCACTAATCTAATCTTCGCTCTCGTAGCTCTAACTCTAAATATACTTTCTCTTCCTAATGTATGCGCTACAGTATATATTATTATGTATGAAGTGCTAGGAACGCTTGCCACTGCTAGAGAAACAAAATGTTTACTGTCCTTTCTCATCTAGTCGGTTGAAATGAATTTAATATAAAAGTTAGTGCACATAATTGGATTAACATAAACGGAGCTCAAAAATGTGAATGGTTAACGAGTAGCTATACAGCCGCTGTAGTGCTAAGTGTGTAAATATGTGTTAATTATTGATGTTACACAAAATGCAAGCCCGCTGTATCATATACTGTTAAATGTATTTTTTATGTGAAATATAACAAATGTACATTTTGATTATACTTGTTTTATTAGAGTTCCTTTTATTGTGAGAAAATATCACAGTTATTTGCCATGAGAATGTATTACAAAGTCAATGTTTTGCTGTTTATTTGTCATACCAAGTCCAGTGTTTCACTACGTTCCTAAGTTTTGTGTTCGATGTCTCTTACATTCCACCAGATCCACACAGTATTAAGGTATCCTACACGCTACACGTACGGACTCAAAGGTCAGTGGCTTGTGTTTGTTGTTCAAATATTAAACCTTGTTCCAAAACAATAGAGCTTATAGTTAAAGCAGGTGTTGCAGGTTTTGTTTGCTTCATTTTTATCTTATGTGTAGCTTTTTTATTTCTTGAAAGCTTGTTTCATTATCATGATCGTAGTACTAACCAAATTGTGTTAACATCTGCTTACAACATAGGAATGAAATCCTTTTGTTTTCTTATCTTATAGGGCCGTTTCAACCCTTAGAAGCGCTGATTTTATACTATCATAATATTTATCAATGTGTGATGTTATGCTAAGGTACAGTCGAAAAAGAAATAAGTGTACAAGCAAGTTACCTACAACTACTTTCAGACAATGTTATGCCTGTGCTGAATACAATTGAAATGATATTTTTTGTCTGTACACCTAACTCTTTTGTTGACTATACAATTTAGCAGAACAGAAAATAAATGAACAATGATATTCTTTCTTTTACAGAGACGATTGAAAGTGAAAAGTCGGACTCAGAAGATATAATACCACTAATTAACAACAATTCTATTAGTTAATTTAAATATTAGGTTACTAGCACTCTTAGTAAAAGTAGGTACCTACGTCAGTTCACAGTAGACGGTTATTGAGTTAGAGGTGACGGGAGACAGAGTTGAAAGGATTTGAGTGATATTAATTTTTACTCTTAGATTAATGCATGTTATGTTTTATTATGTAAAAATCAAATTTTCAAAAACATATACGTTTCTTTCATCAGTTCAATATTATCAGATTGCGTTTCAGTACCTACACGCCATTTCTATTAATATTAGCAGAATAAATTACCATGTATTGCATAATGATAGAATGTTCACTTCAACACGAGGTCCGCTCTTATACAGTATTAACGAAAGTATTCCTAATCAGTTAAGTTTGTAAAGTATTAAAGCATAATAGCTAAGAAGCATTCACACACATTGATAATGATAATAAAGTTAATTGCATCACTATAGTTGTTTTAATTCGCGCTGAGTGAAAAGGAAAACCCAAACATAGATAATGATGACATTACGCGGCATGCTAGCTTCGCCGCCCCCGTCAGTGTTATCAGTGTGTTATTTGTTTACCAACTGAGTGTTATGATATTTCGTGTAGTGTGTGCATATTGTGACCGAAGCGTTAGTGACCATGGCTGGCGCAACACGACGGAGGCAGGACTACGAAGGCCTCGGTGAAGGTAGGTGGATAATATATAGTGTTATTTAAATAGATTCGTTATCTTACGAGCGGTTTCCTGCAGATAATATGTCTGTAGGTAATTGAGAACAGTAAATTACTGTGTGTATAGTTACTGTTCTGTTTAATCTTCAGAACGTTTCGAGTATTTTTTTTTAATAAATGTGGTTTTCTAGAAGTTACTGTTCGACCTTCACGCATGGCTAGAGTTACTGATTTCACATGAAATCATGCCAAAATATGCAATCTACCTACAAAGAACATTAGAGACTAGGTAGGTATGGTCAGTGTTCTGCATTATCTGACTCCTCTTGCAAAGAAGAAGAGGGGAGGAGGGGTCGGGCTATGCAGAGTACTATAATTATTATGTACGGATTGCTTATCCAATTCCTGAACGGAATGCGGTTGTTCGTCGAGAGTCGCACTGTATGAGGAACGCTCTTCATTGTTCTAGTGTACGTGCGTGAAATTAAAAGGCAATCCATGAAGTAAGATTTAGGTTAGGTAGGTATTTATTACTCTTACAATCGAACAAAAATAATAAGATGAAAGGCTAGGTTTAGACAGAATTGCGCACTGAAACAGATATGGGTAGGTACCATTTATCCACCAACTCCCTAGTTTGCTTGTCTCTGCTGATCTCCGTTAATGGCCAGGTAGTAAGATATCCCTTGGTAAGACTGGTACATGCACAGATATAGTACATGTATCATAGTGACTCAAAAATGGCGTATATCACGTTGAGAAAGCAAAGAAGTAAAGGCTCGTGCAGACTGGCGCGACACCAGTAGAACAAGTTCTATGAAAACTTAATTGAAATTGTTCTACCGGTGCACGGTGTCGCACAGTGGGCCCATACTGAAAATTAGTGGACTTAGGCAACAAAGTTCCTATATCGATGCGATTTTTTTTTTATATGACGTGTTATATTATTCCTGACAACTTTTATTCTTATAAAATTTCTTCTAAAGTTGATAGTTTGTCTTGAAAAAAATTAATTAGATTTTTTTGTATGGAGCGAATCACGTTTAATTTTTTTTCTTCAACTGTACTAATATGTTGAGTGTGTGGCGTGAGTATATGATAGCTAGGGTCATTCTCTATCCATGAAAAAAAATCAGCGCCGGCCATCTGCGGCAGCGCGAGTAATCATTCGGTAAAAAAAAAATGATTTGGAAGAATTTTTTTGTCATTTAAAATAAATTCAAAGCATATTTTTTGTCTCATTTGGCTGTTTTCACCTTCTTTTTAGTTAAATAAATAGTTTTAATAGCGCATACGTACTTATAACTAGTAATTCTGGTAGAGATTTAGTTATTATTGCATGTTATCGGTAGCACCTGCATTGTGATTGATGACTCATTTGTTTGTGCACTCGGCTAAGCGTATAACTAATGAGTCATCGAAAAATGCTCGTCTCTGATTGGCTGAATAATTTTCACTCACTGTTATGTCCACTACTTGAGTAATTAACACTAACTATAAATATAAAGACATTCATTAAGTCCATCTAGTTTCGCTCTTGTCGCTTGTTTGTGAACACAGAGAAATACTTGTATTTTTATATTTACATTAGAACTATGGCTGGATTTTGTACCAACCTAGATCTTTTTGTGAAATTAAGAAGTGGCGGTGATCTGAAAAATCATATGTTTCTGTATGAAAGTATCATTTCTGTCTTGACTACCGAAGTTTCTGAAGAAGACAAGAACCGAATCAAGGAGTTCTGTCGACTTTTTTGTGTAAATTTAAATAAAAAGTGGATAGAGTCAAGTAGAAATCAAAAAACTTTTATGAATCGTGTAATTAATCGCAAGTGGTTGGAAAAAAACATCAACTGGCCTGTTTGTGACAGTGTTGATCTGAGAAGTGTGATGGGCTTTTCGGACGCAGCCTTATCTGAGCTTGTGGATATAGATTGCCATGTTCCTACTCTTGCAGTATGTACTGCGGAAGCGGGAACATCTACAGAAAAGGAGCACAGAAAACCGTTCGAAGAGCTAAGTAATAAGCAAAAGAAAAGACGTTCTACTTCCATAGTAGAAGAAAATTCCGAGGAAGAGTTGCAGCACTGGTAGATAACAAAATTGAAAGACAACGGCAAAACGAATCTGGCAAAAGTGGTCGAATACCTTTCCAGTAATCCAGATGCGCTATCCGAAGTAGAAGAGAGACTATTCAAAAAGCAGAGCTTAAGTACTGTCTCTGAAGATAAGTGCTCTTTATACATCAGTTGCACTCTCGAAATGGAAGTACTTAGCTCTTCGACAATTTCTAAAAGAAGAAAACTGTGCTGCCTTTCCATCTTATCCAAAGCTTGTAAATGCCAAGAAAAGATGTTACCCACCACAAGAGAGTATGGAGATTACCGAAAACGGAGCTCACATTAAATTGCAAGCGCTATTGGACCACACTGTGGAGAGGATATTACTTGATATAAATACTGTTGATAGGTATCAAAGTGAAGAACTCAAGTTGACCTGGAAATGGGGACTTGATGGTTCTTCGTCGCAGAGTAACTATAAACAGAAAACGTCAAACACAGCTACAGAGTTCGATGATTCATCAGTAGTCATGATAAGCATCGTCCCTCTTCGGCTAGTGTCTACTAGGCCATCATCTGGGAATGAAAATCTAGTTTGGGAGAACCCCACACCTTGCTCAACTCTGTACTGTCGACCAGTGAAGTTCACTTTCACTTCGGAGACAGCTGACTTTATAAAGTCTGAAGAGTCTGAGATGAAAAAACAAATTGATGAACGAATATCTACACAGTGTGGAAATATTATTGTATCACATGAATTGCATATGACCATGATTGATGGAAAAGTGGCCAATATTATTGCTGGAGTACCATCATATGCAACGTGTCCCATTTGCTTGGCAAAACCGAGTGAGATGAATAATTTAGACGCTTTGACTTCTAAACCACTTCGTGAAGAAATTTACAAACAAGGAATTTCTTCACTGCATATGAAGATTCGGTGTATGGAATGTCTTCTCCATATATCTTATAATCTGGATTTTCAACGATGGACTGCTCGCGGCGAACATAAGGCTTTGAAATAAGCTAAAAAAAATACCACACAGCAAGAGTTTCGTGAGCAAACTGGAATGCTGATTGATATAGTCAAACAGGTATGTATTTAATTTTCGCTCTCTTTATGTTGTTTGTGAATTATATCTCTATGTATTGTATATTACAGTATTGTTTTCCCATTTTAGGGTTTTGGAACTACAAACGACGGGAATACAGCGAGGCGCTTTTTCCAAGATTACAAAAGATCTTCCAGAATAACGGGAATTGACGAAAATCTGATTTTCAGATTTTCCGTTATTCTACAAGCCATATCATCAGGCAAAAACATTGACTGTGAAAAATTTAGAAGATACTGTAGAGAAACAGCTGATGTGTACGTGCAACACTATTCGTGGTACTACATGCCAGTTAGTGTACATAAACTTCTAATGCACGGTGCAGACATCTGTAACCACTTTGGTGTTTTGCCAATCGGTAAGTAAAAAATAAATATAGTTTGATGTATTATTTGACTCGATTGCGTTTTGAAATTAAAATGTATGTACTTATTCGTTTTAGTTACCTTATCTGAAGAAGCTTCGGAAGCCCGTAATAAGGACTTCAGAAACGTCAGGGAGAGGCACACTCGGAAAACGGGGAGAATAGCAACAAACGAAGACATCCTCCATGGACTTCTAATAAGCTCTGATCCCCACATATCCTACATAAGGCCTAAAATAATGAAACAGGTTCATAATGAGTTGTTGCCTGAAGCAACTCAGTTGTTACAGACTACTGAGCCTCCCTGTGACAGTGAAATTATGGAGGAAGAAGAATGCCTCATAGCAGAGTCCGAAAATTTGCCGGACCCACTAGCACTTCTGGAACAAGAAATAATGTGATCCGGCTCTAAATTATTCCCACAAAAGCCCATCAGGGTTAGGAATATGACAAACAGCCCTTTTCAGGGCTACAATTACTTCACAGTTTCATATTGATCATACGTACGATAACTTATACTATAATAATATACATACAGTTGATTATGTAGATAATTATCAACGACTTGCCCGTACAAATTTAAATTATTTCACCTATCATTAACAAAATTAGTATAACCTGAAACATTACGATATATTTATTCAACAATAGATAACGTGCAGTTAAAAAATAACACAGCCAATCAGAGACGAGCATTTTTCGATGACTCATTAGTTATGCGCGCACAAACAAATGAGTCATCAATCACAATGCAGAGCACCTGCATTGTGATTGATGACTCATTTGTACCGATAACATGCAATAATAACTAAATCTCTACCAGAATTACTAGTTCTAAGTACGTATGCGCTATTAAAACTATTCATTTAACTAAAAATAAGGTGAAAACAGCCAAATGAGACAAAAAATATGCTTTGAATTTATTTTAAATGACAAAAAAATTCTTCCAAATTATTATTTTTATACCGAATGATTACTCGCGCTGCCGCAGATGGCCGGCGCTGATTTTTTTTTCGTGGATAGAGAATGACCCTAGCTATCATATACTCACGCCACACACCCAACATATTAGTACAATTGAAGAAAAAAAAAATAAACGTGATTCGCTCCATACAAAAAAATCTAATAAATTTTTTTCAAGACAAACTATCAAGTTTAGAAGAAATTTTATAAGAATAAATGTTGTCAGGAATATTATAACACGTCATATAAAAAAAAATCGCATCGATATGGTAACTTTGTTGCCTAAGTCCACTAATTTTCAGTATGGGCCCACTGTGTGTCGTTTCGCGCGATAAGTCGCGCCAGTTTGCAGGAGCCTTAAGTCGTTATCACTTTATCAGTTACCGATTAACTGCAGGTATCACATCATCAATAATGTGAGCGTATGTGCTGATTGTTGCAACGTACCCTACTAGCCAGTATCATATCATTAGTATCAACTGACGACTACGATGGGGACTAGCTACAATGACGCCACCTGTCGCTTTTCACGCCAGTTAGGTGCCCACTATTGGCGTGCCTTGAGGTAATTAACATGTAATTAGGCGTCAAGTGCTTACGTATTTGGGCACGCCACAATTGCGGCGATAAGTCCCCTCTTTGAGGAGTGGCTGGAGAGGCGCCACGGCGTCCTCACCTTCCGCCTGACGCAGGTCCTCACCGGACACGGCAGCTTCGGGAGGTTCCTGTGTCGGATAAGGCGGGAGGAAACGTCCGGGTGTCACCACTGTGTGGATCGCCTGGAGGACACGGTGGAGCATACGGTGGAGGTCTGCCCGGCTTGGGCAGAGCACCGCCGTGTCCTCGTGGAGGCGATCGGCGGCAGAGACCTCTCGCGTCCGGCCCTGGTTCAGGCCATGGTACGGAGCGAGAGGGCATGGGCAGCCGTTACCTCCTTCTGCGAAGCGGTAATGCTCGCGAAGGAGGAGGCGGGACGGTTGAGGGAAAGGCAAGTTTCGCGCCCTCTCGCCCCTAGCCGCCGCAGGAGACGCCCAGGGCGTCGGGAATCCCGGGCGGATTTCCGGCCACCGTAGGCGCGGGCTTGCGGACGGTGAGCAATGGGTAGCTCACCGTCCGGTAAGGACCAGGCCCGGGTCGACGGCGCGTCGTATTCCACGCGCGCCTCAAAGAGATGTCGTCAGCACAAAGTAGGGGTCCACTAGGGCCGATGCCTGCCGGGGTCGCGGGAAGGTACTTATGGGTCACCGAGGCCCCCGCAACACAGGCAACAGGAAGGAATACGGGTGGGTTTTAGTCAGTAAGAGTCTGACACACCCTCCCGCTCCGCCCAGAGCGGGAGAAGTTATTTGATGTATTCCCACCCTCAAAAAAAAAAAAAAGTGCTTACGTATTGGACTATTAGCAATAAATTTGTAGTAGGTACTTTAATTAGTTAGGATATGTTACGAACTTAATAGGTGCAACAGCTAATTGAATTATTGCGGCACTTAAATTAGAAAGACTCGTGCAGACAAGCGCGATATCGCGAGCGCAACGGGCAGCAATAAGCCTGTCGCGCCCGCGATATTGCCCCAGTCTGCACTAGCCTTAACGTGACACTAGGTACCTAGGTACGTTTTCACGGCGTCATCAAGTGCCTACTTAGGTACGTTTTGTTCATAGGGATGAGCGTAGGTAGGTACTTTGCCGCCGCAGGAGACGCCCTGGGCGTCGGAAATCCCGGGCGGATTTCCGGCCAAGCGTAGGGCCGATGCCTGCCGGGGACGCGGGAAGGTACAAAAGGGTTGCCGAAGCCCCTGGCAACACAGGCAACGAAAGGAATACGGGTGGGTTGTAGTCAGTAAGAGTCCGACACACCCTCCCGCCCCGCCCAGAGCGAGAAGTTATTTGATGATTTCCAACCCAAAAAAGTAGGTACTTTAATTTCGTTAGAATAGGATAGGAACCTAATGTTAACAGGTGCAACAGCGGAGAAATTGGTTGCAGCTCTAGGTATAGTTCACTGGTTCGGTTCCCGCCGAGTAAAATTAATATTTGGCATTTGTATACACACTACAAATCTTACCAAAGAAGGGTTATCGTGGTACCCAGTAACGGTTGTGGAGGTCAGATAGGCAGCTGCTCCCTGTAAAATACTGGTAGGTATTCAGCTGGATCTGGTTACACTGAAAGTCAACTCCAACATGCTATGAAGAAGACTAGACACATAATGTGTGTGGCCTATTATAAATACCTAGTTTCGGGTCTGTTTCTGAACAAGAAGAAAAAAATAAGTTACCTATTTGAAATAACAAAGAAAACAAAACTAAGCTACCGTTGGGTCTTCCCTAATTATCTACATTATGGGCTTATGGGTAGGAATTATTAGTCTATCTTGCTAAAAATAATGTTGATTAACTTAATTTGCACTTGAATGAACTGAGTTTCGAGCTAATCACAACAGTGTTACCTACACACACACCGTGTGTTACTCTTGCGATTAGCTCGAAACTCAGTTGACGTCCATTTTATTACACAAAGTGACAGCTATGTCAGATAACTCCAGTGAATCAATGATTCGACTTCAGTAGGACTTTTAATTAGCTGCAAAGTCAAATTATACTTATTACTGTCATTTCGTTAAAAAACTAAATTATTGACGATTTTACTGCAGCTTTACATATATTATAAGTCCTAGTATAGGGTTGCTCACTGACTGTGTCAATTGAGTTGTAACTGTACTTTGTAAGTCCGGATTTAATTTTGGTAGAGCATTATTTCTTAAAACCTTAATAGATATGTTGTAGTTAACAATAAAATGTTTTTCACAAATCCGGTAGGTTTATTTGCTAAATCATCTCGGCACACCAGCCGAAGCCATTCAGATAATCTGAAATGAAAGACATATTATCCATTTATTCGGGTTTTAAAATAAAATATTTTCTATAGGAAAGTTAGGTACATAAAAGGCCTACCTATATAAAAGTCCGCGATATTTAAATGATCGGGTTAATTCACAAATTGATAAAATAGGACAAAGTTTAAGAAAAATGTCTTTGTTAATTTAAGTAGGTATGCTAAATCCCTATCGAAATAAATTTGCTTATTGTCAGGGAAATTTTATGTACACACGGCTACATATCAAGCTATACATTTCCAGTAGGTATAAGCTGATCTCTCATTGTACGGAAATCCTACACAATGCGAGATCAGCTTATACTGGAAATGTATAGCTTGATATGTAGCCGTGTGTAACTACTGAGATAAAAATTGCATTTTACACGAAATCATTTGGATGATTATGGGATGAACAGTTTATTCATAGTTTTTTTACCAACGTGTTTTTGATCGCGGGAGGCGACTCTGTGACAGATCGAAATACACGCGTGTGAAGCCGCGAGCAGTATACGTATACTTAGCTTCTGCTCGCTACGCTTCAATACATTTTAATACACAAATACCTGCATAACCCGGAATAAATCATCATTCTCCTGCCCATATCCCAATTTATTTGGGGTCGGCGCAACATGTCTTCTTCCATACTTCCCTATAAGTTGTCATCTCGGTAGTCACCCCCTTTCTAGCCATATCATCTTTCACACAGTCCATCCATCGTTTGTTTGTCTTCCCCTATTCTTACATTCATACTCAAGACTTTCCTCACGTCATTTTCCTACATTTTCCTCAGTCCTCCGCATCACATGGCCATACCATGCCAACCGATTTCCGCACAACTTTTCAGTCACCGGTGCCACTTTCAGACTTCCTCTTATGTACTCATTTCTTATTCTATCCATTCGTGTCACACCACACATCCCTCTTAGCATTCTCATCTCAACCGCATGCAATTGCCTTTCATTCATCCCTTTTGTAGCCCAACATTCTGATCCATACAAGACAGCAGGTCTTACTATTGTTTTATATATCTTCCCCTTAAGTTTAAGGGGAATGCGGGAGTCGCAGATTGTTCCCGTGACCTGCTGACATTTCATTCATCTAGTTTTTTTTTTATCCTTTATTAAAAAGAACCAGGTTCTTAATAATTAATTACAATCTAGCCTATAAGACTAATAAGTAATTTAAATCTAACTTAATTTTTTAACGTGATAATTATTTTAAAACTTAGAATAGTGTTGTTTGTACTTTACCCAAGTTCGTTCCACTTTCTTAGAGTCTGATATAATAATATAAACACTTTGTTCATGTGTTATATGTGTGTCATTGTCACTAATATGTCTACACTGTTTACACTACACTAACTCAAAAGGTTTTGTTCGTTTTAGTCTTCGCACTATATTTGTTTGGTCTAACAGCTGGATTGCCTCGATGTTCACATGTTGGTGGAGTCGGTGTTCATGGGCCTCAGCAAATTTTTGGATTATGTTAGTGACGGATTCCATTTTTAGGTCATGATGGAGGTCGTCATTTCTTATATACCAGGGAGCATTAACAATACTCCTGAGTACCTTATTCTGGAATGTTTGAATAATTTTGATGTTGGTCGGTTTAGTACAGCCCCACAGTTGGATTCCATAGGTCCATATTGGCATAAGAATATGCTTATATAATAACATTTTGTTATGTATCGATAGGCAGGAACCCCGTCCAATCAACCAATACATGTTTTTAAAACGCATGTCTAGTTCCTGTCTTTTCTTTTTAACGTGCGCTTTCCAGCGCAGTTTTGCGTCAAGCGTTATGCCAAGGTATTTAGCTGTATTTGCGTATGGCACTTGCTGGCCATTTATGAAGATTGGGTGGTAATAACAATTCCTGTTGGTGAAATCAATGTGAAGTGACTTCGATTCATTCAATTTGATTCTCCATTTTTGTGCCCAGTCGTGAACTTTATTTACAGCGATTTGTACCTTTGTTATTGCTTCCATATGGCATGACCCTGTAGCCATAATGGCAGTGTCGTCCGCAAAGGTTGCAATAGTATTATTTTCCAGCTCTGGTATATCATACGTGTACAACAGGTAGAGGACTGGGCCCAGCACACTACCTTGGGGCACGCCAGCTTTAATATTTTTTAACGTGGAGAAAGCATCCTCGTGCCTTACTCGAAACATTCTATCTGTAATGTATGATTGCATGATATCGGAAAAATCATTGGGCAGTATAAGTCTTAGCTTGTATATCAAACCCTTATGCCAAACTCTATCAAAAGCTTATAGAATAGAATAGAATAGAATAGAATTTATTTATCCATCTTAGATACAGTACACCAGTAGTAAACATTAAAACGTAGTTATAACTAAAGTACTTACATAGTTTCTAAATTTTTAATGTACCTACACACTAAGTTTATAAAGTACACTTGCACAAATACACAGTAAAATCAAAACTTAGATAACAATTATTAAGTATTTAAGTATGACATTACAACTATGTAAATAAACTTGCTTACTAATAACATTGCAACAAACGATTGATAAATGTCCATTGACGGTATACATAAATAAAGTTCTTTACCTTCCGCGCTAGTTAAAACTGTATTACGGCAAGGTAAGATTCTCGTTCGATGATTAATTTTCAACCGTATCATAATGAGCATACAACACCATTCTGCTAAAAGTTTTTTTCCTACAATGAGAAATAGACGTCGATGACGAATTACAAGTTTAACGTAGACAAGTAGTATATGTAAAATAACTAGACAAGCATGATGCGTAATACAATAAATACGATAGTGAATTTAAATGTGGATACCTACTAGAATAAATATAGTTTAGTATTGAACGTACTACATTTTATGTATGTATGTATGCTATGTTTGTATATTAGTACGTATATATTTTTTTTTTTTATATAGGTACGTATGTTAACAATTATGAAACGATTACATATTTTTAACTAATGTAAATAGATACATCAATATTTTGTTTTGTTATGCATTATTTGGATACTAAAATAATGTGTACGTGCACTTATATTTGTAGAATTATATTTAATAGATTTATAATTAATAGAATTATATTTAATAGATATATAATAGATATGTAATTCATTAAAACGTGGAAGTAATTAAAATGATAAATTTCCATGTTTTGACATATAGGGGTATAAAATAAATAAAATATCGTATATCTTATATACATATTTTTATGAATTTTTCAGTCCGTTCGTAATCCATTTTACCCAGAAACTCATCCAGTGCCTTTCTACAAACATAACTAGTCATATCTTTTAGGGGTTTTTTTTTACTAACACGATTGTACAATAACGGAGCCAGAAAAAAAAAGAAACTCTGTGCAAATGTTGTTTTACATGCTGGGACAACGTACACCTCATGTGATCTTCTAGTAGATTTATTAGTTGGTCTTCCACGGATATGTTGTTTCAGAACTATATTCTGTATAAAGAGTTGACGAACGTTTCGGACTTCACATTCTTTGTATAGCGCAGTCATTGGATACCTAAATCCTTTGAAATTAACAACTTTCAGAATACATCGGTGTACCCTTTCGACTTTTATGATAATACTTTTCTTAGCACCACCCCAAGCAGAGATACCGTAAGAAAGTATTGATCGACACAGTGTAAAATAAACAGTTCTGTTAGTGGTTTTATCTTTTAAATTTCTTATTTTTTTGAAAATTGGTATCAGTTTGCGTATTCGAGATTTTAAATTACTAATATGCTGTTTCCAATTTAAATTTTTGTCGATTTCAATGCCAAGATATTTAGTACTATCAGTTGAAGATAACAATGCACAATCGCAATTATTAGTATTGACACAATTAGAATAATGAGCTTTCAACGTGAAATCTGAGGGAGGTTGTAAATTATTTTTTATACTGAAAGTTATGTATTTAGTTTTTAAAAGATTCAATGTAAGTAGGTTGTAATCAAGCCATTTAATTATCTTTTGAAGTCCTTGCTCGGCTGAAAACTTGACGTCATCCCATGTAGCTTGTTGGAATAAGATTACTGTATCATCAGCGAAAGTAGTCACCTTAGCGTCGGCTATTTCAATATTACAGAGATTATTTACATAAATCAGAAACAATGTGGGTCCAAGGACTGATCCCTGAGGAACACCAAAATTAACAGTTTTTTTAGAGCTACAGATATTACCGACTTTTACAGTCTGTGACCTGTTTGTCAAGTAGTCCTGGAAAAGATTAAGTGGTATTCCTCGAATACCTATGGCCTCCAATTTACATATGAGTAGGGGAATTGAGATAGTATCGAATGCCTTGGCTAAATCTAGAAAGACACCAAGGCATTTTTTCTTGCAGTCAAGATTTTCAGTTACAGTTGTAACAAAGTTTTCAACTGCATCTATGGTCGATTTATTTATCCTAAATCCAAATTGGTTTTTAGAAAGAATATCACCTCTATCTAGATAACTAATTAGCCGGTTTTTCATAATTTTTTCGAGAATTTTAGCCAGAGTAGGCAAAAGTGATATCGGACGATAATTACTGATACTATCTCTTTCCCCCGATTTAAATACAGGTATAATTATCGAGTCCTTCAGTATGCCTGGAAACTTCCCTGAAGAAAAACATAAATTGAATACATGTGTTAAGGGTGTAATGACAAATTTAGAAGTTTTTTTAATAAACTCAGCGGATATTCCATCCCATCCAGTAGACTTCGTATTTTTTAATGACAAAATAGTTTTATATACCTCTGCTTCATCAGTCTCCCACAACATAAATGTGTTCATCGGACTATTTGTAAACTTAGTTTTGTGCACAAGATCATTCTCCATAAGCTGTAACTTTTGCAGAATATTGTTTGACAATTTAGAGCCCATACTAACGAAAAAATTATTTATGAAGTCCACAGATTCTTGCGGTGTTGCCTTTAATTTTAATAATTCAATCGGTACCTGCGACTTATTCAATACATTTAAATTACATACACGTTTTATAACATTCCATGTTCTTTTTATGTCATTCCTGTTATTATTTAAATCTGATTTATCGTGATCATTTTTTAAATTATGGAGAATGTTGTTGCAGTGATTTCTGTAGCGTTTGTAGGTGACTTGCAGATCGTGATCATTTGGTGACTTTAGACATCTTCTATGCAACGCATCTCTAAATCTAATGCAACGCAATAGACCCGGCGTTACCCAAGGTTGGAAAATTTGGCGTCTATTGGGCACGGCAATTGTGTGGCTGCATTTTTGAATGATTTCAGATAAGTTCTCAATAAGTACTTCAGTGGCCATATTGGGATCTTTTAAAGATGTTATATTGGCCCAGTCCAACTCTTTCATCAATTTAAATACCTTTTCATAATTTAGTTTTTGCAGAGTCTCTTTTTGTTTATTATTACATTGCTCAGTTAAAGGTATACTAATGTAAATACTACTATGATCAGTAACCGACGATTCACAGACAACAGTTATTATTTTGCGCTTTAGATTGACAAAACAATGATCTATACATTTATTAATACGCGTCGGAAGTTGGTGACTCGGTAAAAGACCGTGAGTTGCTAGAAGATTTAAGTATTCATCAGATCTTTGGTCAGTACTACTAAAACTGATATCAATATTGATGTCTCCAGTTAAGCAAACATGAGGCACGTGTTTTATATCTAGCAAAATGCTCTCCAAAGAGCCGAGAAAATTGGTGAGCGATGCAAAAGACGGCGATCTGTACATGCAGATAAAGGCATGACTGTTGTCAATTTTTATTATCAAGCAGTCAGCGTCAACAAAATTTGGCTCATAAACTGTGACGCTTCTTATATAAACGACTACACCACTATTCTGATTTATATGCTTATTGGTGTGAAATGCTGTATATTGGTCCAGACCCGGTATCATATTATTTGAACCTTGTAGCCAACATTCCGTTAGTATTATAATGTCATAATTTATGTTACTCCTTGCAAGAAATAGCTTAAAGTCTTCAAAATTTTTGTATATGCTTCGTATATTTTGTACAATAATTCTCAAACAAAATTCCGTTTCAAGTTTGTATTCCGAAAACACTTCTGGATCTTCAACCAAAAACGAGTCACCGACGTTGATAATTCTATCAACTTCGGTGACTACCTCATCTATTTTATCCATAGCAAAAAATCTTTAGTATTTATATTAATATAATGTTTTTGGTTGATGATTAGAGTCTCTGCAATTGGTATTACTTTATCTTCTGTATTGGACTTGTAATAAACATAATAGAATGATACAATACGCAAATATAATACATATGAAATATAACATTTGTAATATAAAAAGCTACCCAGCATGCTTGTAATGTTGTTACACGAGTTGAGACTAAAAAAACAGGTAGAGATTTGAAAATAATAATATAAAGTAACAAAACTAAAAAAAAGGCAAAGTAGAAAAAAATACCATAACTTCATATGTTCTTCTTCGATAGATAGTCATTCCGAGGTGAGATCCATAATTTGACTTAGCGATTTGATGACGATGGCAGGCTGTCCTTCCTGCTTACGAAGCAAGACATTTCCTCCTGAAGCCCAGCAGTACTTAAAAGATCCATTCTTCACCATGTTGTGCCACATCTAAAAATACTGTGGAGCAGACTTCTTTATCTTCAAGCGTTCTTTCAATGATGTTGGTAATTCTATGTACTTGGTCTACTGTTGAGTGTTTCTCTCTGAAACTAAACTGATGGTCAGGGATCAGGTTTCTCTCGGTTATGATAGGTTTTAAGCGTTTTAAAAAATTCATTTTAATTCATCTAGTGTTAACTCTATGCTTAGCCATCCGATCTACTTCGCCATCGCTTTGCACGAGTGAACCGAGATACCGAAAGGTAAAGTCAGAACAGACTGGTAGAAGCACGCCATCAAGCGCTATGGTTCCAGAACTGGAGAGACCGCCGAAATCACAGCACATATATTCAGTTTTGGTTCTGCTGATTTTCAAGCCCACATTCTACAGCTTCTGTTGTCATTTCTTCAATCTGCTCTGGATCTCAGGTCTATCTTCACCGGCAAGAACAATGTCATTGGCGAAGAGCATGCACCAGGTTGCCTCTTCCTGTATGTCTGACGTCAGAGCGTCCATAATCAACAAGAAGAGGTAAAGACTTAACGCCGACCCTTGGTGTAAGCCTACAGACACACTGAACCCGTCAGTATTGCCGGACGTAGGTACAAGATTGGCTGTACATAGCACGAATTAACTCCACATACTTCCCGGGCAAACCTTTCTCTTTCAAAGCCCACCACAACACATCCCGAGGTAGTTCATGTGTGCACGTCTGTACTTCTCGCACAATTGGCGGAGTGCAAAAGTGGCGTCCACTGTTCATCTACCTGGCTTAAACCCAAACTGGTTCGGGGTAATCTCACTCTTCTCTTGCAGTCTTTTCTTTATTACTTTCTCCCATAGCTTCATACTATGTGACATGAGCTTTATATATTCCTGTAATTTGTTATCCATGAATTGTGCTATTGTGTGTTGTGCTATGTCTTTTGTGTGCACACAATGAATGTTTTATCTACCTATCAATCCCTCTATAGTTGTTGCAGTCCTGGACATCACCTTTATTCTTGAAGTTGGGCACCAGCGAACTATTGCACCATTCTTGTGGGATCCCCCTTCATCCAACAACTTATTGAAGAATAACATACATCTATCTTCTTTTAAACACTTCCATACTTCTACTGGTATATCATCTGGGCCATGGCCTTTCCATTTTTCATACTTCGAACTGCCTTCCTTACTTCATCCATGCTAATTTCCCTCACTAAACCCATATTTACCTGTACCTCTTTGAGCACACCATTCCATTTATTCTCTATGGTATAGTTTTGGATAACTCAGAATAAATAAAAGCTAAAAAAATATATATTTTGTAAGCTTGCCTTGCTAACTGAGTCGGTATTTTAAAAATGTTATTTCTGGTTTCTATATTTATCATTCAAACGCGAAGTCTGAAAACGGGGTCTCCCTTGTTTCATCGAAAAGAAATAGCCAAATTATCACTTCCCAAACAATTTTCCGCATAATTTAATTTGCCAAATTATTACTTAGCAAATAATCTCTTCACAAATAATTGTACCGCATACCTAATGTTTGGCAAGTAAACGTTTAAACAATAACTTGTTTACCAACTAGTACTTTTACCAATTTTTATGTAGTCAAATATTTCAGTTGGAATTCATTTATTATTACATTTATTAATTTTCCACAAAATAAAATTTCTACCTCGTCTAACTAGTTCGGTTCTTTTTTCTATACAGGGTGACATTGAAAACATGCGACAAATCGAAATGGGAGATTGTACTCATCATTATGAACAACTTTTACTAAGGGACCAAAGCTACAATCCCAAAAAAAAAAAACTGCTGTCCCCTACATTTATGTTCGCAATACCTCATCAAAATGTAGGAAAAGCAGATTTTTTTTTTTGGGATTACAGCTTTGGTCCCTTAGTAAAAGTTGTTAATAATGATGTATACAATGTCCCATTTCAGTTTGTCGCAAGTTTTCAATTTCAACCTGTATAATAATCTATTCGTTTCTGGCGTTAAACTATTCGTAGGGGGTCACAGTTTTAACCTAACCTAACCTAACCAACATTTAAAATAATTAACCTACTCTAACTAGTTCCTTATGTAACCATAAATTTGACTTGTTTCAGACAAATTCAAGCATATCTCATTCACACATCACATTCTCTATCGTTTATTGTCTAAAGATTGTTTGCTGTAATAAATCATTTGATTAAAGACCAAATGCATTATATGACATTATCCTTGATAATATTCTGCCAAGTAAAAAATTTACCAAATGACAATGTGCGTACTAAAATCATTCCAAATATTGCATTGGTATAAAAAAGGTTGCTTAAATTTGTTTGGGTAGTGAAATTTTGGCTAAATCTTTTCGGCAAAACGGCAGGATCCCCTGAAAACGAAATTGTTCTGTGTAATCCATACACAGAACCAGTACAGTCGATGCTTTCGTGCCATATGTCACATAAATAAACGTTCGCCCCGTCTCGCACCGTCCGTATACCTACGTAACTGCGGCGCACTCGAGACTATTGAATACACCGAGATTTCTAAGCGCGACGTTTTGGCCGTTTTGTATGAAGACTGTGGTAGTACCTTTTTTTTTTGGATGGGAAATTATCAAATAACTTCTACCGCTCTGGACGGAGCGGGAGGATGTGTCAGACTCTTACTGACTCAAACCCACCCGTATTCCTTCCGTTGTTCGTACTTTCCGGCGACCCTGGCAGGCATCGGCCCTAGTGGACCCCTACACTTGTGCTGAATCTCTTTGAGACGCGCGTGGAACACAACGCGCCGTCGGTGCCTGACTTCACCCACTGCTGGTCATAGATATCGGAAAGACAGAAAACCATATTAAAATCGATAGTACTTACCTACGTTTATTTCCACTTTCTCATTAATATCCACTATTATTCATTTAAATTTATTATAACAATAACATAATTTAATAAATTATTAGCTAGGTACTGCAACTCCTTAAAAATCAATAGTTGATTATTGTATTGTCTTGACCTGGAGTGTTGCGAAGTACTAGCGTAACAACGCAAAGTACAAAAATACAGGGTTTGAAATGGTCGACTGGGGGTCGTCTGCTATCCTTTCAGACCCCTAAACACTTCTCATGCCCTGTGGATTTTTTTTCATCGACTTTTTATTGTTTTATTAAAAAAATACCCACCCCCCCTGACAAGTGTCCCCCCAGATAAATGAAAAAAAAAAATAATATTAATGCCAGATAAATGGTTGTTTATGGAGATGTGAAAAAATTTATAGCAGTAGTTCTATGTTCTATGTTAGAGGGTTTGCTTTCCGCAGTTAGTCCTTCAGGTGGACCATTGTGCGTGGGCCATGGCGGTTGTTTGGTGGTTATTCCAACCAGCCCACCTCCCTCCAGAAGTTGATCACATCTCCCGGTCTGTTTAGAATCTCTGTGTAGGTTCTGGGTGCCCCGAGGGCTCCTGTTCTAATTTGGGTGACCCCTGTGCATTCGAAGAGCATATGCGCAGCGGTTTCCTCTGCCTCCATGCAAGCCCTGCACAGGGGGCTGTCTGTTATGCCTATTGTGTGAAAGTGTTTGTTTAGTGAGCAGTGGCCCGTGATGGTCCCTGTCAGCAGGCGCAGGCCGGTCCTGTCCAGGCGTAATAAGCGCCTTGTTAACTTACTATCCAAGGGTGGCATAGCCTCCTTAAACTGTCTGCACCCCGGTGCCGAGGACCACCAGTTCTCCGCTTGTGTATGGGAGAGCTCCTGTAGCCACCTGCGTAGTTGGTTGAAGGGGATGGGTACGATTGGTCGGTCCGCACTGACATGCTCTCCTGGCTAGTTCGTCAGCTGCGTCGTTACCCAGCGATCCGCTGTGTCCTTTTATCCATATACCAAAAATATACCAATCTAATTGCCAAAAAAAAACGCATATAGTATTTTCAAATCTTAAACTCTGTCATGTCGTTGGCATATATATTATAATTAAGTTAAATAATAAATAAGTTAAATAATTAAGCACATATACTATAATTAAGTATAAATAGATCTCCGATAACTCCGCCGACCCTTGCTCGACGAAGTGAGAGCCCGCGCCGTAGCTGAGCCTGTAGCTTTAAATTCCCCAGATAATAATAATTATCCAGTCATGATGCAGCCTGTCCCACCTTGCTGTTCTCCCCCCAGCGACGCCCTAAGCCGAGGTTCGTACCCCATAGGGGGTGACCTTAGCGTGTACTCGCTTAGTAATGTAAGAAATTCGCCCCTGGCTGGAGGCTTTGAGTTAGCTTAAGGCAGCCACAGGATAGTCCGGTTAAGTAATCAAGAGCTCTCAAGGTCAACTACGAGATGGCATTCACAAAAAAAAAAACCCCGATAACTAATCAGTTTCATTCTTTAGTGAAACCCGAAAGTGAACACAACTCCCGTTGCACGTGCACCTATAACAGTGACTCATTACGTGACCGATAATTAGTGGCTGTTTTCTCAGAATTCTGTTAATTAAGTGATATTGTTTACAATGGAGCTTCAAGAATCAGGTATGATGTTTTTCTATGTAAACTCGTTTTGACATTTTTCTGAATAATATTAATAATAATAATAAATTGTTTATTTATAAGAGTGACACATTTACAATAAATACCTTAACAATTAAAATAGAGCACAGTTGCTAATTTGCCTGAACTAGGTTGGACCTGTGCTTCAGGCTAGAAAGTGCATAAATACATAATATAATAAATTAACAATCAACACACACACGATGACACGGTTGGCGTAATGGCTGAGCGATCGACTGCTGCGCAGCGTGTCGCGGGTTCGATCCCCGCACGGAACAAATATTTGTATGATCTGCAAGTAATTGTTCCAAGTTTCGTCGCGGCACTCGTGCGAGCGGGTCGTGTCACAGTTGTATTCGTCGACTGAGCAGAGCGCGTACTGTGTATATTCGACCTTGGATTTGGAAAGGTGCGATACGTGGCCAGTCGGCCGGCTACCTGCCGCCTGACGCAGATGCGACTTGTTTACGAGTGAAATGAGCGATAATTATGAGACGAGTAATGAATTAGAGAATGATTCTATGAATGAGATTTCTACTTTAAATGAAGAGTTACACATTGAAGACAATACCAATAAAAGAATGAGAGAAAGCAGCGATGAAGAATGGACGGAAGTTAAGCGGAAAAACAAAATATTGAAGGAGACAGAAAAGATAGAAATATATATATCTAGCAAAGAAAAACTACCTAAACAATTTAGTCTGGCTAAGTTATTTAGAGACCAGAATATAAAAGATATTATCAGGGTGAAATTTATCAATCCGTATCGAGTTCGTATAGAATTGATTAGCGAGATCAGCGCTGAGAATTTGGAGGTATGTCAATTCTTTATCGATAAGGGATGGCATATTCAGAGAGCGATGGAAAAGAATTTGTCCTACGGCGTAATACGAGATATTGACTTGGAAATGACAGAGGAAAACATCTTGAAGAATATACGTTGCCCAGAACCAGCCAAGTTATTATCCTTAAATCGCTTGAATCGCAAGAACTTTGAGGCAGATGGGTGGTCACCCAGTGAAGCGGTTCGACTTTGCTTTAAAGAGTCGTTCTTACCACCCTATGTTTATACACATGGTTTGAGGATAAAGGTAGAACCATATGTATTTCCAGTGTCGCAATGTTCACGTTGTTGGAAATACGGTCATGTAATTAAGAGATGCCCCAGTGTTAAAGTAGTGTGTCCTAAATGCGGATTAAAAATTGCGGGAACTCATGTCCGAGTTTAATTGCACCTACAGAAAGGCCTTAACGATCTATGTTCCTAAAGACGAACCAACACACAAGGAAGTTAACATAGAAATAAAGGATACAGATATAAAATTTTCATCCCGTCAAGTCGTGGACACGACTCCAACTCAAACCACTAGTAGTATGGCTTATGCTGAAGTGACAACTAAGGCGCAGGTACATAAACAAAAACAAAAGTCAGCCACTAAACAGAAACAGAAGAAACAGGAGAACTCGTCAGATCTGGAGTTTATGGAGTGGAGTAAAACGGATATAGAAGAAGATAATGAAGTGGAGTCAAAAAACTCGAGTGAAACAGGAGAAAAACATAGAGATATTAATTTCAAGGAATTGTTAAAGAGATTACAAGAGATAATATTCATGAAAGGAAGCACTATACAAATGATTTGCAAAGGAGTACTTAAAACTTGCATTGAGTGGGTAATTCTAGTAGTAGTTGATAATGTAGCGGATTGGCCTATCCTTAAATTAATCCTTGATTATTTCTCAAATGCCAGATAAATATGTAACAAATATTAAATTAAATATTATACAATGGAACGCACAAAGCATTAGGCCAAAGTTAAGTGAGTTTGAGAATTTGTTAATACAAGACAAGATCCACATTGCCGTATTAAGCGAAACATGGTTACATCCAGAAATATATTTTAAGGTTAAAGATTATAATGTATTTCGCAAAGATAGAGACGATTCATACGGAGGTGTAGCAATACTCACACATAAGTCTATTAAATCTCAGATTTGCCATGATTTACAAAATTTTAACTCGGGTATTGAAAACATACACGTTAAAGTATATAATTGTAATGAAATTGAGAACATTATATCGATTTACTGTCCACCTTCTGTAAATACTAGCCAGGCAGACTGGGATCAATTATTTTTACAGGTTAATAATAAAACCCTACTTCTAGGTGACTTCAATGGACACCATCCCAATTGGTCCAATAAAGTAGACAGGAGAGGTAATCAAATCTTTGACGCACTTATTGGTAGTAGCCTTATTTCACTAAACAGTGGCGATCACACGCGTATTAAGTTAGTCAATGATGTACTACAACAGTCGACTCCCGATGTTTCGTTAGCGTCATCCGATATAAGCTTAAGTCTAAACTGGCAAGTGTTAAATGAGACTTTGGGAAGCGATCATTGTGTTATTAAAATTTCAACATACTTTAAAGCTAGTAACGTACATATGTCTCGGCGAAACTATAAAAAGGCTGACTGGGTAGGGTACCAAAAACTTTTAAATGACCTTTTCGATGAATTTGTGTTTCCAAATGATTTACAAAAAGGATATGACACATTTATAGACTATTTAGATATGGCAGCAGATTTTTTTATACCATATGTTAAAATTAATACAAACCCAGAACGAAATTTTACACCGAAACCTTATTGGTGTCCCAATCTCTCTAAAGTTGTAGCAGAGCGCCGTTTAGCACTTTCCAAATTTCGACGTAATCCATCACCTCATAACCTCACAATCCTGCAAAGTAAAATCAGTGATGCTCAAAGACTTATACGGTGCTCTAGAAGCAAGTCATGGCAAGACTTATGTTCTACTCTTGACCAAACTACGACCCATAGTGAACTGTGGCGAAGGATGAGGTGGATTAAGGGATATAACACAGCAAAATCCTATGTAGACAACACTAAAGCAAGCGAATTACTTTGTAGTTTAGCCCCCGATTTTGTATCATGCAACTATCCTATTCTTACATCGAATAACCCAAAACTTGAAGTACCGATTACGATTCAAGAGCTGACTAAATGCTTAAAAAATAAAGATACTGCCCCTGGTAGTGATAACATCAAATATTCTATGATAAAATACTTACCTGAGAACGGAAAACAAGCCCTACTCAATCTATTTAATGGATTTTTCACTTATTCGTTTGTACCCAAACAATGGCGTGATATAGTGGTGGTGCCGATTCCCAAACCAGGACGTGATCCTTGTTTAGCTTCTTCCCTTCGCCCCATATCTATGATCTCGTGTGTATGCAAAACTTTCCATAACATTCTACTCAATAGATTAGAATGGTTCATAGAAAAGAACAATATGTTAGACCAGAATACCACAGGATTTAGAAAATGTCGATCAACATTAAATAATCTCACTAGTTTAGTTTCTAGAATTCAAACAGGGTTTTCTGAAAAACAAATGACCATATGCTGTTTTATTGATCTGGATAATGCATATAACAATGTGGATGTACATAGTTTATTACGTATAATGGATGGCTTAGGGGTAGGACAAAAACTTTGCACTTATCTGTGGAACTTTTTACAAGCAAGGAATTTAAAAATTCAACTTGATAATTATTCTTTATGTAGAACTACTTGTCGTGGCTTGGCACAGGGTGATCCATTATCGCCATTGTTGTTTAATATAGCTACTATCAATATCTGTAGAAAGATAAATAATGTACATATATCGCAGTTTGCGGATGACTTTGTATTGTATTCTACTACCAACAAAATTTTGGAGGCGACACGTAAATTGCAAACGGCTTTAGATTTATTTAAGAAGTTAGTTCAAGATATTGGTTTAAGTGTTTCAACTAGTAAAAGTAAAATTTGTATATTCAAAAATGGGTTCAGAAAAGATACTATTGATATTAAAATAAATAAAAGATCCCTCCAAGTAGTCGACAACTATAAATATTTGGGATTGTGGTTAGATCGATCTCTAAGATGGTCTAAACATATTAACGAGTTAAGAGACAAATCAGCCAAATTTTTGAATGTGTTTAAAATATTAACTGGTCCAGGTTGGGGCATACACCCCACTCATTTGCGACGTCTATACATTGCCATCATACGCAGCAGAATAAATTATGCCAGTTTTTTATTTGATAATAGCTGTCAAACCCATTTAAATAAATTAATTAAAATTCAAAACCAATGTTTGAGGGTAATCGGTGGTTTTATTAAAAGTACAGCCATTCATGTGATGGAATGCGAACTTCATCTGCAGCCGTTACATATTCGCAGATATTACTTAGCTGGTAAGTTCTTTTTGAAAGTCAGATCTTTTGTAAATGGGGACACGTATGAAATTGTCAACAAACTTAATATTTGTTGTCAAGATATTTATTGGAGACGAAAAAAGAAACCACTTATAGCTCACATTTCTGAAACATTGAATAACATATGCGTGTACTCCAGCGATGAATTAGGATTATTTTCGCTTAATACATGGATAAGCGGCGCGAACTTGTCTTGTACGATTAAACCACAAATTAAAGAGGTTACCGAAGCTAAGAAATCGTACGATCACTACCAACTACGAGTTATATGTAGTAGGAACTTTGGCAGGAGCTATTCTGGCTATTACAGAATTTATACGGATGGATCTAAAGTTCGAGATAATGTTGGAGCGGCGTTTTTTGATCCGCAAAGTAATACCTCCTTTAAGTTCAAGTTAAATTCAAAAATTTCTATCATATATTCCGAGTTAATCGCTATCTTTGAGGCCATTTCATACCTTGAATCGGTGGATTTTCAAGATTCCGTAATCTATTCTGACTGTAAAAGTGCACTCCAACATTTGACGAAGTGTATGGGAAATTTTCGTGGTTATCCGGTAGCATACAAAATAATAGATTCTTTAAGCAGATTAAGAGATACAAATAAAAATATTGTTTTACAATGGGTGCCTTCCCATATCGGCATTGAAGAAAACGAGGAAGTTGATCATTTAGCCAAAGAAGCGTGCTTAGAGGGTGTTCCGTTGACATATAAACCTTACTGGAAAGATATTCTAAGTGTAATTCGATTGAAATGTTATGAAATGTGGAAAGAATACTTCGACGAGAAGTCATTGACAAAGGGTATTTGGTATCGGACGATGCAGCCAACCATTCAGAATTATCCTTGGTTTGATAATGCTGATATGAGTAGACAAGAAATCGTGACAAGTTTGAGACTTCGTTCCGGACACATCCCATTGAATAGTTTTGCTGCATTGATGGGCAAAGTTACATCTCCAAATTGCACGGAGTGCAATGTGGTCGAAGACGTTGTTCATATTATGGTGGAGTGTGTCCGGAACAGTGCGGAAAGATATTTGATTAGAGACCAATTTAATATAAATATGTGTCAATTAGGAGAATGTAATATTATTTTAGCGTTTCCAGCATCCAAAGCCGCTAGAATATTATATAAATTAGTTAATTTAGGGGTTAAACGTAGATGTTAAGTTTTGCATGTAACAAAGGTTTTCCTATGAGGGTGGCATGTTCACTATGTGATCAAACCCTCGTTAATAAATAAAGATTAAAAAAAAAAAAGTAATTGTTCCGGGTCTGGGTGTTTGTGTTTGTGAGTTTCTATGTTTGTAAACGCACCCACGATACAGGAAGAAATTCCTAGGGTGGGGCAACGTTTTAAAAAAAAAACAAAAACAAAACAAATATAGAGTTACAACTAAAATAAAACTTAGGTAAATAAAAGTAAAATAGCATTTTAGCAGTTCTCTTTGCAGACAACAAGTAGATCTTCTGCCTGGGCATAATTGATGGTTAGTAAATACTTAAGTATAATGTTCTTACAGCTAAAGTAAGTAAGTAATTTTATTTATAGATACTTAGTTTTTTATTTAATATATTGAGTTTTGAAAAGATAGTTGGTCGCAATATTTCGGTATCTGTTCGGCAAGAGTTTTTCCAACATTTACAAAAAAGTAATTTACATTGTTAGCTGTTGATTGGTGAAGGATCAGCAAGCAGTTGAAATAACAATGTCTCTACGTGACGAATGACGACCAAATTTTGTTTTAAAAATCTGTAGAATTATTCTTTACTTAGACTTTTAACTATGTTCTGAACCATACTTAACGCTAACATTGTCTTGATAAAGAAGCCACATGATTGTATCTAAAATAACAGCCTTAAGTGATTGTCTGCGGAAATTTGCGGATTGGGTATAAGCGTGCTTCGCCTGCGTAGCGGCAAAAGCTACGAACGTATTGCAAAATTAATTTTTTTTTTAGATGTTAAGTGGATCGGATCTTTTTCAAGAGGTTCTATATTTGAATTGTGGCTATCCACGGGTGGTTCCGATATACGAGGGGAGGTCAAAAAGTTCGCGGAATGGAGAGGAAGGGGCGCGAAATTAAAACCAAATTTATTTTTCCTTTTCGATATATTCTCCCTCCCTTCTTGTTAACAGGTGCATTGTCGTGCAAAAGGAGCACACCTCCAGTCCATTTTCCCCTTCTTTTTTCCTTAACAGCGTCTTTTAATTTTTCTAATAATGTAGCGTAATATTCTCCGGTAATATTGACACCTTTTTCTTTATAATCGGTCAATAAAATACCCTCTGCATCCCAAAAGACCGTAGCCATAATCTTGCCGGCCAATTCCGACACTTTAAACTTCTTCGGAGGTGCTGCACCTTTTTTGTGCCACTGCATAGACTCCTGTTTTGACTCAGGTTCATACTGATGAACCCACGTTTCATCTCCAGTAACAATTTGGTTCATAAATTCATCCCTGTTCTCACTACACAGAGTCAAAAACTCGCGCGAACACTCGACGCGCTGTTGTTTCTGAAGCGGTGTGAGCATTCTTGAAACCCATCATGCACTGACCTTAGACATGCCAAGATGATCATGGAGGATGTTCAAAATGATTGTAGATGATACTCCAACCATTTCTGCGATTTGTTTCTTCTTTGAACGGGCATCTTCCAGAACAAGTTTTTCAACTTTTTTGACAATGTCTGAGGACGTCGCTTCAATCGGTCGGCCTGAGCACTCATCGCCTTCAATCGGCACCCGACCTTGCTTGAAAAGACTATGACAAAAGACTATAACAGATGACATTTCTTCCATGATCACTTGTGGTGGTTTTCCTTGCTTAGTGAGGAACTTAATCACGGCAATTTACCAGCTAGGTGCCAGAGTTTCTCTGAGGGATTTGTTTAAAGATATTGGTATTCTCACGGTGGCATCACAATTCATCTTCGCCAACATCTTATATATTAGGCAAAATATACACTTATACATTAAAAACATTGATATTCACAATATTAACACAAGAAATAAGGACAAATTACGTGCTCCATTTCACCGGCTTCACAAGGTTCATAACTCGTTTGTTGGGCTTGGTATTACTTTTTATAACAAGCTACCCTCTTCATTGCTAGATTTGCCTTTTAATGCGTTTAAAATTATAGTAAAATCCAAACTTTGTTCAAGGGCATACTATTCTATCATCGACTACTTAAACGATAAGAATTGTTGGTCGCTGTGATTAACTCAAGCCAATGTTTATGTTCTTTCTCCAGAATTAGCTTACCTAGTGACAGGTTATAAAGTTCATATAATTGTTAATTTTATTTGACTGTATAAGTCTATTTATTTTAAATTTTATCTTCGTTTATTATTGACATAATCTTCTCATTACAATGTTTTTGTTGAGTTGTATTGCAATATGTGGTTAGCTAGCGACCTCGATAACTGATTATATTATTCTTACAACCGGCAGAAAGTTCGTCATGCTCCCTTAGATGTCACTGCTTGCGGTAGCGTCGGGGGTCGGGTTGCCTCCTTCCCTCAAATATGGCGAGGGGGGTAATGGCTGATTTTTGCGTTATGCTCGTGAACGGGTGCTGCTTGTGGTGACTGGTCGTCTTGCTGACCATTGTTTTGTTTTGTTATTAGTAATTAACTGTTTATTTATTTTACTTTGATGGTCCTAGTTCATCATTTGTGACTGTTACGGCTGTAGATATATGTAAGCGGGCACGCCCTTTATACTTGGAGGCTTTTATTTTGGTTTTAAGTTCTGTTTACGTTTTTATCTCTGCTTGAGGATAGTTTTCGGTCTTTTCTTTTCTTTTTTTTTTTGTTAGTATAGTGGTATGCTAGCTGACATATAGCTAATAATTTAATGTTTGTGTTTCACGTGGTGTAAATTGTTTTGCATACTATTGTATAGAATCCATTATTTTCTCTAACTGAACAGACAGCTGTGCTGCTGGGGAGTTTGTTGGCCACTTCTTCTTCCCAGCTAAAGCACTAGGAAGTGGCGAAGGGTGGGCGTTTTGGGGGACTGTCTTATGTAATGTTGACGTTCGAAAAGTGCTGATCCTCAGCCTAGTTTGAATAAATAACTTTTGATTTTGATTTTGCACGAAACTCAATTTTCTCCATACTTGAAGTTTTCTTCCCGATTGACTTGTGTATCCAGCGATATCTCAAAGGTTAATGAACCGATTGGAATGAAACTTTGTATTTATAAATGTAATGAGTTGAAAAGTAGTGACAGGTAAAAAAAAATAACCCCACCCCTCTCCAACCCCTCCATTCCGCGAAGTTTTTGACCCGCCCTCGTATAAACACCGTAAGTGATGCAGCAACACCGCAAGTTCTGCAAAGCAGTAATTCTCGCAAAGGAGGAGGCGGGACGGTTGAGGAAAAGGCAAATTTCGCACCTTCTCGCCTCTAGCCGCCGCAGGAGACGCCCTAGACGTCGGGAATCCCGGGCGGATTTCCGGCCGCCGTAGGCGCGGGCTTGCGGACGGTGAGCAATGGGTAGCTCACCGTGCGGTAAGGACCAGACCCGGGTCGACGGCGCGTTGTATTCCACGCGTGCCCCAAAGAGATGTCGTCAGCACAAGTGTAGGGGTCCACTAGGGCCGATGCCTGCCGGTGTCGCGGGAAGGTAGTAAAGGGTTACCGAGGCCCCTGGGAACACAGGCGACGAAAGAAATACGGGTGGGTTTTAGTCAGTAAGAGTCTGACACACCCTCCCGCTCCGCCCAGAGCGGGAGAAGTTATTTGATGATTTCCCACCCAAAAAAAAAAGTGATGCAGCAATTAATGGACATGTTGCCGGGTGCAGATAATATCGATGTTAGCAATTTGCAGAACGTTCTGGAAATCAAGTTGTCTGAAGAAAAGCACAGTCTTCAATAAATATTCTACGTGGCTTAGTGAGAAAGAAAGTGTCAATCTACCGAGAACATCAACTTTCATAGAAAACACTACGCACGATATTCTTGATCAATCATCATCATCGGGGACCTCAGCTGCTGTTGGGCGACCAAAACAAGATTTTGCAACTCTCAGTAAGCGGTCACAACGAAGAAGACTTGCAACACTATCTCAGTTGGATGAGTCAGCCGTCAGTAATCTAATGGAAACATCAGATCCCGGTAAAAACGAAATAAACCCTGAAGATGTAATATTTTATTAATTTATCGTAAAAAATTACAAACGCAAAGATGACAAGCTAGATCAGATGAAGATAAAAACCTTGTGAAACTGACGAAGAATAGGATCCAAAACGAGTTTCGGCAGAAATTGGGTTTAATAGTGGACAAACCACGGAGCGGAGCGGAGCGGGTAGTGGTACATCAAATGATGGATTGCACGGAATTTTTTCAAGAATACGGCTATATTTGCTGAAATTACCGGTATTAAGCAATGCCTTATCGAAAGGTGTGGAACCATCTTGGAGTGCATGTCATCTGGCTACAAAATAAATACAGCAAAGTTTGAAGAATATGCCTTAGATACGGCCAGGCGACTCGTGACAGAATACCTGTGGTATAACTTACCTTCATCCGTGCATAGAGTGCTCGTTCACGGAGCTGTAGTAATTGATAACGCATTTATAGTTTCTATCGGTGAACTTTCTGAAGAAGCTGCAGAGTCAACTAATAAAAATATCAAGGCGTTTAGGCTCAACCACACAAGAAAAATGTCACGAATCTCCACTAACACAGACCTTATAAACAGACTTCTGCTGAACTCAGATCCTTTGATCACTTCCAGCAGGACATTGCCCCGAACAAAGAAATCTCTATTGTCTAGTAGCATCCTCTCCCCGTCCGTGACGCCAACGCGTACACACGTATTTACAACCCAACCGTCTCGTGTTATAAAATTACAAAACAGTTTATAAAGTGCACAAAACTTTATAAAACTACACAGTATTGACCTATAAGTGCTAGTTACTGTTGTGTAAGTCATCAACGCTGGAACTGAGAAATGTACTGGAATCCCAATTGGAAGACAAAACTACACTTATCAACGTGCTACAAATGTTGGTGACGTACTGAATGTTAAGGTACTCGATACCGATATACGGAACATTTTCAGGCCTAAACATCCTCGAACAAATCCACTCCCATAATAGTGGAATTCTCTTCTACCTCACTTAAAGAAAATATTCTAAAGGCATCTAAAACCTATAGCAAAGACAAGACTAAAGAAAAACTCAACTCAACGTACCTGAAGCTAAACGGCAAACCAAAGCCTATCTTCACCACTTGTGGAAGGCGCTTATACTAGCTGGCTCGGCAATATGTCAAAAATCATAAGAGTGCAAGTTGCTGGACGTCATATGGGAAGGTGTATATTCGCCAGAAAGAAGGTGACCCGTCTACGCTGATCTCTCGAGAGGAGGATTTAACTAAACTAAAATCGTAATGACTAATTACGTCATCATATTATCTGCGACTTTTTTCGTCTTGAAACAGATCTCTCTTTTGAATATTGTGACAAAGCCAATACAATCTATTTTTTTGTCATAAAACACTGCATGAAAGTACTCATTATATCTCTGTATAAAGCTGATCCTAAGCTCACTCTGAATTTACAAGAATTTTACACACTTACACATTTTAACCATAACTATTTACAAACCTATGCATCCTTATACACTTACTGTCCTACAACTTGCAATGAAATATTTACATATACAATAAATACACTGAATATTCTACGTTCATACATAAAATACATTATTATTTTGCGACAATCTAAAATCTATGTCAGCTATCACATCTACTTCGTATGCATCCTCATGTTGTGGTATAGACTATACGAACTTTATTTAATGTCATTCTCTATATTACGTAGTGACAAGTTAAAAATTATCTTCACTAGTAATCAGCTTCCATCACTATTCGACGCCACAAGTAATATAATGCGGGACATTGACCAATTTAATATATCTGTCCCAATCACATGTGAACCCGAAAAATGCACCTCATATCTCAAAAATCCTACACATTATTTAAAGGTTCTACAACAAAATATTCGTAGCCTAAACTGTAACTTCCAAGAGTTACACGTTCTGCTTTTTTAAGCAGAACGTGTATCCTCTCAGAGTGTTGACTTCTCAAACATAGGTAAACGACTATCAAACACAATTCCACAACATATTCCTTGCTTCAAGAAAGCCTCTAAGCCGCCACTAAATTCTTTCGTTCTCCTTCCAACTGACGTCGAAGAAGTTAAAAGAACGATTCAACTGTTGAGAAGTGACTGCTGTCCTGGTTGGGATCAGATTAGTGCTGAGTTATTAAAGCATATATCCGATTCCATAACACCTGTTCTTACCAATTTAATAAACCGCTGTTTTGATTCTGGAATATTTCCCGACGCATTAAAAAGAGCTGTGGTGCATCCGATTCATAAGGCGGGTGACAGAGATAACGTCAGCAACTATAGGCCAATCGCGATCGTAACAACGTTATCGAAGATATTTGAACGTATAGTCAACAACAGGCTAACAAAATACCTAGAAGAATACAATTTGTTTTCTAATACGCAATATGGTTTCAGAGCAGGCCGCTCAACAGATAAAGCAGTACTTGATCTTGTTAACTTTTTAGTTAACAAGTTAGATAGTAAGAATAAATGTTTGACTGTATTTCTTGATCTTGCCAAAGTCTTTGACACTGTCTCTGTTCCCCACCTTGTAAAAAAACTTGTAGACGATGGTATTAGGGGCATTCGACTCGCATTGCTATCGGATTATTTAAAAAACAGAACCCAATCTGTAAAAATTAGAGATCACATTAGTGACGAACTTCCCGTTGAATTTAGGGTGCCGCAAGGCAGTGTATTGGGTCCCACTCTTTTTCTCTGCTAAATGAGCTCAGTACACTTAAGATTAAAATTTGCCGCATCACCGCATACGCTGATGACACTGCCTTAACCTTTTTCGCTGATTCGTGGACTGAGCTTTTTAATCTTGCGCAAGACGGTTTTAACACGGTGTGTCACTGGCTATCATCGAATTCTCTTACTTTAAATGAAGACAAAACCAAGTACATTGTATTCTCAATTCAAAATAGAAAGGAAGTTGCTAACCTTACCAATCATAATATCTCTGCACATAAATGTAACTTTCCTCCATCTACAAACTGTAATTGTCCTAATATTAGTCCGACCAAATGTCTTAAATATCTTGGTATCGAAATTGATGCCAATTGAACTTTTGAAAACCACATTCAATCTCTATCAAGAAGAATACGTAAGCTCACATACATTTTTAAACAGCTTCGTGGTGTAGCAAAAAAAACAGATGATAAGGATGGTTTATGAAGCTTTGGTGCAATCAATAATTAGTTATTGTATCACAACATGGGGAGGAGCATGCAAAAATAAAATTATAACCGTTGAAAGAGCCCAAAGGATGATACTAAAAGTGAGTTTATCCAAACCTCGTCTTTTCTCCACCTCAAAACTTTATGACTTTATGGCGCTTTGTGACTCAAGTGCTTACTGTACGCCAGCTTTACATTTTGCAAACTGTACTTCTTCAACATTCCAACTTACCAGAAGAAAGGAGAAAACGCATAGCCCTCTCCAGAAGAAACTACGCAATATGTGAGTCAACTGCAGTCAGTACCTCCTTTGCGCAAAGATTTTTCCCATTCCGAGGACGCGAATTATTCAATAAAATAAATAAAATTATAAATATAGCTACTTGTCGTAAAATTGAATGTAGAGAAAAAGTAAACAAATGGCTACTAAATCGAAGCTACGCTGAAACGGAAAAAGTCCTTGAGATTGTAAAGTAACAAGGTGTATGTTGTTGTATTTGTTTGTTTTATTTTATTGGGGCTTGTTTCAGTGTCTTAGTTGCTTCTACCAACGGGAAGCTGCTCGGAGATGGTGAGACAAGCGCTTGGTAGTTTTCTATGTATAATATAATATTTATTTTAAATTTTATATGCACATCTATATAACTAATTGTATTATGTATTTATGAAATATTGTATGTACTATCGGCCAAACTTCCGCATGCTCACCTCTAAGGCGATAATCGTACAGCACGGCTTACGACTCGATCGCCCGATGCAAGCGTTTTGACCAATGGGATGAACGAAACGTATTTTAGTCGTGTTCGTTATAACGTAATTATGTATAGAAGTGTGACACTCATACTAGGCGCGTGTTATGCTCACTTGTTGTGAGATCATTTTTAATGGTCTCGGCCAGCGAGAGCTCTTTATGAATTATTATTGTTGACAAGAAGTAATTTCGTACTCATATCTTCCGTTTGGTTTAGAAAATGTAATATGCTGTATATGATGTAGTATTGCTATATTTAATTAGTATCAATAATAAAATATTTCCATAAAAAATATAATAATTTGGAATAAGGAATTTCAAACAACAAATTATGTCTATTCTATACACTTTGATATTTACCTCTCTCCGACACATGGCTATGCTCTGTCGGGTATATAAATTTAGTTATTTATCATTACTTTCACTGCCTCTCCAATTTTCGCGATGTCCTATGCGATGCCGGCAAACAAATCGCAGAGAACGCGCTAGGTGCGTTAACCGACACTGCATAAAGGTATAAAATGTTTATATTGACATTTTTGTGTTTTATCAGCGTGCGACTTGTTACTTGTGCAGTGCTATTGGAAAGTAAATAACTGCATTTAAATGTGTTTAAACTTGGGAACTTAAAGCTTAATATCACGCATATCGATCCCTGAATCGAAAAATTGCTTTGAAAATCAGCAATATTCTTGAACGGCCAATCGAATGATACACCTATGGGATAGGAGAAAAAGTTATCATCGCCACTTTACGTGCAAAGGACGTACCCTAAAAAAATGTTTTTCAAGATTTTAGTTTACTACTTTGTTGGCGTGATTAATATGTATACCCATGCCAAATTACAGTATTCTAGTAGTAAGAGTCTGTGAGCTAAGCCAGGGACAGACAGACAGACGGACAATGCGAAACTTTAAGGGTTCCTTGTTGACTACGGAACCCTAAAAAGGAGCAAGTTACGTAGTTTTGTTAGAAATTGACAACATTTGGTATATTTTTCTTTTATTGCTCTGTTTTGATTGAAATAGCAAAATTACAGTAGTGTTTGAACCAATAGTTGACGCAGTTTTTCAGAGATTTTTGTTTATTGCTGTCGCAACTTTTGCAACTGCAATAAAAATAAGTTCATTATCTAAGTACCATTGTTATTGGTCGACAACCGGTTAAACAATAGGACGGCTTAATAGAAGGGCCATAAAATACGGTCATAAAAAATGACAAAATATTTCTTCAACACACTTGCTTGTAAAGTGACTCTTATAGCAACGCATTTAGGTTCATAATTCAGCGTTTATTACACTAGTATTTTTACTTTACAGTTATTTTTCTCAATCTCCGCAAAGAGTTTTTATATCTAAAAACAATGAATATTTTTGAGAATAAATAAACTATTTTAGGATACATATAAGATAAATCAATCATCAAAATTATTATCATTTCTTCAAATGATATATTTTTCACTACGAATTTACCTTAATTTGCGTATTCAAAACTTTATTTTGTTTTTATTATATTTTTATATGGGCTGTTCAGCGGTTTTGCCGTGCCTTTATTTACACCAGCAGGGCTAACATGACAGGCGCGAGAACGCTCTCTTTCTCGATTTGTCGAAATTTGTCTACGATTCTGACGTCATCCGAATGCCTAACATGACCGCTAAGCGTGAGTAAACTCGAGAAAGGCACTTTGACAGTTCTTTATCTCGCGACGAGAAACCGATGTAGCAAATTATTAAAAACAAATCATTTTTATTTTAGCAACATCGGCTCATTCGATAAATTTTACGCATGGAATTAGTATGTACTATAATGATTTTACATCCACCTCTATTAATTTATGTTGTAATTTTTTGTGTTACCGACTTTTTTTATTAAAATTTAATATTTTTCTATGGCATGCCGAAATTAAAATACAAAATGACGGAAACGAAAATGAGTGAGCCATTTTTGTTAGGGGAAAAACCTGTGGGTTCGCGTCACCAATATGTTAACCGCGTCACCGACATATGAACAGCATCCCTTGAATATGCAATCTGCGTCACCAACATGCTAACTGAGTCACCGACATGCTCAATGCGTCATCAATATGCTCAATGCGTCACCAACACGCTAACCGAGTCACCGACATGCTAACCGAGTCACCGACATGCTCAATGCGTCATCAATATGCTCAATGCGTCACCAACACGCTAACCGAGTCACCGACATGCTAACAGCGTGCCCTACCTGCTAGCAGCGTGCCCGACGTGCTGGCAGAGTCAACGACATGCTAACAGCGTCACCGAAATGCTAGCAGATTTACGAAATGCCAATCGACTTACGCCGTGATAACCGCGTCACCGACATTCTGAAAGCACTTGTTGACATGCAATTTGCGTCACCAACATGCACACCGCGTCACCGACATCCTAACCACGTCACCGACATGCAGACTGCGGCACCAACATGCTACCCAAGTCACCGACATGCTAATGTAACGTGTGCATAAGACTGGCGTCGCGGAGCGGCCTGTGTACGTACATGTATACGCATATATATACTTATATATGTAATTCCAAAGTTTTAAGTTTTCATTTCTGTCATCAGTCCCCATGAATGCCATATTTTTTTGTATTATAATTTTGTCTACTCTTCTCGTCGTCAAAATCGAGGACGACTAAATGACAGCAGAATTGAAGATTATCTCGTGTTGAATTGTCAAAATACGAGATAATTTAGGTGCCATGTTAGGGTTTGTCGAGAAAATATCGATTTTGACAGAACGAGTCGAGTATTTTGTATGGCAGCGCTGTCAGAAAACGAGAAAATTGACAGAAATAGACAAAAATTACTCACGCGAGAGTGAGTAATTGTCGCGTGTGTCATGTTAGCCCTGCTGGACGCGCATCGCTAGCGTGGCGCGCGGAAGAAACGAAACCAGCACGCCATTTTCTATAAATACTCGTTAACGTTTTCGTTGTGTGGTTAATTATTATCAAAAATGTTGACTTCAAGTAGGGAAGAAGAGCGAAGAGCAACACGTAGATTTGACCACCCCCGGAAATTAAATCGAGGCACGAAACGCGAGTGACACGCCTTTTGCCACCAAAATCTAGAGAGAAATACCTAGCGGCCTACGAAACTATAATAACAATACAAGTCTGTTTTTTCCTCTCAAGTTGAAAACCATCGTATGAAACGCGTGTGTATTGATAATTACTCACTCGGCGCCCTTATCGCGCTCGTCTTCGGCTCGCGCGAACAATACCGGTTCAAGTGTAGTTAGTAACCAACATCACACACTTGTATCATAATGTACTAGTATGTCTGTGTTATTTTTTGTTACCCGCCCAATACTCACACAAATGCATATTGCCTCTAATTGGACGAAACCAGGAAGAGGTGTGGTCTGTCACTAGCTGCGCTTGCCGCAGAAATATTTTCTTAAGTGAGCATGCTTAAGTTTTGCCGATAGTACAATAAATGTAGGCATACACATACACACGCGCACACACACACACACACACTCTCTCTCTCTCACACACACACACACACACCATCAATTACTCGCAATTGTACCACGTTGACAACCTCTACTATGTGATTGAATGGGGGCCTGGAGTTCTAAAATACAGGCTTAGGCTTAGTTTAGACTCCAGATATCCCAAAAATTATAGAATGTTCTCAAAATACCTGTCAACTAAATATAACTAGTAATAGTAGAATGTAATTTGTGGAGATAAATAAAGATTATTTTTTATTTTATTTTATAAATTTATTAAATATAAGTACTATTTAATAAATTTATTGTAATTAGTAGCAAAATAAGTAGCAATGAATGGAAGATTATTTACAGATTAGTTTGAATTTTTTATTTACCTATTTTGTTTTTATTCATACATTTTTCATGATATAAACCTAAAATTGTGTTTTCATTAAAATATTCTATAACTATATATAATTTAATTGCATTTTCAATTGAAAAAAAAAACAAACTTTTGAATATATAATAATTATTATATATTCAAAAGCCCAGAACCATTGAGCCGCATCGGCCATCCACTCTGCGAACAATGTAACCTGCCCACTGCCAATTAAATTTGGCAATTCTTCGGGCTATTCGTCGGTTACTTAGGTTCTCCCGCAGGGAAACACAAAGCACAGCCCTCCACATTGCCCTTTGAGTGATTTTCAGTCTTCTAATGAGGCCCATTGTGAGCGACCACGTTCCAGTGCCATAGGTTATCACTGGCAATACGCACTGGTCAGAGACTCATCTTGAGACAAAGGTATGTGAGACGAGAAGATATTGCGCAGCTTCTTGAAAGCTGCCCAGCCGGGTTGGATTTGACAATTGACCTATTTCTCGAAGTTGGACCTACCTAACTAGACAATTCGTCCTAGGTAGGTAAACATAATCGCCGGCTTCAAGTGTCAATCAATCAACTCAGCCTATCGCAGTCGACTGCTGGAAATAGGCCTCTCCCAGGCTGCGCCACAACACCCTTTTCTCCGCTTTCCGCAACCAGTTTGTCCCAGCCGACTTTTTAAGGTCTTTGGGCGAGCTGGCGGTCGTCCCACACGTCGATTGCGAGTTTTTGCACGAGAAAGTTTTTGATTTCGATGGAGCTTCATGTATGCATGTACGAGTACCTACAGTCGACTGACGTAAAAGAGTGATTTAGAAAAAGTATCACTTATGAGGTCTTAAAGTCGCACCGACGCGGCGACGCTAAGCAACACTTAGTAATGGCGAATGGAAACTGTATAACTGCCTCGTTGGTCTAGTGGCCACAAGTGCTACTGCTGAGGTCCTGGGTTCGATTCCCGGGTCGGGCAAAGTGTTTTTCTACCTGGAATTTCTCAGTAGCAGCCCGGAGTCTAGATTTGTGCCCGGTTGATAGAAAGAAAGAAAGAAATCATTTATTTGCTGATAATGTCGGTACACATACATATAAGTTGGAATATTTAATACGTGTCCCGATACATTTTACCTTATGGCATGCAAAATATTAGGTTGATGGCAATAGGCTCGCCCCCTATTACATGGGACTTAAACATAACTGGCGAAATGTGGGTGTACTACAGGTGCACCTCTGCGGCAGAGGTGTACCTGTAGTACACCCACATCACGCCTTGTTTCTCCGAAGGGTTGGGCAGAGGCTCTGCCAAAACCCTTCGGGGAAACAAGGTGATAAATGATAAATGATTTTATTTCTGTAAGTAGGTTTTTACAAACACTTTTACACGTCAAAACATATTTTTTTAAACTAGATGAGGCCGGCGTTTCCTATCTGACTACTCTGAGAAGAAAGGCCGAAACAAACTCAGAGGTCACAGTCTCTTTTAAAGTCCAGACATAATCTTGGTCAGATGTGATGTTATGTTATCTTATGAAAACTGTAACTGTATCTAGAGGGTAATCTGTTCGGGTCCAATCAGAAGCGCTTCTAAACTATACTGTTAAACGAAACTATGGTTGTTGTACCCCTTGACCCGCTGTGCTAAGGTACTTTCCGAATGGAAATGTAATAAAGACTGAACTTCTTATCCGATCACAAGTTGACTGACACCTCAATATTCCAGTTTCCAGGACCGCAGAATGGCTGCAAACAGGCCGCACAGTCGTGCGATCGTTGCGCCGAACTGCAAACAGAGTCCATCGCTACATCCAGCATTCAACGCAGCCTTGGAGGACATTATGTAAGTTTTTACTATTTATACATACCTAATAAGTGACATGATGACTGTCAGTCTATATGTCACCACTGCTTTTTTTTTTTTGAGGGTGGGAAATCATCAAATAACTTCTCCCGCTCTCAGACTCTTACTGATTAAAACCCACCCGTATTCCTTCCTGTTGCCTGTGTTGCGGGGGCCTCGGTGATCCATAAGTACCTTCCCGCATGTCACCACTGCTGGGGACACTCAAGTCTCCTGTCACTCATCGACGCGGCTAAGTTGGCTCGAGTCGGTCAAAAAGAGCTTTATGTCCATGCAATAAAAGCTTAAAAAGACACCTCGCCTCGACACAACTCCGCGCCGAACTAAATGCGACACCCACAAAAGTGTCGTCGGAAAGTGTGGTCACTCACTCCCTAAGTCATCATTACTCACCACGCGGGCCTAATGCGTGTTGGTAGACGTCACAGTCATAACTCCTTTGGTTCCTGGACATATCGGTGAACCTCACGTTTCATGTTTTCCTTCACCATTTTTTGAGCAGTGGTGATGAAATGAATCACTTTAGAGATACTACAGTGCTACGTTTTATTAAATAAATACGTTCATCGTCAGCCATTATGACTACTGTAAAACAACGTCATGACAAAAAAAAAAATATGAGACTGCTATCACGCAGTTCCGGAAACTAACTGCGGCATTCAGAGCGCAGTGAAAAATTGAATTTTGTTCGTTTCTATTTTTGTACAGATTTTGATTCTGAAAAGAGTAAAAGGGAAGGTAACAGGGTCACCGGACGACTATTAATCACAGGGCACTCCTTTGACTGGTCGCCCACGGCTCATCAAGTTTCGCCAACTAGTGCGTGCTGTGCAAAGGTATACCTAGCTCGTCTATCATGTTAAATGAAAAAAGAAATCTAGCCGGACTGTTCCAGTTTCTTTATGTTGTTGACCTAATTAATAATAAAACCAAGCCCTTATTCCCCAAATTTTTACCTAGGTACCTATAAAAAGTGCTAAAGCCCACTTTTCTTCAGTTATTATTAGCTCCATGAGTCATGACTGTCAGATTTTATTTAAGCCTATAGACGTACTTACTTACTTGAGTAGCCTACGGCCTACGGCGTACACCCCTACTGTAGCAGCTATCGACTTACCTACATACAAATCAATTGCAGTTAATACATTACCCAAATCAATGGCAATCAAGCCCTTGGGAAAACTGAATGCAGTTTTTTTGTATTGCCATATCTTCATTCCGTTGTCATAAATTACTTTACACAATGAATACCAACAGTTATTGGATTTAAAATCCGTGCCTCGGAAAGCACGTAAAGCCGTTAGTTCCGGCTGTCATTTGTAGATCTTTGACAGTCGTTACGGGTCGTCACTCGTCAGAAGCTCGAAAGTCGTAGTAACTGGGTTGTGGAGGTCAGATAGTCAGTCGCTCCATGTAAAATACTGGTATTCAGCTGGATCCGGTAAGACTGGAAGCCGACCCCAACATAGTTAGGAAAAGGCAGGCGGACGATGATTGGATTTAAAATAAAATATTTTGAAGACAAATTCAGCTGTGTTTGCAAAAAGGTGTAGTACCTACCTGTACACGTAGGTAGGGAGGACCTCGGTAGATACGTAGGTAGGTTTTAAGTACAGGCAGTTAACATGGAACATCAAATGAACCATGTTAACAGACCAAATTGGGGAACAGATAATCTTGCCACCCAGTACCTAAGTTTGTTGGAGGAACACCATAGTAGGAATAGGGAGTCACTGGGGGTTTAACCCTCATCTTCCTAGACGGAGGATTCCTATATCGATCTATTTCGATTACCCAACGAAAAAAAGATTTTATTTTTTTGATAAAATTATGGTTAGGTACCATAAGACAAAATAAGTTTATTTAAAAATCGTTTAACATTTTTAATCAGCATAATACCTAAGGCCACTTAATCATTTTATATTATTGACAATTTCCAGCAATTTTCGCTTCGTTCATTTCGAAAGGCCAGGAAATGTCCAACCTCGTTAATATTATAATTTTAATCCGCCTTATCCCCAGGGAAGGATCAGGATGTCAGATACCACAGACAATACGACACGAGCGCGGTCGGCGGGGGCACTCGGGAATACTCGGGAGGTGTCGGGGACACACGGGAATATGGGACATTTCGGGTGTCGTCACTGACCTGCCGTTGTTGACACTACTGGCCCAATAGGAACCTTTTAGTGCTGCGACGTTTCAGGGCTGCCCCGACAGACTTCTGAAATGTCAATGTCAAAGTTTCAGTAGCTCACATGTCAGCGTGTTTAACTTACTGACCTACATGGCCCGTGTTGTCCTTCATTTGAAATGGAAACTAATGTTTGGTTACGCTTATTCTCATTAACAATTAATGTAATCGCCGTAGGTAGGCTCCTACCTATTATAATTTTTCGTTGCTTGCCCTTGTATAAAAAAATATGTGAAACACGAGGCGCCGTGAAACACAGTTATAATAATATTACCAGCCTATTACCTGCTGTGCCACTGTAAACAGTATTTTATTTAATGTCTCATCATCTGCCTTGCCTTTTCCCAATTATGTTAGGGTCAGCTTCCAGTCTAGCCATATGTCTGTATCTTCCAGATGCAGCTGAATACCAACCTGTATTTACAAATTATTATTATTATTTATTGTTTTTTTTTTAATAAATTGTTGTCTGTGCTATCATAAATGTTCACAAATAGCCTAGGTACTTGTGAATCCTTACTTATTTATTAGTCAGGGTTTCCGGAATGGAGGCACCCCTATTCGTGCTAGCTTTTATCTTTTATTTTTATTTGTGTGGTATAAAGGCAGCCCTCATTATCCTATTGTTTGAATACGATAAAATCTTATATCTACTTTCATATCGTGAAATTTGTATTATGAACTTCAAAACTAGTTTATATTGACATATGTACTTTATAAACCCAATACCGAACTTTAAAAATAGAGTCCTAACATAACACTTGTTCTCTAACAAAATTATGTTATAAAACATTTTTTTACTAATACGAATGTTTACAAATCCAAGAAGTTAATATCACAAAGGCGTTTCCATGAATTTATACACTGGTCTGCAAATTTTAACTTGTATTTTCTCCCTTTGGACTTGAATGCTGATCTTGGGGTATTATGATGCGCTGATTACGAATACGTAGGTACTTGGATTTTTCCTATCACCCTCAGTTTTTTTGATAAACCCCTTTGTGTGAATTCGTAAAAATAAATCCAACTTTAGTAAGTATTTTTTTTTATTACATTTAAGAAACAATTACATGACTTTAAAACATTAAAAATACATTTAAGTGACAGTAATAAATACATTAAAAATATTAAATGCTTTTGTGGTATCTTGCTTTTTTTTCACCGAAACTCCGATTGTGAGATTTTCGCTTGAAATTCCGACTTGGATCATCTCGCTTTAACAGCCTACACCAGTCGGCCATCATTCTTTTATTCCACTTTCTCTGATAACGACGTTCCATCCCTTTACAATCCTGGTGAAATCTTTCGCCCTGCTCTTCACTTACAGCTCCCAAGTTATCAGGAAAGTAGTCCAAATGCGAATTAAGGAAGTGAAGTTTAATCATCGAACATCCCATTTTTCCGAAATTTTTAAACAATTTCTTCACAGGTTCCTCATAATTTGGGCTTTTATGTTTTTTTTTTTTGAGATCAAAGTCGTCAAAAGGAAAGAACAATGAATCAAATCAAATCAAAAGTCATTTATTCAAACTAGGCTGAGAATCAGCTCTTTTCGAACGTCAAAGTTACATAAGACAGTCCCCCAAAAACGCCCGCCCTTCACCACTTCCTAGTGCTTTAGCTGGGAAGAAGAAGAGGCGCAACAAACTCCCCAGTAGCACGCCTGTCTGTTTAGTTATCATAAACACACATTAAATTAAATTACTTGCCATATGTTAGTTAGCACACGCCAATATGAGAAATGTACAAAACAATGAAAACTGTACTCAAGCAAATAAAAATTACAACATAAAAACGTAAACAGAACTTAATACCTAAATAAAAGCCTCCAGGCATAAAGGGCGTAGGCCGAACTGAGCCTGCCCGCTAGGCTTGATATATGTGGGCCCCACTGAAATTTGGCATCTACTGTTATACCAAGAAAAACTGCCGAGTCTATAGTTTTAAGCACCCCATTATCTACGACGATGTTGGGACCTAGATTCCGGTAAGGCGAACTTTGTACATTTCGTTTTCTTGGCATTGGGAACTAGGTTATTTGTCGTAAAACAATCCGTAACCATAGAGAGTGCACTGTTTACGTCGTCAAAATCTTATCTATTCCAGTTTAATTTAAAAAGAAGAGAGGTGTCATCTGCAAACAATACAACGTTTCAGATACCCTTTAAATAGAATGGTAAGTCATTAATATACACTAAGAATAAGAATGGACCCAGTATTGAGCCTTGAGGTACACCTAACTGAGCTGGTAACCCGGAAGATTTCATACCATTTACATCTACACATAGGAACCTATTATGTAAATAAGAATTTATTACTTTGAAAGCTTCATTTTGGACATCACGGAATATCTTTCCTTTTCACCACTTTTGAAGTTCACGAACGCATGTCGTACAAACTTTAAGCGGGACCAACTGTTTATCTTGATTGGCGACTACTAGGCCAAAATACATATTATAAACGTTACTTATGAATTCGGTAATGTTATGCTGCTGTTTTGTCAGCATAAACTGCCTACAGATGTAGCAAAAATTGTCCGGAGAGTATAAACACTTTCGCGATGACATTTTTCAAGTGAGCGTTACGAATTGCACAGAAGTACTGATTTTGTAAAAACAATGATGATGCCAATTATACAAAAAAAAAATGTACCTTCATTAACCCTCTTCTAACGATTTAAATAAATTTCTATTTAAAAAAAATATTAAGTCTACAAGAAATGAGGTCTTTAGCTAATTAATTTTGATGATATTAATGGTATGTCACTTAGTTAATTCAGTTATTTTTAACTAATTTTATTTATGAAAACTTATTCATTATTGTCTACTGCAACCATTCAGTGTGTTTTTGTTCAATAAGCAGCGATTAAAATAAAATATTAATAAATAACTGGGAAGGCCCATGTAGGTAATTTTGGCATAAAAACGATAGTAAGTACCTAAAAATCCGGACGTGATGGAATGTTTTAAACATTTTTCCCGTAATCAGCGGCCCAAAATCTATCCAAATCTATCCAAATCAATCAGCAAAACTGAAAGAAGAAAACCATTACTTGTCTGTGGCAGCGTCCGCTATAGCGAATGCGCAGTGATGTGCTGGGTTTTGGCGCCATCAATACGTTTTGTTGTACTGAATTTCGTGGGAACACTTTTATTCTTGCATATTTAGTAGGTTCAATCCCATTGTATGAGAGTACCTAGATAAAGTAGTGTATGAAACTGCACATCACTAGGTATTAACACTCGTGTTTTAATACCCCTCATTATGCAACAGATTCATAAACTACTATTTTTACTTTCATACAAAATACTCTATCTACTCGGCTACTCTCCATATCCATACTTACCTACTACATAAGTACTTACTACTATAAATGCGAAAGTAACTCTGTCTGTCTGTTGCCTTTTCACGTCTTAATGGGTGA